>OX422223.1:70148105-70820920 GCA_949130495.1 Sambucus nigra | reverse complement strand
GGTGAGAGTGAGGAGCAGTGGATTAGTCGGTATATCCACGATCTTTACAGCTATATCCAGTGCGATCTCACTTTATGTGATGCCACCTCCTTTACCAAGGCGGTAGAGTACGCCACTAAAGTCGAGTCATTCCATCCCCGTGGCCGCTCCACGCCAGCTCCTCCAGCACCTGTGACTTCTACCGCTCCTATGATCCCATCTACATCAGCTACTCCGACCCCCACGGTTCCTCCTCCTACACCCACTCACCCGGTAACATTCAAATGTTCAATCGTAAGGTGATTGGCCATAGAGCCTCAGATCGCTCAATTTTTCGGCGTCGCGCTCTCATAGCTTCGGGCGATCCCGAGTATCTTGAGGCGACACCGGAGATTCCACCCCAACCTGCCCTCATTACTATCCTCGATGGTGACACCAAAGGCCTTCCCCTCTGAGTTCGAGGACGAACTCTTTCAAGGGGGGGAGAGTGATGTGAATAAGGGTCTTTTGTCATTTTTAGTATTTCTTTTATTTTTAGTATTCATTGTATTTTTCCTTTTGTTTAGTATTTAGAAGAAGGTTATTGGCTCTTAGGGACATAATTGTAATTAGATTCTTAGTTTAGAGGCTAATCAATCTCCTTCCTATAAATAGTCATTTGTAGCGTCATTTGAAGCATTCTTCCATTTTGAGATATTGAAATTTGAGAGAGTTTAGAGAGATTTATCTTTTCTTGCTTCCATTTGGCGTCATTTACATCACAATAACAACAATAATATGGTCTCCATGGTATAATTGGGTTTATGCCATGTATTTAGCAGGTTTGTGTTGTACACGGCTATGTATTCGTTTGCTTTTAGCATGTTTGTGTCAAGGCCGTATACTTATTTTTCATAGGTTTGTGTCATGTATCTGTCCACCCATATGATTAATTGAGTCTCTTACTGGTCGACCCAATATAATGACCCGAACCCTTTAACGGTAAATCCATTAACGACCCAAGACTGTTTTGGGCAACCCCAAAAATTGTCATGCTAAAATTGCCAGCTTGTGTGTGTGTGTGTGTGAATCTGGTGTAACCCTAGTTTATTCATGTGGTTTTTGAGCCGTGCAGACACTAAAATCATTTCTCGAGGAGGCATTGGTGGCCATCCCCGACAGAGTTCTAGATTCGCCTGTTGCTGAAGTACCGCCTGTTTTGACAGATACTTTTGCAAATTCAAAGAATTTGCTACCTCCTCCTCCATACACACAAGAAGAGGAGGAAGAAGAAGAGCTAATGTATGCTTAGTTGGTATATACATTTAAACCTATAGCTAACTGTAACTATATTTATATATTCATTTTACAATATGCGCAATAGTAATTGCATTCTTTTTGGATAAGAGTAACCAATCAATTTAACAAATTGTTTAGAGTAATTGTGGATTTTTTTTAGATTTCACTTATTTTGATTAAGAGCCCCTATTCCTAGCTGCAGTTGAGCTCAGAGTTATACATTCTGATATTTATGTAGTATGGGGTTGTGTTAGGATGTTTTTTCTTGCTTAAAAAATGTTGCATTCTTTTAATGTCGTTCACAAGCAGCTAGAGAATTTGAATTTTTTTTTAAACCTAGTTTACCTTATGTTTAGTTCATGTATTTAATAGGATATTTTATGCTGCTGTTATGCTTTCCCAATAATAATAATAATAATAATAATAATAATAATAATATTTTATACTGTTACTGCTACTGCTAACTACGACTATTACACGCGCGCACACACACACACACACACACATATATGTATTTATTTATGTATATAGGCGGGTTGGTCCAAGTGGAGAGAAAAGAATTGAACTTAAAAAATCTTTTCTGGAGATATTCATTTTCCTGGAGAGACAGATGAGATATCCTGACATAGTGGCGTATTTGATACCACCAGGTGTAGGAAAAACAAATTTCAAGGAATCAAAAAAATGGAAAAATTGGACTTATGTCCAATGGATTACACCTACCAAGAAAAAGTATTTTTTTTGGTTCGTGTATATATATATATATATATATATATATATATATATATAGAGAGAGAGAGAGAGAGAGAGAGAGAGAGAGAGAGAGAGAGAGGGGCTTACCTACATCACACTATATACATCATACCTAATTTTAGGCTTAAGAATTTTTTTTCTCTTGGAATGTGCCTTCCAATCAAACCATGTTTAAAAAATTAGGTCAAAATACATTTTGCAGTTACTTTTAAAAAAATCACAAAATTTTGTCGGCGCAGACCTTTGTAAATAAGGTATTTTCAATAGTTTTTTGTTGGATTTTTTTAAAAAGAGCTACAAAATATATTTTGACATAATTATTGAACATGGGTTGATTGAAAGGTTAATTTCAAAAGAAAAAAAAAGTTTTTTAGGACTTAAAAATAGGTGTGATGTATAGAGTGTAATGTAGGGACTCTTCTATATATATATATATATATATATATATATATATATAGAGAGAGAGAGAGAGAGAGAGAGAGAGAGAGAGAGAGAGAGAGAGCAATTTTGGTCTCGGTAGTGGTTGTGGTGGTTGCGCTTAGTGTTGTGGTGGCGGTGGGGTTAAGATTTGAAAAATATTGTTGGGTTAAAAATACATTTTAGAATATTTTTTGTTAAGTAGTGTATTTAATTTTATTTTTAAAATTATAAAAATAAAGGTGTGTTATAAAATATGTATTTAGTGGATGTTCACTTGTATTTAACAATTATTAAAGAATATATTGGAATATCTTATTTTAATCTATAAATTGGGGTTGTATCCCTTGAGTATTCACATATCAATGAAATTAAGATTCTCCCCCCCATAAATCCTCTTTGTGCACCCTTTATTTTATGACATGAGTTAGCTCTCTCGCAATTCTAGCAAATCAAACTAGGGTTGTGTTTCGGCCGGATCAGATCGAAAAATGCATCTTCGGAATTTTTTTTGATTTTTTCGGAAATAAAATAATTATTCCGATTTTTTCGAAAAATTAAAAAAAATTCTGAATTCAAAAAAATCGAAAAATCTGCGAAAGTCGGAAATTCACAAAATATATTAAAAATCTAGAAATTTCGGAAATTCCAAAATTTCAAAAAAATAAATTACGGATTTTCAATTACTCGAAATTCTCATTTAAAAAAAACAAAGAAAATGACTTAACCAAACATGTAAATACACGAGGATTTGACCCATTTTTAATCTGTGTAGAAGTTAGGAGGATAATTTTTTTTATAGAGCACATTTTGGATCCCCCGCCCTCTTCCAACCGATGTGGGATATGAGAAACTTTTAAAAAATCGAAAAAAATATTGGAAAAATAGAAAATCAGAAAATAATTTCGAAAAAATCGGAAAAAATTCGATAAAATCGGATCAGCATAGTTTCGAAAAAATTGGATCGAAAAAATCGAAAATTCAGAATTATTTTCGATTTTCGATTCGATTTTTTTCGAAAAAATCGAAAATCGGCAAACTAAAATTTCATTCCAAATTCGGAAAAAATCGGATCGGAAATTGGAAAAATCGGAAAGTTCGAATAAAAGACACAACCCTAAATCAAACTTATGAGATCAAGTATTTTTTTGCATTGATCTTCTACAATTTTTTTTGGAATTTCAAAGGCCATTCTGATTGTCGGTAATCTCACAATTCTCTATATGGAGCTTTGACAGGTAAAATTTTCAAGCTATATATAAATGGGTATTTGAATAATTATTTAATTACTTAGAGCATGTATAATTGTTGTTCTTGCTTGTATTATTATATTGGTGGTTCCTTCATATCATCATGTTAGATAAAATAATTTGTGTTGCTGTTGTTACATATATTTACAAAGCAAATTGATAAAATAATTATTTTTTCCTTTCATGTTTGATAAATTAGTACAAGCAACCACAAATAATTTTTAGTGAATAATTGTTGTTCTTGTTTGTATTATTATGTTAGTAGTTCCTCCGTACAAAAGTTAAAAATTCTATACTTATATTATGGTCCATTTGTTTCCATAGACTAAGCACACATTAATAGTTGTTTTGCACATATGAGTATATATTTTAATATGTTATTATTTGATGGAGCTTTGTCTTGACTTTATTAGTGCAAAATCTTTTTGTAAAGAAATCTATTTGTGATGAAATTTTGAAGAAATATTTCTTTAGTGCAACCAAAATAATTTTTTTAAGTTCTATCCTCATAAGGTAATATTTTTTTAGTTCTTTTACATAATGCAAGTTAAGTATGAGAAATTTAATTAAATATGCATGATAAGTATTTTATTTGTTATAATATATTTTTTTGTGTGAATTACACATTTATAGACTTTGACCCTATTATTTTGGGGTGCTAAGAGTTCATTTATCAAACTCTGATTATTTCATATTGACCCATTTTAATCCCAAAACGTTACGTATTTATTGTTCGACTCATAAATTTTCGAGAACTCCTTTATGACTCCTATGTTGTTGTAAGTTGTGATAAAATTAAAGTTGGAACTAAAAGTTCCATATTTTGTTATCAGGACTCGAAGTTCTTAATTATCAGTCAGTGATAGAACTCGAAATTCTCATACAACTATTTAAATTTGGGACCTGAAGTTTTCATATAGTGATTTTAATTTGGGGTATGAAGTTCCCAAAGCATATAAAATTGGGACCTTAAGTCCCCAATTACTATTTAAATTATGGAACCAAAAGTTTTTTTTTATTAGGACCCGAAGTTCCCAATACTATTTGAAATTTGGGGTCTCAAACTCCCAATTGCTATTTTTGGAGACTTGAAGTTTCAAATGGCTATTTACATTTTGGGGCATGAAATTTTCAAATAGTTATTTTAATTTGGGCCTTGAAGTTCCCATGTAAATTTTTTCATTTGGGACTAAAAGATCTCATATAAATTTTTTCGTTTGGGATCAGAATTTTCCAAATTATTTTATATTGGGATTAAAAGTTTTCAATTATTGTTAAAATTTTTAGACATGACAATGAAATATTCTTAAAATCAAACTCGAAGTTTTGATTATTTCTATAATAGAACGAGTGGTACTAAAAGTTCCATACCAACTATTTACAATTTGGACCCGGAGCTGCAATAATTATGTAATCAAACATGAAGTTTTGATTATTTATATAATAATGGTAAGGATATTAAATGTTCCATAATGATTATTTATATTTTGGACCTGAAGTTCTAAAGAATTTTTACTTTTATCAAACTTGAAGTTTGAATATAATTGGGCAATACCTTTAAAGTTACTAAACATTTAATATTGTGATATGAAGTTATCTTAATTATTTACAATCGGGACCTGAAGTTTTCTAATCATTATTCAAATATGAAAATTGAAATTTTTTCCGTTCATATTTTGGAATCTGAAGTTCTTAAATTATTTGGATATAAAGTGTCAAAAGAAAACATATCACAATCAAAATTGAAATTTGGGTGGTCAAATTGAAAGGGTATAGACCAAGAGTCCTCCAATTATCATTGATTTGTGATATGAAGATTCATATTCATTACTGCGACTTGAAGTTCACAAAATATTATTTATCACTGGGATATAAAATACGTGGACCTGAAGTTCCAATAAAATATACTATAAATCAAAACTTGAAGTTTTGATTATTCATAGGGTATGAATTTTGAAAGTTATCAAAATAATTATTTATAAGTTGGACTTGACGCTCCCCAATTTTTTTTGGGATTAGTTTTAAATTAAATTGAGCATTTAACCATGACTTTTCAACTTCTTAGCTTTTTATTTTCTTTATTTAATGAAATATCCTTTTAGATACTCTATCAAGGGTAAAAGGTTCTTTTAATTATCTATTAAAGGTTTCACCATTAAACCTTTCCCTCTTGACCTTTCACTTCATTTGAATATTAACTTATTCTTTTAATATCATTTAATTTTAACTACTTTTCACATTCCAATTATTTACTATACATAAAAGTCTTGAGAATGTATGTAGAATGTGAAAAAATTAAGCCCTCATTTTTTTAATTAAGAGGTTGGATTATTATGTTTGGTGGATAATTATATATGACAGTTGTTTGGAAGACTCTCTAACATTTTAATCCTAATCAAACCTGAAGTTTATATACAAAAGGGTAGCGAATTTAATGACATTAATAATATTGAACCTGATATTCATCTATTTTAGGCCAAGCATGAAGTTTTTGCAGATTCTAAAGGGTTTTTCCTAGTTATATATTAGAAACCTAGAGTTTATATATTAGAAACCTAGAGTTTCTTATTTTCAAGCCTGAAGTCTACATATCATAAGGTTATAAAATTTTGATTAATCAGTTATCAACCCAAAGTTCTAAACTTTAATTGGCAAAGTTTTTGTTATCCACCCAATTCTTCGAATATCTGATAATTATTTGATACGAGATTTATTAAAAATACTTCCATTTTTTTAAGCTTGGTCACCAAACTCTTGACCGAAATATAAATTATTATTGTTCTCATATATATATATATATATATAGACTTGCACACACTTCACAAAATATTTTGAATATTTTGATTGAAAGTTGTGAATTGTCATTATATAATAACATTTGTCTAGCAAGCAATGAACAACTTACATTATTCTGAAAATCAAGTTTTTCAGACTTGGCATGCCATATAGTAAAAGGTTCAACCATTGTTGAACCTAAGGTTATAAAAGAGCCTATGTGATGTTGGCATATGGTACCTGCCCATTCATATGCGATGAGTTATATGAAAGCAATTCCTGAAGAAATTCGCTTCGTTTTATGGGTATCGAAATACATGGGTACCATATTAATAAATAATGAAAAGTAATTTTGCATTACTTCTAGTGTTGAAATCCAGAAGCTTATACTAGAAAAACCTTCATTTCATTATTCACGAGGTTATACTATATAATATTTATTGTTATAAGAAATGCACTTTGTCATGAGCTTGAAGCTCAATAGCCATTGAACCATTGGTAAATATAGTGTTTATTATAAATTTTATTATTGACGAGACAATCTTTTTGCTGTTAGGCCTAAAGTACAAATTGTTCCTTAAGAATGGTCCGTTCTAAAAGAACGATGAGAATTGCCATTGAATACTTTCATTTTGTCACATCTAATCCCCTATATCGCTCAATGCGAAAATGAAGTGAAAAATGATATTGCAACGTTAAATGTCACATGGATTAGTTGCAAATGTGCTTGCTAAAATCATTGTCCCAAAATGATAAAATAAATTTGGTAGAAAATAAATTAATTGCACACCAGCCGCGTGACAAACCTATAGGTCCCAACTACTTGACTCCCTAATAGTGGAGGTCAAACAAAATCACGCCCAAATAATACTCTGAACAAAAGATCCACTTTCTCTAAAACTCCAGAAGATGTTATTGTCTATAAAAAAACACAAGTCCCTGAAGTGATTATATAGTCCCTGAAGTTGGCAAAGGTACCTAATATTAAATGAGATCTCTATGTTTTACACATATACAAGAGAAAAATAGGATCGCCAAAGATGATCATCGATGATATAATTATATGTTGTCGCCACACAAATAAAAGGACAATGCTAATACAAATCAATATATTATAAATTGTTGTCGACAAAGAATATACTAGCCAAAAATAAGAAAATGACATAATGTCATAAATCCAACCTCTTAATATACGTGGTGTATTTGGACCTGTAATAGAAATCCCAAAATATATTAACCTTGAAGGTTATGGATTGTTTTTTATAAGAAGTGTTAAAAACTCACTAAAAAGTGCATGATCTATGGCACAAAGTTTCGTGAAGAAACCGGAATTGATTATATATAAATATACCATCACGTTACGGCCGTAAATACTTTTCAGATATCTGATTAGCTTAGCAGTTTTTTGAAATATATTATATGAGAGTCGTGAATATTATAACTGCTTATATGTACGGGACATAGATATAAAATACATATAAAAATCCTACACGAATTTTCTTTGCCAGAAGCAAAGATAAGGAGTACGTACTCGAATGTACTAAGACATTCATTATACAACATGCAATCCAAATGGATATATGTACAACTGTCTTAGAAAATATTTGTCTAAGGAAGGGTACAATAACAATCATATATGAAAGTATGCCATTAGAAAATATTCTTAAATGGATGTGATCTTGAAGAGCTCAATTGAAATGCAAAATATCCAAATAAGGAATTAAAAATGAATGACCTTGGGGTAACTAGTTATTGTCTCGGACTGCAGATCAAGCACAGTTTTTGTTAAACTCAAATCCATTAGTCAAATGGATTGAAAAATTCTACAATGCTTTGATATATATTAAGCATACAATTTTATTATACTTATGTTCTTTGGTATTTGGATATTAAATTATCCATATCATCCTAAAGAGGATGACAAATATAAATTTGGTCCCGAAGTACCATATGTGTATGTTATTATAGTATTTGGTCCAGAAGTACCATAATTGTACGTTATTAGTATATTGCTATACATGACACAATGCATGATACTAGATATTATATTTAGAGTCAATATCTTTTTGCAATAAATGATTATCATTGCCTTGCAAAGCATGTGACTAATATCAACATTATGTGATACGCCTATGAAATTATTGGTGTAACACTTTTTAAATCTAACGATCCACGTAAAGTTAGTAATGTACATGCAGATTATCTCTATGATCCTCACAAGGAATAATAAAAACACTTATGACATACCTCAGTCAACATATGGTCCTATTAAGCGACGATGCTTGTATATCTCAAACTCAAAGAGGCTACATCGAGGGAGATATGATTAACACATTCCAGTTCTTCAATATACATGAACTCACGAAGAGTTATGAAACACATAAACCCGAGAAAAGTTATGCTATTGAAATCAAATAGATTCGATAAAAGGACATGTTCATCCCTCGTCGCCCAAGTCTTATGGAAGTCGATCTTATGAAGAAAAACAAAATTGACGTAAGAGCCTATCAAATCTATTCCCCAAGTAAAAGAAACATTTCATAAGGTTATATATGAGATTGATATGCATCGATTCAATCATTAGAGAAATGCCATAATCAGGGGGAGTGTCCAATCATGGGGAACATTTGACCAGGGGGAGAATCTAAGAACATAATATTTTGGATATATGCGTGTTGTACTATTTTTTCTTTAACTAGGTTTTTTCCATTAGGTTTTCCAGTTAAAGGTTTTAACGGGCAACACTAAGCACATCCAACACTAATTCAATGACGACAAAAGTTGTACTATTTTTCCTTTACTTTGGTTTCTTCCCACTGGATTTTTTCTTAGTAAGGTTTTAATCAGGCAACAATCATTGAATGGTGGACATAGTGTACATCCAAGGGGGTTTGTTATAAAATATATATTTAGTGAATGTCCACTGATATTCCACAATTATTAAAGGGTCTATTAGGATACCTTATTGTTTTTTACTATAAATAAGGCTCTTACCTCTTGAGTATTCACGTATCAATGAAATGAAGAAACTCCCTCCCTATAAATTCTCTTTGTGTCCCCTTTATTATACAATAAGATGAGTTATATGGGTGTCATTATCTAAAATGTCTAATTTTTTATCATGTGGTGATGAGAAAAATTGAGTGTGTCTTTGAATTCACCTATAAAATTTAGAAATTGCAGCTTTGTTGTGGCTTGTACGATTTTAATAAAAGAATATTGTTATAAATAAGGGGGGGGGGGGGGGGGTCACTTATTAATGTGTAAGATAAAGAAGTTTTAACCCTTCAATACTTGATACACAATTCGACAAAATCAATCATTGAATTGATTAATCATTTCACATTGATTGTGCAAGTTAAAATATTGAATCAATTGAAAATTAAGAGGTGTTTCATCATGATTATATGTTTTAAACTAGACTTATGTACTTAATGATATTAGGATAATGTAAATATATTGATGTGATCCTTATTTGATCAATTTAATTTGTTACGTGAATGATAAAAAAATGAAAAGTATGTCATATTCAACTACCGATTTATTGAATAATGCATTAGATAAAAGGTAATCAAGGCGTGTGAAGCTTATCTTATTTCATGTTGATGTTAGTGGAACTCTCCCCATAAGCAGGACAAAGCAAAGAATTGTAGTTAGCGGGGGGAAGTTAATATTAACGCACAAAGTTTTGGGGAGGAAGCCCCCGAACCATTTTTTTGAGCTTATTTAATATCTCTATTTATGTTTATTTATAATTTAATAAAAGTACATATAAGGTATATCGATAAGACCAAAGCATAAAAATCAACTATGTAGTTACATAAGATTAAATTACTAGTAACTTACATTTTTACTTCTTAATTTTGATCTAATGAGAGCCGTGGGGGAATTATCCGACCATGTAGGAGCATCTGACACATGTCTGATAGAGTTGGCAATAACCACAACTTGAAGAGATATGGACGGATAGAGGCCGGTCAACGAAAATCTCAGAATTAGATTCATCTGATCAATTTATGATAACAATCCAAGGTCATGGAGTCCCACGCGACCCAGTCCCTTTCTATTCATTATAAATGTAACCCACACACTTGAAAAAAGGGCATGCAATCTTTATTATCATGATCGATCAATAAAGAGAGAGCAAAGCCCCATGGATGTAGGCACATTGCTGAACCATGTACATACCTTGTTATTGTGTGAGTGTGAACTTTAGTTTTTTTTCTCGACTTAATTATGTTGAATTCATAATAGTAGGAAGTTACCACCTACAATTGGCACCATTTGTGGGAGTTTGTTTCCTTTTCTCATCCAAGAAAGCCAACGAGCAGTTATGTACCGCTCACACAACTCACATCTGTCGTTTAATGATGACCGTTAGAACGATAAAAACAGACTTCCAGCACCTAGACTCAGGTCAGAGGTTTAACCCAACAGAAATTGTAACACTCCTAGCTCACATTATCATTCCCAGGAGGAATAGACTATGGAGAGTAACGAATTTCCATGATCCGATTAGATTTCACGAATTGTGGATGCTTATGAGCGATGACTTTATCAACATGAGGATGCCACATGCCACCAACATGAAGAAAACCACCGACTTTAGCATCGTCTCGAAAGAATGGAGTAGGAGATAAATGACATGCTCGAACCCCTAGATCTTAGGCAAGAAAAACTCGTAGTTGAGGAGGGAGTTCACGGTGGAATCAGGAGCACTCCAGGCACATGAGCTCACCAAAAAGAAAAAAATTAGAAAGGAGGTAATCACAAGAGAGATATTTGCCTTCTCATTCAACATGAGATGGATGAGTATCCCGCTCATTGAGAGGACATATCCAATAAGGAAAGGCCTTGAGGGACCTCATCATCCAAATGATGTAATACCCCGTATTTTTCTAGAATAAATAAAACTATATTTTTGGAATAAAACAAATTCGTGGAAATTGAATTAAATTGGTGAATTTAATTGATTAATTGCGAACGAGTAAATTGTTATTATGTGCGATCGATTTTTTTATAGTAGTACAATGAAAAATAATTGCATGTGTAGTAGATTTTTTTTAAAAAAAATGACGCGTGACTTGATTATAAATATAATTGTGGATAAAAACAATTAGGACACATTCCAAGAAGTCATATAGACTCGTTTAGCTGTTTTAAACCTTTATAAATGGTCCCGGGGTATAGGTATATAAGTTGGGAGATTTTTGGGCTACTTTAATTGTGGGTTTGGGCCCATTTGGGGCTCCAAAACTTAAGAAATAAACCCAACTCGAGATTTGGGACTAATAAAAGATTAAGGGGAAGATTAACACTCTCCACACTTAATCAAATACCTAATCCTAACAGCCCCACCTCAAGAGAGAAGAGAACAGAGACCAAAAAGGAGAAGGAACAAGGAATTCAAAGGGAAATTCATCAACCACGTATCCAGGCAAGAATTTTCTTTCTTAATTTAATGTTTAATGTGCTTATTCATTCATTGTAGTAAACCCCATGTGATTTTTGAGTTTTAGTTTGTAATTTGATGATTTAATGTTAGGGATTAATTTATGCATGTAGAGGATTAATTGGAATATAGGTTTCTAACCTAGAAATCTAGGATAATCGAAATCTTGAATTGGATGATAGATGGCTTAGGGTTCTTGAGATAAATTTGGAGAATTAGAATCACATGTAGAGGTTTTTGATGCATGTTTATGATTTGGAAATTAGTGACTTTGAACCCATGTTAAATGGCTCAAATCTGATTTGTATATAGTTAAAATCATGGTAGAAAATCTTGGCTAAGTGTCTTGATTTATTCATTTGAATTCTGGGATTTGGGGAAAGAAATTGATGTTAATATATGAAATTCATTATTCTAAGTTGAGTAACTAAGTAGTAGGGACCTGTTCATACGATTATGTAAAGGAATTAAAAATTGGAATCGATTTTGGGAAAGAATTAAGAAATCCCGTAATGAAAAAATGTAGTATATTTAGGCTTTTTCCCAGGTCCAAATCGATTCGGCCGCTGGGCCTGGGGCAGGTCGAGTTGGGACCAGGGTACTTTAGAAGTCCATATAAGTTGGTGGGACGGTGTTTGGGTCAACGATGATTTTATTAAAAATCCTAATGTGGCACGTATATTAATCGGAAAGTCATGTTTAACTAGATGGTTAAATGATCTTTTAAGGAACAAGGAATCAATAATTAATTAGATAGTAAATTATTAATGGGCGAATAATTATTGACATCATGTGGGATATTTTAGGTAATTACAGAGTAATTACCTACATATATTATATGGGAATAATAATATGTATTTATATTTATCTGTGTGGACATACCAAAGTTCGTGGACGTATCTATCGGCTTGGGGTTTTGCACATTCAGGACCGTAGCACACGTCGGCACATGTGGGATAGACGTTATGTAGGTCATTTTTATTGGTACTATGTAGCAGCACCATGTATGAGAGGTAGGTGTAGATGCTGAGATCCTTTGTCACCGCTGGGTGTGGGCCATGAACTGGTGTACTACGTAGGGACCGCCCCACTTATGTGTGTTTTGTGATGTCTGACTTGGATAGAGATTTCCTTTGAACTTGTCGATAGATCACAAACGAGACACCACTGGTAGATGCCTTTGAGTGTCGTATATATGAAAGGACACATATATAAATTACCCGAAGTAAATGATATTATTAAATTTGTCTAAGAACCTAGACAGTAAATTACAGACCCATACTATGTTGTGCATAATAGATGTTTATGTCACCTCCATGAGGTATATATAATACTAGGAGACCTCGGGCATTAATGATTTAATGTTGACGATTTCGTTTTAGCAATTGACTATATCTAATGCATTTGATATTAAATTGAAACAAATTTCATTTATCATTTCGAGATTTGTTGGGATACGAATAATATCATACTTAGATGAGGGGTGAGATGTTAATTGTATGTGAATGACGATGGGGGATATTTACTTTGAATCGACTGTATTTATTGCACTTTAAATTAAATAAGTTAATTCTTGCAAATCTAGGGTGCTGACCTAAATTTAAATATTTTCTCCCCCAGGGGCTCCTAGGCAGGGATATCAGGACTGTTGACGTATCAGCTTAGCGATCTCCTCTCGCTCATCAGACTTTCTAGACTTATTGATTCTAGTTTAGGTGCTATTCAGCTTCATTTTACTTATTTCATTTGGGATATTTGTATGGGCATAAGCCCGTGATTTATTTACTTCATGTCGGTTTAAGATATTTACTTTTATGTTGGATTTATCATACGCTTGGTGATGGATTGGATTTTATTATGATTTGAGTATTGATTTAAAACTCAATTACGGTCTATTAAATATGCTTTATATAATATTGACGCTGAGAATGGTATTAATTGACAAACAAGCCTCATGTTCGGTGTATCGTGTCTGGCCAACCTTTACGTAAGAAAATGGGTGTTGTTACAGATAAAGTCCTATTTTTCAAGATCAATTGAACAACCAGAACCTTCTAAGAAGTTCGCCACCATCAGATTCAAAATCTATGATGGAAAGACTGATCCCATCGATCATGTTGGCCAGTTCGACAAGCTATGACTCTCTAGAGCAACGAGGAGGCCCTTGTGTGTCACATATTCCTTTCAAGTCTAGGGGATATCGTACAAAAGTGGTTTGAGAAGTTACCACACTGATCGGTCACCGGATTTAAGTAGCTCGTGGAGGCTTTCATCGTAAGATTTATCACTAGTAATTCATATTCAAATAGGATGAACTCACTCCTCACCATGAAGAAGAAACCTTAGGAAACTTTACGAGAATACGTTCAACGGTACTGGAAAAACTACAATGAAGTGTGGAATTTCTCTGAGCAAGTGGCTGTGGTTCTATTTAAGATCAACCTATCGAGCAACTATATGTTGCACCAGTCTCTCACAAAAAAATAGGACTTTACTATTGATGAACTTATGCACAGGATTTAGAAGTATGCCAAAGTAGAAGATAAGGTGGATAGCACCCAATTGTATTACCCTGTATTTTTGTATATTTGAGATTTAAATAATTCTGTAATTAAATTATTTTACTTTAAATTACAGGAGAGAAGTAATTTAATTGAATTGTATAATAATGTGACTACTAAATATTAATCGAGAGTGAGATAATGATTAATATTGTGAATTATATTTACTAAGCAAATAGTAAATAATTGATGATTATCGATTTACGTCATAGCGAGTGATATGGGCGTATTTGATTTTATCTCAATTGGGAGTTGCGTGTAGACTATATTGGGGTCGAGATAGGAAATGTATTTAGAGTGACTCAGATGATGATTTCGAGATCACGAATGGTTCCTAAAGGGTCGAAATAGTCAGAATAGTATACTCGAGGGTACAGTTTGGGACTCGGATCAATTTTAGATCAAACCGACACCTATTGAAGGTGTTTTGGTCATTTGGCAAAAGGAGGTTTAAAGACCTACGAAATTTGTAGCCTTATATCAGGTGTTAGATAGAAGGGTATAGGGTTAGAAACACCAATAATAAAGAGGATTCCTTAGAGAAGAAGGATATACCATCCTTGGAGCTTTTGAGGAGATTCTTGGATCTTTTCATCTCAAACTTGCACAACAAACAACCTAGGAGTGAGGATTGATAGAGAAGACAATCACATCCATCACCAAGATATGAAATACCGTACTGAACAAGAGTTAAGTGTTTATTACAATAAATATGAAGTTATAATACCCATGTGACTAGGGTTTCAATTATATATATTATTTTGATGATTCTTAGAAGAAAAGATTGATTTAAATGCATGTTTGGGTAGGAATTGCATGTAGAAAGATTTGATATCTGTAAAGGATAATAAAGTAGAGATTTTGTATGATTATCCACGAATAAAATCTGGGTTTTTGATGTATTATGGTGAAAGAACAAAAAACCTAGGGTTTTGAGGATTAGATGATTAAATTCATTCTTGAACGTTAGTCGTAATGTTTTGATGAAAAAATTATGTTAGAAACTATCCTAATACATGTGGGAAGGGTTTATGACAATAGGTTTAGAGTTTGGTGGAGGAACATGGAAGTTATAGGTGTGTTAATGGTGAAAAACGCGTTTGCGAAACGAAGAAGACGAAGTTTAGAGGGGCAAACCGGTTCGGTTCCCAGAGAAATGTAAAAATCTCCCTTTTTACCTAGAGCTCCTAAATTATTGTTGAGAAAACTTTTCGTAGATTGTTAGAATATAATGAGGGATCTATTATATTGCAATAGGCCATGATAGGGTTATGGGAATTTAGTCGTATCGAGAGAATTAAGACAATGATTAAACGGGATTAAACGACAAAGTAATTAATTTGTGAGAATGAGAATGTAGTTACGTGAAAGCGTGAATGAGATTATGGCATGAACCAGTAGGGTAAGAACGACTTATCTACTGAAATCATAAAGGCTAACTAGGGCTCTTAGAGTAGATGTTGCGATAGTGAGAATAATCGTAAAGTGAAAGTACGATGAGCATCGGAGTGATATTTACTACGTACGAATGTTGATGATTGGGTTGTGTGTATAGCTACTGATTATATATATATATATATATATATATATATATATATATATATATATATATATATATATATTTATATATATATATATATTTATGTTGTGTGTGTACCTATATGATTGATGATAGTGAGTTAGCATACCTACGCTGCCTGCTATCACGAAGGTTCGCGCAGTGGGCGATCCCACCTTATCGATTACAGGGAGGCTAGGATTTATGCCCCAAGATATAGAACTTAGAGCGACTCACTATGTGTTGTGTATTAGTAAGACTGGCAGTTCATTTGGGTACGTTATGTATGTGCGTAGCTCAAATGATTAGAACTATGTACGCCTCCATTGTTTGTGATTTGATTTTGGGTTCTAGGCAATATTCCAAACCAATGGTCTTAATTTAGTGAGTGATATATGACATTGATAGCAAAGTATGCCTTTTATTAACGGTGGTCAATATAAGAGACGCCGTAATGGCATATATTAGTGTGTAAAATATATACAAATGAGAATATACTACTTGTGCGTGAAATTAGATGTGGTATCTTAAAAGCAAATTAAGTAGAGAAACTTAATTAATTGAGAAAGTGAAAACATGTAGGAATGTTAATTCCTTTATGTTCATGGTGGTCATTGGAGTGAAACTATTGATATATATATATATATATTTTCTACTTACGTGTGACAGTAGATTGTTAGAGAGTGTATATCTAAAGTAATGAATTAAGTAGTGAAACTTAATCAATGAATTAAGAAGATAAATGAAATGCTAATTTCAACTCCAAACGTACGAGAAATGTTAATTCGATTAGCGTACTGTATGGGAAGTACGGGAACTTATAGATGTTGATAGTACAGGTTGATACTTATTTCTAGTTAGCTTGGGTAGTACAACTAGGTGGGAGAAGTAGAGAATGTTAGGCATGCACAATAGTTGAGGGGTGAGTATACTCAAGAGTGTGTATGTAACATGCGTAATCAATAACCATTTTTTAACTGTGATAAACTCTTGCTATATATTTTCAAAATGTTTTACTAACTCTTACTGTAAAAATATTTTCAAAACCTTTTAGGTGTCCAGCCACAGGGACGCCAGACTTGATATTCTACTTTAGGGATACGCAGCTGCGACACAGGTGGATGCTTGCGGAGTTTTGGATTAGACTCATCTATTCTATATTCCTAGTGTAGGAATCTATTTCAGTTACAATTTTAGTTGGGTGTGTTTCCCCGTTCAGATTTATTATCTCAGTTCCGTCTTGTATTGGTTTTGGTCTTTATTATTGTATTTTATTTGGTTTGGTTGTAGCCGATGGTTTGTTCGGCAAGATTTTTAATTCATTCATTTTATTGTGTGTTGGCTTAGATATTACATGTGGTGAATGATTTATTTAGTTTTTCGCTTCCTTATTTATTTATCTAATGAAAGTTAAAATTTGGCATCGACTTTTGAATACTAGGTGGTTACTAAAGTATTAAAAAGTTTTTGACAGTGATGTTAAGAATGAACCATATGTAAATCTTGTTTTAATTTAATAAAGGCCTGATCACCCGATATTTAAATAGGTGAGGTATCACACCAACACGAAAATCGTCGGTCGAAGACCACCAAGAATAAAGACAAAGAGAATGCCCCCAAGAAGGGGGAGGGGTAAGAAACATGATGGTTGTATAAAGGCAACGAAAAAGCGGATCCCACCAAGGACTGTCCGGTGATGAATATAGATTCAAAGAGACGATTTAAAAAATCTTGAATAAGATTAAAGATCAATAATATTTCAAGTGGTCGAAGAAAATGAGAGGATATCTATCAGAGAGAAACATTGACCTAAGGTGTTCATGCCATAAGGAGCATGGGAACAAAATAGAGAATTGTAAAGCGCTCAAATCCCACCTAGAAGAGTTGGCTCACGCATGCCACTTATTCGATTATGTGGAAAATGAGGGTACAATGACCACCGTGGAGCACGATCGAAAACATGACAAGTCCTAGATGTTGATGAGATGGAACGCGAGTTTTTAGTCATCCTCGGTGTCTCAAGTCCAAATCAGATTCAAGGAGACAATTTTGAAATGGAGTTGAAGAAGGTTATTGCGGTCATGGAGGCTTTCCACATTGACCCTACCGAGGCCCCAATGGGGACTATCCATTGAACATAAGACATTTATTATAATAAACATATAGTCTTTACCAATGAAGACTTAGTCGGAGCTAGAACTCTGCATCTTGATTCTCTAATCACTCTCAGAATTGCCAACTGGGATATGGACAAGTTACTTGTTGACTAGAGAATATCCTCAGAGGTTATGTACCTAAAACTATTCAACAAGATCAACCTCAAGATGGAATATTTAAAGGAAGCGACCATCTCTTTGGCCAACTTTGCTGGAAAGATGATTATGCCTTTAGGAATGGTGGTGATGACAGTACGAACTTGACCTATCTCGAAGCTGATTGGATTTTTAATTATGGACATTGATTCCCCTTACAATGAAATCCTGGGATAATGATGGTTTCACACCATGAGGGCTATCCCCTCCACTTATCACCAAAATCTCAAATACATCACCGATATGGGGGTAATGAGATGCGGGGGAATCAGTATGCATCTCGATAATGCTTTATCACTGCCATCAGGCTTAAGAAAAAAACTAAGAAAGATAAATTAATCGTAGACGAAGTGACCAAATACGGGGCTACCCCGTCTGAGTAGAAACTAAAGTATGGGATACCGGGGTTTGGAGAAATAAGGGCCCCCCCACGAACAAAGTCATTTTGATCGGTAGTTCACTTACCCATGATAAAAAGAAAGAATTACTCTCTCTTATCAAATATAATCAAAATGTATTTGCCTGACAACCATATAACATGCTTGAGATTGATCCTGAAGTTATGTGCCATCGACTTCACTTGCATTCGACATTCCTATCGATCACGCAAAAGGCACGTCGAATAAACCCCGAGAAGGAAAAAACTATTAAAAATGAAGTGGGGAAACTTCTGAAGGAAAGTTCCATTAAAAAAGTTTAACTACCCAAGTTGACCTCTAACCCAATTTTCATTAGAAAGAGTAATGGTAAGTGGAGATTCTGCATAGACTTCACATAAATCTGAGCAAACCTTGTCCCAAAGATAACTTTCCTTTGCCAAAGATTGACCAGTTAGTTGACACCATAACCTTCCATGAACGAATGAGATTCTCGAATTCTTAATTAGGGTATCATTAGATTCATTTATTCAGGACCGATCATGAAAAGACTTAATTCATTACTACCCTTGGATTATAGTGTTACACAATTTTTCCATTTGGGCTTAAGAATTCAGGAGTAACCTACCAACGATTTATCACCAATATGTTCAAGCATCAGCTAGGAAACACCATGTAAGCCTTTATAGATGATATGCTCGTAAACATTAAGTAGAAAAGTGATCATTTCAGTACCCGATGAAGACATTTGAGGTCCTCAAATACTACAGGATGAAGCTTAATGCAACTAAATGCTCTTTTAGAGTATAGTCTAGGAAATTCCTAGGCTACCTAGTCAGCCAAAGGGGGACCAAAAAAATCCCTACCAAATTGAGGTGATAAAAAATCTTTAACCACCTAAAATAGTTAGGGACGTGCAAAAGTTGACTGGAATGTTAGTAACACTCAACCATTTCATCTCTAAATCCTTTGAGAAGTGTCGACCATTCTTTTAGCCCTTGAAAAAAGAGAAGGCCATGCCTGGAACGGAGAATGCTCAAAGTAACTTAAAGAAATCAAACTTTACTTAAGACGACCACATCTATTCATGCTCCCAAATCTAGGTGATCTAGTTTACGGACCAGTAGTTAGCTTAGCCTTAATACGTGAAGAATAGGGGCAGGAAGCCCTAAATATATTATGTAAGAATGACGCTTATAGACACTGAGAAATGCTACCTATCTCTGGAGAAACTATCTTACTCTCTAGTGATCGACTCAAAAATATTGAAGCACTATTTTGAAGCCCACCACATCATGGTTATCACCTTCTTTCCACTTAAGGCAGTCCTCAAAAAGGCTGACCTCTATGGATGAATATTCAAGCGGTCGGTGAAACTGGGGAGGTTCGATATCCACTATCAACCAAGAACTACAACCAAAGGACATATTTTAGCTGATTTCATTGCCGAGTTCAGTGGAGGGTAGGATCCCGATGAAAAGGAGCGCTCTGACCAAGTTACCACCAAAGAGTTTGACTATCTTAACAAGTGGGCACTCTACATCGATGGAGCCTCCAACTCAAAAAGGGCATGAATGGGAATTGTCCTTGTAACTCCAGATCAAACCATGATAGAGTAAGGAATTAGGCTTGACTTTGAAACATCCAACAACGAGGCCTAATACAAATCTCTCATCGTTGGTTTAAAGAAGGTCCTATTCCTTGGAGCTAGTCACTTTGAAGTCTTTTGTGATTCAAGACTAATATCTAACCAAATATAAAGAGACTATAATGCCAGGTATGAACGCATGTTGGCATATTTACATGTCACTCATGACCTGGTCGCCAGGCTCAAGAAAGTTGAAATTCAACAGTTTCCTCGAGGAAATAACAACCATGCATATGCCTTGGCCACTTTAGCTTTAGTCGTCGATTTTGACCTCAAACGAACAATTGAAATAGAATATCTGGCTTAGATGAAGATCACAAAGCGGGCCACTACCAAATAAGTCCTTACCATCCAGAAAGATCACAGTTGGATGAACCCAATCACTACATACCTATAGTAAGATATTCTGCCTACCGAAAAGAAGAAAGCTCATCAGATCAAGGTGAAAACTGCTCGATTTTTCCTGTCACATGAAGGGAATTTCTAGAGTTAATCTTTCACTAGGCCATACTTACAACATGTAAACCCTAAAGATGTCGACCAAGTTTTATACGAGCTGTATGAAGGAATATATGGGAGTCGTGTCGGGGGAAGATCTTTGGAATTTAGGCCCATAAAAGAGGGTTACTAGTGACCTTATATGCAAAAGGATGTAGTCTCATACATTAGGAAGTGAAAGAAATGATAAAGTTTGCACCTATGCTCCATCAGCCGATAAACGACCTCAAGTCTTTGACCAACCCATGGAATTTTGTTAGGGGTGATTGTTCCCGAAATATCCCAAATTTTAAATTCTAAACAAATTTTTAATTTCTTTCAAAATTAAAGTGAAATTAAATTAAACTAAACAAATAATTAAATTTCCACTTAAATAAAATTCATTCTAGTTCTAACTATGCCAAACAAACCAAGCTTGAATATTTTCAAATTAAAGTAGTTGACTTAAATTAAATTAAAATTACCCAAATTTAAGCTAGCACCAATTTATACAAAAGTTGTGATTAAATCAAATTTTATCTTTTTCAACCTAAGCATATATCTACGTGATTTTTGCAAGATAAAATAAAAACAATCACAATCCCGCGATGTACGTGAAAAACCCACAACGGGAAAACTTCGAACGGCCTAGCCACAAGTCCACTAGGTATGGTTTTACAAAAGACACGATAGAAAGACTTACTTAACAGCCTGACGCCCTCGTAAGCCTTGACGCTTCTTCATTCTTCCACCCTCGCCTAGTCTTAACTCCGGAATCCACCTTCGTCTCAAAATCCACGGATGGGGAAAATAAACCGTCAACCACACATGAAGCCCTCCTACGTATGCACACCACGAATAAACAAAATGGAATCTTCCATAGGAAACTTCTACTTTTGGGTAGATAATGATACTTGGTGCCAAAATCATGATCTCAAAGCAAATGCATATATTGGAACTTGGATCAAAATAAACTACGGGTCTAAACTTTATGTTTTGATGGAAATTAATCCATTAAAGCTTAACAACACAAATGGGACTTTTGGATAAGTATTTATTCTCTCAAAATATAGCAAAAGGTGCTCAAAAGTCTGTACAAAAAGTTCATTCCCGCACTACTTAAAAGGGTGGTTAAAAAGGTAGTGGGAAGCAATCTGAAAAACTGACAAAAACTGCTCGAAACTGCAATCTCACTTACAAAAGTCATTCTAACGACATTGCAAACGAGAATTCAGAATAAAAAAAATATCCCGTTTGATATCTTATTCGAATGAGGTCATTTGAAAGAATTTTCAAACGAGATTTTAGGCCATGAATCTAGATAATTTTGATACGAACGCGTAGCCGCAAGTTTCGTATTTTTATGATTTTTTGAATTAGTTATGATTTTTCTACGGAAAGGTGTCCGAGAACAAAATCTTTAGATAGTATGAATTCAAAAAAAATTTAACAAAAATACTAACACCCAATAAAAAATTCCAAGGCTCAATATATATCATATGCATTCATGCCTTTAGAGACCACGGAAAAATTGAAAGGTTGATGAAGTTAAACATGACACAAAAACCGACAATGATGATATCTTAAATTTAGGCTTGGCCGCTACGTCTTTAACTCAAATGTCATAGGCTTTAAGGTCACAAACTTCTATCCTACGATACAAATAGTTTTGTCCGGAATTAAGCCAATACTAAAAATTGACTCAATTGGAAATTTGTCCTTACAAATCTCCCCCTTTGTCCTTTCCGGGACAAAACCAAAATAAAAAATCCTACGGACCATCAAGCTCATCTAATAAGACACAAACCCACCCAAAGTAAAAAAATTACAGACACTTGACTAGACACATAGTTGATAAGCTTTGCTTGCTTTAAAATATTATCGTTTATGATGAAAACTTGCACAATTAAACACACCATCAAACACATAGGGAATATAACAATATAAAGTGCATTATTAAATCCTCCCCCTTTGTCTAACATGATATACCTAAGAAATGCATCTCCCCCTAAGTTAGATATCCCCAAATTAAAAGGTTTAGATACCATTTCTCCCCCTTTTTTTAGGAATAGACAAAGAATAAAGTGCATTAAATAACCTATTTCTCCCCAATTAAATTAAATTCTCCCCCTAAATGAAACAAGAAATAAGTATAATGGAAAAACAAGTATATCATGAAATGGTGTATAGAGTGACAAGTATAATCAAAGCAACATGTCAATAAAAGAGTAACTAATCCACACAAAGATTAATAGATACCAACTACGATGCGATAGAAAAAATATACCAACTAGAATGTACTAATATAAGCATGGGATATCAATCACAACAAGATTTATACCTATATCAACATGAAACATAAAAGGACTAGATAGCAATGAAAAGACTCAAAAACAAATGATATCGTATATATACATACACTAAATATACTAATAACGCACAAGCACATATATATAGGTATAAGCACCACGCAAGACACGAAATACATTAAGCTTTCGACAACCATATGGCATAAATATGTCTAAATAAGCATGTGGTAAATGGAGTGAATGGGTGTGTACTAGAGACTAAATAATTATGACCCAATTACTTAAATATGTTCAATGAGTTCTTATTTGATTGCAAAACTTTATCAATGTGACAAGATAGAGTGAACTCAAAGAACAAACAAGCACAATGCATACAAGCCTAGAATTTTGATGATTCTACAAATCAATAACGTCATGACAAAATACGTATAACTAGAATTCATTGTGCATACCTGTTGATATATCCATCCAAACTCCCTCATAAATAATAATTATGTTCTTTTCTTTTGAATGGTCATATCAAACTAAACTATGTTGTCCTTGGATACTTTTTACAATGCCACACTTTTTTAGGTCTTTGAAAATAGTGGCTCTTCACGACGAGATTAATATTCTCTCGTAGCGCGATCCCGTTCATAAACAAACTATGTAGTCACAAAACATGCACAAATCCCCCGTAGTCACAAAACATGCAGATGACAAAATTGATGGGAGAACATCTCACAAAGCTCAAATATACATGTAAAGTCAACGTTCAAAAGAGCTCGTACGTGTGTGTGAGAAGGCATATACAAAGAGAATCCATTAAGCAAGTCAAAGTCAAACTACTCCATTCAAGCATGATAAAGAACACTTTAAGCATTAAAATTCACAACCAAAGGTTCTAACCACATGGATATGGAAAGTGATATAGGATTCAAGAACAAGGATATGCCACATAAAATGTGTAAAACCAGAATATACACACAAAAAAATATTTTTGAGATTTTAATTTTTTTAAACCAACCAAAAAGGACAACGCAAAAGACAAACAATATCTTTTGTATTTTTTTTATAAGACTCAATAAATTCAAAATCAAAATACAAAAGACTTAAAATACATACAACTAGAAAACACATATATCATGAAGTACAAAAGCTAGTGTATGTTAAAACATGCAAGCAATCACTCATAAGATATAGCAAGTGAGGAGTCATGTGTTAACATGTGGAAATCAACCATTCTAAAAATCATACGCGCTTTTCGATACACGTATTGAGAACCATCAAAAGCCAAAATTTTTGAAAAAGGCATATTTTCCATATTTAAACCCAAAAATGATCTTAACACAATAATTTAGCGTTCCCGCTCTAATAGCAACTTTTAGGGGTGATGGTTCCCGAAATATCCCAATTTTTTAATTCTAAACAAATTTTTAATTTAATTAAAGTGAAATTAAATTAAATAAAACAAACAATCAAATTTCCACTTAAACAAAAATTAATTAAGGTTCTAACTATGCTAAGAAAACCAATCATGAATATTTTCAAATTAAAGTAGTTGATTTGAATTAAATTAAAATTATCGAAATTTAAGCTAGCACCAATTTACACAAAAGTTGTGATTTAACCAAATTTATCTTTTTCAACCTAAGCATACATTTACGTGATTTTTGCAAGATAAAATAAAAACAATCACAACACCGCGATGTACGAGAAAAACCCACAACGAGAAAAACCTCGGACGGCCCAACCACAAGGATGACTTTTTTTCGGTGGCCTAGACGCAAAGCAACGATAGGTCGAGGCCTCTAACAAGACAATAATCGAAGGAGTGAATAAGATATTAGAAAGATAAAAAGTCTCTTGGTTGGACGAGCTTATCCATGTCCTCGGGGCGTACCGAAAAACGCCTAGGAGGTCGACCGGAGAAACTCCCTTCGCCCGAGCCTGCAGAATGGTAGCCATAATTCCACTGAAAGCTGGCTTTTCGATCATAAAGACAACTATTGCCGATCAAAGCATGAACAAATAAATTACAAGGACTGAGCTCGACCTAGCTGAGGAAAGAAAAGAACAAGCCTTGATCAAAATGGTTTCCTACCAACACTAATTATCCAAGCAGTACAACAAAGATGCCAACCCGAGGAAGTTTTTGGTTGGAGACTATGTGCTTAGAAAGGTTATTGGTAATGCGAGGAATCCATCAGATGGAAAATTGGGTCTTAATTAGGAAGGGCCATTCAAATTCATCAAGGATAACCTCCAAGTAGCCTATCATCCGGAAACAATGGGGCGGGGGGGGGGGGGGGGGGGGGCATGGAGATACCTAGGTCCTAGAATGAGGCCAACCTTAGGAGATTTATTTATGAAATTTTAAGCTTTTAGCAAATTTTAATTTTTTATTATTCCAACTTCTTAGCTAATTTAAGTTCAATTAATGTGATTAGCTTTATTATTATTTCGAATGGTAGGCTAACATCGTTAATCATAAACTTTCATGTGGACATCATCATTGCAAATTTGTTCAAATATGTCCGATTAAGTTATGATCGCCTTTTTAATATCTTAGTGAGATTACTCTTGATCACAACTTAAGGTTACATGTTTTTGTCACCGATGAACATGAAAACATCAAGAATTGCCAATGTAAGGATAATACTTATAGGAGTTCCCTAGGAACTAAGTGTCCCGACATTGGGCGGGTAAAATCCTATGGAGGTGTGACAATACTATCCTAAAATCTAAGGCAAACAATAGAAACATGCTCGACATAGAAAATGGAAAAATTCAAGACATGAAATTAACTAGATAACTCCATTTACATTCACTTAATTACAAGTAGCCAGATTGGAAAAAGTACAACCAAAGCACAAAAATGTGATCACATCTACTTTATCTTCGGTGATCAAGCTCGACAACCATTGTAGCATGACAACCATTGTTAGGATTGAGACATAATTCATCGTCACTATTATAATCGAGGAGATAGTCACTTATTAACTAAATATGAATGGCATTCATAGGAATCTAGGATTCTGTACTCCTAAGTGGAGGAAGCAGAACAAAAGGGAAATCAACACCATACCAATACAAGAATTGGGAATTATGTGGAACTCTCACGACTACCAAGGTGTTCAACCACCTATGTTTGTAAGATACTAACATAGCTTTATCCAAGGAGGCTAGACATCAATCCAAACATAATCATAGTCCTTCGACCAGACTATGCGAGGATCATAATGTAACTAATATCTCAATCCCATCACATTCTATTGAATACTCCTCTTCATCACTTGGTCTTTTGTGAAAGTTTGCTTGGCTCTGTTGAGCTTCTCCTTTAGAGAGTTGTTTTCATTTTGTAGTAAACCAGTAATGTCTCTAACATAATTGATCTCATCTCCAAGAGAAGCAATCACATGGGTCTGCTTTCCATAAGTAATTTGTCATCATTTTAAGCGCTTATCGAATAGATAAAAAGGATTCTGAAGCTTAGATAGAATCATCTCGACCAATAATGAAGTCCAATTCCTCAGTCTTATGAGCTATTGACACTAAGGTTAAGTTAATACCAAACTACAAAGATAAAAAGGAAAAAAATTCAAAAATTAGAGACATAACATGAATATATAAACAAGTAATCAAAAGTAGTTAAACAATATACAGTAAAGACAAAATGACAAGTCTTCCATTAGAATATAAAAGTTGGGCAAGCCCTAACAAAGAAAATAATAAAAAGGTAAGAAATACAAAGTACAAGATGTCCTAGGCTAATCTAACCAGCTTGGCCTTCTTTATCTATTTTCACATGATCTTATTCAACCACGATCTTATGCTGGTCCGTGACCTCATTTTCTTATTTAGCACCCTTATTTTCCTGGATGGCACCTTTTGCTTCACCCTCCTCTTCCTCTAAGTTTAGGGGAGAACCTGAATCATTCTCCTCGAATAGCTCAGAATCAAAGGGGACTATTGCCTTGACTAGGCGTTCATCCCAAACCTTCTTAAAGAAAGAATTACATATATAGTATAATTATTTCTTGGCCTGACCAAAGGCATCATCCCACCCGTAGTCGTAATCCTTGTCCATGGCCTCTAAGGCGTAATACAAGGATTGTATAGACTTTCGACATCCTTCTCAAGAGGCTCAATATTGTATGCTTATTCGCAAGCTTCAAGTCACTGGCATTCGCCTCAGACTTGTTGGCCTTCTCAGCAGCTTTCTGGGAATCATTTAAGGCATCGCTCAAGTCACCATTGGCCTTCCTTGGTCATCCCTCCTATCCAGGATGTTGATGAAGTCCACTAAAAACTACAGAGACAAATGCTAAGAAAAAGAAGTTAGTATAAAAAAACTTGAAGGAATAAACCAAACAGAAGTCATAAAAGTAGTTACTAGAGAAAACGTATGGGTAGTATGAGAGACCAACTGGTCAATTAACAGGTTATTGACCACTTCTTGTTCGAATCGAAGACATGATCCCTTTAGTTAAGTGGGGGACATATCAACATTCTTAACCACGGACATGATGGAAGGTCCCTTTCCCTTAGTGGATGCATCCACATTTTTCATGGGCAGAGTAGCTACAAGAGTTGTACTAATCTTTCTTTTTTTCATAAGATACGCATGTGACTTGTCAGGGTAATCCTCTAAGTTGGAAGGATCGAACCGAACCCCAAACTCCTTCCTTTTGGAAGGCTGGGCTTTTGGAGAACAGGGGCGATGACTCCCTCCAATATATTAGGAATCCTTTTCCGCGATAACATTTCCTCCTCGAATGTAAAAGGAATTATAGTTAGGATTAATGTAATGTCTATGAACTCAAATGAGTCTAAAGTTCTCTGAGTTATAGACTCCTACTCGTCAAATTATACATGATTTCTAGTTCCTTATCCACTGGCCTGGCAATGAACGAAGTAGTTTTACAGGTGTAGTGCAATAACAATGAATCCAACCCTAGATGCTCGACACAAGTAAACAAAGGCCAGCTAAGTTTCCAGGCTTTGATCAATTCATAAAAGTTGACGTGAGATTGATTGGGATATTTATTCTTGGATATCTATTCACAATACTCATGGTAATAACATCAATAAAGATCACTAAAGACTCGACCAAATATAAATAGGAGAATGAAAATCAACGTTATATTATTTCATGTTCTCTACTAGGGAACCTATGACCCCAATAGGGTTCACCATACTCAGGAATGGGCACATTCTCCCACTATTTTACAAAGAAAACATGAGATCTAATAATCCTTATTGGAATCTGGCAGGTTCACCACAAGTACCCTCTCCGCCTTCCTCGCCTTCAGATAGAAGGTGTCATTGTTCGTCCTTACCCATGTTTAACAATAATGAATCTTCGGGATCCCAACTAAGTTCCATATAACTCATTTATCCTATTTACCCCATTAACTATCCTCAAGGTATTTGGGTCGCACTGGGCTTGAACCACACATAAATATTAACAAATCACTGAGAAAAGTTAGGTTGGAGGAAAGGCTATGACAACCTCAATAATAAACTGGGAGAACATCCAATATCCTCCCTAAATGTTATAATAATCTTTGTTTTTCCCCAAAATCTATTAATACCCACTCTAAAATAGAGACGCTTCCCAAACTCCTCTATAAAACTCTCACCAACTGGGTAAATTATATTTGTACGTAAAGGAATAAGAACAACAGAGGAAATGAAGACAATGCTTGAGAAAATAAAATTATAAAGAATAAGAGAGGGAAAAGATATGAACTTACAATAAATGACGAAGTCATATAGCTTTGAAGTTTTTTTGAAATATTGAAAAAGAAAATACGCTCCAAAATGACGGTAAAGAGGTCATTAACTGGCTTGGTTCAGCTTCCAAGACAAAGTCATCATTTGTAACACGACCCCAAACATCGGTTGTCACACACGCTACTAACCTTTGGATAAAGAATACAAGATTACCAGTGTACCCCTGAAACACCGGGGCAAATTTCAAGTGCGCCCTTTTAGATTAACGAGAAGAATAAAATGATTTTTCATCTAAAAATGTTTACATCTCCAGACATAGTCTTTATAAGCGATCTAATTTCACTCCCAACCATGACCAACGTTACACTCAATAGGCGATCAAACCTTAGCACCCCAATCAAGATGAAAAGCTTTGAGGGCAATTGTGGGGGGATTATCTGACCATATGGGAGCAGTTGACACGTGTCCGACAGTGTTGACAATAAGCATAACTTAAAAAGATATGGAGGAATAGAGGTCGAACAGTGAAAATATCAGAATTAGATTCATCTGATCAAGTTATGATAACAATCCAAGGTCATGGAGTCCCACATGAATCAGTTTATCTATAAGCGTAATCCACATCCCTAGGAAAAAGGGGATGCAATCTTTATTTTTAATAATCGATCAATAAAGATAGAGCAACACACCGTGAATGTAAGCACATTTCCGAACCACATACATATCGTGTTATTGTGGATTAATTGTGTTGAATTCATAACAAAAGGATTTTTCCACTGACAAGAGCGTTGTAAAAATATATAGTCAACTAACTTTTAATATTTATTAATTTATCATATTAAAATTAGCATAGGGTGAAAAAGGTTTAATCCCCAAATGACTCAATGCTTTATTTTCCTTGTGGTGGTAGAGGACACATGTCTAATCAATGGCCCCTACTCCAAAAGAGGAAAGGGGTAGATGAAGCATGAAAGATATCACGAGTGATGTAAACTCAGACTGGAAAATGAATCACCTGCAAAAAGAAGGTAATTTAATGACTTTATTGCCAATTAAGGGTTATTAAATTTGCAACATCATTGGCAAGAACAATCAAGTTGATTATCTTTAGCCTCATCTAGTGATGAAGAATAATATGAAATAAAGTCGCATCATTGTCTCTTAATGAATTATCTTAACATTGGAAAAGAAAGTTGGAACTTTTCACCTAACATCCCTTCATGAGATGGAGAGAGATAGAGGGATGGTGTCGATCTTTTCACCCAACACCCAAGCACGCAGCTAGAACCACTCAAATATTCACCAGAGACACAATCCATCAACCAAGTGTCAAACACACCAAAAACCCTTAATAATAGGAAAGTAAAAAATATTCAACACATAAAAAAATAAAATAAACCATAAATGGAGTATACACTAGGGGGCGAGATAATAATCCTTTGGCTAAGCTTTAAGGCTCTATTAACTAGAAGTCATCCATCTACAAGTGATTGGAACTTAAGATATGGGGTTCTCGACCAACAGGGAGAGATAAGAGCAGGTTGGGACCTGGGAGTAGAATCCTCACAATAAAAATATGCATGTGATGATCCCAGGTCAGAGAAACAAGGGACCTAGCTAGGATATAGAGAGCGGGATGTACGATGAACAACAAAACCCTAGGGGAAAAATATCGAACTCGGAACCCTAATTATTTTATTTATACAAACTCATGAAATATATTATACATTTAGGAATTTCAAAATAACGTAAAGGCAAAAAAAGAAGACTATATAATTAAAGACTAAAATATAGAGGTATCAATATAAAGATAAAAATATAATATGGACTATAATAATTATGAAATAAAAAATGATTTAATATCCATTTAATCAATAATATGCACATGTTAAACATTTTAAAAAAATATTTAGGGTTGCGATTCAAATGGTTTGGCCTCATAAAAACTCTACGAGGTAAAAAAATATTGGACATGCACTTGTTCACCAACTTATGACCATTGGATTGGGCCACTATTATATTAACTTAATTTAATGGGAAACTTTGCAATATTTTTTAAATATATATGTTCTCAACCATTCTACAAGGACATGCTTTTACACTCCTCATGTTTTAGTTTTGGTCTTATTTGAGAACGAAAGTCAAGGTGTAATTTTTGATTCGTCTTTGAGTTTTAATTGAAGATTTGAAGATAATGGAAAATCCCCATGACATTCCATAAGGGACTTGAAAACTCCATTTCAACAAGAGGTTTGGTATGCCTTTATGGTTTTGTATTTCCTAAATTTTTATTTTTAAAGTAAGTGTAAGGACAAATTTTCAATCGAGTGAATTTATTTGTAATTGGCTTAATTCCAGACAAAACGTTTGAGTCATAGGATAGACTTTGAGTTTGTGATCCCGTGGGCCTATGACGTTATTTGATGAAGACATAGTGGCAAAGCTTCGAAGAGTGCATATTTTAAGCTGTATTTATCGTGCGACGCTTGTCTTCACATATGCCTAGGATCTCACATGTATGAACGTATATTGTTTTATGAGTCCTTAGAATTTTTTATAAGTGTGTTTAGTTTTTAAAACTATTTGGAACTTAATTTTATCGAAGAAAATATTTTTCGAGTTTACTATAGGCAGAATTTTAAAATTCGTTTCAGTCCTTCAAATGACATGTCCACGTCGTTCAAACGACATCCTTAGGCTGTTCAATCCATGCTTTCAAATGAGCTTCAAACGAAGCGTATTGTTTTGATTTTGTTGAGGTCGTTAGAAGCGAAATTAAATCTCGTTCAAATGAAATCTCTATCTCATTCGAACGATAACTCAAAATTGGTCAAACGACGTGCCACCTTAACTTTTCTATAAAAGGTTTTTGAGACTCTGGTTTTATTTTGAGCTGCGAACTTTTGATGAAAACGAAAAGCAGTCCTGTTTTAAAAGTTCTAACTCCAAAAGTTTCACCCTTTTGTTTATAAGATCCAAGATTCATAGCTCATATACTTTGAGATCTTATTTGGGCATCTTGTTTATTTCTTCCATCACAAGACGAATCTGTTTTCGTGTGGTGGACTCCGTACGTGCTGATTAAAATGCGGTGGAAACCGTGTTTTGAATCGTAGACGGTTATCGAGCTATATCGATGGATATCGAGGCATACGTGGACTTGTGTGTTGTGAACCTTGCGTAGGTGGACTCCTGCGTTGCACTGTGGATGAGTGGTTGAAGATAAAAGAGCATTAAAACTTGTGGGGGATCGAGTAGTTGTGTAAGTCTACTATTTATTCATTGTAAAACCATATCATAGTGATTGTCTGGCTGAGCCGTCCAAGGTTTTTTCCCTTAGTGATTTCCTCATACAGCGACGTGTTTTGTGAGATTTCTTTACTTTATCTTGATTAATTTCAATAGATGCATGTTTAGAGTTAAGAAGATAAAATTGGCTTAATTGAAATTGTCTTACAAAATTAGTGCTAAATAAAACTGGAAAAAGTAAAAAAAAAAACGTTTCCACCTAAAGGACACACACATAAAGGGACCCCATTTTTACAAATTGGTATCAGAGTGGGTTGCACTTTGTTATTGTGTAGATACTTATTTTTGGGTGGTTATATTATTTGTTCTATTTCTTGGCTTGTTTTGTTTTTTCTCTCAATGGATTCTCCTTGTTTTGATGAGTTAAATCTTTTGAATTTAAAGTTTGCAAAAAGAATCGAATTTTTTGAAGAAAAAAATTCTCGTTTTTAATATATGATTGAATATTTGTAAACTTTTCAAACTCAAAGAGATATCATTCAGTTCTCAAAACTATTTTCAACTTAATTGTTTCAAAAACATGTTTTCTGAGTTTACTGTAGGTAGACTTTTAACATTCGTTTCAGTCGTTGAAATGACATGTCCATGTCATTCAAATGAAATCCTCTGGTTGTTCGATCCATGCTTTCAAACGAGCTTCAAACGAAGCGTACTATTTTGATTTTGCTGAGGTCGTTAGAAGTGATATTGAATCTCGCTCAAACGAGATCTTTATCTGGTTCAAACGACAACTCAAAATCATTGGAATGACGCGCCGCCTTAACTTTTCTATAAAAGATTTTTCAGACTCTGGTTTTATTTTGAGAGATGAACTTATGACGAAAATGAAAAGCATACCCGTTTCAAAAGTTCCAACTCCAAAATTTTCACCTTTTTGTTTACAACATCAAAGATTCATAACTCGTATACTTTGAGATAGTGTTTATTCACCTTGTTTGTTTTTTCGATCACAAGAAGAACCTATTTTCTTGCGGTAGACTCCATACATGATAATTGCGATGAAAAAGAGGTGGACTTTGTGTTCTTAATCGTAGACGGTTGCCGAGTTGTATCGGTGGATACCAAGGGACACGTGGACTCGTGTGTTGTGGACTTTGCATAGGTGGACTCTTGCATTGCACTGTGGAGGAATGGTTGAAGATAGAATGGCGTCAAGACTTATGGGGGATTGAGTCATTGTGTAAGTCTACTATCTATTCTTTATAAAACCATGTCATAGGAATTGTTTGGCTGGGTTGCCAGAGGTTTTTTCTTATAGTGGTTTCTTCGTACATCGATGTGTTTTGTGAGCTTTCTTTACTTTATCTTGCTTAATCTCACTACATGCATGTTTATGGTTAAGAAGATAATATTGGCTTAATTGAAATTGGTTCACAAAATTACTGTTAATAAAATTTGAAAAAGTTTTGAAAAAAAAATTGTTTTCACCTAAAGGACACACACATAGAGGCTCCCCGTTTTTACTGTAAGGAAGTGACATTATTAAACAATAATTCTAAAAGGATTTTATTATTATTTTTGCATTTTTATAAGAGATTCTTATATTTTGATTGTCGTTTGAATGAATGATACTCTTGTACGAAGTTTTCTTTGCACGTGAGTCTTTTTTAGGCTAGAATAAGACCTCCTATGAAATTTTACTTTGCACGAGAAAATCTTTCGAAAGAAGATTTTGCATGAGGATTCTGAATAGATATTGAAACACCTCCTAAGAAAGTAATTTGGCAAGAGGTCTCCTTGTAAAAAGATCTCGTTTGAATGAGAACTCCCTAGTTTGAACGCAATCATATTTCTAATGGGAATCATGTTTGTGTGACCTTCTATTACTTATGTCTATAAAGAGTTACGAAACATGATTATAAAGAGAATCATCCATATTTTACAAAGTCCTATTATTAGGTTTTGAGAGAGATTTTGAGAGATTATTTATCCAATCAAAGCCATATTTCTAAAATATGCTTTTGGTTTGTAAATCCCCTAAAATTATTCACACAAAGATGTCATCACGAGTGATTGCATGGGTTGATAGCACTTTTATACATTTGGGATGATCGTGCATGAGATGGAGATTAGCGGATACCACTGCTTGAGGGTTATGTAAGATCTGTTCATCAAATTAAACTATTTTTTAGTACATAAAAGGCATCCAGGAAAAACACAAGGGAATGACTTCATAGAGTTAATTGTTGTTATGGGGACCCATTCGACATGTCCCATGAGAGTAGCCAAATAACCTAGATTGCCCAAAGCGTTGCCCGACTCAAATAAGAATTTGATCCACTCAAGTGTATTTGAAACATATTAGAACACTCACGGATATATTCAAATTGGTTACCAACAATATCGAAGGAGATATTCAAGTACACCACGAATTTCCCACATGTTAATTGAGTTCCTTAAATAACTCAGTCTTTTACTTTTATGTACCTATAAATTGTAAACCCTAACTCGGGGCAATGGGATGTAATCTCGAGCATTAAGAGGAACTATAATACGATAATAACCTCTCCGTGGATGTAGGAAAATTGACGAACCACATATATCATTTTTATGAGTGTGATTTTTGCATTTTTTTCTTTGTGATTATTTCGTGGAATCCTATTGTGATAATTCTTGTTGTCACAATTGGCGCCGTTTTTGGGAATCGATTTCTATTCCTGCAAAAACCTTCATAAACAAAAAACCCATGATGTCTTACCATAACAACAACATTCCTCAGGTTGGCGATATTCAAGAAGACCCAGTTCCACCCAGGGTCAGGTCAGATATTCGCTAGCATACAAACCTCAGGTTTGGTCAAGAATGATAACCTTTCGAAGAATGCCAGAGACAACCCAGGTCTATGCAGATCTCCAAGTTAGTCGACGTATACAAAGTGAGGCTTTGAGAATAAGAGGAGGCTACTCACTTCCAGGTGGAAGAGAATGCTCGCCCCCAGAGGCGACTTGAAAGAATGAAGAGAGATCTCCATAGGCACACAAGGAAACACCGTGATAGGACTCCTAGTCCTCAGGTGAGTAATACTTATAGCTGAAGGAGGAGCTCCAGGCATGACCAGGATAGAAATAAATGTGGTAGATCAGAGCATGGCCGATCAGAGAATGGTCAACCAGAGAGACGCCATAGGAGCAACGATCGCCATTAGGATTCTGGTCCGTAGAGAGATATATCCAGACCATCGTGGAGCCATGTCCCCCAGAGAGCTAGCTATCAGAGCTCTAAATACCCAGATAAAATCCCCCTTTTTAAGGGATATTGAAGAAGAAGACCCCCCAAAGAAGTTTATCATTCCAGATTCAAGATTTACGATGGGAAGATAGATCCCATAGATAACGTTCAACAATACAGACAAGCAATGACCTTATGGAGCCATAATGACGCACTGATGTGCTAGATTTTCCCTTCTAGCCTACATGATGTAGTACATAAGTGGTTTGAGAAGCTGCTTCATAGGTCAATGGGAAACTTCAAGGCTCTAAGAGAGGCCTTCACTGGCCGCTTAATTCATAACCAGCAGCTCCCACCATAATAGGATGAATGCATTGCTGAAAATAAAGAAAAAGTCTCAAGAAAACCTTCATGATTATGCTAAAAGGTATTGGGAAGTCTTCAACGAGGTCAAGGATTTATCAGAGTAGGTTTAAAACTGGTTTGCCAACTAACTCATTGCTTCACCAGTCCCTAGCTAAGAAAGAGGCCAACATTATTAACGAACTCATAGCTCGTATTAAGAAATACACTAAGGTAGAAGATGTGGTTCACTCTAATGCAAGGGACAACATTCGAGCAAAGGAAATGAAAAGACCAGGAAAGAGTGATACTCCAAAGAAGGGGAAGAAGAACGAGGATAAGAATGCCTCAAAAAATGGGAACAAGGCTGATTCCTCCAAGGCATTCCAGGCTATTAACACATTCTTCAAGGAACCTATTTATAAGATCTTGAGCAAGATTAAAGACCAACCATTTGTAAAATGGCCCAAGAAGATGGGTGACGACCCAACGAAAAGAAATAATATGCTGAGATGCGTATTCCACAAGGCGGGTGGACACAAGACTAAAAATTACAAGGCCCTGAAGTCACATTTGGATGAGCTGGCCCAAGCTGAGCACCTCAATGAGTACATAAAGAAGAAAGCGGATAAGGTTATGGCCAATGACTGCCAGAAGACAAATAACATCCTTGAAGATGACACAAGACATGAGTTCGTGATAATCCATGGGGCATCAGATCTTAAGCAAATGGAAGGGAATGCTATTCGTATAGAGCTGAAGAAGGTTACATCCATCATAGAGGTGTTTCAGATTGACCCTGCCAAAACCCAGGATGGTAAACGCTAGAGACCAGAGGATGTTGACTAAACCAAGCATATTATTTTCACTGAGGAAGATTTGGTCGGGGTAAGAACCCCACACCACGACACACTTGTGATTAACCTCAGAATAGCCAATTGGGACGTTGACAAGCTGCTCGTGGACTAGGGGAGTTCATCAGAAGTGATGTACCTAGAATTATTCCATAAGATGAAACTAAACATCGTCGACCTCAAGGAAACTACGGTTTCATTGGTCGAATTTATAAGGAGGATCACGATATCGCTAGGAAAGATAGTCCTTCCAATCAGCGTGGGTAACATCTGAAAGATAATTGAGTTCTTAGTGGTGGACATAGAGTCCCCATATCACGACATCTTAGGAAGAGGATGGATGAATTCCATGAAGGCTGTACCATCCACTTACCACCAAAAGTTAAAGTTTGTTACCGATCGGGGTGTGGTCAAAATTCTTGGCGACCAGGCCACTGCGAGCAAGTGCTTTATCACGACTATCCACCCTAATAAGGAAAAGAAAAAGGAGTTAAAGGATGCTCAGGAGGAAGCCTAAGAGGGGGCTATACCCTCCAAATAGTAATTACTGTACGGTCGACCAGGGGTGGAGGAGACCAGGGTACACCCCACCGATAGGGTCGTTGAAAGCCTGGAAGAGGTTGGGGCCGATGATAACTTTCCAGAGAAGAAATTTTTGATTAGAGCCACGCTTGTCGATCAAAAGAAGATATAACTGAATGCCTTCCTTAGAAGTAATCAAGATGTTTTTTCTTGGGAACCATATGATTTTCTAGGGATTGATCCCAATGTAGCATGTCATTGCCTGCACGTCAATCTGACTTTTAATCCGATCACTCAAAAGGCTTGCCGAATAGCCCTCGAGAAGGATAAAGCAGTGGATAATGAAGTAGGGAAGCTACTGGATGCAAGATCCATCAGGAAAGTTCAGTTCCCCAAATGGCTATCCTACCCAATAGTGGTACGCAAGAGCAACGACAGTTGGAGGGTATGTATTGATTTCACATAACTCAACAGATCTTATCCCTAGGATAACTTTTCGCTTCCTAATATAGATCAATTGGTTGATGATATGCCCTGAATGTACCCCCTCATCTCAGAGACATCAACCTTGGCCATGGAGATGGCCGATGTTAGAGGGACCTTGGATTCATTACTAGCAGTCTCGTCCTAGGTAAGGTCGGCCACGGCCGACGTTGCTAGCTACCTCAGCCTGAAAGAGGTCACCATGATCCAGGGGCGGTTATCCACCTTATCTTCCAAGGATTATAACCTCGGCTCGGAAGATGAAGAGGTTGCCATCCCATCATCAACATCAATCTCAGTTAGGGATCAGTCGATGTTGGTTCTTTTGCCACCTCTACCTCGGCCCATGCCTATGTCATAACTCAAAATGATCTACTTCGACTCTCCCACTGAACTAAGGTCACCACCTCGTCCTCTTCCAGGCCGAGGTTGGGACCCTTCACGGATGGCCGAGCTCTTATGCGCATATATGTGAATGGGAACACGTGTATAAGTCTGTTATAACTGAATTATTCCCCCCACGTGAGGGAATATTGAGGTCATCATTATCTACATGATATCATCCAGGTGTCATTCTCATACTGGTTCGATCCTCATGCACTTGTTCATTGCATGCTTGGGGGGTATATTACACCCCCTAGGCACTATATATAGAGGTCATCCTCTACCTTGTAAAGGGTTCCAAAATTGGAAACCCTAGCTGAAACCCTGTTCAAACATACAGTAGAGAGAGAAATCTTGAGAGATTGTACCTATGGCCATTAGAGCCATCATACAGTGATACTTATCACACACTTGCATAGTGGACGTAGGCCTGATTGGCTGAACCACTTACATGACTGTGTTCATCTTCTTCTCCTCACCTCCTTCTACTGAATACTCTTACTCTTATACTGCCATTGTTAATATTGAATTGAGCTTAAGAACATCTTGAAGGGTGGTGCTGTTTCCAGCATCATCATTTTGGCGCCGTCTGTGGGAACGAGAAGCTGTATCTTCCTCTTCTTTCACTTAGCCTCATCGAAGACTCTGGTGGTGAACCAGGCCTGACCCCTTGTGTGGAGCTGCTTCACCATTGAAAGAGATCTTGTAAGGTATTAAGCTCATTTACTAATCAAGCTCTTTTGTTCTAACACATGGCACCAGAATTACCACCACCTCTTCTGCCGCCTGGTACGGGGGGACCTGGCTCCAGCTAGGCACCGCCCCAATTCAAAATGGCGGAGGTGGCCGCCGCTTTGAGGTCTTTGGCTGCAACTCAACAAGCAATGCAGGAACAGTTTGCACAGCTCAGCCAAAATATGATGAGGCCACCTGGAGTTTCACCGAAAATGATCACTCCGGTGGCTGTTCAGCCTCATCCTGATGCCAGGGGATCACCCCAAGCACCAGGGAAAGACCAACCTACACCCCAACGGAGGAGGGACGTTGCTGACCCTAGGCGCTTTCCCCTGGAGAGGCAAGGAAACCCTTTCCATGAGGACAGGTCTGATGATCTAAAGGCAAAAGATGTTCCGAAAGAATGCTGGGAGTCGTATGAGGTCTCGAACAATACAGTTCGTCCTATCCAACGAAGCCAAGGTTATGGGGGCAGAAGAGGTCAAGAAGACCAATAACGACGATCAGCATTTGATCGACTAAGCAGAGGGTCAGCCTTTCAAAGGCTTGGCCCCGTAAATGACCTAAGACAGAGGCTGTCAAGGTCGAGAAGTGCAGCTAGCTCACAAAGGGAAGAGAGGCAACGTCAGCCTCATTAGGAATGAGGAAGAGACCAAGAAGAGGTCAACAACAGGCGTTGTGCCGTGGCTGGGGAACCCTCAGTCACCCCTTGGAGGTGGCAGGGGACAACCTCGGTCAAGACGACGTTGCAAGACCATGGAATGACTCCATCCAACGTCTTGAGAACAAGATAGGAGACCTCATCAAAAGTAGGGATCCACTACAAAGGGGTTTCTCAGAAAGCTCTCCGTTCGTGGCTAAGATAGTGAGCTCCCTACCCCAGCCAAGTTCAAGCCACCCACGGTGACTCCCAAGTATGACGGTAGCACCAATCCTGTTCATCATGTTGAGATTTACCAGTCAGCAGCAGACATTTACTCAATACTGGATGAGATGAAGTGTTGGGCCTTCTCCGAAACTTTGACGGGAGATGCGCACATATTGTTTACTTCTCTTCTGAAGAATTCAATTGAGAACTTTAAGGGATTGGCTGAACGGTTCATTCACAATTTTTGCTTTGGGGTAAGACCTTAAAAGAAGACCACCCACCTATATTATGTCAAACAAGGTAAGCACGAGAGCCTAAGAGATTACATCGCCAGGTTCAATAAAGAAAAACTTGAGGTGGAAGATTACGAAGAAAATATCGCCATGATCGCACTCATAGAGGTCTCCAGAAGGGAAAGTTGTTATGAAAACTGGCGGAGGACACTCCAAAGTCCATGGCGGAGTATTGGCAACTGCGGGTAAGGTCATGAACACTGAAGAGGCTATGGCCGCTAAGTATGAGGATGAGAATGGTGGTAGTAGCGAAAAGTTCCAAAGGAAGAAGGAGGGAAAGAAGAGGTCAGCTGATGACAAGTTTGCGCATTATACCCCTCTTACGGTAAGATGTGAACACATCCTCAATGAGATCAAGAACGATCGACCCCTGAGATGGCCAGAAAAGCTGAAGGCTCCTCCACATAAGAGGAACTATAACTTATGGTGTGAATTCCACCAAGACCATGGCCATATAACAGACAAGTGCTTCGTCTTGAAGGATGAGATAGAAAAGATGTCAAAGTCAGGGAAGTTGAGAAAATATGTTGATGGAAAGGCTCCCAAAAGAGGAAGAGATGACCCCAAAAAGAAGAGGAATGATAGATGTCACGACGAGGCCCCAGCAAGAAGAGATAGTGGCTCAGACGGAGATGACGAAGATGATCCAGACCTCCCTCCGAAAGATGAAAACACCCTAGTGAAGAGGGTTGGTATGATCTCCTTTGGCATTAGCACCATATGTGGGGGACTTGCGGGGGGTGGTTCTGAAGTGGCTGGCCAAAAATCTCATGTGGCAGAGGCCAAATCAGTGGCCAAACTTGAAGTGGTAAACATGATGTCTTCTGAAACTACACAAAAGAGAAAGAAGGCAGACATGGACACTCTCGTAGTTGGGTTCTCCCGACTCGACTTCAAAGGCATCCTAGTACCGCATGATGACCCTTTAGTGATCACAACAAGAGTTCATGGATGTGAGGTGCAGAGAATTCTTATAGACGGAGGAAGCTCCGCAGATGTGATGTTTTGGCCTTGCTTCAAGAGCCTAGGTCTTAGCAGAGCTGGGCTGATACCCTATCATCAACCTTTAATGGGCTTCAACGGTGAAAAGGTCCACCCATTGGGCATGTATGAGATGGATGTACGGATGGGTGATGAATGGCCTGAGAGGTTAACCCGAAAGATCATTTTTTTTGTAATGGACAAAAACGTCTTCTCGGCTTATAACCTCATCATAAGAAGAGTAGACCTTAAAGAGTTTGAGGCCGTGACGTCGACGGTCCACCAAATGCTAAAATTCTCGACCCCTTATGGGGTAGGGGAAGTGCAAGGTGACCAGACTGTAGCACGAGAATGCTACTTCAACTCGGCTGAAGAAAGAGAGGCCCCATAGGAAAGAAACTACTACTTATAATATTGACCCACTTGACCCTAGAGATGAAACAAAGTTGAAGAAGAGTGAGGCCGCGGAAGAGGTAGAATCCATCATCCTCAATGAGGACGAACCAAAAAAAACCGTCCAGGTCAGTAAAACCCTAAAAGCAGAGATCAAGGACGAGCTGATAAACTTCCTGAGGAAGAGGCAGAGTGTCTTTGCCTGGAGTCACGCAGACATGCCCGACATCAACCCTGAGGTTATGTGTCACAAGCTCAACGTGATTAAAGATGCTAGGTCGATCAAACAAAGACGAAGAGTTTACTCCAGAGAGAAGTACGACGTCATCCGGGAAGAGGTTAAAAAATTGGAAGAGGCTGAGTTTATTAGGGAAGTCATATATCCGGAGTGGCTATCTAATGCAGTCATTGTGCCCAAGGCCAATGGAAAATGGAGAATGTGCATTGATTTTACTGACCTTAACAAATCTTGCCCAAAAGACAGCTACCCCTTACCTCGGATAGATCAGATGGTAGATGCTACTGCAGGGCATGAGATCATGAGCTTCATGGATGCGTATTCAGGCTACAATCATATCTTCATGAATGCAAAAGACTCAGAGAAGATAACCTTTATTACCGACAAAGGGACATACTGCTACAAGGTTATGCCCTTCGGTCTGAAAAATGTGGGGGCAACATACCAACATCTTGTGAATAAGATGTTCGAAGATCAAATTGGCAAGACTATGGAGGTATATATAGACTATATGCTGACAAAGATCTTAAAAGCCTGCACTCATGTGGCAGACCTTGAACAGACCTTTAATACTATGGACTTGTACAGGATGAAGCTCAACTCGACAAAGTGTGTCTTCGGGGTAGGAGCTGGGAAGTCTCTTGGATTCATCATTAATAAAAAAGGAATAGAAGCAAACCCCGAGAAAATCAGGGCTTTGCTTGACATGAAGACACCAAAGAGTATCAAGGACGTTCAAAGGCTCACTGGGAGAGTGGCTGCACTCAACAGATTTGTTTCCAGAGCAACAGACAAGTGCCTTCCGTTCTTCAAGGTGCTCAGAAAAGCCTTTGAATGGGACGAAGAGTGCGAAGAGGCTTTTAACCAACTTAAGTCCTACCTTAGGTCCCCCTTGCTCTTGTCTCGGCCCATAGTAGGAGAGAAATTATATGTTTATCTAGCAGTCTCTGAATCGGCTATAAGTGCAGCCATAGTACGGGAAGACGTTGGGATCCAAATGCCTGTATACTTCAACAGTAAAGCCCTTCAAGGGTCTGAACAAAATTATCCTTGGATGGAAAAGTTATCCTACACCCTAATATATGCTTCAAGGAAGATGAAGCCCTACTTTTAAGCCCATTCCATAATCGTCCTCACTGATTCCCCACTAAGACAGGTCCTCCATAAATCGGAGAAGTCGGGAAGGTTGATGACCTGGGCTATTGAATTAGGGGAGTATGACCTTACCTATCAGCCTCGGGTGGTCATCAAAGGGAAGGCGCTTACAGACTTCGTCACTGAGTTCACATGGGAAGAGGCCGAGGTAGAGAATAACCTAGAGACTGCAGGGGGTCAAACAACGTCTTTCGAGACCAGGAAGAGGTTGTACCCAGAAGGACCAGAAACGGAATAGTTGAGAATGAGGAGGATCGATACCTCTTCAAGCTTGGGATCATGTCAGAAGGGGGCTTCTCATCAGATAAAAATGTCTGGAACCTCTGTGTTGACGGGTCTTCTTGCGACAGTGGAAGCGGTGCATGGCTAATACTATCAGCTCCAGATGGTACCAACATTGAGTATGCTTTGAGATTTAACTTCAAGGCATCTAACAACGAGTCGAAATATGAGGCCATGATAGCAGGACTCTCATTGGAAAAACTCTGGGAGTAGGATGACTTCTACTTCATAGTGACTCTAGGTTAGTTGTTAATCAAGTGTTGGGGGTTTATGAGGCCAAGGATGAAAGGATGGCCAAATACCTGAAGAGGGTGCGAACAATGCTGAAAGGTTTCGAAGAGGTAAAGATGAAGAGAATACCCCGACAAAATAATAGCCACGCTGATGCATTAGCAAGGTTGGCCTCATCAACGAAGACAAATATCAGAAGAACAGTTCCAGTCGAGGTCTTACCGAGGGCGACCATCGAAGAAGATGAGGTTAGTAACCCTTGCCTCAATTTGAACCTGGGTTACTCATGGATGCACCCCCTCGTCAGATATATCAAAGAGGGAGAGCTGCCAGGATCTAAGATAGAGAGGAGGAAATTAAGATACAAGGCTGCGAAATTCTCCGTAGTAGGGGACGTCCTATATAAGAAGGGATTCCTATTGCCTCTCCTCAGATGTGTTCATCCCACAGAAGTTACCCGCGTCTTACAGGAGGTACATGAGGGTTCTTGCTCCAGTCACATGGGAGGAAGACCCTTGGCCAAGAGAATTGTTACACAAGGGTACTGGTGGCCAACCTTGGCCAAAGATGCTACAGCTTACGTGAAGAGGTGCGATAAATGTCAGAGATTCTCAATTATTTCTCACCAACCTCATCAGCCTATGACGTCAATCAGTTTCCCTTGGCCATTTGTAGTATGGGGAATTGAATTAGTGGGACCACTGCCAAGAGCTACCAATAATTATCGATTTCTGATAGTCGCCATTGATTACTTCTCAAAATGGGTGGAGGCAGAGCCGATGATAACGATTACGGAGCAGAAGACCTTCCAATTTATTTGGAGGAACATCATATGCAGACACGACCTCCCAAACACTATCATCTCAGATAATGGAACCCAGGTCAAGAATTCTTCCTTAGAAAAGTATTGCGAAAGAGTGGGATAAAACAGTTCTTCTCTTCTCCTGGCCGACCTCAGGAAAATGGCCAGACCAAAGTCACCAACAGAACAATCCTCGATGGAATAAAGAAGAGGTTGGAAGAAGCTAAGGGGAGATGGACTGAAGAGGTTTATGTTGTGTTGTGGGCCTACAGGACAACAACAAGAACACCGATAGGAGAAACCCCGTTCATGCTAGCACATGGCTCAGAGGCCGTCATACCAACAAAAGTGGGACTCCCTACTCACAGGGTTCAGACCTATGACCCTGATAAGAATGGGGAGGAGAGAAAGATAGACCTAGATATGATCGAAGAGAGAAGAGAAGATGCAGAAATCAGAAAAGCAGCTTACCAGCAGAAAGCAGCAAAATTCTACAATCAAAGTGTGAAATCAAGACCCATTGCCGTGGGAGATTTAGTACTGAAGAAGACACTGCAGAAGGCAAACAAGATTCACCCAAATTGGCACGATCCCTACAAAGTGATCGAAGAGGTTGTACCCGGGACCCACAGGCTAGAAAACTTAGAGGGGGAACTTTTTTCTAATCCTTGGAATATTGATTATCTAAAGAAGTATTACAGATTATGTTGCTAGAGTTTGTGTCAATGTATTATCTTATGAAGAGATTATTAATGAGAAGATCAGTTTGCTTGTCAATTCTTGGTCCATTGAGCTCCAGTGGTGAAATTAATTATGGGGATAACATCTTAGTTGATGACCTCAGACCTTAAAACATCATGATTTGGTGACAAGGTATGAGGTGAGACATCATACTTGGATGACCTCAGACCCTTAACATCATTAATTTGGTGCAAATAAATTATGGGGATAACATCTTAGTTGATGACCTCAGACCCTTAACATCATGATTTGGTGACAAGGTCTGAGGTCAGACATCATACTTGGATGACCTCAGACCCTTAACATCATTAATTTGGTGCAAATAAATTATGGGGATAACATCTTAGTTGATGAACTCAGACCCTTAACATCATGATTTGGTGACAAGGTCTGAGGTCAGACATCGTACTTGGATGACCTCAGACCCTTAACATCATTAATTTGGTGCAAATTAATTATGGGGATAACATCTTAGTTGATGACCTCAGACCCTTAACATCATGATTTGGTGATAAGGTCCGAGGTCAGACACCATACTTGGATGACCTCAGACCCTTAACATCATTAATTTGGTGCAAATTAATTATGGGGATAACATCTTAGTTGATGAACTCAGACCCTTAACATCATGATTTGGTGACAAGGTCTGAGGTCAAACATCGTACTTGGATGACCTCAGACCCTTAACATCATTAATTTGGTAACATCATGATTTGGTGACAAGGTGTGAGGTCAGACATCATACTTGGATAACCTCAGACCCTTAACATCATTAATTTGGTGCAAATTAATTATGGGGACAACATCTTAGTTGATGACCTCAGACCCTTAACATCATGATTTGGTGACAAGGTCTGAGGTCAGACATCATACTTGGATGACCTCAGACCCTTAACATCATTAATTTGGTGTAAATTAATTATGGGAATAACATCTTAGTTGATGACCTCAGACCCTTAACATCATGATTTAGTGACAAGGTCTGAGGTCAGACATCACACTTGGATGACCTCAGACCTTTAACATCAATAATTTGGTGAAATTATTTATAAGGATAACATCTTAGTTGATGACCTCAGACCTTATAACATCATGATTTGGTGACAAGGTCTGAGGTCATACGTCATACTTATATGACCTCAGACTCTTAACACCATTAATTTGGTGAGACCTTATTGCACGGTAAAGAAAATCATCCAACAAACAACTCAGCAAGAGAAGAAACAAAATCCCTCCTCAGAGGTCGACATATTAAGTTATAAAATACAAAGATATAAAGTAGCAGTGTTTATCAGAGGTTACAATAAAGGGTTACAAAAGAGAGCCTAAAGCTTCCCAAAAATTTAAGTGTTCGCAGCCTCAGGGATGGGGGTCACATCCGCATTTTCTTGGCCGAGGGTGGCCACTTCCACCCCATCGTCTTACGCACCGACATATTCAGTCATGGTGTCCCCTTGTGGTGCAGTCTCGGTGGGCGCATCACCTCCCTCTTCTTCAACCTCCTGCAGGCCTGAGCAAACTTAGGGTCGGCGTAACCCAGGCCGACAAAGTTAGCAGCTGCAAGGCTTCCTGACTCCTTCTCCTTCATGGCAACCCACTTGCCGGTTGCCTTAACACCCCTCTCCAGATATTCAAAGCTGAAGCTGACAAATTCGTCAAAGACCTTGTACTCTTCCAAGATCTTCTTTGAGGCATCTTTCAAGGCAGCCTTGATAGCAACATCGACTTTACGCTGAAGGGAGTCAACTTGAGCCTTCAGGGCAGTGTTATGGTCTTCCCTTTACTTGTCTATGTCCTTCTGCATCCCCTTGATGCTGGTCTCGACCTTCTTCAGAGCGGCCTTGAGACGTTCCACCTCAGCATTTAGAGTGGCCTCAATCTTCTCAGCCTCTTAGCCCTTCTCTATCAGGGGAAGCTTCCCCAAGGTCCAGTTAACGTAGTGATACATGGTGATAAGACCCTACAGCACATGTGCTAAGATGTCAGTCTAGGGTTTGATGTAGTTCAAATGCCGATGTTACACTTGTAAAACTCAGAAGCAAAAACTTAAAGGTCTTACCTGAATAGAACGATGAAGAGAGAATTCAGCCAGTAGAGGCTTATCCATGGACCTACAAAAGCGCTTGTCAGACTCGGTCATGACACCGCCGATAGCATCCAAAGCCTTCATACTTTGGCTAATAACACTTTCACCGATCTTTAATTTCTCAAGACGAGCAATCAAGGCATCCTCAGAAGAAATGGGGATGGCACGATACCCTCTTTTTTTCTTCTGCCTATGATCCTCAGGGGCAGGGTCAACAACTTTCCTCTTCTTAGTGGCCTCAGCCCTCGATGTTGAAGGAGGGGGAGGAGGAGCATTCAAATCTTCTTTTTTGATGAGCTTTATTAGACTTGGTACCGCCATATCCCACAACTCGTCCGATATTCCTTTTGGGCGCTCTGCAAAATAGAAAGGTCTGAGTTAGAGAATCAGATATACTTATATTCAAAGGTATAACTCAAAGTAAAAAGAACTTACAAAGCTCTGTAAGAGGACTTTCCCGTAGACCAGTCTCAGAGAGGTAATAGGGGGTCATCAGGTGCTCAAATTCGACAAGAAGACCATGCTCGCCCTGATCCTGAAGGTCTTTGACCTTCTGAAGGTTGAGTTGGCTTAGCCCAGGGTCGGCCTTAGCAGCCATCATAACCTTTCCCCATCTTAGGGGTATTCTCGGCTCTAACGAGGAAGAGGGGGCACATGGACCAAATTCCCATGACCCTGAAGTAAAGAAATAACCTGGCTTCCAGTTATGATTTGAGGTTTGGGTAATCTGAAGCATCTTCTTTTCTGGTTTCTGAGCTAAAAAATGATAGTAGCTCGGATGATTTCTGGTAGATGAAGGGACATAGCATCCTATAAAGACTTGGACAGGAAGGTCTGAGTGATGAACAACCCTCCATAAGACAATGGCTCCAATTATCACCCTCCAAGCATTGGGTGACAACTGGTAAGGGGCCAAGTTGATATAGGCCAATATAGACTTGATGATGGGATGGATGGGTAGAAAAAATCCCAACTTGAACATCTGCTCGTATAGGCAGATCTCACCATCTCGGCCATGATAAGCCATGTCTTCCCTCAGAGGTCTCGTGAGCTTTATGGAGGGGCTTATGGAATATAAGTATCTGAAGGATAGGAGGTCAATATCGCTGACTGAACTCTCAATCTCGGCCACCTCAGAGATGTCGACATCACTCTCAGCATCATCATTATCATCTAGTTCAACGTCGGTCTGAGCAGACGTTGGGGGATTACTTAGAAACCTCTGAGCAAACTCAGCCCCTGTGACAGCCGACAGGGGAATGGCTTCAAGGATTGGGGGAATAACGACACTTGGTCCAACAATTTCAACCTCAGAGGAAGAGGATGAAGTTCTTGAACTTTTGTGAGACGAGGACTGAATGGAAACCTCTGCCTGATCAGGGACCTGATCTTGTTGATTTGAGATGTCCATGGCCTCTTGGAAGGAGTCCACAGACATAGGGTCTGAGGTGGATGACTCAGACTCCGACATTGGAGAGGGTTCAGCTGGGACCTCTGCTTGGTTAACTGGTTCTGGTGGTTCAGGGTATATAACCTTCAGAGGTGGTGGAAAAATAGGTCTGAAGGGGAATTCCTCTGCCCTACGAGCTTCCTCTTACGCTCTTTCTATTTGCCTAATTTTCTCTAAGGTCTTCTCTCTAAGAGAGGGGAATTCCTCTAAGAGTTGGTAAAGGGGTCTGAGCATATGAGGCAACCCTACACTTACAACTCTCCTAAACAACAAAAAGGATTGGCAAATGGGATTAAAGATCAAACTATCAAACTTCAAACAAAAATAACCAAGAACAACAAGAACAGTAGTCGCCGAAAAACACAAGCAATCGTCGGAAAACTCAGAAACCTTGCCAAAAATTGAAGAGACAAGAATAAAAGGGGACTAAAAAATGGCAGAGCAAGGTGAAGACAATACCTGAAGACTTGTGGAACGAAGAGAGGATGAAGAAATGCAGAAATCCCAAACAATGAAGTAGCCAAGCTTTCTAGAGAGAGAGAGTTGCAAAAACATTCGAACCAGGAGAAAGAGAGAAATGAGGAAGAAAGAGAAGAAAAATAGGGTTTAAACCCTTAAGTGTGAGTGCACACTTCCCAAGGCCCATCATTGCCTTGGGAGCCCAAGAGACAACCAATATCATTACCCTTGTCAGGCACGCAAGCCACTTCAGTAATTGACAAGTGTCAAAAAAGGAATATTGGTACAAAGAAAAAGGAACTCGGAGTTAAAAACCCCAGAGTCACCTGCTCCCCCATGTAACTAAGGGTTAGGGGTGATTGATATGCCCTGAATGTACCCCCTCGGCTCAGAGACATCAACCTCGAACATGGAGATGGCCGATGTTAGAAGGACCTTGGATTCATCACTAGTAGTCTCGTCCTAGGCAAGGTCGACCACGACCGACGTTTCTAGCTACCTCGGCCTGGAAGAGGTCACCATGATCCAGGGGCGGTTATCCATATGATCTTCCAAGGATTACAACCTCGGCTCGAAAGATGAAGAGGTTGCCATCCCATCATCAACATCAATCTCGGTTAGGGATCAGTCAACGTTGGTGCTTTGCCACCTCTACCTTGGCCCAGGCCGACGTCATAACTCAACATGATCTACTTCGTCTCCCCCATTGAACCAAGGTCACCACCTCGTCCTCTTCTAGGCCGAGGTTGGGACCTTTCACGAATGGCCGAGCTCTTATGTGCATATGTGTGGATGGGAACACGTGGATAAGTATGTTATAACTGAATCATTCCCCCACGTGAGGGAATATTGAGGTCATCATTATCTATATGAGATCATCCAGGTGTCATTCTCATACTGGTTCGATCCTCATGCACATGTTCATTGCATCCTTGGGGGGTATATTACACCCCCAGGCACTACATATAAAGGTCATCCTCTACCTTGTAAAGGGATCCAAAATTGGCAACCCAGCTGAAACCCTGTTCAAACATACAGTAGAGAGAGAAATCTTGAGAGATTGTACCTATGGCCATTAGAGCCCTCATACAGTGATACTTATCACACACTTGCACAGTGGATGTAGGCCTGATTGGCTAAACCACTTACATGACTGTGTTCATCTTCTTCTCCTCACCTCCTTCTACTGAATACTCTTACTCTTATACTACTATTGTTAACATTGAATTGAGCTTAAGAACATCTTGAAGGGTGGTGCTGTTTCCAGCATCATCAGTTGATGTTACGACGACATACAAAAGAATGATTTTTCTGGATGCTTACTTTGGCTACCATCAGATTCCGTTGTTCGGACCTGAGCAGGACAAAATGTCCTTCATAACTCCCATTGGGTTATATTTCCACAAGGTTATGCAGTTCAACTTGAAGAACGCAGGGGGAACTTATCATAGGCTAGTCACCAATATGTTCAAGAGACAAATGGGAGACACAATGGAGGTCTACATCGATGATATGCTAATCAAAAGCAAGAGCAAAAGAAAGAAATTATCTAAAAAATTTGATATCCTCAGGAAATACCAGATGAAGCTTAATCCGAGTAAATGTTCATTCGATGTCTAGTCAGGAAAGTTCTTAGGCTATCTAGTAGTAAAAGAGGAATTTAGGCCAATCCAGATCAAATCGATGCTATCACTAGAGTCCAGCCTCCTTAGACATTATGAGATCTTCAAAAGCTCACTGGTATACTGATCGTGCTAAATTGCTTCATTTTCAAGTCTTCAGAATGATGCTCACCATTTTTCCAGCTCTTGAAGAAGGACAAAGGCCTCATATATAATGATGACTGTTCAAATTCTTTGGAAGATTTTAAATCCTATCATCTTTGCTAGTAATTCCAAGGATGGAGACCCGTTATATCTTTACCTTATAGTATCAGATCACACTATAAGATCCTCTCTAGTATTTGAGAAGGAGGGACGACATCAACCGATTTATTATGCTAGCAAGAAACTTCTGGACGCAGAGCAGTGCTACCTACCCTTGGAGAAGCTCGCCTATGCATTGGTGGTCACCTCAAGGAAACTAAAACATTACTCTGAAGATCACTTGATAACCGTAATCATTTCTTATCCCTTCAAAACTGTTCTTTGGAAAGCCGACCTCTCCGGATGACTCTCAAAGTGGCCGATGGAGCTTGGAAGATTTCACATCCAATTTCGACCAAGAGCAACAATTAAGAGACATGTTCTGGTATACTTCATTGCATAATTCATGGGAGACCAGCCAATTAACCAGCAAAGAATGGAGCAACCAATAAATAAGGAAGCACAGTCTAAGGACTGGACCCTATACGTTGATAGAGCCTCCAATTCCAAGGTGGTAGAAGTAGGCATTGTCCTTATCACTCAAGAAGATGCTGTCATCGAGCAAGGGATTAGATTTGGATTAGAGGTCTCTAAAAATGAAGCTGAATATGAAGCACCAATCATTGGTTTGTGCAAGTCCCAACTGCTAGGGGTAAAGCGCCTTCATGTGTTTGGCGACTCCAAACTAGTCTCCAAGATAAGTGGGGACTTCAACATAAAAGATGATAGAATAACGACCTACCTCAGCATGGTAAGAGGACTTATGGAAGGATTTAAGAAGGTGGACATTCAATAGTTACCCTGGGGACAGAACAGTCATGCCGATGCCTTAGCAGCCCTGAGCTCATCAGTCATCTCTGACTTAAGGAGAACCATTCAAATAGAGTTCCTCGCCTAGCCAAGCATTAACCAAATAGTCGTAGCTGAACAAGTCCTGCTCATAAAGAGGGCTCCCAATTGGATGGATCCCATCATCACTTATCTACGGAGTGATATATTTCCTGACGACAAGAGGCTGGCCCATCTGGTAAGGTTCAAAGCTTCTCGTTTTTACCTCTCCCCAGAAGGAAAACTTTACAAGAAGTCATTAACATGTCCTTATCTCTAGTGTGTTCACCCACATTATGCCGAGCAAGTACTTGGAGAACTTCATGAGGACATTTGTGGGAGTCACGTAAGAGGGATATCATTGGCGTTCCGAGCAATTAAGGAGGATTACTGGTGGCCTCATATGTAGAAGGACGCAGATGTTTACATTTGCAAGTGTGAAAAATTTCAGAAGAACTCTCCTATGGTTCACCAACCTACTAGGGACCTGAAATCATTGACAAGCCCACGGTCATTCGCGCAACGGGGACTAGACATTATGGGACCACAACCTACCGTATCAAGAAATCAAAAGTATCTCCTGGTTGACACAGATTACTTCACCAAACGGGTAAAGACAGAACCACTAGCGAACATTTATGATTCAGACATGACTAGGTTCATCTATAGGAACATCATAACACACTTTAGGATACCAAGGAATATCATCACCAATAATGGCGTGCAATTTGAAACTAGTTTCTTTTAGGATTTCTGTGATGAGCATGGTATCAAGCACCACTTTAATTCTGTTGTGTATCGCCAAAGTAATGGACATGTAGAGGATTCCAACAAAACCATACTCGATGGATAAAAAAGATATTGGAAAGAGCCAAGAGTGCATGGGTGGATGAGCTCCCTCATAACCTGTGGGCTTACCGTACCACCCCTAGGTGACCAACTGGGGAAATAACTTTGGTGCTCGCTTACGGATGAAAGTTATCATCCCACTGGAAGCAGGTCTCCCCACTATGAGAACCACATTGGCCAATAAAGGACTTAATGATGATACTTTATGCCCTTAGCTTGACTTAGTAGACGAGCGAAGAGAGCTTGCCATGATCAAGTTGGCTTTTTACCAATAACAGCAGGCCAAGAAGTACAATAAGAAAGTCAGTCAAGGGGAGGTTTCTCATAGGGGATTATGCCTTAAGGAAAGTTCTCAGCAGTGTAGTGAAACCATCATATGGAAAACTAGGACCAAACTGGGAAGGACCTTTTAAAGTAATCAGGGATGACCTGCAAGGAGCATATCACTTAGAAACGCTGGAGGGTAGGGAGATACTAAGAACCTGAAAAGCATCCAATCTTAAGAAGTTCAACTTTTAGTCTTCTGTATCTCTTGCTAGCACATTTAGTTTAAGCAAATTTTCATTTTCAAACTTATGTTGCTCAACTAGTTATTATTCAATGAGTAAAGGCCAGTTGGCTTTCACATATTTTGATATTATGTATTGGCTGCTTAATTTTTCTTGATCGCATTTCACTAATATGTACCTTTTCCAAATAATAACTCCATCGTACATAAGTAGAACTCCTGGGATTATAATGAGTTATTTAACTTGTTTCAATCAAGGATTCTCACACGCCATGACAAGTTAGTAAAAGTGTTTTAATAACTACAACCCTCAGGTTTTTGTCTCAAACACAATAGACCTCGTGAGTTCCCCCAACAATAATAAAAGCCTTACATAGGATCCTTAGGAAACAAAGACAAATCAGGTTGGTCACTAACTTCATTAGTCATAAAAAGCCTACTCGGGTGGATGGGCCATCAGCCAGGTGCATTCTCGCCATCATCTTACTTAGGCCCAAGGGAGTGTGACGACACAACCTAAAAGGTAAAGTAGATGGAATAATACTGTTAAGCCATATTAGACTAGGAGAATGTTCAAACATACAATGGAAAATGGTTAATACTGGTTCTTAATATCGTTTAGTTATATGAAAGGCCCAAAATGATTAAACCTAAGTAGTAGTCCATTTTAAAGCCCTAATACGGTCAACCAATATTTTTTAGTCAACAAAGATGTTGAGTAACTAACGAGCAATAATTATTTCTAGTTTAAGCATAAATAACAATTATCAACACATTTAGTTAGCACATGTTCAAAATATAGAAGAGGTTAATAATTAAATCTTTTTATTAATAAAAGTGTGAAATTACATTTACAAAGACTAAAAATACACAAGGACCTACGATGGCCCAGGATGTCGAGCAAGATATTCTATAACAAGCTCTCTTTGACCATCATCTGGTTTAGGGGTGAGCTCTTCCTCTTCGCCGTTAAGGTCTTTCTGCAAGAGCTAGGTAGGGATGGCATCGGTCGGGATCCACTTATAATCCTTCAAGAAATGATTATGGAAATAGGCAGCACACTTGACCTGGTACTTATACCACAATCTGGAATCCTTGGGCATCTTCACATCCCTAGGAGCACTTAGCCACCCACGAGTAAAGGCAATCTCCTATGCTTTCTTGAGCCTTGTTGGGGCAATTCCCCAGTTAATATTATAACCTTATGCACATGCTTCTCGAGGTTCCATTTTTAATGAATACCTCCGCTTATCGACATCCTCCTTGAGACCAGCCACAAACACTTTTAGCCTAGAGACCTCTTCCTTAGAGCATCATTCTCGGCCTGGAGCATTTCACTCACTTGGCTGACTTCAGTGGTCTTTATGAGTTTGGCTCTCAGAATATTCACCTCGTCTTGGACTGAAGCTCCTATTTCCTCCATGGCTTGAAGATCATCCTTTAACTTGGTGACTAGCTCAGACTAATTCTTATACTGCTCTGTCCTCACTCTCAGAGATTTGCAAATATTTACGAATTCCTTGCGAGCTTTTGCACTAATATTAGGCTGAATAATCATCCCTAAATGTGAATAGGGGGGATATAGTTCTCATAAGACTACAAATAACCACAAATCAAGCCACAAATAAAGTATCAGTATGTGGTAGAGGAGCAACTAAGACATAAGTAGAATAAAGTTCTATTTTCATTGATATATAAGGGGACCAAAGTCTAGTATAGTCAGAGCAGTTAGAAAATTACAACGCTATGAGGTTCCAAAATATTAGTGTACAAGGAAAAAAGAAATTCTTAGTCTATATTCCTTCTTCTTCTTAAAAAGGGTCTGGCGAAGGAGAATGGTGGCCGAACAATTCAGATTCAATAGGGGCCCGACCGCCTTCAAAGCTTGCTCCCATCCTTTCTTAAAGGCCACCTTCCTTCCATAGGCGAGCTGAAGTTCAGTGTCTTCACACGCTGACGCGACTAAGAATGTGTCTCAAAAGTGCATACTCTCTAGGCTCAAGTGCAAGATTGTCGCTCAAGTAATAATTCGATAAATCGAGTTTCGATCCTCAGGGAAATAGGACAATGGAATTGTAACGACGTTGGATAGATGAAGAAATCCTAACTCTGACTCCAAAGAAAAAGGAAAAGATGATTTGTTTTGAGAATTGGCTACAACTAAATGAAAATTTGAAATTATGAAAGAAATACAACTATTCAAATTTACCTAAAATGCTAACTATGAATGATTTAAAACTCGAACTATATGATGAAGAAAATAGGACAGGAATACAATCCCTCAACCCTAGTGTATTGATGGCATAAAACTAATCGTAAATTTAAGTGATTAATAAGACCCAAAATTTAGTACTCCCAAGCATTACGTATATGAGGTTCAAGCCCGCACCATACTTAATCAGAGGATGAGTAAATTAGTATTGCGATAGTCACACTCGAATTTCATTCTGAAGCATCCTGGTTACCCTGAATCAAACGAGATCCAAAGATCTACAATTGTCGCGTTTCTACGCAATGCGGTCGTAATAACCCATTAAATTTAGAGGATTACTTTTATACACACGCAACTACCACATCAGGTTGAGTTCATGCATCCCAACCTTTAAAAATCTAGCCTAACATGGTGAATAATAATAAAAGATCTGGAAATAAAAGTTACCAAGATTGAAGAACAAGAACATGCTAGATGAAATCAAAGATTGAAGAAAAACTGGAAAAGCTCTTGAGTTAATGGTGCAAAGTATGTAAATTCTTCTCCTAGATGTTCCTACTTGTTATGGAGATTTTACATGAATGAAATATGAATAAAAAGAGTCCTAATGACTAAATATATAGGATAGAGTTCTTTTAGAAGAGTCCCCAAAACACAAAACTCTTTTGGCTAATAAAAGATAAGGACAAAATAAAAATCCCGTATCTGGCAATTTGTCACACTTAGAAAGCGTGACTAATTTTGTAATAGATCTGGAGTGTGACTAATTACCAGATCGATTCTTTTAATTTTCATCAACTTCGATCCGTCTTCGGTCCGGGGTTCACTGGAACTTTGTATGTCGGATCAGTCCGATTTTTCTTTGACGTTTTCTTCTATCTTTGACTGCTCATAACTTTCACACCGGGACTCCGATTGAGGTATCATTTTTTCCAGTGTTTTTTTAATTGAAAGATCTTCAACTTTACAGTTATCCTTCCCCACCTCCGGACTAAGGCTGAAAAATTACAAAAATGCCCTTTAACTTCCCATTTCTTGGTTTTCTTTCACTGTTTGAGTTCTCTTTGGCACTAACTTGCATGAAATACCTGTAAAACACCTAAGAGATACACAAAATATGAAATACTTGCCAAAAAGGGTTAGTAGCATAAATATGAGACAAATCCAAGCTATTTACACCGCACAGGATCATAAAAATACCGAAATTAAGGGGATAAATGTGAAGAATTTATGCCTAATCAAACCCCCCTAACTTAGAACTTTACGCGCATTGAGCAATGTAAAAGAATGAGAGTATGTGTTAAGGACCCTTCAAAAACTTATTTGGGATAGAATAACTTTTTTGTGGGCCAGCGATTGCATTTAGCGTATGCAACAAGCCTTTAAACCCCTAGGTTACCCTAGTAGGACGAGTGGTGTCTCGTGAGGATTTGCAGTGAATATACCCACAAAATTCGTTATTGACTCAAAGAAAAATCAAAATACGCAAAAATTTTATAATTCAAAATTTCCCATAAAATAATCATCATTAAGCCATGTTCAAGAGTCTCAAATCATAGTGCATGTGTGCGAAGCCGAAAATTTAACCGCGGATTTTCACCGATTAACCATTATGTTACTTATCCAAAAGTTCGTTTTGATTTCAAATTCTCACGAGATGCTCTCTCAAACGAATCACTCGGAATGTGGCTATTCTCTCGGTGTGCGTGATTTATAAGAGTAAATATATTGGAACCAAATTCACGCACATAAGAAGAAAGACGAAAATTTATGTTAATTGGATCTCATCAACGGAATACGGTTTTTTAAAAAAATGGGAACATTGCCTCTTATATATGTGTTTAATCTCTTTTATTATCTTTTGGTGTTTTAACTCTCCACGCGGTAACTAATTTTGCAATTTGGGCTCGGTTAGGACTTTTTCGGGTTACAAGTATATTGGGTAAATTGAAAATGGTAGGGAAGGTTTGAATTGGAAAATTCATTTATGATGTCCATTTGTTCTTTTTTCGGGCTATTGCTCATTTTTTTCTTCTTTTTCTATTTTTTTACGCTTTTCTTTCTTTGCTATTTTTGTTGAGCATATCTACTTTTTTTCTTGCCCCTTTTTGTTGCACTTTTCTGACTTAAATTCTGAATTTTCCATTTTTTATAATTCTGGGCCAATTGGGATTTTTCGGGTTGTCAAACGAAAGGGAACAGTTTATTCGGCTCAATCTGGGCTTGCAAAAGGGATAATTTTCTTTGCTTCTTTTTCTGCCCAATATTTTTGGGTGACAAACGAGGGCCTACTTCATTGTTCAAAATATTAATTACATTACCATATGCGTTTCGAGATGAATTTAATTTAGAGATTTCTTTGGCACCTTTTTTTAAGGCAATATCACACACATTTTCCATAACCGATCAAAATGAAAGGATTGAAATCCTCGACGACTTTTTAGGCGCTGAAAAGAACTTTGAGTTAACAATTAACTCAGATTGATTTATGAATTTCACAAACATGAAAGGCTCGAATCTCACCGGGGTTGTTAATCTCCACATTTATTCGTTAAGTCACCTACGTTCGCTCAATTTCCATCTTTGGTTAATTCCGTCTTTGTGTATTGTGTTTTTACAATTTGAGACTTTAAAACGACTTTTAATGATATTTTCGAAAAATTTGAATTCCAATTTTTATTTATTTTGAACAAAAATATTTTTGGGTTTTTCAAGATTTTGTGATTTTATTTAATTTCTGGGCATTTTTGAAAATTTGTGAAGTTTTAGAAAAACGCACTTGTGACCCCCCTAACTTAGACTTTTGCATTGTCCTCAAGCAAAAAGGACTAAAATCTAACTCAAAGCGAATTAAAAGTGCGGAAAAATAAAACAAACAAATATTTAAAATGCATAAAGACACTAAATGACACTAACACATGACTCAATAATACAATAAAAATCACCCCATACGTGTCGAGGGTGCGATGACCTATCTCTCGCTCCTACCAACTCAACCGATCCCACTCACCGGATTCGATGCTCTCCTTGTTTCTCCCGTCCTAGGATTATAAACCAACAAACGGAATAAGTTAGGACCTCGCCCATAGATAAAGGAAAGGCCGGGAGGCTCGTCGTGACTAATCGAAAAGGGATCCTTATGATGTTGACTCAAAGCGTGGCCTGCGTGCGCTGATTCGGAGGGAACACCTAGGTTTCTTTCAATTTTTAGGATGCATGGGTCGGGCTCTAAGTCGGACGAAACACAACTTTTCTCGTCAATCGGTTTCGGGACCTCAAGTGGTATGGGTGGATGGTCACAAATAAGGAATTCATCAATTTTGTCTTTCCATTCACTTTCGTCTAGTGACTACAAGAGTCCAATAGGGATTGGACTTCAATAGTAAGGTTTTCATCCACCTTCCCAAACTCTTTTTCAAAATCTTCCATGCTCACGTCCCCTAGCTATCTCTCTCTCGAGTATTGCCATCGTCCTTGCTTACTCGCTCGATCTCTAACTCCACTATTTTTCTCTCCTCTAAGTCGGTGTACGTTCCCGCACTCTTATTGCTCGATATTAAGCACGTCCCTAGGGCATCTCCACAATAGTTTTCCTCAAAGTGATCCTCTACGATCTCATTGATTAGGGTCACCGCGTGAAGATCATCTTCTTCCCCTGTATGTTGGGCTATATGGAAGATGTTAGTCTCTAAGGTTATATTCCCAAAGGTTAGTTGCATCTGCCCATTTCGAGTATTGATTATTGCGTTAGCCGTAGCTAAGAATGGGCACCCGAGGATGATGGGGACATGATTGCTCGAGGCGAAGGAGGGTTCCGTGTCCCAAATGACAAAGTCTACCGGGAAGTAGAAAGTGTCAACTTGGACGATCACATCCTCTACTATACCACGTGGCATCTTCACGGTTCGATCCGCAAATTGGAGAGTGATCTTTGTGGGCTTGAGGTTGCCCAGATCAAGTTGCCTATAGATGGCGTAAGGGAGGATATTGACACTTGCTCCCAAGTCAAGTAAGGCTTTTTCGATTTTATTTTCTCCAATGATGCAGGAAATGGTGGGTGCACCGGAATCCTTAAATTTTGGCGGGAGGTCATTAAGTAGAATGGATCTCACGTTCTGTGCTAGAATTACATTTTTATTTACCTTCATCCTCCTCTTCACTGTTAACAAGTCCTTGATGACTTTTGCATAAGCTGAAGTTTTCTTAATGGCATCGAGGAAAGGTAAATTTAACTTTACTTGCTTAAGCACATCTAGCACTTCATCACGGGGGTTTCCTTTGTGGGAAGGAACCAACCTTTGAGGAAATGGTGCAGCGATGGGTGGTTTCACTACTACCTTGGGCTCACTAGTGTCTTATTAATCACTCTCATTCAAGGGACATCTTCGGCCTCTTTCGTGCCGAGTGAAATCTCCTTGTCGTTGGTTGCGTTGTGTGAGGCAGGAGATAAATCAACGACTCTCCCACTATGAAGAGTGGTCATAGCTTGACAGTGCTCCTGATGTTTCGTAGAAGTGGAGCTAACACTAGTTTGACCTTGGAGAGGTCTTTGGCCCTGGGAAGGAAACTTTCCCCTCTCTTGGATACTCCACGATGATTGCATCTTTGAAATATTTGCATTTATGTCGCTGATCATACGATCATATCTAGCATTGGATGCATTCTAGTTATTGATAAATTGGTTCATCGTATCCTTGAGAGTTCTTCGAGGTGGAGTGATATGTGACACCCCACCTAATTAAATACCGGGCGATCACTCCTTTATTAAATTAAAATCAAGGTGAACAGTTGGTTCATTCTTAGCATCACTGTCGTAAAAATAAAATTTTCCAAATTAACACCCTAATTAATTAAGCTAAGTGTCAAAACCATTTTTTTCAACATTTTTAACCAATGTTATTTTTAAAGGAAAATTATTTTATTTAATTAGTAACAACATTTTCAATAGGTAAGAATCATACAACAATTAACCTGGAACATAATCCAATTACTATAAACATTCAAGATTCAAAGTCCCAACATTTAAAACTTAAAGTAAAACATCCATACTGAAATAAATCCCATAGTAACAGTACTAGGAATAATTGAAATACAAATGTCCCAAATAAACAGATAAATAGTGGAAAGGGAGACACATGCCCAATAAATGAGTATGATAGATGTGGAATCAAGTAAACGAAGTCGTCTATGCAAGTGGCCTGCAACTCCCACCTAAGCTGCAGCACGTTCCTTTCAAGGGATCCTAAGCAAGACGCCCCTGTGGCTGGGCACCTGTAATACATACATATATATACAAGAGAGAGAGAGAGAAAAACGGGTCAGAGCCCGATAGTGTATATGATTTAAAAATTGTTTAGCAAGTATTTAAATTGATACCTGCCAAAGCAACAACATATTAGTGCGACACTCCCTTGAGAAATTCTCACCTCTCTTCTAATGTGAACACCTATCGCACTAACCTTCCCAACAGGTTGTCTTATCATTTAACGCACTAATCTTCCCAATGATTTAACTTATCTTAAATTACACGTAAGATTCAAAATTTAACGATTCCATTGTTTGAAAAGAATATTTCAATTAGTAACCAAAGTTCTCATTTTGACTTTATTAATCAATAAAGTTTTCCAATTTCATATTATACTTTCTCAAAACAAGTATTTACAATTTGAGTCATCAACCATGTCCAACATATCAAATCATAGTAGGCAGTTCCAGATTTCATAATTTCATATATATATATTAACTACTCGAAAATATATATATCATAACAGCACCCCAAATAATAACTATGGTGCGGGCATACTCTACTATCCAAACCCATATCACTCACATTAAGGGGAATACAAATTCGGAATCACTCTCGAATTGTATTAACACATACTCGAACAATATTGAGACGAAGTATAGGTTCCAAGTCTCTTAGGACCGTCTGAACTATCACTGCGATAGCCTGTACCAAGGATACCTATACACAAATAATATGAGGCGAAGCATAGATTCCAAGTCTCTAAGAGGAAAGCACATACTCGCATCTCTTAGGACCGTCTTAACTATCATTCCGATAGCCTGTACCAAGGATATCTATCTTCTAGGGTACAAGTAAATATCCCCCATAAAGGTCCCATCGAGATAAGACTGTCCCAGCGCGGAAACCTCAGGGATAGCAAGTAGCGTGGGCATGATTTTCACACATATATAGTATATGCATACACAATCATATAACTATACTAATATTACCATATTAATAATGGGTAAATTCTCAATTCCCATAATTACATCATTCGTATTTATTTCACATTATATAGTTATCACGTATAACCATTCACATCTTACTTTAATTTGAGGAACTTTTCAACTTACTACATAACGCTTCATGGATTCTATCCTCCCAATTATAAAATTCTGTAGGTATACACATTTGTCCCAAAGTAACTCTCTTACGTGTCTCTCTCTTTAAATCAAAAATTTACCGACCCTTATGTAATTCTCCCAAAATACAATCTTTGCCGACATCAAGGGTCCCAAAATCTATTCACATGTCCTACTGGTCTTCCCTATCTCCCAAAATATTTTATTAAGGATGCCCAAGAATTATCTTACAATAAATTGAATTTAACTCTTTTAAAAAGAGAAATAGGAGTCTGCCAAGAGGGGTCGATCGATCGAGGTCTGGGGTTTGATCGATCGAACCTTCGATCGATCGAAGCTCTAGGTTCGATCGATCGATCAAGCAGGCCTGCGAAAACTGAAATTCTGCAGTTACGGGTTTCATCTCCAAACTTCAACAATTTCCATATTTTCTAATCCCAATCGTCCCAGAATTTGTACTACTAACATCCTAACATGATATCATACATTTCCTACTTAAAGCATGTCAATTTACCTCACTAAACATGGATTAATCATGCCATAATTCATTTAATTATTCAAGAACCCTAGAAATCTCTAAATCATGGTTCCAATCTGTTTTTCCAGAAATTCCTTCTTATACTACATTAAAATTTCGTGGATTAGTCTTCTACATCACCAACAATTTCCAGAATAAGGTTTAAGTCATCACTACATGCAAATTCCTATCACAATTTAGGTTTTCTTCAATGAAATTCATCCCTAATCATCCCTAAACTAATATCAAGGATGCACCAACGAAATAAGCAAGATAAAAACTTGCTTGGGATTTTCAAAAGTATGGATTTCGTCTGATTTTGGTGTGGTTGCGTTCCCCTTCTCGCGATCTACGCGTTGGTGGTGGCGGCGGTGCAAACCGTTGAGTTTTGAGCCTTGGAATTGCTTGAGAGCTCTCTCCTCTCTTCTCCAATGGCCGTTCTCGATTTTGGTTATTCTAACCCTAGGTGACAACCTCAATATCAGATATAGCCCCTCTAATTTTCGTGGGTTTAATTACCCAAAAATGTGAAATGACCAAAATGCCCTCCCGGGTTACTAATTAGGCCTAAAAATGCCCTGAGACCCAAACTACACCCCCGGGTACACTTTTCTGACTATCTTGACCCTTCCGGACGCGTTGGTGCACTCAAAATGACCATACGGGCAACTTATAAAATATTCACTATTTATTTATCAAAATTTAGTCCCGACGCGACACGAGCACGTCCCGACTCGAATTTCCAAAATTGTCATTTTATTCTCTCGTGACATTCAGTATAACCAATATTACATATTACTTTGCTCATTAGTAATATTCAATAAATTTTCCATAATTACTAAGTCTCGTCACGTTAATAATTATAACATAATTAATTTTCGGATTTTTATTAAATAATTAACTCACATTAAATCTAATAAATCCCCAAATTAATATAGCATAAAAATACGGGGTATTACTTACTTCCCCCCTAATAACGTAATTTCGTCTCGAAATTCGGAAAAATTAAGGCATACCTGGTAAGAATAAATCTGGATATCTCTCGCGCATATCGGCCTCGCGCTCCCAAGTGGATTCCTCCACATTGTGGTGCTCCCACTGGACCCGTACAAGTGGAACTATCTTTGACCTCAATCTCCTCTCACTGTAGTCTAGGATAGCCACCGATCTCTCCTCGTAAGAGCTGTCAGGCTGTAAGTCTATCTCATCTATCGTAATGTGAGTATGGGCTATATCATCCCGAAGATACCGTCTCAACGACGAGATGTGGAATACATCGTGAATGCGAAGTAAATGTTCTGGCAGTCCCAATATGTATGCTACCGGCCCAATCCTCTCGATGGTGGGAAATGGTCCCACGTACCTCAGGGCCAATTTCCCCTTCTTCCCGAACCTCATCACTCCTTTCATAGGAGATACACGCAGTAACACTTGGTCCCCCACATTAAACTCCTGGAAGAACCGTTTTGCATCGGCGTAGCTCTTCTTCCTGTCCTGGGCTACTCGAATGCGACTCCTAATCATCTCAATCCTCGCGGAGGTATCCTGAATCACCTCTGGTCCTAACAACTTGTTATCCCCCACTTCAAGCCAACAAGATGGGGAACGACAAGGCCTGCCATACAAAGCCTCAAATGGAGCCATTCCCATCGTGAACTGATAAGAGTTATTATAAGCAAACTCTACTAGTGGAAGATGTGGCTCCCAACCTCCTCCAAAATCAAGAACACACATGCGTAGCATATCCTCTAACATCTGATTAGTATTCTCTGTCTATCCATCTGTCTGTGGGTGATAAGCTGAACTCAACCTCAACTCAGTACCCATAGCCTCCTGAAAGCTTTCCCAGAAACGTGACACGAAAATCTTGTCCCTATCCGACACAATATTTAGGGGCACCCCATGTAATCTGACAACCTCAGCAATGAACAACTGAGCATACTGACCCGTGGTATAGTCTATCCGCACCGGCAGAAAATGAGCCACCTTGGTCAAATGGTCTACTATCACCCAGATAGAATCGTGGCCTCGCTGTGATGTAGGCAACCCTGTAATAAAATCCATGGAAATAATCTCCCACTTCCACGCGGGTACTTCCAATGGCTGAAGCAATCCTGACAGTTTCTGGTGGTCCACCTTTACCAGCTGGCAAGTAGAACACTTGGAAACGAACTCAGCAATGTCCTTCTTCATCCCACTCCACCAGTATTGCCTCCTCATATCCTGGTACATCTTATTTCCTCTAGGATGTACTGTAAATCGGGACCCGTGAGACTAGGTCATCACTGCATGACGTAATTCTGCTCCTTCTGGAACCACCAATCTCCCATTAAACCTCAAACCCCTATCAAAACTAACAGAGTAGGACTCAGCACCCTCGGCTAAAAGTCGTGCAATCTGCTCCTGGAAAACGGGTCTGTGGTCTGTGCCTGTATCACCCTCATAACAATCTCGGGTGTGACTGTTATAACAGATATGAAGGAACGGGCTACTGCGTCCTGGTGGCCTAACTCCTTCCACTTTGCTTTCCAGACATCCGCTACCTCGTCTACCGGTCTACGGCTCAACGTATCAGCAACTACGTTGGCCTTCCCCGGATGATACTGTATGTCGAACTGATAGTCCTTCACAAACTCTAACCATCTGCGCTGACGCATATTCAGCTCTCGCTGAGTGAACAGGTACTGCAGTGATTTGTGGTCTGTGAACAAATGGAATTTCTCCCCCAATAAGTAGTGTCTCCATATCCTCAATGCAAAAATGACCGTTGCTAACTCCAGGTCGTGGGTGGGGTAATTCTTCTCATGCGGCTTAAGCTTGCGGGAGGCAAAAGCTATAGCCTTTCCCTCCTGCTGAAGTACTCCCCCAAGTCCCCGTAAAGAGGCATCAGTGTAAACCAGGTACTCCGCAGCCGGATTTGGTAAAGCAAGGACTGGTACTGAAGTAAGCTTGTCTTTCAGCTCGTCGAAAGCCAACTGACAAGCGTCATTCCAAACATATGGTACCCCCTTGCGAGTCAGATTCGTCAATGGACCTGCTATTTTGGAGAATCCCCGAATAAATCTCCTGTAGTATCCGGCTAACCCCAAGAAACTACGCACTTACGTCGGTGTCGTGGGCTGTCCCCATTCCCTCACCGCTGACACTTTACTCGGGTCAACTGCTATCCCCTGCTCAGAAACAACATGGCCCAAGAACTGTACTTCTCGCAACCAGAATCCACACTTCTCATACTTAGCATAGAACTGATGCTCTCGTAGAGTCTGAAGAACTTGCCTCAAATGCTTGGCGTGCTCCTCCTCGGAGTGTGAATATATCAAAATGTCATCTATAAAGATGATGACAAATTGATCTAAGAACTCTCTGAATACGCGGTTCATTAAGTCCATGAATACGGCTGGAGCATTTGTGAGACCAAATGGCATCACTATGAACTCGTAAGACCCATATCTCGTCAAGAAGGCAGTCTTTGAGACATCATGCTCTCTAATACGTAGCTAATGGTACCCCGACCTCAGATCTATCTTCGAAAAGAAAGTTGCTCCCCTCAGTTGGTCGAACAGATCATCGATTCGAGGCAACGGATATTTATTCCGTATCGTGACCTTGTTCAACTCCCGGTAGTCCACACACAACCTCAGTGAACCATCTCTCTTCTTCACAAACAGAACCGGAGCGCCCCAAGATGAGGTACTCCTGCGAATGAAGCCCTGACCTAACAGCTGCTCTATCTGATCTCGTAACTCTCTTATCTCCGCTGGAGCCATATGGTATGGAGCGCGTGCTATAGGTCTGGTATCTGGTAATAAATCTATAACAATGTCTATCTCTCGACTCGGGGGTAGGCCTGGTATTTCCTGAAACACATCTGAATACTCTTGAACAACTGGAATCGAGTCTAATGGAATCACAACCTCCTTAGAGGTATCCTCCTCTATATAATACAAATGAGCGGTCGAACCTCCCTCTGGGCGAGGCATCGCTACTACAAACATCTCTTGCCCCGAAATGGCAAAAATAATGCTCCCACCGAAGCAATCAATCATGGATCTATAAGCTGCGAGCCAATCCATACCGATAATAACATCATGCTCATGCATATCTAAGACTAACATGTCTGCAAGTAATACCAAACTACCAATCTCTACCCCCACTCCTCGGCATATAAAGAAGATAAGTGACCCACTCCCCAATGGTGAGTCTACACACATCACTGTGCTCTCTGCTGTGGCTAACAACCGTAAGGCCTTTGCAAAATTCTTAGCTATAAAACAATGAGTCGCCCCGGTATCAAACAAAACCCGACCCATAGTACCATGGATAGGAAACATACCCTCAATCACGGGTGGTGCCTATGGAGTTGCTGCCTGGTGGACGTTATAGACACGTCCGTACTGTAACTGCCCCTGCTGCACTGGAGCTGCTGGAACGGCTGGTAGGGCTGGCATCTGGGCTGGAGCTGGGAGTGCAGCCGGAAAAAGTGGTCTCTGTGGCTCATTATGGGCACCCTGCTGCTATGGGGCCCTATCTCCCTCCGGACAATCCTGGAGCCTATGGCCGTGACTACCACACCCAAAACATCAGCCCTTGAAGTTGCCTCCCCTCTGACCCTGCTGACCACGGCCCTGCTGGCCGTTGCCTCCCCGCCACTGGCCCTGCTGGCCCTGATGAACACGCTGTTGGCGCTGCTACTGACCCTGCTGTCGGTGTTGGCCTTGCTGGACCTGATGATTAGGCTGGCCCTGCTGACCCTGCCTATAACCCCCAAATCCCTGCCTGGAATCACCTGAACGGAATCGCTTAGCAGGGTCCCCCTGATGGGAACTCTACTCGTGCTGATGAGTCTGTCCATGAGATGGTGCCCCATTAGCACTATTTCCCCCGGTCCTGCCCTGCTGGCTGGACTCTCCTGCTCTCTTGCTTCCCTGTAGATGGAAGTGGTGATCCTGGCAATGTAGCAACGCGGCATTGAGTACACCAGTGAAAGTACTCAGAGATAGATTCCCAATAAGATGCTGACGGATCTTCCAAGCTAACCCGTCCACAAACAACATAATCTTCTTTCCCTTAGTGGGTGCCTCATCTGGCACGATGGTGAGAAGTCTCGTGAACTCCTCCTCATACTCAGCTACGGTAGAGTTCTCCTGCTTCAAATTCAGTAATTTCCGCCTCATCTCAGTCTGCACGGCGGGTGGAAAGTACTTACGGTCAAACCGCTCCCAGAATAACTGAATAGGGATCGTGTCCCTCTCCTCCAATGTGGTAGTGGACTCCTACCACTGCAAAGCGGCTCCCACCAGCTTAAAGGAATCCAATAACTGCTTCTGCACGTCGGTGCACTCATACATACGGAGATGCCGTTGGATGTCTTTCTTCCACTGGCTAACTGTGACAATATCGGAGCTACCAGAGAACTCAGGGGGATGCGCTTTCTGAAAAGCATCCTGAACCCTCTCCCATTCAGATGGAAGCTGTGCTGGTACTGGCGCCACTGCCTGAACCTGGGGTGGGGCCTGCTGAACCACCGCTAGTGTGGCATTCACCGCCTGAGCAACAATGGCGGCTACTTCATTTGCATTCATTGTGCCTTGTGCCGGAACTGCTGGCTGCTCGGTCTGGGCACGCCTATCCTTCGGAGCACGTCTCGGAGGCATCTGAAATGTGAAGAAGTTTATTAGTCTACAGTCATTATCAAATCTCAAATATCTGAAGACATAAACTTGAAAGCAAGAATACAACCATCCTATAATAGGGCTCTATAGCAATTACGTTAAGCTGAAAGCGAAATAAGCCGTACAGATCCTATGGACACTAGAACCTCATGCTCTGATGCCACATGTGACACCCCGCCTAATTAAATACCGGGCGATCACTCCTTTATTAAATTAAAATCAAGGTGAACAGTTGGTTCATTCTTAGCATCACTGTCGTAAAAATAAATTTTTCCAAATTAACACCCTAATTAATTAAGATAAGTGTCAAAACCATTTTTTTCAACATTTCTGACCAATGTTATTTTTAAAGGAAAATTATTTTATTTAATTAGTAACAACATTTTCAATAGGTAAGAATCATACAACAATTAACCTGGAACATAATCCAATTACTATAAACATTCAACATTCAAAGTCCCAACATTTAAAACTTAAAGTAAAACATCCATACTGAAATAAATACCATAGTAACAGTACTAGGAATAATTGAAATACAAATGTCCCAAATAAACAGATAAATAGTGGAAAGGGCGACACATGCCCAATAAATGAGTATGATAGATGTGGAATCAAGTAAACGAAGTCGTCTATGCAAGTGGCCTACAAATCCCACCTAAGCTGCAGCACGTTCCTTTTAAGGGATCCTAAGCAAGACGCCCCTGTGGCTGGGCACCTGTAAGACATACATATATATACAAGAGAGAGAGAGAGAGAAAAACGGGTCAGAGCCCGATAGTGTATATGATTTAAAAATTGTTTAGCAAGTATTTAAATTGATACAGGCCAATGCAACAACATATTAGTGCGACACTCCCTTGAGAAATTCTCACCTCTCTTCTAATGTGCACACCTATCGCACTAACCTTCCCAACGGGTTGTCTTATCATTTAACGCACTAATCTTCCCAATGATTTAACTTATCTTAGATTACTCGTAAGATTCAAAATTTAACGATTCCATTGTTTGAAAAGAATATTTCAATTAGTAACCAAAGTTCTCATTTTGACTTTATTAATCAATAAAGTTTTCCAATTTCATATTATACTTTCTCAAAACAAGTATTTACAATTTGAGTCATCAGCCATGTCCTACATATCAAATCATAGTAGGCAGTTCCAGATTTCAGAATTTCATATATATATATATTAACTACTCGAAAATATATATATCATAACAGCACCCCAAATAATAACTATGGTGCGGGCATACTCTACTATCCAAACCCCATATCACTCACATTAAGGGGAATACAAATTAGGAATCACTCTCGAATTGTATTAACACATACTCAAACAATATTGAGACGAAGTATAGGTTCCAAGTCTCTTAGGACAGTTTGAACTATCACTGCGATAGCCTGTACCAAGGATACCTATACACAAACAATATGAGGCGAAGCATAGATTCCAAGTCTCTAAGAGGAAAGCACATACCCGCATCTCTTAGGACCGTCTGAACTATCATTCTGATAGCCTGTACCAAGGATATCTATCTTCTAGGGTACAAGTCAATATCCCCCATAAAGGTCCCATCGAGATAAGACTGTCCCAACGCGGAAACCTCAGGGATAGCAAGTAGCGTGGGCATGATTTTCACACATAGATAGTATATGCATACACAATCATATAACTATACTAATATTACCATATTAATAATGGGTAAATTCTCAATTCCCATAATTACGTCATTCGCATTTATTTCACATTATATAGTTATCACGTATAACCATTCACATCTTACTTTAATTTGAGGAACTTTTCCACTTACTACATAACGCTTCATGGATTCTATCCTCCCAATTATAAAATTCAGTAGGTATACACATTTGTCCCAAAGTAACTCTCTTACGTGTCTCTCTCTTTAAATCATAAATTTACATACCCTTATGTAATTCTCCCAAAATACAATCTTTGCCCGACATCAAGGGTCCCAAAATCTATTCACATGTCCTACTGGTCTTCTATGTCTCCCCAAATATTTTATTAAGGATGCCCAAGAATTATCTCACAATAAATTGAATTTAACTCATTTAAAAAGAGAAATAGGAGTCTGCCAAGAGGGGTCGATCAATCGAGGTCTGGGGTTCGATCGATCGAACCTTCGATCGATCGAAGCTCTGGGCTCGATCGATCGATCAAGCAGGTCTGCGAAAACTGAAATTCTGCAGTTACGGGTTTCATCTCCAAACTTCAACAATTTCCATATTTTCTAATCCCAATCGTCCCAGAATTTGCACTACTAACATCCTAACATGGAATCATACATTTCCTACGTAAAGCATGTCAATTTACCTCACTAAACATGGATTAATCATGCCATAATTCATTTAATTATTCAAGAACCCTAGAAATCTCTAAATCATGGTTCCAATATGTTTTTCCAGAAATTCCTTTTTATACTACATTAAAATTTCGTGGATTAGTCTTCTACATCACCAATAATTTCCAGAATAAGGTTTAAGTCATCACTACATGCAAATTCCTATCACAATTTAGGTTTTCTTCAATGAAATTCATCCCTAATCATCCCTAAACTAATATCAAGGATGCACCAACGAAATAAGCAAGATAAACACTTGCCTGGGATTTTCAGAAGTCTGGATTTCGGCTGATTTTGGTGTGGTTGCGTTCCCCTTCTCGCGATCTACGCGTTGGTGATGGCGGCGGTGCAAACCGTTGAGTTTTGAGCCTTGGAATTGCTTGAGAGCTCTCTCCTCTCTTATCCAATGGCCGTTCTAGGTTTTGGGTATTCTAACCCTAGGTGACAACCTCAATATCAGATATAGCCCCTCTAATTTTCGTGGGTTTAATTATCCAAAAATGTGAAATGACCAAAATGCCCTCCTGGGTTACTAATTAGGCCTAAAAATGCCCCCAGACCCAAACTACACCCCCGGGTACACTTTTCTGACTATCTTGACCCTTCTGGACGCGTTGGCACACTCAAAATGACCATACGGGTGACTTATAAAATATTCACTTTTTATTTATCAAAATTTAGTCCCGACGCGACACGAACACGTCCGGACTCAAATTTCCAAAATTGTCATTTTATTCTCTCTTGACATTCAATATAACCAATATTACATATTACTTTGCTCATTAGTAATATTCAACAAATTTTCCATAATTACTAACTCTCGTCACGTTAATAATTATAACATAATTAATTTTTGGATTTTTATTAAATAATTAACTCACATTAAATTTAATAAATCCCCAAATTAATATAGCATAAAAATACGGGGTATTACAAGATATATGCTCCTTGATGTGGTGGTGCTTGCACATGTCCTTTCATGTGTGGATCTTGTTTAAAGTGTTGTGGTGGAGGAGGGGCAACATGTGAATTAGGATTCATCACATCATGTTGTTACCCATAGCTAAAACCAGGATGGTTTTTCCATGAAGGGTTGTAAGAATTCCCGTGCGGAGCACCAAAATTACCCTTGAATCCTCCTATACCACTTACTTGTTCTTGAAGCGTAACTTTATAGGCGGGTATAGTCAGTCATTCCTCAGTTGAATGAGTTCGCCTCACAAATCGCACACACCTTCTCGACGGGGTTTGGGATGGATCCAGTTAATCCTCTTCCATATACTTCAAGTAGGTCTCACATTCCTTTCTCAATCACATTGAGTCGACAGTCCATCATATAATTCTTTTCTACGTGAAATAGGCCGGACGCCGATGGAGTGGTGGTCACTTGGCGATTTCGATTTTGAGCATTAGGGTCAGATGTATCCCAGGATTGGGTAGTCTCGGTGACATACCTCAGGTGAAGCTCAACATCGTTGGTGTCTAAGTCAATAAATGGACCATCGCACATGGTTTCAACGAGTTGCTTGGAATTAATGTTCAGCCCATTACGAATGAAGGAAATGATTTGCGTTTTATCAAAACCATGATGGGGACACGAAGTAATTAACTCATTGAAACTCTCATAGCATCTATCAAACGACTTATTTTCTAATTGTCGAAAAGTTTGAATTTGAGCCTTGATGGAGTTCGTTCGATGTGGAGGAAATAATTTCTTGAGAAATTTAGATTGTAGCTCGTTCCATGATGAAATCGAATTTGGAGGTAAAGACCATAGCCAGGTCTTAGCCTTATCCTTTAGCTATAATGGGAAGAGTTTAAGGCGGAGCACATCTTTTGTGCAAGTTTAATCATTGAGGGTTTCACACACATCCTCAAATTCCCTGATGTGGAGTTATGGCTTTTCAGAATCCATCCCATGGTAGTGGGGGAGCATCTGGATCATCCCATTTTTAAAACGAAATTGCCCTGCATTATATGGGAGTATGATGCATCCCGGAGTGACAGTGCGCTCGGGATATAAGATTTCTCTCAATGGACAGTACGGGGCCTCTTCCTCACCGGCGGCTTCACTACCGTGTTACGACATGTCTCTCTCTCTCTTAACGACTCGGTGTCCTCACTTGGTATGCTCGGGGCGTCCTCTGAAGTGTTTCCTAAAAGGGAAAATGGAGTGTTATTTGATATTGAGTGTGACGGTGTGGGAGGTGGAACCCAGAATTATGGAGCGTTAGGAGTGTGAGGGCTATTAAGGTCGTACTCAACTATTGGATTTTCCTGAATGTGGGTTGGAGTATTATGGGCAGTTGGAGTGCGTTCAGAATTTTGCATTAAGGGGCTTATGAGAGATGATGATGAATATTTTCGTGCTTTTTCAAATTTTTATATGTTTTTGGATTTTTGGAATTTTTTGGTCAAAGTTTGAGATTGACTTGATCTAATCCTAAGTCTACCTAATTCCTCGGCAATGGCACCAAAAACTTGACGCGACTAAGAATGTGTCTCAGAAGTGCGTACTCTCTAGGCTCAAGTGCAAGCCTGTTGCTCAAGTAATAATCCGATAAGTAGAGTTTCGATCCTCAGGGAAATAGGACAATGGAATTGTAACGATGTTGGATAGACGAAGAAATCCTAACTCTGACTCCAAAGAAAAAGGAAAAGATGATTTGTTTTGAGAATTGGCTACAACTAAATGCAATTTTGAAATTATGAAAGAAATACAACTATTCTAATTTACCTAAAATGCTAACTATGAATGATGTAAAACTCGAACTATATGATGAAGAAAACAGGACGGGAATACAATCCCTCAACCCTAGTGTATTGATGGTATAAAACTAATCGTAAATTTAAGTGATTAATTAGACCCAGAATTTAGTACTCCCAAGCATTACGTATATGCCGTTCAAGCCCGCACCATACTTAATCAGAGGACGAGTAAATCGGTATTGCGATAGTTACACTCGAATTTCATTCTGAAGCATCCCGGCTACCCTGAAGCAAACGAGATCCAAAGATCTACAATTATCGCGTTTCTACGCAATACGGTCGTAATAAACCATTAAATTTAGAGGATTACTTTTATACACATGAAACTACCACATCAGGTTGAGTTCATGCATCCCAACCTTTAAAAACCTAGACTAACATGGTGAATAATAATAAAAGTGCTGGAAATAAAAGTTACCAAGATTGAAGAACAAGACATGCAAGAAGAAATCAAAGATTGAAGAAAAACTGGAAAATCTCTATAATTAATGGTGCAAAGTATGTAAATTCTTCTCCTAGATGTTCCTACTTGTTATGGATATTTTACATGAATGAAATCTGAATAAAAAGAGTCCTAATGACTAAATATATAGGCTAGAGTTCATTTAGAAGAGTTCCCAAAACACAAAACTCTTTTGGCTAAAAGATAAGGACAAAATAAAAATCCCGTATCTGGCAATTTGTCACACTTAGAAAGCGTGACTAATTTTGTAACGGATCTGGAGAGTGACTAATTACCAGATCGTTTCTTTTAAGTTGCATCAACTTCGATCCGTCTTCGGTCTGGGGTTCACTGGAACTTTGTATTTCGAATTGGTCTGATTTTTCTTTGACTTTTTCTTCTATCTTTGACTGCTCATAATTTTCACACCAGAACTCCGATTGAGGTACTATTCTCTCCAGTGTTCTTGTAATTGAAATCTCTTCAGCTTTCTAGTTGGCCCCACCTCCGTACTAAGGCTAAAAAATTATAAAAATGCCCTTTAACTCCCCATTTCTTAGTTTTCTTTCACTGTTTGAGTTATCTTTGGCACTAACTTGCATGAAATACCTGTAAAACACCTAAGAGATACACAAAATACGAAATACTTGCCAAAAAGGGTTAGTATAATAAATATGAGACAAATCCAAGATATTTACACCGCACGTGATCAGAAAAATACCGAAATTAAGGGGATAAATGTGAAGAATTTATGCCTAATCATACGCCTTATTAAAGCCCTCAAGATATCTCACGTCCTTATCTTGAGGGAGATCTTCCTCTAGATTCAAGATATTTCCAGACAAGTTTTGATTCTCTTTAGTCAGTTTCTCCTTCTGGGTGACCATCGCCTTCTGGGACGCCTCAAGGCCAGCAAGGTCCTTAACTGATTTCTCCTTTTCTTGTTCCCATGTTTGGTGAGCAACATTAAAGGCCTTCTTCTCCTTTTTCAGAACATATTTCATCTCCTGGGCACTTTTGGACTTATTAGCGTGGTCGTCCAAAAGGGTGGTGAAATTAGACAAAAACTGCACAGATAGGGAAAATAGCAAGTTAGTATGAAGAAGGAAAAACACAGAAAGAGAAAAAAATCATAGGAAATCACGAAGAAACTCATCAGGGCTATCCCCTGGGCAGACTTAAAGGAGAGATGGTATGACCCCAACCTCACAAATCACTTATGATCAACCGCGAGCACTGCCCCCTCAGCAGATTGGGGGCAAGGGAGGGGCAATGACCCACATTGGTCCCCTCGAACTTAGCTTCACCAGAGGGGACAAAGGAAGGCATCAAAACCAACTTCATCTTGGACTTTTCCCTCTTTTTATCTCTCTTCTTCTCTTCCTCCTTTTTCTATCTCTCTCCTTTCTCCCCCTTTTTGTCTTTTTCCTACTCATTCCTCTTGCCAGATGGGCTAAAACCACCAGCCCTGGGGAGCTAATGTCAGAAGTATTTAATGATTTTAGTCAATCAAATAAGACTGTCGATCAGATAAGGCCATCACATCTTCATCATAGTTAAGTCTCAGCTTCCTCCTCTTCATCAAGGGAGCCATGTATTTAAAGAACCTAAGAAATATGTGGTTTGGGGGAAACACTAAACCCCCTTGAGTTGTCAAAAGGGTATGAATCTAGTGCCCCCCTTTAATGTCACAAACATTTTTGGAAAGGGGGCATAATTGATTTCCACCTAATCAGGAATATTATACGACTTCCTAAACTCGAAAATTGATTTGTTATCAAGTTTTTCAATGAGCACACTAAATGAAGAAGAACGCTAGCTACGGTTACAGAGTAATTTGAAGAAAAAGAAAATTGAGAAAGAAAAAAACTAAGAAAGTGGGAACTTGACTTATAAAGATTGATGAAGCTCTGGAACACTTAGCGATGAAGAAAGAAATTCGAATTGAAGGGGCAAGGGAGATGCACCTCTGGTTTGAAACCCAATGCCAATGATGAACACGATATATTAAGACGATTTTGGGGCTTTATATTAATGCTTGGATAACGGTACCCTTGCCCATTCCTAAAAATTACAAAAATGCCGTGGTGTTTGGCTTATGACGAGCGTACCCCCGTGAGTTCAACAAATCTATAGAAGTGCCCTGTCGATTGAAAAGATGAATGTTTTAATCTATAAGCCTTTAATTCATTAAAAATTATTGGCCCACAGTGCACAAGGCCCAAAATTTTTAGGGGAAATTGTGGGAACCCATTTGATAGGACCATGAGAGAAGCCAACCAGCCTGGATTGCCCAAAGCGCTGCCCAACCCAAATCAGAATTTGATCCACTCGTGTGAATTTGAAATATATTAGAACATTCACGGATATATTCAAATTGGTTACCAATAATATCGAAAGAGATATTCAGGTACACCATGAATTGTCCACATGTTAATTAAGTTCCTTAAACAACTTAATCTCTTACTTTTATGTACCTATAAATTGTAAATCGTAACCCGAATCAAAGTAGGCAAATTGAGAAAAACTATAATAAAATAGCAACCTCTCCATGGATGTAGGCAAATTGTTGAACCACGTATATTGTTGTTGTGTGTGTGATTTTTGCATTTTGTTCTTTATGATTGTTTCGTGAAATTCTATTGTGATAGTTCTTGTACTCACAGTTGTCATATATGTAAGACATGTCCATTTGTTTCTAAGTCATGTAAAACTCATTTAGTACTAGTAGAATTTTTAGGCTTGGGAGATAGTTGTTTTTCCCATAAGGGTTTTCCCTCTAAATCCTATGTTCTTGTGTTTAGGCACATATTCTTCACATTTATCCCCTTAATTTCGGTATTTTTATGATCCCGTGCAGTGTATTTAGCTTGGATTTGTCTCTTATTTATGCTACTAACCTTTTTTGGCAAGTATTTCGTGTTTTGTGTATTTCTCATGTGTTTTACAGGTATTTCATGCAAGTTAGTGCGAAGGAGAACTCAAAACAGTGAAAGAAACCAAGAAATGGGGAGTTCAAGGGCATTTTCGTAATTTTTCAGCTTTAGTCCAAAGGTGGGGCCAACTAGAAAGTTGAAGATCTCTAAATTACAAGAATACTGGAAAAAACGGCACCTCAATCCGAGCTACGGTGAAGAAGTTACGATGTTTTGAAGTTGCGCGATAATGAAGAGTCTGGATGTGCGGATTTCTGTAATTAATTATGCATTTAATGCAGTGCAACTCTTGGAAAACTTGTTCCACAAGCGAAATTTGATGCCAAATTTGTGCAACTTGGTGCTATAAAAGACCAAGCCCTATCTCATTTTCAAAGGAGTGGAATTCTAGAAAAAGGGGAGTTGCTAGAGAGAGGCTAGGTTAGGAGTAGGTTAGAAGTGCTAGATTAAATTTTAGGTTTAGATTTTGAGAGCAAATTTTCTATTCCTTCAAGAGTTTCCATGAACCCTAGTTTTTAAGAAATTCTGGATTCCAATTCCATTTTTGTTGCTGAATTCAAGTAATATCTTTCCATTCTCTATTTTTATTATTTGCAAATTATTTCCCATGTCTTGTAGATCCATAATTTTGTGTGTGAATTTATTCTTGAACCAAATCATGAGTAGCTAAATTCCCAAGGGTTGGGGTACATGAACTCAATCCAAGGCAAATTATTTATGTAGAAAATAGAGGTTAAATTAAAATATTGATTGAATCGTGAAAGCACCGCTTTATATTTATCTTTGATTTCGTATGGTGCGGGCTTGAACCTCATATACGTAATGCTTAGAATCTATAAAGACTGGATTCATTCACCGCTTTATATCTATCTTTGATTTCATATGATGCGGGCTAGATCCCTCATATATGTAATGCTTAGAATGTATAAAGACCGGATCTAGTCAATAATTTTAATTTACAATTCTAGTATTCTATACGGTAATTTGTTAAGGATTGAGGGATTGTACCCTACCCTATTTTCTCCCATTTGTCAGATCTAATTTCTTTTGCACTTTTCAGTTTGTTTTTCTTAAGTAATTTTTTAATAGAAATTTTCCCAATTTTTAATCATCTTTTCGTTTCTTTTACGAAATCATTTCAAGATTTAATAATTTTTCTTATTACTATTTGACAATCTCGATCCCTGTGGATACGATCCCGACTTACCGGGTTTATTACTTGAGCGACAGGCTTGCACTTGAGCCTAGATTGTACGCACTTTTGAGACAAATATTAAGCCGCGTCAAGTTTTTGGTGCCGTTGCTGGGGATTGAAATTGTTAAATTTTTAAGAAAGTTATTTTTATCTACAAGTGATTTCGAAATATATATATATATATATATATATATATAACAAAAAATTGAAGAAAAAAATGGGTGTCACGTTCTTGAATTGCCCAATTTGAAATGTCTTATTTTAACTCTTTTGGTGGCTTTAATTGTTATGCTAATAGTGAGGAAGAGGAGGCACTCAAGACTTATGACCATTGGATCAATATCACTAAAGATGATTATATTAAATACAAGCCTAGTGCTGAGAAACTCCAAATTTATCAAAATCAATTGCTTGAAGAAGAAAGACTTGAAAAAGAATATCGCGAAAAAAATCGTTATTGGGAGCAAGAGTTAGATGCATTATTTGAACCCAATGCGGATTTTTTTTCCGATAGTTTTGAAGATGAAGTAAGTTTTCAACCAAATGAGGAATTCGAGGTGCTAGAACCAAGAAAGCCTACTTTGGAAGAACTCTTACTTGATCTAAAAAAGCAATCTGATGACCGTGCTGTTCTCGAGTCGAAAATTATAGCAACTTGCAAGGAGTTGAATGATTATTTGGACAACTTAGAAAAGGTCGAGACTTGCGCTTCACCTAATACTTTTGAGAATGAAATCATTGAAATTGATCCAAGTTCTTTTGAATCTCAACCTATTATAAATATTGCAAAATCTACTGAGGTTGAGGATCATTTGTCTCCTTGTGTCCCCACTATTATCGAACCATTAAATCTATCACAAGAATTGGATGAATGTCTTAAGGATGTTGATCCGCTTCTTGTATGGGAATGTTATTTTGAGATGCTTCATCTTACGGGCCACACACTTAGACGTGTCACTCCACCAGATCCAATTGAAAATTTTGAGGGAGAAAATTTTGAGGACACCAAGCAAGAGAGAGAGCTAGAGGAGTTGAGCCTAGCAGAGTTTGAGCGCGAGTTTGGACAGGTAGATGCAAGCCTTAATGATGAAGTCCAATCTTTCTGGGCCTCAATTTATCATTTGGACGAAAGCGAGTGGGACAATAGAATTGATGAATTTCTCCTTCCTAAACCTCCACCCATACCATTTGAGTCTTCGGAGGTACTTGAAGATACGACTCAAATATCGTCCGACTTAGAGACCAACACACGTGCTACGCAACAAGAGGATCATTTTCCGGTTTATGAGGACAAGCACTCTATGCTTAAATTGTTTTCTAATATGGATTGTTCCTTTTTGTGTGCCCCTCTCCCCATACTACTTGAAAAATCTTTGGGACGTGATTCTATATTTCTTGGATCCCAATGGGACTTGTCCTCTTATGCACCAAAATCCTTCATTATCCCCCTATATTTTGTAATTGGTGATGGTTCATTTTTTAAACTTTTCAGATGCCTTCCGTTTTTCAAACGGAATTCTTACTTTTCGGGAGGCATGCATCCTAATGAGGGTACACCATTAATCCCTCAAAGTCAAATTGTATTTTGGGTGGACCCTCAAATTTTTCGACTTCTAGTGTATGATTTATTAGCCGTTCAAATTGTAGGTTGTACATAATTAGTTTTTTTTCTTTTTCTTTTTCGTTTTTAGTAGTGTAGTGTCATTAGTTAGAGTTTTTGTTATTCTTTTTGCTATGCTTGGTTCTAACATGTTTTGTAGATTCAATGGACTCGCACTCATCGGGGATCGCTCCATTTGGGTAATATCTTTCTTTTCCTCTCTTTATGTTGTGTTCTTGATTTGCATTGAGGACAATTCAACATTTAAGTTAGGGGGTGTGGGATATTCTTCCCATTTATTGTTTAGATTCATTGATTCGATCACATGTTCTTTCCAAGTGTGTTTTTTTTTAGAAAATAAAAAAAAATTGAAAAATTTAGAAAAAGCCAAAAATATTTTTGTTCAAAATAAATAAAAATTGGAATTTAAATTTTTTCAAAAATATCACCTTTATTCTATTTAAAGTCTCAAATTGTTAACAATCAAAATGCACTAAGCCAAAATTGATCAAAGATGGAAATTGAAAGAAAATTGATGACTTTACGAATAAGTGTGGAGATTAATAAACCCCGGTGAGATTTCGAGCCTTTCAATTTTTTATGAGTTTTTAAATCAATCCGAGTTTATGATTAACTCAAAGTTCTTTTCAGCGTTTTAATAAGTCGTTGATGATCTCAATCTTTTGTTTTGATCGGTTATGGGAAATGTGTGAAATGTTGTCTCGAAATTCGTGCTAAATATATCTCTAAACTTTATTAATCTCGCGATGCATATGGTAATGTGATTAGCAATTTGGACGATGAAGTAGGCCATCGTTTGTTATCCAAAAATATTGTCCATAAAAAGATGTGAAAAATTATCCCTTTGCAACCCACTTTGATCCAAATAAAATTTTTCCTTTCGTTTGATAACCCGAAAAACCCAAAATAGCCCGGAATTTTGAAAATTGAGAAAATTTATCAAGTAAGTCTAAATTGTGCAATAAAAAGGGGCAAGAGAAAAAAGAAGAAAAAAAAATAGTGAAAAAAAAATGAAAATTGAAAAAGAAAGAGAAAAATGAGCAAATGACCGAAAAAGCACAAATGGACATCATAAGGACATTTTCCAATTCCGAACATTCCATCCATTCCCATTTTTACCCTTTACACTTTTTAACCCCAAAAAGTCCTAACCGAGTCCAAATTGCGATATTGGTTACCGCATGGAGAGCTAAGACATGAAAAGATAATATGAGAGATTAAATGGTGTGAACTAGAGGTGATGTTCCCGTTTCCTAATAACTGTAATCCGATGATGAGATCTTTTCACCATATATTTTCTTCTTTTCAATTTTGTATGCATGAATTTGTGTCCATTGTATTTACTCTTTATATCATGCATACCGAGAGAAAATAGCCACAATCCGAGTGATTCGTTTGTGAGTGCATCCGTAAGAATTTGAATCAAAACGAATTTTCGGAAAGTAACGTAATGCTCAATCAGTGGAAATTTGAGGTTTAATTTTTGGCTTCGCACACACACACACTTTGGTTTGAGATATTTGAATATGAATTTATGGTGATTATTTTTCGAAAAGTTTAAATTGTAAAATTTTTAAATATTTTGATATTTATTTGAGTCAATAAAGAATTTTGTGGGTGTATTCGCTGCAAACCCTCACGAGACAAAACTCGTCCTACTAGGGTAACCTAGGGGTTTAAAGGCTTGTTGCATACGCTAAATGCAATCGCTTGCCCACGAAAAAAGTATTCTATCCCAATAAAAGAATTTTCAAGAGTAGAATTTTGGCTAATTTCATTTACATTGCTCGGGACGCGCAAAGTTCTAAGTTAGGGGGTGGTAATTGCATGCTTTTTTACTTCTTGAATTTATTTATTGCACCATCTTTATAAATTGGACTAATGAATTTTATTAGATAAAATTCAAATTCGGTTAAACTAGAACCAAAATTTGTTTTTGAGTAGGCGTTAATTAATTAGTTTAAATTAATTTTACTTATATCTCAAGGCATGTACTTTTTTAAACTGGTATCAGAGATAGGATTCACTATGCATCCCGGGTTATGTCAGTAAATGGTTATTCTGTAACGTATCCACCCTTTTTTATGGTAATAACTATGCGTACTATAAATTTCCCATGATCTTTTCCCTGAAATCCCCAGATGAGCATGTTTTGTTAGTTGTAGTTAAGGGATTTAAATGTCTCATAAAAGGCTAGGGTATGCTAATGTCCTCTCTTACATTTTAATTTGGGTGAGAAGATTCTAGACTCAAGAGTAGTTAGAAAGATTTTAAGGTCGTTGAAACCTATATTCCTCTCTCACATTTTAACGTTAAATACAATTGGTGGTTTAGACAACATGAAGGTTTAAGAGATCTTAGGGTCTCTACATACATTTAAGTCGAAGAAATGTCCACCCCCAAAAGTAATGAACATTATGTTAAAGTCCCATTAGGGAAATGATGTATATAGGTTTCCAAAAACATTTTTGAACAACACTAAAAGATAAAAAACAGATGGATCATAAATTTAAGCATATTAGGGTTTTATAAACTTATTACCCAAGAAAGGTGGATAATACCTTTGCGGATATTGTAGGCGATATAAAATTGATGAATAGGATTCAGAACCATCGTCGATTTTTCAGTATATGGTCCAATGAAGCGAGAAAGGCATTTGGACACTTGAACGAGACATAGATCTTGAAGTAATTAATCTCTCTCTCTCTCTCTCTCTCTCTCTCTCTCATTTCCTTTTCTTTTTCTTCTTCTTCCCACAATTTCTATCTCCTCCCCTCAAACCCTAGCCACCCCTCTATGTGTATATATGATAATTACTTCTTCATGTCTTTTATATTGAATAATGATGCTAACTATGGGTTTGTAAGGATATATATAAATATGGGATTACATCTATAATTAGAACTATATTGGGGATCCAAGGAATAATTTAATTGGACTTTAAATAGAAATATGGAAATTCCAAATCAGCCTTTATAAATTATTTCTTTTTCCATTTAGTTATAATTAATTCCACTAAATAATTACAACTTGCCTCCATTAGTTATCTCAAAACTACTCGAACAAAGTGTCCTTGTTTGAAGAGTTATATAACACACAATATGATTCTCCACATTAAGTATTCAATACCCGAATGGTGAAATTCAATTTGCCATGAATCGTTTTTCTCCAACGTTTTATTATTCCTTGATCTTAAACTTAACTTATTTGATACTCAACCAAATAATAATCCACTCACTAGGTTTATTGGTAGAATCAAAACTTATAAGTTTTTAAGGGGTAATCACAATCCAAATTATCTCATGGACCCGGATTCCTATGAAATATGATATGAGACATTCATAAAATGATTTAACAGACTATAAATATTATTGACCTACTGAATTGAATAATTCCCATAGTAGAAAAAAGAAATAATTATGAAAACATTCAAAATCTCATATGCATTGGGATTAATAATCCATGCACCTTTTGCAAACTGTGAGATTTTGTAAGTCTAATCTAGTTAACACATAAACTTGAATCTCACCCTTGGTCCTATTCAATATTGCCAATGTATCGATATAATCTTATTTAAACTACTAAACAAGTACCCGAACCATCAAACAGACTCCCGTAATCAGGATAAACTACTAAGATTGTACACACAACATAATCTATAGGATGCCAACTCCTTATGTAGGTTGTGAATGGTTAGATCCTACTAGATTAAGAACTTTAATATTTTATGATCTAGCCAAACCCAACTCACCAAAGTTCCAATTCAGTACAATTGACCGACATATAAAATATATTTATAAACAAATATAAGGCATTCACAAAAACAGGATTCATATTTCAAAATGAGCTTAGACACTATTTTATTGATAACTAATAAATCATAAAAAATGGTTTTAAGAATAAAAACCGAATAGTATTCCACTTAATCTTAAACTGTAACAACCCACATATTTTATTATTGACGGTGATCAGGCCTATAGACACCAAGATATGCCAATTATTATAATTAAAATACCATTCTTAGCATGTGTTAGAAATATGATACGTTTAAACTTTTTTCCACAAGATACGAAATGAGATAATCCAATGATAAATAAACCATCCACCATAACAAGAGCCATTAGCATGCTAAATCTCAAATAATATAAGAAGCCAAATTATATAATGTCATCAACGTAATCTCCCCTAAACAAAAGCCATAAACCAACTTGGAGTCTAAGGGCCCACTAAATCCAAATATACTCGTCTCATAAAATAAATGACTTAAAGGAAAACTAAACTAATAAAATAAATCTCCAATTGCACGTCTCTCTACTCCAAACTATGCAACTAATAATAGCCTAACATGAAATGTTAGTCCCCAACAATGGGATCAAGGCCCACTATAAGAATACCAAATACGTTTCCCAATTAGGGTTACATGGAAGCTAAACTAACTATCCAACTTTCCCATAATGTTTTCTTTCAACATATATATATATATATATATATATATATATATATATATATATATATATATATATATATATAATATGCAACACCACTATAGCAAGTTTGTCTTTTATAGGACCCTGCACATACCATGGTGCGCCACCCAACTCATCGCAATAATAATCCACACAACACTATAGTTCAACAACCTAGATTGTCAATTGCACATACCGTGGTGTATCTCTACAAAATACCTATCACTATAGCTGGATTTGTCTAGGTCCCATACTTACTTTTGTATCCAACCAACACTAGACATCGTACATACCATGACACACACATAAAACCGTTACTTTAATTAATTTTCCTAGGTCACGAACATATTATCGTAGCCAATAAACCCTTAACCCTGCACATATCATAATAGCCACATAAATCCCATCCAAGTAGCCAAGCCAGTGTAAGTCCCACACATATAGTGTAGACAATTAATGCACATCCCCACGTACAATGACTCCACAAATCCAACATTCTTCAATACCCATTATTATCTAAGGTATTAATTATATTTCCATTTATTTTATTATATTCTTAGTATTAATAATTCCCCCTCCCCAAAACACTCGGGCATCACAAACCAATCCATACCTATATATCACCAAAACCACATGTATTTCTTAGTTCCACACCTAGGATGTAATCATAATAACGTGTATCTCTAGTCCCATACCTAGGACCTAAAGCCATAAACGTTCCCTAGTCATATATTTAGGTAATAACCAACCAATAAATTTACCATTCTCTAGTCCCATACCTAGATAAAATTAATTACAAATAATAAAAATCCATTCATAACTAAAGTATGTAACTTGATAATCCTAACGATGTTATTATTATTATAACATAACCTAATTCTATAATTATTATATTTTGTAGGCCAATGTCATATTATTTTGTTCCATAATTATACCGGTTATATGTGAATTAAATCAAAATAATCATATGATTTACAACTTCAACAAAATATCCCAACAAGTTATTAAAGTTCAATATTCTAATTCGGGTGAGAGTTAATCAAACCAAAGCATAAAACAATTTAAGCATATGACTTCACAATTTTAAACAACATATTACAATGTTTTACATAATATTCATAATTTTAATGATTTCATAAACCTTAACATATTTTTGAGATTTATAAAGAATTAACATGTGACATAACCAATTTCAACATTACGTAATTAGTCTACAACACGTGAGACTTCAAGTATTGAATCCAATTTCATAAGTTCATAGAATTTTTTTAATTAGGTTATCACTTCCCCTACTTGGGTTCCTAATCATGTTTACAAAACATGCATAATTTGTGTTTAGGCAACATTTAAATCAAATAATACTTAAGTAGAATATAGAGATATTCCTATCTTATGAAGTATTATGAAAAATCTGATGTTCACAAGTTGTTCCTCTATTACAAATATCCGATTGGTCTTATTTGATCTTCTTAAAAATCAACGTGTAAATCTCTTAAAAATAGGATCAATGAGTTCTAATGGAGGTTTTAGGGTTTAGAAATTAAGAATAAGAAGTTATATAGGTTTTGGATTGAGAAAATAATGTCTAAAAGTGAAGAGGCTCCTCCAAATTACATATATATAAGGAGAACCAATCCAATCCCGCGACCCCTAGCCATACCAAGACGTGAGCCCAAGAACCTTGCGAGTCTAACCAAGTTCCAACTCTAAATCAACTAGTAATTCTTCACATGATAGACTTTTGAAAAGTCATAGCTTGGAGTACAAACAAGTCCAAAAACACTCAAATTCCCCTAAGATTATTAACAAAACCCTAATTTACCAAGTAATTAATTTAATGCTCAAATTATTCATTTAAATAGCCAAAAATACCAAATCCATTTATAGTAGATATTTTCTTACTTAATTCAAATCCCGATTACACAATTCATTTTAATCAATTAATCCATTTAATTAATTAGATATGGTTCCTAAGAATATGGGGGACTACAGTCTCCCCCCAATACGTGAATTTCGTCCTTGGAATTCGATAAAGCGTACTTATAGAGTCGCAACCCAAAATAGTTTCATAAGATCATATATGCCATTACTAGAGCACCCATACACCCAATATAACGTGAACATACCCCATAAGTAACACATACATTCATCTTATGTATATAAGGCATAAGAACAAAATAAAGAACATACCGTACTAACCCACTAGCCACGTTTCACCTCCTTTTGAGCTTGCCCTACTTGTGCTACTGGTACAATAGCATCTTGTGCTCCTGGTGCTGGATATCCTTGTCCCTACCTACAATGATCCTCAGGATGGCTCACATCCCTATGTTCTGTATGTCCAAAAGAATAACAAGAACCTCTATAAGGTCCAAACTTCCTACCCTAACACACACTCTCCCTACTACTGCCCCTGTCCCTATCCATGAAGAACCTGACGGATTCCATTGCCCCACTCGAGGCTTCTTCCATGGTTGTTTTCCTTTATGATCGTTATGACCTTTATGCTATCCACATGTTTTAGCCCCATCCAAACCACTTGACTCATTCATCTTTCCCCATTTCTTTTGGTGATTCACTTATTCTTTCCAAAGCGTCAATGCAACATCCACCACCTGAGCATAAGTTGTGTATACTAGGTTTCCCATCCAACCCTCTTGACAGAATGTTTAAACCATTAATAAAGAAATTATTCTCTTCTCATTCTTGTTAAACTACCTCGGTACAAACATATACAAGTTGGTGAACCCTTACTCATACTCAGTAACAATCCTCGAACCTTACTCCGCATTAATGAAATATTTATTATTTGATCTCCTTATAGCACATGGAAAATATCTAACAGTGAACTCTTCCATTAAGTCCCTATAATTAAGACAGTCCTCATCCTTAGGCGTGGTCACACTCTCCCACCACTTTAAAGTGTCCCCTATTAGCTTAAAAGTAGATAACACATGCTTCTATACTTTAGTGTAGTCTACCATCCTTATGTGCCTCTTCATGTCTCTCCTCCACTGGAGAGCCACCACAGTATTAGATATCGTGATAAAAGTGGAAGTACTGACCTTGCTGAAATTATCCTTCACCCTATCCTATGATGATATGGGCATTCCTTGCTGTTGAGCACCTCGGGCTACTAACCTCTATTTACCCAACTCAATACCCATCGCAGTGGCCTCACGAACAATGGAAGATAACTTATCGACTCCTAAAACAAACTTTCCCTTCCTCTACTGACCCAAGAAACTAGTAACCGAACCCGCTAGCCAAGATCTTTCTTTGCCGTTGTTTGGCATCTAAAAAGATAAGAACTAAACATAAGTTGGACTCAAATCCTAAAGAGTACAAATCAATAAAACATATGAAATATTAGCACGCAAAAAACTATAACAAACTCATAACCCTCGAGACCTAAGACCATGCTCTGATACCAACTGTAATAACCTATATATTTTTCTATTGATGGTGATTAGGTCACAATACCAAGATATGATGATTATTATAATTAAAATACCATTTGGCATATGATAAACATATGAGGCATTTAAAATTTTTTCCACAAGATATGAAATGATATGTTACAACAATAAATAAACCATCCACCACCATTCTAAAACTACAATAATATAAAAATTCAAATGATATAATGTCATTAACAATATCTCTCCCACACAAAATCTATAAACCACTGTGGAGGTTAAGCACTCACTAAATTCAAATACAACTATCTCATAAAATAAATGACTACAACAAAAAACTACAAATATAAAATAAATATCCATTTGCACACCCCCTTACTATAGACCATGCAACTAACAACAACCAAACTTGAAATGTAAGTCAACAATAATGGGTCCTGACCCACTAAAATAATACCAACTACGTTTCCTAGTTAGGGTTATGTGGACACCACCATAAGCTTTAAATGAGGTAGATATCACAGTATAACATTTTAATTAACGGTAAGAAATTTAAATAAAAATTCAAGTATATTAATCTAAACCAACTATCCAACTTTTCAATTATGTTTTATTTCAACATTTATTATCTTCTTTATTACACACACACACACACACACACATATACATATATATATATATATATATAGGCTCTCCAACATACCCATTTTTTAAAAATAATGACAAAATGTATTTTTCAACCAAATTTGATATACATGATCTAGAGAATTAGAAGATCATTTTCCAAAAATTACATAAAAAAATTCAACTTGGAAGAGGGTGAGATGATGATCACATATTTCAACGGTTAAAAATGCACCTATTTATCCAATTTTCAAATCACCCATTTTCAAGTTGTATGTTGGATGCTTTTTTTTTTTATAAATGATCTTACCATTATTAAGATCATGTAAACCAAATTTGGTCAAAAAATAAATTTTTTTACTATTTAAAAAGAGAGGTCTGTTCATAGGCATGTTGTTATGAGGTATGTTGGAGAGCCTCATTGTGTGTGTGTGTGTGTATATATATATATATACCTATTTGTCTACACCTAGGATATAATAAAAATAACATGTATCTCCAAGTCCCATACCTAAGAAATATCCAAAGCAATAGATGTTCCCTAAACCCACACCTAGGTAATAACTAACCTTAAAAGCGACCATTCTCTAGTACCATAACTAGAGGGAATCAACTAAAAATAATATAAATCCAAGTAAAACTAAAATACGCAACCCGATAACCCTCACGATACAAATTATACAATCATTGATTCTCCAGGCCAATGGCGTATTCTTTTATTACATATTTATACAAGTTCGATTACATGCGATTTAAATCAATTTCATCATATGATTTTCAAGTTCTATAAACATATCCAAATAAGTTTTCAAAATCTAATATTCTAAATGGGGTGATATTTTATCAAATCAAAGCATAAAACAGTTTAACGTGTGAGTTCACAGTTTTAAACAACATATTTTGATGTTTAACACATTATTCATCATTTTTATGATTTCATAAACCTTAGAATATTTCGAGATTCATAAATATTAACACCCAACATAATCCAATCTCGATACTGCCATAGCCTAATCATTCTAAAACATGTGAGATTTTAAGTCTTGAATTTAATTTCATAAGTTCGTAAAAATAATTTTAATGAAATTATCACTTCCCCTAATTAGGTTCCTTATAATATTTACAAAAATGCACAATTAGTGTTTAGGAAACATTTAAATAAAAAAATACATAATAAGAAATATAAAGATATTATTTCCATATGAAATTATTATGAAAAATATGACGTGCAATTGTTGCTATGTCAAAATGCTTCATTTATCTTCTTTGATCTTCATAAAAATCCAAGGGTAAATTTTTTAAAAATAGGTTTGAATTAATTTTATTTTATGTTTTAGGGTTTGGAGATGAATAATAATAGGTTCTGTAGGTTTTGAATTGAGAAAAACAATGTGTTAAAGTGAAGAGGAGCGTCCAAATCACACACACACACACACACACACACACACACACACACACACACACACACACATATATATATATATATATATATATATATATATAAGGAAAACCAATTCAAACTCACCACAATAGTCGCATCAAGCCACGAGCGAAGGGGACACGATCTTAACACTAACCTCCAGGATAACGGGTTGGACCCTCGTGAGGCCAATCCAAAATACTGCAGTCCCGGCTCTTCAAATGTGGCCAACCTCGCTCTCCTGATTTTTAAGTTTTAATTAAATTTTAAATTGTTTAAGAGTCCAACAAAATCCTAAGTCTAAATAAAATAGTAATTCTACACATGATTGAATTTTAAAAAGTCCTAGCTTGGAGTCCAAACAAGTTCAAAAAGGCTCAAATGCCCCTAAGATTTTTACCAAAACCTCAATTTACCAAGTAATTTATTAAATGATCAAATTATTCATTTAATTAGCTAAAAATACCAAATTCATTTAAGTTAAATATTTTCTTACTTAATTCAAATTTCAATTCCATAATTCATTTTTAATTAATCAATGAATATAATTAATTAAATACGATTCTTAAAAGTACGAAGTGTTACATAAACTCATTTGCCTATGAATCTAACACCCATTCCCTTTACATGATTGTTAGAAGCCTTAGCTGGTAAGGTATTCATAAAAGGATCTGCTCGATTGTCTTTAGATGCAATCTTGGTCAGATTGCCGTTTCCCATACGCACGATCTCCCAGGTGATACTTGCGCTGAATGTGCTTTGCTCTGTTATGGGTTCTTTTAAGTTAACAACCTCTTTTCTATTATAACAATAAAGTCTAATTTTTTACTACATTGAAGGAACCACTCCCAAGCCATTTAGGAATTTCTTGAGACAAACAACATGGTCGAATCAACAATACATGATTTCTTGATACTCCTCCAACTTATGGTTCCACCACTTTGGGTAAAAACATATCTTGAGGTCAATTTCCTAGAATCCTTATCTAACTAAAATTCAATTCTGTGTACATTAAAGGTACAAGACTATTCACTGAGTAAACCAACATATAATCTCTAGCCCTTTTTAGGTAGTTGAGAGTGTTTTTTACTACAGTCCAATGCTCCTCACTCGAATTAGACCAAAAACTCATGACCATGCTAACGGTAAAGTAGATATCCGATCTGGTAGACAAAATAGAATACATAAGGTTGTCCATCACTGAAGCATACGATTTAATACCCATCCTCTCTATCTGATTAGGTGTATTAGGACACTAATGTTTAAATAAAGTAACTCCACGCCTAAACGAAAGAAATAATTTCTTAGAATCTTGGATGCTAAACTTCCTGAGCAGATAATTTATACAAATGACTTGGGATAATCCCAACATCATATTTTTTTGATCACCCAAATGCTTGATCCCAAGGATGTTATTTGTTTCTCATAAGTCCTTTATATCGAATTGGAATGACAACCACACTCTTATGTTGGACAATATACCCATATCATTCTTGATTAAGAGAATATCATCCATATAAGGTACCAAATATACCACCACATTTCCGTTATGATTTTTATACACAAAAATTTGATTTGACATTAATCAAAACCAAAAGATTTTTTTTCTTGATCAAACCAAATGTTTCAAACTCGACACTTGCTTAAATCTATAAATAAACTTCTTAATTTTGCACACCTTGCTTTCTTGGGTACATTTTATAAATTCCTCGGGTTTCATCATATAGATTCACTCATCAAGACTACCATTAAAAAATTTACTCTTAACATCCATTTGTTAAATCTCGTAATCTAGATGAGCCGCAATGGATAAAAGAATTCGGATGCACTTTAGTAGGGCTACTCAATGAGAAGGTTTATTCATAGTTACCCCCTCTTTTTGAGTAAACCCTTTCATAACAAGTCTTACCTTAAAGGTTTCTACCTTCCCATTTACCCATCTTTCCTTCTTATTGACCCATTTTTACCTGATGGGGTTTATCCCGCCCTAAAAGTCTACATGATCCCAAACTGCATTTAAATATATCGAATCGATCACAGTAATTATAGTATTAATCCAAAGATAAAATTACTCTCCTTGGAGTGCCTCATGGTAGTTCATGGGATTTGATTAGTGCTCCCTTGAGATCTCATTAAAGTGTACACCCCTAAAAATTACCCTTTTTAGTTATTGCCTGATTCGCTCACTATGATTTTCCCCACTTGTGGTCTTGTATAAATGACATGTGTAACCTGATCACCAAAAATAGTTCTGCTTCTAGATGGTGTGTTATCGATGTTAGGTTTTATTTCAGCGTATACGGCTGGTTTAAAAGCAATTACTTGGTCTTTCCCACTTAGCTTTTGTAAGATCAACTTAATCTTGGGTTTGTAGTTCATTATGTAATTATTCTATAAGTAACAAGCATTAGTGATAATAATGATCCTCTGGTTCTTAGGATTATAAAATAGACCACCATTGGTTCCTTTCCATTAACCTATAAGGAGACATACTTTTGTCATTGATTACAACTTCCCTAGTTCCTTTCTCTAGACGCGTGTTAGGCAACCCCAAACCAACATATGTCCTAGACTATGCTTATTCCCAGTCTATAATTCTGTGGGAGTTTTTGAGACCGATTTATGAAAAAATAGTTTTAGTAAATAAGTAGTTATCTTTAATTCATAAGCCCAAATAAAATATGACAAATTTGAATAGCTCATTATGGACCTAACCATGTACAAAAGAGTCATGTTCATTCCTTCCTCTACACCACTTTTTTGTGGAGTGCTAGGTGTAGAGAACTTGGATATAATTCTCACCTCTGATAAATATTCCAAAACTGCCTCTAGAGGTACTTACCCCCATGATCAAATTGTAGGGTTTGGATTAGTTTAATATGCCCTCACTCCACCTCAGCCTTTTACACTTTGAAATGATCAAAAGCTTCAAAATTATGGTGAATAAGGTAAACATATCCATACCTTGAGTAATCATGAATGAAAGTGAAGAAATACTCATAACCTTGTCAGTTTTGGATAGTTATAGGACCACATATATCAGAATGAACCAATTCAAACACATCTTTAGATCTATAGCCTTTGGCTATGAAGGGCCTCTTGGCCATTTTACCTTTTAAACAAGGTCACATAATGGAAGTGCCTCCACTTTCAATGAACTTAATTGTCCATTTCAAACCAGTCTTTGAATTTGTAGATTAATATAACCTAGGCATAATTTCTAAAGATACTTTTGGTTTAAAATGGAAGTTTGCTTTTATCTTTAGATTGTTTCCATTTGAGTTATTTATTTCAGTATTTAACAGTAATGGTGATACAAGCTTTGTGACATACAAATCATTTTCCAATATACTAGAATAAATAAAAGATTTGTTATTTTTGATAAAACCATCTTTATTAAAATAAATCAAATATTCATCCATCACTAATCCGAAAACTGAAATTGATTTTCTTCTATGGTGGGTACATAAAAACTCTTCTATAAGAATATCTTTTTGTTTTCACCAAAATTTAATGCTAGATATCCTATTGATAATACTAATTCTTTGTTGTGATTAATTATGAATATAAATTTTTCTCCCTCACCGATCTTCCTGATAACCTTTACCCCTACAAAGAATTACAAACATGATTATGGGCTTCCAAATATACAAACTAGATTAAACTAAAAAACATGCCCCAATTATGAATTAAAGATTATTGTTACCTTTTTTATATTTATTTATATATATTGGGCTTTGCTTCTTCCAATGTATTGATCATTTTGTAGATGTAACGCTCGCCTTTTGACTATTTCTTTCCACCAATGGGTTACCAATTCTTCTTCTTCTTCTTCTTCTTCTTCTTCTTCTTCTTCTTCTTCTTCTTCTTCAGGATAGAGTGTGGAGGGGCTCTCTCGATAATATGCACAAATTTTTGTTTGATAATATTCTCTGCAACATGAAGTTCCTTAAGTAATTGTACCAAAAAGTAATTAAATTAGTTTATAAAGTAGTTTAGAAAAAACTGCTTAAAGGGCTCTTGGAGTGACTGCAACAAAAAATCAATATGGGTTTCCCCATCGATTTTATATCCAAGTACCTGTAGTTCCCTTAATATGGAAAATATGATGGAATATTATCCTTAACCAGAGTACCATCAACCATCAATTATCAATCATCATCCATCAACCATCAATCATCAATCATCAACCATCAACCATCAACTATCAACCATCAACCATAAACCATCAACCATCTATGTGTTTACTATCCTTGTCATATCATCCATCAACCATAAACCATCAACCATCTATGTGTTTACTATCCTTGACATATCATCCAGTCTTATAGCACTATTCTCATCCACAAACATGTCTTTGAGGTTCAAAATCATGTCACAAGTACTTGACATATTCTGATGCTAGTGTTGTAATAAATTGGTCACATATTCTAATATATAGCAACAAGCCATCTTATCAGCTTTCAAAAACTTCTGATAAGCCTGAACATTCAACTTGGTTACCTCCTCACTAGGTTTGGGGGGGGGGCACAGTTCAGTTAAAACAAACTTATAATCCTCAGGAGTGAGAAAAATTTTGAGGTTCCTTTTCGAGTTTATGAAATTAATTCCTGTTAGTTTGTTTTCCTTTAAGATCGATGCAAATGGGTTGAGTGTTGAACCCAATTTTGAAATTTGAGAATCATCATTGAAAGGAAAAAATCAATTAAATATGCAAGAATTAAACTTTTGATTATTCTTTACTGTTAATTATAATTAATCCCGTCGAGCATCCTAATTACTCTGTGAAATAAAATTTCTCGTTGGGAGATTAAATCATTTCAAACTAAATTAGTTAAACATGATATCTTTCGATTATGTTATCTAGGCAATCCAAATGAAATCTACCCAACATAATTAAATAACTTATGTCTTTTGGCCTCAGAATTGATGACAATGACTTAGTTAAGGAAGGATATCATAAATTTTGTTTAAGTGTGTATCATCGATTAAATGTTTAAAATTAAATCCGCTTGTATAGAATTACTCCATTGGGGTAGGTGGGTGGGTGGGGGTGGGGGTGATCAAACATACTAACATTTAATTTAAAAGAATTATCACTTAGGAATTTAAAATCTTATGATGCCATGATTAATTCCCTCCATTAGGGAGCAAAGTCAACTTACCTGAGGAATTAATCATGTAATATTATGAAAGCTCTATCCCATGTAATATTATGAAATTCGAGGATTTGCTTTTAAAAATATTTTTGTTCACTTCTTAATTGTCCGATTAAATGAAAATTAATTTAAAATAATATTTTCCAATTTCCCATATTTATTTTTCCAAAATAATCCAAGATGTTTATGTTAAATATTTATAAAAATACAATATAAAAATTTAAATAAATTCATCCATTTAGTTAATTCTGAGCAATAAAATTTTTACATTTTTCAAAAAAAATATGAGCTAAGGACGATCTTTAGTATATCCAAAAAAATTATGACCATTAATTAAATAAATTGACTAACCAAAAAGTAATGAATCAACAATAATAAACACATTCAGATAGATAAGGGCATCTAAAACAATACATCAATAATAAATATAATGAAAATAGAAGGTCGATCCAATTATGGCCTTAGCTGGATGAGTAAAAGTCCAACTAGAACACTCCAATGCATCCAAATCTGATGAGAAATATTTTCCTGCGACTCTAAATGGAATCTAACTTTGAAATTCATAAATGTTTTTTTATCTAGAATGATCACCTTGCATTTTTGGATTATTTTTGGTCCGGTCCATGCGTACGATTAGAATCTGACACCATATGCACACCCTGATGAACACCGTGCACATGATTGAACAAATCCAAACATAATTCATCCTTACCAAAGAATTTTGCATGCACGGGGATAATCCGACAGTGTGTGTACAAAGATGGACATATTTCATAGGCTTTCTTCGTTTTGACAACTTGATCTACTCGATCTAGATTTACCTTAAACTTATATGATTGATCTCAAGTGACTTATCCACCATTAAACATTACCAATAGCCATCATTACATACTTATCTCTCTCTCTCTCTCTCTCTCTCTTTCCTCCCAATACATCGATTATATAAATAATTAAAATAATAATTATAAAAACAAAATCTAACCAAGGAATAATAACCATAAATAAACCATCGAGGATCTATGCTGGCATAATTAAAAGTTCATAGGACCACAATAGAGGGATTATAACTCCTATAAAACAATGTTGGAACCTATTCTAACACTTATGCAAGTTAATTAAATACTAAGTTAAATGTTTTATTTTGGACAAAATGGAACCCAAGTATGCTTGAATCACAACTAATCTCTCAAACTAATTGATGAATATAGGTTTCCAAAAATGTATTGGAACAATAGAGAAAAATGAAAAAAGATGGATATAGATTCAATCATATTAGGGTTTCATAAACTTATTATCAAAGAGAGGAGGATAATATACTTGCGAATTTTGTAGGCGATCCAATATAGGAGGATGAATTTGATGAAGAGGATGAAAAACCACCGTAGATCTTACGGTATATGGTCCAATAAAGAAAGCAAGGTGTGTGGATACTCGAATAAGAGTTGGATCTTGAAGCACTTGACATCTTTCTCTATTACTTTATTCTCTCCCCACTCTTTCCATGATTTCTCTCTTCCTCTCAAAACTTAGTCGCCCCTCTCTCTACGTCTCTGTGTGTGTATGAATGAGAAATACCTCATCAAGCTCCTTTATATGGGAGCATTGGGATATCTAAGTGATTTTTAGGAAATATAGAAATATGTTCCTACTTTTATAATTATAATTATACTACTAACATAAAGTAAATAATTAAATTGGTTTCTAAATAAAAATATGGAGATTCCAAATAAGCCTTCACAATTTATTTCCATTTTTATTTAGTTGTAATTAATTTCACTAAATAATTTTAAATGCAACTCCAATATAATTTTCTTAAATACTAGAGTAAATATGACTTGTATGCAAAGTTAGATAACACATAATATGACTCCCACAATAAGTATTCAATGCTTGCTTGATGAAATTTAATTTTCCGTGAGTCATTTTCCCCCTGTAGACACCCCATTCTGTTACCCCCTAACCTCTCTTTAGGTCCCTAGCACATACCTTCATCACTACAAACCCAGGTCATACCCCGAGTACTGACCTAGAAGCCACCGGGCGCTCCCGGGCTTCGTTTGACCAAAAGTCAAAGTCTTCATCTTGACTGAGACTGAATGAATCTTTGAAGGTAACTAAAACCCCTTTCCAATGGTCCATCCTGTGCACGATTCCGACTTACCATGCGGATGAATGACCCGTTTTCCCTCAAAATTTGATCTAGAGACCACCGGATGCTCTCGGGCTCCATTTGACCAAAGTCAAAGTCTTCAGCTTGATCAAGACTGAATGAATCTTTGAAGGGCACTAAAACCCCTTTCCAACGGTCCATCCCGTGCGCGATTATGACTTACCATGCTGACGAACGTCCCATTTTCCTCCGAAATCTAGTCTGGAGGCCACCGGGCGCTCCCGGACTCCATTTGACCAAAGTCAAGCTCTTCAGCTCGATCGATACTGAATGAATCTTCAAAGGTCACTGAAACCCCTTTCCAATGGTCCATCTCGTACGCAATTCCGACTTACTTTATGAACGAACGATTCGTTTTACTCTGAAAGGTCACAGAATGCTTCCAGGGCCCGGTTGACCAAGGTCAACTCCCTGAACCGGATCAAACTCTTTGGAATGTCAAAGTAAATCTCCTAACCTTTCTAATGGTCCACCCCGTGCATAATTTGGACTTACCATGCGGACAAACGATTCGTTTGCGTCCGACGATTCCCCGTCCAATGGACTAACGAATGGTTCCGAGCCATATTTGACCCAAAGTCAACTCCCTAACCCAGGAGCAGTCTAAGGAATTTCAAAGGTCTCTAAATTACCTTTCCAACGATCCACCCCGTGCTCAATTCTGATCAACGATTTGCGTTCTGCGGCCGATTTTCCAAAAAGGCCTGAAAGACACTGCCAAACGGCAGGTACCAGACCCTGCCTATCGGTAGTGTGCCTAAACGCACCTGCCGATTGAAAGGAACAGGGCTATGACGATCGACAATTCCCTAGGACTATAAAAAGGAGGCCTGACCTCACTTGCAAGAAGAGACCATATCTGATAGATATCACTCTCAGCAAACCCAGAAAACTTCTCTCGAAGTCAGCGTGATTTCCACACCCAAATCCCTTTCCAACCTTCACTTTTCATCATCCTTTTCATCAAACTTGGTGAATTCACTATCCTACATCATCATCCAAGTCTAAGGGCTGCTCTCCAACATTCAAGATCAAGCTCAAGATCTTCAAGAAGGTCCAATTTTCTCAACTCTCTCCTTAAATTCTCATAAATTCGCAATAACTTGTTTTATTACTTAACACTTTTATTATCTCATCTCACACATCCTAATATACTTTTTATTTAGTATTATTGCACATCTCTTATTTTCATATAAATAAAAACACAAAAAATAAGAAAAAGTGGGTTTGCTCATAAATTCCAAACGGGAATCTTATACTTTTCTTACACTTTTCTCATAACTAAAACACTTTTTCTACACACACACACACACACACACAAATAAGAGAATCTCCCGGTTGGATTTATGGGATAAACCCCACCCCTCATTTTGCATGCGAACTACGTGGAGTTTGATGCCTCTGTAGGCTACGTAGGCGTCTTGGGGTAAAACCACACGCGTTACCGTTCCATCATAAAGGTCAACGTAAGAATAATCGCGTAAATCCTATTTTCTAATATTTTTATACCTTCCTGCGGATAACTCGCTTTATCTCTTCCATGATACAAGTCGAGGATTCCTATCTCCACAATATATACACATGCACACATATCACTGGAAAAATAAAGGAAAATAACAAAAACCCATGAGAGACCGAAAGGGCGGAATGGGTGCCTAACACCTTCCCATTTCGTAACTTAGCCTACGGACCCTTTTCGAATCATTTTGGTTTCGTATGCATCAGTATATCTTTGGATGTTGTCCTTCGGGAGGGCTCCCTTTCTTTTGTCTGTTTTGAGTAAAATAGACTGGCGACTCTATCTCTCTACATTTTTCACCTCACCCAAATGACGCCAGTCGAAGCGTTCCCAAGAGGGATGGGCGGGACCTAAGGATCCTCCATCGCTCTCGCTCGCCCACAACGAGTATCCGGGGGGGGGGGGATGGCCACACTGGTGACTCTGCTGGGGAAATCCTATGAGGGCTAGACTCTATTTACATGGATGTTATGTTTGTTTATATTTTTCCCCAATTTTGCATGTTCCCCTTTATTACTCATGTGTACCCCATACTTATGCTTCTATTCACACACTTGTAGAAAATTCTCCATGTAGACTTCGCACCACGTGCACCTAGGGTCACATATATCCACATGTTGCACGCATCATCCATCCATACTTGGTGTACCGTTGGTACTTGTACTTTGCTCCCTATTTGGCATAATCGGAAAAGACATTCTCATAAGATACTAATAAGAGGATCATGCATGATTCACACGACATTACCAAAGAGCATTGTTATTGAACAAATTTTGTCCATTAACTGGAGGGTCACTTCGTGATGGGCGCTGGTCCAGCAGGGCACATTTAGCCTAAGAGATATGACTCTCACCTTCCATTAGCCAAATACCTTCGACGTATATCTAATGGTTCTCCCCGCATCGTACCTCTTGACCGAAGTCATGACGGGAGGTATATCGCAGGGAACTCATTCATGTATGCCGAGTATATCAAATTCTCTCTCACACGTACCGTCCCCTTGAGGTATATGGTGAGGCAATTCAAGTACACTCAGGTATATCAAATGGCTTGTCCACACGTACCGATTGCCCGTAAGAGCAAGACGTATATCGTGGAAGTCACGCCAAAGGGGGGAACCCTTTTCGATTCACCCAACCAACTGCATACCCACATATAAGTGTCAAGCCTAGGACACACATGTTAGATTGCTGGTTTCTACCCGAAACTCTGTCAAAATTCCTGGTCGGCCTGCGGCCCAAATTTTCACGCATTTTAAAAATGGGACCTTGTCCTTGAGCCTGGTCATAAGTCCAGCCATAGCTTTGCATATATTACAAATCCAATTTTTCCAGGCTTGGGTCTCGTTCGGCATTTTGCATTTAGGGGAATTAATACAAGTGAAAACATAATAATTATAATAATCATGCTGAGACCGTCTCTAAAGGGAAAATTCCCTTTTTCTTTATCCAAAATCCAAAAACATTTTTTCCTCTCCTTATCAAAAATCCAAAAAATTTTCTCCTCTCTTTATCAAAAATCCAAAAATATTTTGTCTTTCAATCTCGAAAAAAAAATGTCGAATTTTTTTTTCATCCCTTTTTCTAAAAAATAAATCCCATTTTACGCCTTCTCAGGTCGATCGCAAACCCTTGGCCTGACTCCTTATTGGCTTCGATCTTCAGTCAAGTCACCTAGGAGTTCCATCCGTTCCCCTATTACTTCTTCCGAGTTCGGTATCCATCCGCTTCCCATGGAGAACACAGATCAAGTAATTATTATGAAGCCGGATCAGACGACAATTCTAGCTCAGCTTGTGTCCAAGATTGACAACCTCCAAACTGAGGTCTGGGAGATGCAACGAAACTAGGTTCCCGTTCCTCAAGAACCCAAGGCCCTATTCCCTCATGCTATGGGTTCACTCGAGCCCATCTGGGTTCCCTAAGAGTATCATCACGCTACACGTGTCCCTCCTGTTAATGGGCCGCCGCCTGCCCAACTTCCTATGCTGAACCTTGCCCAGCCTGGGGCTAACTTGCCTATGATCATTGATCCAAAGGAAGAAGAGCTGAACAAAGTCAAAAAGGACCTTAAGATGCTCACCAAGAAGTTTGACCAAGTCAAAATCTTAGTAAATTACATGGACTACACCCACATGTCTCCTTATCCTAAAGCGAGGTTACCCGTGAAATTTAAGATGCCAAATATCGAGAAATTCAGAGGAAGTGGAACCCTGATTGTTCATCTCTGAAGTCATCACCGTTCCATGAGTCTACTAGGGGATTTAGAAGAGGTGATGGCCCAATTATTTTAGAAAACTTTGAAGGATAACGCCCTCCGATGGTTTTTGTCTCTCGAAGAGTCTAGAATTCGTAGTTGGGTGGATGTGGCTCGAGAATTCATGTCACAGTACAAATATAATGAAGATCTTGGGGTCACCGGCTGTGATTTAGAGCTACTCAAATAGAACTCTGGGGAATCAGTCAGTAACTTCATCGCACGATGGAGGGAAAAAGCAACAACCATGACCAATCGGCCTTTTGAGGAAGGACAAGTCAGCATAATGAAGAAGAACTTCTTACCCCATGTCCGAGAAACGATGGGAGGAAAATGCTATCCCCACTTTCGAGATCTCAGAGAAGCAGGAGTAGAAATCGAGGAAGGTCTTGCCAAAACATAAGTCGGACCAAAGAAGGTGTCCGGATAGTTCACCCACAGAAAATATGACAAAGCTTCCAGTGCTACAGTCTCAACCATCAACAACATCTCTCAACCAACCACATCATGGGCACCAGAAAGCCTCCATGTCCCAGTCCAAAAGTAATACATTGAGCTTCATGCTCCTCTCTCCAAAGTCTATCAAGCCCTGCTAAGCCGAAACCTTATCAAACCCTTGGATCCCCGTCCATTGCCAAATCCACTCCCAAGAAACTTCAAGGCAGATGCTCATTGCGCCTTTCACTAAACTGCTGGCCATACCACTGACCAATGCTTTCAACTTTGAAACATAATCCAAGGTCTAATTGACCGGGGTACCATCGCCCCACCAGCCAATCCTGAGCCAAACAATACTCATAACCCACTTCCAAATCATACCAATGCCATCTTTCTAGAAGAGAACCCAGAATTCGATCCCTCAACTCAAATCACACCCATATACTTTCCTAAACCTCTCCAAAATTTCCGATATTTCCTCCTACACCCTACTAGCCTCGCTGATCAGGCACTGTCACTCCTTACTAGAGCATGCATCGCTGTCCGTACCCGTTCTGAAAATGGAAGCATGGAATTGTCTGAAGTGTTAAACCAACTCCTAGAGTTCGGGCTGAAATTTCCCTCACAAATGATCATTTATTGCCAGAGGTTCAGTACGCTGTTCTTGGAAGCATGAAAATGGGCCCGAGAGTCAGATAGTTGGGTAGTACCAACCGATGAAGTCAGCCTGGAAGATGTCATCCAAATCATGGCAGAATTATTCAGGAAAACCAACAACATTTAAAGTATCACCAAGTTATTCGATGCTTTGAAGCTACAAGGGCGTCTATTCCCTTTACTCTTACACATCCCCACCGATTGGGAAGACCTGTATGAAGAAGTCGTTGAAGTTGTGGAATGTATCGACTTTACATGGAAAGACAAAATTGTTACCACCGAATGGGGGGAAGAATTCGAAGAATGAAATGAAGAGAAAGCTTCAGAGAAAACTGGCCTGGTAACCGACATGTGTGGGATGATATCATTTGAGGAACTCCTCAGAGAAATAAATATGGTAGCAGAATAACCCGAGATCGATGAGGAAACAGGGTTCATGTTCTTCCCTTCTTCAGTAAATCACATGACCAAATCAGGGAGGCATTACTAGATTCTAAGCTCACTACCATCCAATGACAAGGGGAAGGGCGTGGAAAACCTTCCTATGCTAGAAATGACCCTCGAGGAGAGCAAGATCCTCGATCAACTAAAGAAAACTCAAGATAACATCACTCTATGGGGGCTTTTCATGTCTTACCAGCTACACAAAAATGCTTTGATCAAGTTGCTCACTGGACCCACAATTCATCCTTCTACCACACCAGAAGAAGCGGTAAGTTTGGTCGGATCCTTGACCTCTATCCGAATGGTATCCTTTTTCGAAGAAGAAATTCCCAAGATTGGGACAAACCACAATCATGCACTCAACATCTCCGTCGAAGTTATGGGGAAAATCGTACCACTCTCTCTTGTCGATAATGGATTCGCCTTGAATGTCTGCCCACTGAGAACCTTCAAATGTTTAGGCCTGAAAGAAAGCGACCTCGCTCCAACCTTCGCTGCTATGCATGCCTACGCTAATACCCGTCGGGAGGTGATGGGATCCATAAAGATTATAATAGGGGCTGGCCCTATAAACCCTATCATCGAATTCCAAGTTATTGATATCCCAGCGTGTTTCAATCTGTTGCTATGATGACCTTGGCTCCACAGTATCAAGGGTGTGTCTTCCTCACTCCATCAGAAATTAAAGTTCTTCATTGACGGATGGGTCATTACCATCTTGGGCGATGACAACAATGCCGACAGTGCAAGTACTAGCAGTCCAATCCTTGAGATATAACACGGGTCAAATGATATGCTCCTATTAGGATTCCGAGTTAAACCACTCCTACTCCCGGCAGGGGACCACTTCAAAGAAAGGGTTTGTCCATAATACGACCCTCATGGCAACGTTAATGTGATTCAGATGTTCTGAAACATGCACTTCATGCCCATATTGGGGCTAGGACAAAGACAACAAGGGATACTTGAGCCGATTAAACTGAAGAAAGATTTTCCTCCTTGTGGTTTGGGGTACCAACCATCAGAACAAGAGCTCAGAATGATCCACCTGTCTCGACCAAAAAGAAGACTAGATTGCATCCAGACTATCCTAGGTGACTCCTTGAATGGACGATTCATTAAGGAGGGCGAAGAGTTCCCCTTTTACGACTTTCTGAAACCATGGTATGACCATACAGATAAGAAGATGAAGCCTGGAATGGAGATCTTCTTCCAAGACAGCTACCCATGGGCCGAAAGTTCCCAACACCAAGTACAACCGCTCATCAAAGATACCGAAGAGACTAAGGAAAGTGACTCCGAAGATTCGTTCAACTTACATACACTGGGGCTAACATTCTACATGGTTCACTCCGGCACTACATCACTGGATCCATCCCACATGATTAAAACTACTGATACACCTCTCCTCAACTGGCATGCTGCGCCAGTTCTACTTGCTGAAATCTCCCCTAATCCTAATGTTTACCCCATTTCTTCTTCTGTTGTCTATCCTTGTTCAAATGTAATCGAGTCCTCCTTTAGTGAGGTTCTCAATGCTGTTTTTCCTATCAATAAAATAAACGAAGATTTTGAGTATCTTGCTGTGCCTTACATTAACTGTTTGAATTCTAATCAAACTTTTGATGATGATGATTTTGCAAATGAACAATTCTTAACTGATCTAAATAAGGTTAATAATAAACAACATAACCGCGTTCAAGTTAATGAAGAATAGAATGTTGTTGTTAACCTCGGTTCTAGTAGCCAACTGCACGAGATTAGGATAGGGGCTACCCCGACGAGCATGAGCGTGCACAACTCGAAGAATTGCTAAAAGAATTTGTGGATGTCTTAGCATGATCCTACGGTGATATACCCGACATTGATCCTGAAATAGCTCAGCATGAGATTCCCACTCTCCCAGATTATAAGCCGGTCAAACAAAGTTGAGAAAACTCTCCACCGAATAGTCGCTCAAGGTCAAAGAAGAGGCGGTCAAACATTTGAACGTAGGCTTCATTCATGTGATCGAATATCCCACGTGATGCCAACATAGTTCCCATGCCAAAATCAAGAGAAAAAGTTAAGATGTGTGTAGACTATCGGGACTTTAACAAAGCCACTCCAAAGGATGATTATCCGTTACCCAATATCAATATGATCGTGGACAACACAGCCAGTCATGCTCTCAAGTCATTCGTCAATGGGTTTTCCGGATACAACCAAATCAAAATGCACCCAGACCACCAAGAAAAGACCGTGTTCATCACCCCATGGGGAATCTTTTGTTACACTATTATGCCATTTGGTCTCAAAAACGCTGGGGCTACCTACCAAAGGGCTGCCATAACCATCCTGCATGATCTGATTCATAAAAAGTTGAGATCTATGTGGATGATATGATTATCAAGTCCAAAACTAGATAAGGTCATGTTCTTGATCTCCGAAAGTTCTTCTAACGACTGCGACAATATCAGATGAGACTCAATCCGTAGAAATGAATCTTTGGTGTTACAAAGGGAAAACTCTTGGGATTCATGGTTAGTGAGAAAGGGATAAAAGCAGATCCCGCTAAGATTAAATCCATACTTGAGATGCCACCTCCCCGAACAGAGAAAGAAGTCCGAGGTTTCCTCGGGAAATTACAATACATCAGCTAGTTCATCAACTAGTTAACCTCCATCTGCGAACCTATCTTCACACTACTCCGAAAGGATTCAACTAAGGTTTGGAACGAGGCATGCCAAGAAGCTTTTGACCGAATCAAACAATATCTGACCCAACCCCTGGTACTCATACCCCTATAGCCTGGTCTCCCCTTGCTCCCATACCTAACCATAACTGACACTGTAGCTGGGGCTTTGCTAGCCTAATACCTTGAATATTCTCGCAAAGAAAGAGCCATCTATTATGCCAGTCACAAATTGGCTGGGTACAAGGTTAATTACACTGCTTTGGAAAAGGAGTGTGTTGCACTTGTCTGGGTTACCCAAAAGTTATGGCACTACATGCTCGCCTTCCCTATCAAACTTGTATCCCGAATAGACCCCATCAAGTACCTGCTTAAAAAACCTGCCTTATCCAGCCGAATGGCCCGATGGTTGATGCTTCTAGCCGAGTTTGATATCGTGTATGTCACGCAGAAGCCGATGTCTGGATCTATGAATTCCCAGATGAAAGCATCCTCTTCACTGCCCAGGACAACCTTCGATGGAAAATGTTCTTTGATGGTGCTGCCAACAAGAAGGGATATGGCATTGGGATACTTCTGATCGCCCCAGATGAGTCCTACACTCCTATCGCCATCAAGTTGGATTTCCCTTGCACTAATAATAGGACTGAATACGAGGCATACACGATAGGCCTCAAAGTTTCTCTCGAGAAAGGTATTCAATGCCTAGATGTCTACGGGGATTCCACCCTCATCATCGGTCAAGTGCTCAAAAAGTGGAAAGTTAAGGACGAGAAACTCCAACCCTTCCATGCCCACCTAGAAGAAATAGCCTCCCGATTCTAAGATATCACCTTCCATTACCTACCTCGAGCAAAGAATAACCTAGCTGATGCCCTTACCCTGGCCTCTATGGTCGACATGCCCGAAGGAATCACAATGACCCCCTTCCTTGCTCAAAAGCTAGACAAACCAACCCACTGTTACCATATTGAACTCATCACCATAGAAGATCTCGAGATAGCTAATTATTGGTACTATGATATCTATTGCCTCCTTAAGCATGGAAGGTATCCCGAGGGTTCCAACAAGAAAGATCGAGAAACCCTTCGAAGACTCGCTGCCTAGTACATCATCTATCACAAAGCACTGGTCAAAAGAAACTTCGATGGAACTTATCTACACTACATCGCAGGGGCTGACATTGAAAAGATAATATAGAAGATCCACAGTGGGGAATACATACCCCACATGAACGGTCACATGCTTGCCAAGAAGATCATCTGACAGGGCTACTACTGGACCACCATGATCCAAGATTACACCGCCTATGTCCGAAGATGCCTCAAATGCCAACAATTCTCCAACCTTCAGCATCTGCCTCCACGTGAATTATACAACATGACCTCTCCCTGGCTATTCTTCACCGGGGGCATCGACATTATAGGGAAGGTTACACCAAAGGCTTCCAATGGGAATGAGTTCATCCTAGTTTCCATTGATTGCTTCACCAAATGGGTCGAATCAGAGTCACACGCAGTGCTGGATGCTAAGAAAGTGACCAAATTCATCAAGAAAAACATCTTCTATCGGTATGGGGTCCCGCACGAGCTAGTATCAGATAATGGGTTGCATTTCGAGGCATAATATACTGAGGTGGTCAGCGAGTATGGGATTCAGAGACACAAATATTCTCCCTACCGACCTTAGACCAATGGTGCAGTTGAAGCCGCTAACAAGAACCTCAAATCCATCATCAATAAGATAATCGAAAGTAGTCGTGATTCGGATGATCGGATCCCGTACGCCCTCTGGGGATACTGAACCTCAATTCGAACCTCTACTGGGGCTACCCCTTACTCTCTAGTCTACGGCATGGAAGCAGTCCTACTAGTGGAGCTGGAATACCCTCATTACGCTTCATGCTTGAAAACAAGGTCAATGAAGATGATTGGTGCCAAAGTTGTCTTGAAGAGCTGACCCTCCTAGACGAAAGGAGATTAAAATAAGTATACCACATACAAGGGTACCATCGCCGAATAGCGCATTCATTCAATAAGAGAGTCAAGGACCACGGTGTCCGAGAAGGGGACCTAGCCCTCAAAGAAATCATAGAACCCATCTAGGACCCCAGAGGGAAATTCAAGCCCAATTGGAGCGGGCCCTACATTATCAAGAAGATTTTGTCCGGAGGTGCCTCCATGCTTACCGAATTAGATGGGAAAGAGATGGCTCGTCCAGTCAATCAGGACCATATCAATAAGTTTTACCCCTGGTCCGAAATCTTGGTGCGCTACGACTCTTCTCATCTCTCTTCTATTCTAGAAAATAAAATCTCTCTTCATTTCCTTTTACCCAGAACTACGTGGGCCCGATCCTCTGCAAAAACCATTTTCAAACAAAATTAAAACTTTTCAAAATCCCCAGAGGTACGTAGGAAGCTCATACACCTTGTATGAGGACGACCCTTTCTTTTTCACAAAATACTATTCTTCTCTTACCTCCGAGAACAACAGTCAATTCCAACATATACTTGAACAAAAGGATTATCTATGCCTTAGCGATCGGTATAGATAATTCGAAAATACAAAACTCATCAAAAGGCACAACTGGATGATCAGAAACTTATTTATTTCACTAATAGCAAAGTACGATACAAATTACATAAGAAAAGGAACAGATAACTCCCTTTCCCTTACCTTCCTAAAAAAGCCAAAATAAAATCCCCATGTTTATCCCCCATTACACAATTAACTCTCCAGGAGTCCTACCCACAGCTACCAGAGGAGCCTGCTCTGTCATCATCATTTACATCCTGGGGTGCCCAAGTTTCCCCTGCTTGAACAGAGTGTCGTAGACACTCCATGTATCGATAAGCTCGAACCAGCTTCGAAAGGATCACAACACCTCCTTCCATGGTGTCAAAAGAGACAAGCCACTTTTGTCCAGTCTCCACTAACAACATCTTGCTAACCACTCTCCTCCATAACCACTTCATATAATCCCCAGGGATATGCCAAACTCTCCTAACAGACTGAGAAGGACGGGTCGACGGATGCCGACTCTCCCACAGAGAGCCAAGCCACAGGCGTAGATGCTCGGTCAAATCTTCTACCGAAAAGAAATTTAGTGTCCGAGGTGGCATGACCTGTGCGCAGCCAAATTGGCACAGAAGTCGCCAAGGGAAATAAAAAGAGGTCTGCATGAGACCAGCCAGCCGTACATACGGGTATTCTCCTAACTCCAAAACAGGCAGTAACTGTCCCCACCAAGGCACTGACCAATAAAGATTCCGAGCCCCATGCTCCATAAGCCAATTCTCCCATCTCTCAATATCCAGGCCAACGCTGAAGAAGTGACGCGAAAAGAATTTGGGTACAATCGATAAAGGATATTCTAGAAGAGTCACCAGGTGGAGTCTTTCAGACAACCACATGAACAGCATTACGGGCTACCCCGCAGGAAGTTAGAACGACCTTCTCATAGGCATCTAGACCGTTCAGGGTCTCTTCCAGTATCACCGCCATAGGATTACGATGGTATGAAATCTATAAAGTAATGGCTGTAAGTTGTGGATCCACCAGCAGTTCCCTAGTCACTAGTAACAATTTTGAAACCAGCCCCAGAGCAACGGCTCCAGCATAGCCAACATCACCTACTTCCCACAAATGCACGAACTGCAACACCGTTGGGAGGGAGATCATTCCTCCAGCAACCATTGATCTAGTCGCCAAAGGCAAAATACAAAGAAGCCTAACCAGCAAATCCATGGGAGAATGGGAAAATTCGGGTAAAGCCGCAGCAACACTGGGATTTATCCCCAGCATGGCAAAAAATTCCTCGTAGGTAGGACAAACTTCATCCAACCCAAAGCGGAATACATGGTATTCGGGGTACCAAAATTATACTGCCGCCATCAGCATGTTCCACTCAATGGACCGATTGCGCCACAAAGAGACTCAACGCATGTTGAAAGCATCGTAGTCGACATTATAAGATCACATCGCTTCCAAGGCTTCGAGGTAGTTAGCAAACTCTATGCTACCAGGGAGAGCCATCTTGCAAGAATAAGAGATAGTAGGCAAGTAAGTAAGAATGTGAAGGTGTGATGAAAACACTCCACCCCTACCCCTTTTTATACTTGAAAACCTTCACAAAAGACATAACCCCTGCAGAAATCGGAGGGAATCCTACCCCACAAAGTACCAAAAAGGGTAAAGAAGGAACTAATCAAAAGCTTTGAATTGATGGGACTGGACTTGACTGCCGATAGGCAGGACAAGGGACTTGCTGATCGGTAACCCCCCATTTTTGGAAATTTTCCTTTTTCCTCTTTTGTCAAAATCAGAAGATCAATAAAAAATAAAGTGATATTATCAACAGAATTTCAAAAATCCTCTTCCACCCCTATATAATTTCTCATTTTTAAAACTTTCCTTCAAAATCCCAAAATATCTCTTTTTACGGTCTCAGCAACAAAGTAAAAAGTGCATGTGCATGCATTCACTCATTCATCATTAACAGAAGATAATAAAAAACCCATTGTATTGCATATATGTGTTTCTCTATGTTACATCAATTTTGGAGGAAATAAAAGAAAAGAAAAAAAAAAAAATGGGACTCAGCCCGAACCCACATCCTCTCTCTCTCACCTACCCTTCACCCCTAAGAGCTTCCACCCCTGCGACGCGCTCTTTTTCCCCTACGGCGAGACGACACACCACCGCTACCCGAGCTAGAGTCCTCCCCGGACGAAGCAGCCAACACCAAATAAGAAGGAGCTGAGATCGCATCTCGAATATGGGTAGTCACCGAAGATATCCAGTCTCTGATGTCCCTCAGCCAAGTGGTCGACACCCGAACTTGCTGCAAGTAAAAGGAAGAATCAGTATCAAAGAGGGATCAAAATAGAAAAGGAACCAAAAAGAGGAAAAGAACAGAAAGGTATACCGCAGGACGAAGAACCTCCTATGTCAAACCCAACTCCTCCGGATCCATCGCGTGAGGACGGTGCAACATAGGCACCATCCCTCCAGCAACTCGCCGAATGTTATCCGAAGGGGTATGCAACCGTACGAAGGGAACCACTGAAATTACCGCCACCGCAGACACCGACGGACCACCGCCGCTGTGGGAAGACCCCACCACCCGACTCAAACCCGCAAGAGGGAAAGGCAAGGCATCATATTTGATGGGTGCCATCAACCAGCTCGCCACAAAGTCCATATAGTCATACGCCGCTGTCGTATCAGTGTAAAACAGGTAGGACTCGCCGAATATTACCACGATCCTCGCATCCTCCGGCAGCAGCCACTCCCGCCTCTTAGACATAGGAGGGTACGCAGGTGGCACCACCACCTCCTCCTCAGCAATCTGCCGAACCACCCGTTCCCAGAAATACCAGGAATGGCCGAACTCATGCGCCAACAAATGCCTCATCTGCGCATTCACCCCAGTCTCCCCCGTATCCTGAATGGCTATCCCCCAAGGGTAAAAAGTCACCTAAAATCCCCCAGCAGGCATAAGTCAATACAAAATCAGAACATGCCAAAAATCAAGGTTGAAAAGAAAGAGTCTTACCCTACCACTGGTCAGGCCATCAAGACCTGACGCACCACCTCCAGAGAGAGAGATCCCTTCGACTGCCGATTGGCCTTCCGCCATCGATACAATGGGCAGAAGTCCCCGACGGTATCGTCCTTCAGAGCGATCAACTGGGTATTGCACCCAATCACCTCATAGAACCACTCCTGCCAAAGACAGGAATTCACAATAAAAAAGAGATGCATAAGGAAAATGCGAATGCATGAAAGGAAAATGCGCAAAATTAAAGGATACCTCAAGAAGATACGTGGCTCCAGTAAAAGTTTACCGACAGCACCGACTGAATGCATCCAAAGAAAAGTAGAGGGTTGCCAAAGTCAGGCTCCCCCAATCATAGAGAGGGATGTTCTAAAACATCCTCAAGTACGACAAGAATAAAAAATGGACGACGTCGCTACTCGACGCCACCATGAAACCTCCCAGCACCAGCAAAATAAACAACCGGGCCATCTTCCTAACCTATGGACCGTCCTCCACATCAACCACCCTACTCATCAGAACATCCTTTAGCAAGGATAGCTAGATGGAATCCCCATAAACTATCCTCCATACGTCACCAAGCGCCGCCCGCACCACCTTCGGCCTCACCCTTAGAGAGCGATCCACCTCTATCTGCTCCCCATCGTAATCCATCCCCAGTAACTGCTGCACGTCTATGGGAGTCATGGTCATCTCCCTAAAACCAAAATGGAAGGTGTGGGTAGTATCCCACCATCTCTCCCCCAAAGCGCACAAGACCGCTGTCGAACGAGGTGTCTCATCCAGTACAGACGCCAACCTCCCAAAACCCACTGATGATACCACCCAACGCACCACAGGTGGGAGATGCTCCCAGATGTCCTTAAGCCCCATCGTCCCACGGGCAGGCATGTTCTTCAAAGAGATATCAGACTGTCAAAAGAAAAAAACCTCGTCAAAATTCCAGACGAAAAGGAAAAATCATCAAAAAAGAGAAGAATGCCAAAAGTAAGGTTACTTACATAACCGTCGGAGTTCACCACCCTCAAGGAGTGATGACACGATGGTTCTCGCAGTAAAGTTCGCTCATCCGCAACCAAATCAAATGCATCTAAGGAGTTCTCACTCCCCAAAGCAAGAGGCGCCCTGGCCCTCCACTCCACGTTCACCTAGTCATCAACAGTCAACAATTCCCTATGCGCTGCAGTGCTCACAAAGCCAGCCATTTCTTAGAGATCGGAATGCTAAAACGATTTGCAAAGGAAAATCGTAGAAATAAAGAAGGCAAGAAGTTGAGAAAAATGAGGGGAATTCGCCCCCTTTATATAGGATGCCAAGGGTCATGCCGATCGGCATTGACCCCCACCCACCGATCGGCACTGACCCCTTACCTTCTCGAGGCAGTCCAAAAGTCTGTGCCACTATCAAATGGCACCCTCTGCACCATGCCGAATGGCACCCCCTTAAAATTTTGTACGAAATTCCCGAAAAATACCAGAAAGCCCTGAAAAATTCTCAAAAAATTCCTAAAAATCCCAGGAAGGATTTAGAACATTTTCACCAAGAAAATTTCACACTCCCTCAAGTGGAACCCCCATTTTCCTAGCGAAACTCTCAAAAACCAAGTAAAACTCCTCCCGACAATGTCCTTGAAAAATCTCTAAGGATCACCTCCTATCCCCCAAGGGTCTCAAACCTCCCCGAGCAATACATCCAACTTGCCCAGTAAAGTTTACAGCATCAAACTTGCCTTTCCTCCGCGAAATCCCCAAAATCACAAGGATTTCCCCAGCAATCGGATCATCGACTCAAAACAACAACACGAGGTAATTTCCCCAGCGGAACTCCAGAAAGTCATTTTCAATGTCTGCAAAGGCCACTCTACATTTTCCCCAGCTCATTCGCTATTCCCTAGTGGAACCCGAAATCCAATCTTTATCCTCTCTTAGGTCAGAATTGATCTCGGTCTTGGATCGTCACCTTAGTTAGGTCAGAATTGACCTCGATCCTCGGTCGTCACCTCTCTTAGGTCAGAATTGACTTCGATCTTGTATCGTCACCTTAAGCCCACAGAATTGGTCATCCCATCTTCAAGCCCACAGAATTAGCTTCGACCCGCATAATTGGTCATCCCTCCTTAGGCCTGCAGAATTGCTTCGACCCGCATAATTGGTCATCCCATCTTCAAGCTCGCAAAATTGGCTTCGACTCGCAGAATTGGTCATCCCACCTTAAGCCCTCAGAATTGGCTTCGACCCTCAGAATTGGTCATCCCATCTTCAAGCCCACAGAATTGGCTTCGACCCACAGAATTGGTCATCTCTACTTAAGCCCTCAGAATTGGCTTCGACCCTCAGATGTGGTCATCTCTACTTAAGCCCACAAAATTGGCTTCGACCATCAGAATTGGTCATCTCAACTTAAGCCCGCAGAATCGGCTTCTACCCACAGAATTGGTTATCACCAGCACACTCCGTAGGTCCTCAAAATTGGCCTCGACCCTCTTAATTGGTCATCCTCGCTCCCTTAGGTCCTCAGAATTGGCGTCGACCCTCCGAATTGGTCATCCTCCCTCAAAATCATCATGCGGTGTCTATTTCAACGGCTATCGTTTGTTCCAAACTCACCCATCGAGGGGCTCTTTAGACACCCCATTCTGTTACCCCCTAAACTCTCCTTAGGTCCCTAGCACCTCCCTTCATCACTACAAACCCAGGTCATACCCCGAGTACTGACCTAGAAGCCATCAGGAGCTCTCGAGCTCCGTTTGACCAAAAGTTAAAGTCTTCAGCTCGATCGAGATTAAATGAATCTTCGAAGGGCACTAAAACCCCTTTCTAACGGTCCATCCCTTGCGTGATTCTGACTTACCATGCGGACGAATGACCCGTTTCCCCCTGAAATCTGATCTGGAGACCACCCGGTGCTCCCGGGCCCCATTTGACCAAAGCTAAAGTCTTCAGATCGATTGATACTGAATGAATCTTTGAAGGGCACTGAAACCCCTTTCCAATGGTCCATCCTGTGCACGATTCTGACTTTCTATACGGACGAACGACCCATTTTCCCCTAAAATATGGTCTGGAGACCACTGGGAGCTCCCGGGCTCCATTTTACCAAAGTCAAACTCTTCAGCTCGACCAAGACTAAATGAATCTTCAAAGGGCATTGGAACCTCTTTCCAACGGTCCATCCTTTATGCAATTCTGACTTACGGTACGAAAGAACGATCCATTTTACTTTGAAAGGCCACCGAATGCTTCCAGGTCCCGATTGACCAAGGCCAACTCCCCAAACTAGATCAAGCACTTTGGAATGTAAAATTACATCTCCTAACTTTTCTAACGGTCTACCCTGTGCGCTATTCGGACTTACCATGCGGACGAACGATCCATTTACGTCCGACGAGTCCCCGTCTAATGGACTAACGAATGCTTTCGAGCCATATTTGACCCAAAGTCAACTCTCAAACCTGGGAGAAGTCCAAGTACTTTTGAAGGTATTTGAATTACCTTTCCAATGGTCTACCCCATGTGCGATTCTAATCAATGGTTTGCATTCTGCGGCCAATTTTTTGAAAATGCCTAAAAGACACAGCCAAATGGCAGGTCCCAGACCTTGCCTATCGACAGTGTGCCTAAACGCACCTACTGATTGGCAGGAACATGGATATGATGATCGACAATGCCCTGGGCCTATAAAAAGGAGGCCTAATCTCGCTTGCAAGAAGATCCCAGATCTGATAGATATCACTCTCAGCAAACCCAGAAAACTTCTCTCGAAGTCAGCGTGATTTCCACACACAAATCCCTTTCAAACCTTCACTTTTCATCATCCTTTTCATCAAACTTGGTGAATTAACTACCCTCCATCATCATCCACATCTAAGGGCTGCTCTCCAATATTCAAGATCAAGCTCAAGATCTTCAAAAAGGTCCAATTTTTTCAACTCTCCTTGAATTCTCATAAATTCGCAATAACTTGTTTTATTAGTTAGCACTTTTATTATCTCATCTCACACATCCTAATATACTTTTTATTTAGTATTATTGCACATCTCTTATTTTCATATAAATAAAAACCCAAAAAATAAGAAAAAAAGGGTTTGCACATAAATTCCAAACGAAAATTCTCATACTTTTCTTACACTTTTCTCACAACTGAAACACTTTTTCTACACACACACACACACACACACACACACAAATAAGAGAATCCCCCAGTTGGATTTATAGGATAAACCCCACCCCTCGTTTTGCATGCGAACTATGTGGACTTTGATGCCTCTATAGGCTACGTAGGCGTCTCGGGGTAAAACTCGAGACTCGAGTCCTTTTTTTACTTTTTCTCTCATTTTTTATTTTCTTTAAATTCCACTCTCTTATATTATATATATACACATATATTTGTTCTTCGTGGTGTATTATTCCACACGCATTACCGTTCCATCATAACGGTCAACGTAAGAATAATCACGTAAATCCTATTTTTTAATATTTTTATACCTTCCTACGAATAACTCGCTTTATCTCTTCCATGATACAAGTCGAGGATTCCTATCTCCACTATATATACACATGCACACATATCACAGGGAAAATAAAGTAAAATAACAAAAACCCATGAGAGACCGAAAGGGCGGAATGGGTGCCTAACACCTTCCCATTTCGTAACTTAGCCTCCGGACCCTTTTCGAATCATTTTGGTTTTGTATGCATCAGTATGTCTGTTGATGTAAAAAATTAGATTGTCTCTAATTAATCAATCACAGATAAAATAAACAAGACAAAAGATTTTTAAAGTGGTTCAGCCTTGAAAGAATGGCCTACATCCACTGTTTTTGTTATTGCTGACTGTTTGTTTGGAATTCTCAATAATAGACTTTACCAAGAAATTTAGAGTCCCCCTATGATGAGGAGGTTACAAAGTATTTATAGCCTTGAGGCTGTACAAATGAAAGGATAATGCGCTGTTCTCTAGTAGACTTGTACATCTGTATGATAATAATGAGCATTTAATGCGCAGTCGTCTCCTTGATTACCCTGATGTGAGTGTTCTGTACGCTATGTAGCTCGGGAAGCCTAGGTAGCTTGACACGCTCGAGCTGCTCGGGGCCTCTGGGCTCCTCGTGGCTTCTCAGTTGCTCGGTGATCTTGAATTGTTTGGAGTGTAGGAGTTCCTCGGGGGGTTGAGTAGCTCGGTATAATGAAGTTCCTCAGAGAATTCATGCTGCTCGGAACGCCTGAGTTGGTTGGGGAGATTAAGCTCCTTGGAGTCAGTATGTTGTTCAGAAAGTGTTTCGTGGGTGCCATGTAGATTGACACGTGTCTCCACATGATTGATCCACGTCAGCAGACTAAATTTGGTATCAACAGAATCCCCCAATGTTTCGTAGTTTGATGTTGAAGAAAAGTATAGAACATTCTGCTGCTTTCAGTTTTTATTGATTTTAGGCAAACTTTCGTTGTATATAACTCCTCTTTTGAGTGCATAGTATCAGGCTTTTAAAGTATTTTGAATTTCCATAACCGCTTCATTTTTTGTGACCTTTTCTTCTTTTTAGCCGCCGTATACACAATCGTCCGTCCTGGTAATCATTGTTTTTCTCCATTCCCGAGGTAAAGTGTTTAAGCGCTACAGAGAATCCTATCGTCTTTTACCTTTTCAAATCTGTATCTTTGAACTCTTCATTCCTTCTCTATCTTGTTCGTTCATTTCTTCCACTGTTCGTTGTCAACTGATTCACTATTTTCCTGTAAGATTTTCTTCCTTCTCTTTTATTTACTTTGTTCATCATGGTTTACCTTATTGAGTCGCTTGACAAATTTTGTTCCGAATTTTCAATTCCTTCATGGGTCATACTGGAAGAACTTTCTGAACCTTCTGACTATTTTTCTTTGGCTGAGGGACATTGGTTCCCAAGTCTCTTCGTGGCCGAATGTGGCTTTTCTTTTCCTCCAAATCCTTTATGTTTGGAGTTCTGTCAGTATTTTGACGTTGTTCCTGCAAAAATAGCGCCAAATACTTGGAGAATAGTTAATGGAGTTCATAGGTTGAACCAACTTCATGGAACCCGTTTAGGGATTCCTGAGATAATGTATTGCTATATAGATGGGTCGTTAGTGATAATACTTTTTATTTAAAAATTAGGTTTTTAAATAGGGCATTAGTTGTCAATCTTCCTGATGCCAACAGGGATTATTTTGAACATGGAGTGGTAATGAAAAATTGGCAACATCCTCCATTAAATGGAGATGATGTATATCAAGGTCCTAAATGTCCTCCTTATGGCAATGGGATAGGTTGTTTTTATTTTTATTCTATTTTTAAAATTATGTTTTCTTCATGTTTGATAAAATGCTTCACTGATATTTGATTTTTGGTTATTTGCAGTTGACAGTAAAAGAAAGTCTCCTAAAGAAACTGATGTTAATTTAAGGCATTTGAAACTTATCTGGAGTTTACACCAATCCGTTGCTGAAGAACATATCAGATCAGCCTCTTACTTGTTGCAGTACAAGAGCTATACTTCCTCCTTCACTGCTCGTCCAGTGGTGGTTGACATCGGCCAAGTACCTGCTGCTGATACTAGGGTGGAAGGTTCTTCTACAGAGTCAAACATTCTAATTAGTGATATAATGAGGAGAAGAAAAGCTCCTTCCTTCTTTGACAAATCAGACTCTGCCAATGTGGAGGCAAAGAGAAGCAAGAAAGATATCCCAGAAGAGGGGGTGAAAACTGTAGAGGTACCTCCTTCTGATGCTGCCCAGAAAGCTAGTGAGAAGACCCATGTGGCTCCGAGCAAGGTTGTTGCTATCTCTCCTCCAAGTGAGGTTATTGTTATATCTCCAACAAAGACATCGTCTTTAGTTGAAACTGTTCCTGCTCCCTCGAGGAGATTGAAGAAAAGTTCATCTGAGAGACCTGTTGGTCCTGTCCTTCCACCTTTAAATGTTGAAAGTGGTGTTCCCACTTTTATTCCTCCGACCTCTACCATGGGCTCTGTGGAGTCTTGGATTATCCCAAACATCCAAGGTATTGAAGACACTCTTTCCCATGACAGGATCACTACTTTGGCAACTCAACATATTGCATCAGTAATTATTACTAGTCTAAGTTTTCATTTTTCACTGATATGTCCCTGTATTGACTCAAAATTATTTCTCTCTTCAGCTGGTAACATGTTTCAACAGTATTCTGAAGAAGGATGAGGCTATTAAAGCTTCAAGATCCTCGGGAGGTGTAGAGGAAGCTTTTATTGGTCTGACTCAGTCCTTAAAGGACTTTCGTCAGAAGTATGAAGAGGATAAAGTTGCTTGGGATAAATAACTCAAGTCCATCGAGCAAGAGAGAGATCAAGCTGTGGAGGCTTCCAAGGGGTTGGAGAAGAAAATGAAAGAATTTGAGAAGAAAAATAAAGAGCTTGAGGAGAAGCTCAAGAATGCTGAGGAGCTTGAAAGTAAGCTCAAGACTGCTGAAGAGGATGTTGGTAAACTTCGTGAGGTTGATCGCCAGAAGGAAGAGGTGGAAGGGAAGCTGAAGGCTGTCAAGGAGCTCCTTAGGTAAAGGACCTCCTCGAAGAAAGAAAAGAGGAAAAAGGCTGTCAAAAAGTTTTTTAGCGCTGGTTGGGACAAAGGTTGGAACAAAGGCCTAGCTACCATGTCCTCTCATATGGAGTTTGCTAGCCTTAAATACTTCAGGGATGGATGGGTTGCAGCTCTGCAGGAGCTAAAGATCGCTGAGAATTCTGAACTGTTCCAGCGACATGTTCATGGTCCTCCTCCCTCTCTTGGAGAAGAAGAAGAGGACGAAGCTACCTCAGAGGAATCCTCCATGATGATTGGAGATCAAGTTCCTCCTGTTCCAATTGTTAGACTTTCTACGAGCAACTTCAGCCTACCAGTACTTTAATCGAGCAACTGCCACTATCTGCCGAGCAACCAACCTCCTCATCCCAGCTTTCCGAGGAAGTTATAAAACACAAGGAGAAGGTGTAAAATTGCTTGGGTTTTAATTTTGTTATTTCTTTTGAATGTAACCTGGAGCTTTGTATTTACCTTTTGATGAATAAAAATTTGAACTATTGGTTGTTCGTATTGACTTTCTTCTTCTTGCTCTGTCTTTATCATTACTGATCCACTTTCTTCTTCTTGTTTTGTCTTTATCATTATCGATCCTATTTATGGCTTTTCTTTGTTAGTTTATGGCTAGGATGGAGCTATTATCAGCTCATGACACAGAACTGATGAAGAAGTGTAATGATTACTTCAAAGCTGGTCATGCAGACTTAAACGAGGCTCAAATCATTAACATCCTTGGTCTGGATACTTCTGAACGAGCAGTCGAAGCTTATCAATATCAGAAGTGCTTGCTCGATCGTGCAGTTGCCAATAATATAGCATATTAAGAGATTATTGAAGATCTCCAGGGTACCATCGAGGAGCTTCAACAATAACATAAGGAGTCTTGTACCCTTTTGCATCAGGGGTATGAGAAAAAATATCAGCAACTAAATGCTGACAAAGGATATGACAAGTTTATCGCTGCTTATGAGAAGAAAGAGAGCATTCTGAAACTTGAGGTTAAAGAGCACAGGAAGATCGCTAAACTGTTGGAGCAGGAAAACAATGTTTTGCAAGAAGAGATATCCCAACTAAAATCTACAGCATCTTCCTCGGGAGCCTTGGTCCTTGTCAATGACGAAGGCTTCTCTTTCTTGGAGGTAGAGAATGCCAACTTAAGAGATGAGTTGGAGACTTTAAAAAGGGCTGGAACCTCCTCGTCTACTCATGGACGTGCAAGATCTTCTTCTCGAGGACGAGCAAGAGCTGATCGGGTTTCAGTTGAAGAAGCAAGAACCCAATCAACCTTGGAGAATCAGGTATTCCAGTTGATGGCGAAGAATCAGGCCTTAGAAGAGATGTCCAAGAAGATTCTGAACCTCAACGAGTAACTTTCTACACAAAGCTCTGCCTTGGAAAATAAAACAAATCTAGTGAAGAATCTTCACGAGCAGCTAGAGAGGTTAACTTACCAATTCCATAAACATCCCAGAGAGTTTTGGATAGCTGGTTACAATGAAGCCCTCTACCATCTTGATGATCGGATCCAGCAGTCAAATAACGAGGGGTACAAGCAAGGATGGTAGAATGCACTGGGTGTGCTAAAATTGGAGCAGGGTCACTACTTATGGGATTATTATGATTCTGGATTGCTTGATTTGCTAGTGCCTCCTTTTAAGCTCGACATGAGTTGGATTCCTGCTCGGGAGATTCCTCAGTGCCTGATCTCAAAGTACCTCGGTGATTACAACCTTCATTCAAATTTTGATATATCTCGCCCAGAGCATTTGCTTGATAGGCCATCAGTGATGAATGTTCAAATGCTTCGAGATATAAATTTCATAAATTCTCCTTATGCCTTAGATGATCCCCTTGCTGGAGTAGAACCTGTCTCAAAGGCAGAGGGAAAGAAACCTATAGAGTAGGATTTGCTCAATTGATATCTCATGTAATATGTAATTTATACTCTATGTAATTCGTTCTGATTTTAATGAAGAAACTTTTAGTTTTCCCTGCAATCTTGATTGTCATTGTCTTGGAAATATTTTATAAAACATCTCTTTTATTCATTGATGAATGTGTATGTATATCTCTAAAAAGATAAAAAATGTCCCGTGTTATTTTAATTTGCCGACCAACCGAAGTTGGTGAAAATTCATTATTAACCAACCGGAGTTGGTGATATTTTGCTTCCCCTTCTGTTTTGTTTTTTGATTATAGTGACTTTTCACTTTTTGATTCTAAGCAATGAAACAACTTACATCCCACGATCCTGCTTAGTTTAACTAACCGGAGTTAATTGCAATTTATTTACCGACCAACCGGAGTTGGTGGACATTTGTTCCCGACCAACCGGAGTTGGAGGAGATTGATTTACCGACCAACCGGAGTTGGTGGAGATTTGTTCCCGACCAACCGAAGTTGGAGGAGGTTTATTTTCCGACCAACTGGAGTTGGTGGAGATTTGTTCCCGACCAACCGGAGTTGGAGGAGATTTGTTTGTCGACTAACCAGAGTTGGTGGAGATTTGTTCCCGGCCAACCGGAGTTGGAGGAGATTTATTTGCCGACCAACCGGAGTTGGTGGACATTTTTTCTCGACCAATCGGAGTTGGAGGAGATTTGTTTACCGACCAACCGGAGTTGGTGGACATTTGTTCCAGACCAACCGGAGTTGGAGGAGATTGATTTGCCGACCAACCGGAGTTGGTGGAGATTTGTTCCCGACCAACTGAAGTTGGAGGAGATTTATTATGAACTTGATGCATAGTGTGTAGCACTAATACTCCGAAATTTTTTTTAACAAAGAGAAAGAACCGGGTAAAACATTCAACACTTTATTCATACTGAAGAAAACTTCATTTACATAGGAATCCCCAACTACTGATAATACTTGCGTAGATGCTCTGTATTCCATGCATTCTTAAATTCTTCTCCCTCCAAGGTTTCAATCCTGTAGGTTCCTGGATGAATAACTTCTGTTACTCTGTAGGGTCCATGCCAGTTAGCTTCCAGTTTGTTGTGCTTTTGAATTACTTTATTTAGCACATAGTCTCCTTCTTTCAAATCACACTTCTTTACCCTTTTGTTGTAAAATAGAGCTGTTCATTGTTGGTATGCAGCATTCCTGATTTCTGCTTCTTCTCTAACTTCTTCGAGCATATCTAGACCAATCGCCTCACCAAGTCACTGATAGGAGAATTGAAATTCAGCACCTTGTGTGTGGGAAGGCCCAACTCGGAAGGTATAACAACTTCGCTTCCAAATGCCAGCATGTATGGAGATTCTCCTATTGCTGCTCGCGATGTAGTACAATAAGCCCACAATACAGAATGTAGGCCGTTAATCCAATTTGCCTTCGCATCATCCAGTCATTTTTTAAACCGTTCAGTAGCGTTCTGTTCGTAACCTCAGTTTGTCCATTGCTCTGGGGATGGCCTGGTGCAGAGTGGGTTTTTAATATGTTTGACTGATGACAATATGCAGCAAACTCCTCGTTATCGAACCGAGTTCCATGATCTGTGATGAATGCATGGGGAGGACCATATATACAAATGATATTCTTCCAAATAAATTGATACACCTTGTCATATGTCATATCAATAAGAGGCTCAACTTCTACCCATTTAGTAAAATAATACACAGTGACCACGAGGTATTTAAATCTTCCTCGGGTCGTTGGAAGCGGCCCGACCAAGTCTATTCCCCACATGGCGAATGGATAAGGAGACGTGATGAGTGTTAGCAATGCTTGGGTAGTTCTTCGAATAGAGGAGAAGCGTTGACATTTATCATATTTCTTGGCATAAGCTACACAATCATCTCTCATCATCGGCCAATAATACCCTTGCGTTGTCATTATTTGCAAAAGTGTCCGACCTACTACATGGGCTCCACAAGACCCTTCATGGACCTCTTCAATCAAATTTTTTACCTCGGAGGGGTGGACACATCTTTGCAAACCTGCTATAATTCCTCGTCTATATAAAATGCCATTAGTCAATACATAACGAGCAGCTTTAAAATTCAATTTCTTGGCTGCTAGTTTATCAATTGGAAAAGTTCCATCTTCAATATAGGCCCTGATGGGATCCATTCATGATGGTCCCAAATTGAGAGCAATGAAGTTCATGACCAGATCTTCGTTTATGCTCCGACCAGCTAGAATCTCTATTGGGATTATTCTTCGTAGCTCAGTACGTGTAGCTAATGCTAATCGGGACAGGGTGTCTGCTCTTGCATTCTCCAGTCTCGGTACTCTGATCAGCTGAACAGCAATAAAACTCGATACCAACTCCATTGCTTTTGCATGGTACTTAATCATTAATTCTCCCTTTATTGCATATACCCCTAGCATTTTATTTACGATCAACTACGAGTCACTGAATACAATGACCTACTCTACCTTCATGGGTTTTTCCAAATTAAGACCTACAATCATAGATTTATATTTAGCTTCATTATTAGATGCCTTAAATTGAAAGCGCAGAGCATAATCCACATCGATCTCATCCGAGCTGTTTAAAACAATCCCTGCGGCACAGCCTGTAGTGCAAGATGAGCCATCCACATATAGATTCCATATAGGTACTTCATCCTCAAAATTTTGATTGGATAATGTTCCTCGGTGGAATATTTGTTGCTTCTTTACATCCTCCTGTAGTACTTCTTGCTGCCCGTCGACCATCTTCTCTTGCTCGTTCGCCAACTTAAGTTGGTCGGGGATTAAACTTTATGATCCTGTAATATCCACAGGCTGGTCGGTATTCAACTTCTGCTCTTCAGAGGTGTCAGGATAGGTGAACTCTGCGTTAAAATTTGCCATTGCCTTCCCTTTAAGCGACGATCTAGGATCATAAACTATATCATATTCACCATGTTCTACTGCCCAGTACATCAATCTCCTTGATTTTTCTGGTTTATGAAGAGCTTTCCTTAACGGCATATCAATATACACGACTATGGTATGAGCTTGGAAGTATGGTCTCATTCTTCTACTCGCTTCGATCAGCGCAAGTGCCAATTTTTTCAATCTTGGATATTCGATCTATGCTCTTCAGAAGGCCTTGCTAGTGTAATAAATTGGTTTTTGCACTCCATCCTCCATTCTTATTAATGTCGAGCTCACTGCATTTTCTGAAACTGCTAGATACAAGTATAGTCTTTCTCCCATCACTGGTCTGGACAATAATGGAGGTGCTCCCAGGTATTTCTTCAACTCTTGAAAGGCCTTCTCGCATTCATCATTCCACTCAAACGTTTTTCAGAGTGTTTTAAAGAATGGGAGACATTTGTCAGTTGCTCGTGACATAAATCTATTAAGTGGTGCCACTCGCCTTGTGAGACTTTGCACTTCCTTCTTCGTCGTTGGAGATCGTAGCCCCAATAGAGCCTTGATCTTTTTAGGGTTTGCTTTAATACCTCATTGGTTGATAATATACCCGAGAAACATGCCTTCTCGTACTCCGAATATGCATTTGGTAGGGTTTAACTTCATTTGATATTTATCAAATTGATCAAAGGTCTGGCCTAGGTCAATTAGATGATCAGCAGCTTTCTTGCTCTTCGTCAGCATATCATCAATATAAACCTCCATATTGTGACTGATTTTCTCTACAAACACCTTGTTCATCAACCGCTGATATGTTGCACCTGCATTTTTAAGTCCAAAAGGCATAATATTATAACAGTAAGTTCCCCTTGGGGTGATAAAAGAGGTAGTCTCCCTGTCTTCTGGTTTCATTTTAAACTTGTTATAACCAGAATAAGCATCCATGAAATTTAATAGTTCGTTCCTCGAGGTAGCATCCACCAGTTGATCAATTCGGGGCAAAGGAAAATGATCCTTTGGGCATGCCTTGTTGAGGTCGGTGAAGTCTACACACATCCTCCACTTGTTATTCTTCTTCTTCACCATCACGACGTTAGCTAGTCAATCAGGATATTTGACATCCTCAATAAAATAGGCTTTTTGGAGCTTCTCGACCTCTTATTGTATAACTTGGTTCTTTTTGGGGCTTAACACTCTTCTTCTTTACTTTACTGGCTTGATCTCCTTGTTCACATTATGCTCGTGACATAGGAAGGATGGGTCTATCCCTAGCATGTCTTCGTGGCTCCATGCAAAGGTTTGTTTTTTGATTTTCAGGAAGGCTATCAATTCCTATTTTATTGAGGTATCCAATGACGAACCGATTTGAGTTGTTCGTTTCGGGTGTTCATCGTCCAGAATGACATTTTCAGTTGATTCCACTACTTGGCCTTTTATGAGTTGCGACTCGTCTCTAGGATCTAAAGTCTCAATCTCCGCATCTTTTATCTCATCTACCTGATAAGTAGTAGTTTTCTTTTAGGATTCTTCACGTTCTTCCTGCTCGGCAGATGAATAGTAGCATTCCCGAGCTACTTTTTGGTCGCCCTTCACCACTTTTACTCCAAAGTTGGTTGGGAATTTTAAACATTGATGTACCGTGGATCATACTGCTTCAAACTTTTTCAAACCTACCCTTCCCATGATGATATTTTAAGCTAATTGGATATTTTTATCCATCACGAAAAAATGCACTCTTTTTATTCGACAAGCAGGCCATGTACTGATGAACATATCCAACTTGATCGTCCCAAATGGAAAAACTTTCTCGCCAGTAAAACCGAGGAGGGGCCGATGATATGGCTCCAACTGGGATAACTTTAGGTTCAAACTATCAAAACATGGGTAGAACATAATATCTGTCGAGCTGCCATTATCCATCAATACTCGCAAAATCACTACTTCCTTTATCCCCATTTTGATCACCAATGGGTCATCATGAGGATATAGCACACCTGCGAGGTCGTTCTTGGAGAAACCGATGACCAGTTTATCTTTGTTCACCTTCCTCGGGCGGTCATCTTTAGCTAGATTTATACATTGAATGTATGAACAAGCTTGAGCCTTATTGAGGTAAGCTTTCCTCTCTGCAGTAAGGTCTCCACCTCCTGCATCTCCACCTGTAATAACATTGCAGTCAAATGATCCAAAACGAATTGAATATACCTCACGTACTAGCTGTCTTGGTCTTTTGGGGAGATCGGGGTCGTCTTCTGGATCATCTTCATGATCCCTTTTCTTGTCTTCTTTTGCTTGAAGAGGAGATTTAGACCTCTGCCTTCCTCGTTCTCTGGTTCGACCACCGTTTTGACGATCAACATACTTGGTCAATTTTCCTCGTCTAATGAGTGCTTCAATTTCATTCTGGAGAGCTATGCAGTTTTTGGTCGTGTGACCATGATCCTTATGGAACTCGTAATATTTGGACTTATTCCTCTTGTCAGGATCGCCTTCATTTTTTCAGGACAGTTTAGCTCCTCACTGTTCTTGATCTCTTCCAGAATGTGGTTTATATCTACCTTCAAAGGAGTATAATTTCCAAATTTCTTCAATTGTTCCAATGCTTGTTTTGCTTTTAATTTCTTGTTGCCACCATTGTTCTTCTGCTCCTTCTTCTCAACCTTATCGGCCTCAACTTTGGTCTCCTTAGTGTCCATGTTCTTCTTCGCAGCCATAGCTTCCTCAGCATTCATGATTTTGGCTGCTTTTGCCATCAATTCTGCCATGGTCCTGGGCGAATCTTTGGCCAAAGTGTAGTACAATTTATTGGGCAACAGTCCACTCATCAAAGCTGTAATTGCAGTTTTCTCCTCGTAATCAATTACTTCCAGTTTCTCGTTATTAAAACAAGTAATGTAATCCCTGGTGCTTTCACCTGCCTTTTGTCTAACACTTAGCAAGTGTGCTACTCGTTTGACTGGCTTTGCTCCAAAGCAAAAATTTCTAATAAAGAGTTCTGCTACCTGAAAGAAGGTCATAATTTTCCCCCGAGGAAGGTTGTTGTACCACATCTGAGCAGATCCCGTAAGAGTTCCTGAAAATGCCCTGCATCGCATCTCATCTGGAACAGCATAGATGTCAGCAGCTGCTTGGTATTGTTCTATATGGAGAACATGATCAGTTTTTCCATCATATTTTGGAGTTACTACCGGGGCTTTGAATTTAGACGGTGTTGGGAAATCCACAATCTCTTGTATGGATGGTGTTCCTTGGACAAAAGTCCTTTGTAGAGGATTCTTGGTTTTAACCATCTCCCCTAATCTATCCTCCAACCATTGAATTGAGCCTTTCCATGCCTCGTTTCCTTCCTCGATCCTATTATTTCGAGCAACTGATCGTGTTGAATTAGCCTCATGGGATCTTTCATGACGAGCAACTGGTCGTGATTGGGCAGAGCCTTCCTTCGTATCAAATGATTGTTGAGAGTTCCTCGATACAATTCTAGGGGGACTTCTATTCCTCCTAGGACCTAGACGATCAAAAGGAGAGACTCTACTCAACCTTTCGAGAGCACTTGTCCTTTCTGGAGATAGAGTGATTTTTTGTTGGGTGTTTGTAGCTCGTACCGAGGAAGTCCGTCCAGGCTGATAAGAAGGATCATTAGATCTCTCAGTGCGATATGAATCAGTGCGCCTGGATCGATATTCCTCTGGGAATGATGTTCGCCTATAAGGTAACCGGGTATTTCTCTGAATGCTTCACTATCCTGACTGGGTCGGCGCTCCACCTTGGATAGTTTGTATGAGTTATCGCATGGTCTCTTGCATGGCTGTCTGGCCCTGGGACAAATTAGCCATTATACCAGCCAGATCTTAAACATTTGGAGGAGTATATGGGTTTGGAGGAATCCCAGCGTTTCGATTACTAGATTCTGGATGATCAGCCATTGATGATGAATGGTTTTGGTGAAAAAGATAATTATAGTCGTTTCCCACAGACGGCGCCAATCTGTTGATGTAAAAATTAGATTATCTCTAATTAATCAATCACAGATAAAATAAACAAGAAAAAAGATTTTTAAAGTGGTTCAGCCTTGAAAGAATGACCTACGTCCACTGTTTTTGTCATTGCTGACTGTTTGTTTGGAATTCTCGATAATAGACTTTACCAAGAAATTCCGAGTCCCCCTATGATGAGGAGGTTACAAAGTATTTATAGCCTTGAGGCTGTACAAATGAAAGGACAATGCGCAGTTCTCTAGTAGACATGTACATCTGTATGATAATAATGAGCATTTAATGTGCAGTCGTCTCCTTGATTACCCTGATGTGAGTGTTCTGTACGCTATGTAGCTCGGGACACCTAAGTTGCTCGGACCGCCTCGGTAGCTCAACATGCTCGAGCTGCTCGGGGCCTCTGGGATCCTCGTGGCTTCTCAGTTGCTCGGTGATTTTGAATTGTTTGGAGCGTAGGAGTTCCTCGGGGGGGTGAGTAGCTCGGTACAATGAAGTTCCTTGGAGAATTCATGATGCTTGGAACGCCTGAGTTGGTCAGAGAGATTAAGCTCCTCGGAGTAAGTATGCTGTTAAAAAAGTGTTCATGGGTGCCATGTAGATTGACACGTGTCTCCACATGATTGATCCACGTCAGCAGACTAAATTTGGTATCAATAATGTCTTTGGATGCTATCCACGTCATCATGATTCATGATGGATCCCTTTCTTTTGTCTGTTTTGAGTAAAATAGACTGACGACTCTATCTCTCTATGTTTTTCACCTCATCCAAATGACGCTGGCCGAAGAGCTCCCGAGAGGGACGTACGGGACCTAAGGATCCTCCATCGCGCTCACCCGCCCACCGCGAGGATCCAAGGGGGGGGGGGGGGGGAGGGCCACACCCCCAACTTCTTATTATTACTTGATCTCAAACCAAACTTATTTGATACTCTATCGAATAATTATCCATTGTCTAGGGTTTTTACTATAATTAATATTTATATGTTTATCGACGGGGTCCCAAATTCCAGAATTTATCATGGACTTGAATTCCTCCAGAATCTGATCTTATACATATTGACAGTAAGATTGCCCATTCTACATAGATTATTGACCTAATAAATTGAATCTCACCCATAGTGAATTAAAGTAATAAGTATGTGAACATTTCAATCCTCATATCCTCAGATTAAGAATCTATTCACCCTTTTCAATCTGTGAGAGTAGTCTAATCTAGTCAGCACATAGAATTGAAACTCACCCTCGGTCCTATTCAATACATTAGTGATCTACTAGTACAATTTTATTTTAATATTTGTATAAGTTTTCGAAGCATTAGATAGGTTCTTGATGTCAAGACAAACTACTAAGATTGTACATGCAACTTTACCTATAAAATGTCAAATCTCTTTAGGTTGTGAACTGTTCAATCGTACTAGAACTAAAATTCTGATTTTCACTGATTGAGTTAAGCTCGGATCACCAGAATTCCTACTTTGTACAATTGATCGACATATAACATATATTTATAAGCAAATATAAATTATTACCACAAGCATGATTCATATTTCAAAATGATCTTAGATAATATTTTATTAATAGATATTAACTGTCATAATATATGGTCATAAGAATAAAACTCCAATAAGTAAATTATCCAACTCTGACATGACCTATAGTGAAGAATATGTATTAACCAAATTTTCTAAGAAATTGAGTACAATTCTCAAATGTAATAAATTTGATATACCCGAAAGGTTTGGGAAATATAGTACCAAAAATATTCAAGCCGTCGAAAAGAGAATAATTAAGAGCCAAAAAAGGGTTCAAAGAGATGTTTTGAATGTACAAGTATTGGTCACAAGCCATTAAAGTGTACCGCTAAACTTAGGAGTAAAGGGAAGAAGAAATTTAATGCCTCTTCTAATGATAGTTACTTGGGTTCCGCGAGTGAGTCTCCCTCCCATTGTATGAAATTTCACCACATTCACTGCCATACAAGATGTATCTAATACTAGTTCTTTCCTTATTGAAAACAAAGTAGAAAATTATGGTGTAGAGTTCCATTCCTAACGTTCCCATAATGAAGAGAAGGTAGATGTTGTAAAGGATTTTCCCAACATTCTTACTATGTCCCTCAGGATGGAGAAAATGAATTTTAGGCTTATGCCTAAGCTTAATAAGTGTAAGGATAATATTTGTGCCATAAAATAAGGTGAGGAACTGTTGATCTAATTAAAGCCTTATGAAGATACGTTTGTGGATAATCTTAAGAATGGGAATGTCTAGTATGATCTTTTTCATAACAAGTTTGTTTGACCCAAAAAGGTGCTTCTTGAGTCTTCCTAGACTCTAAGCTTGGTGATGATTGAAATAGTAGAATTTCGAAGGAACTCGGGGAGTCTAATAAGGTGAAGTTTAACCTAGAAGTGAGTTGCACGAATTTATGGAAGATTATCCTTCCACCATATAAATTCTCGAAGATGGACATAACCTTTCACGAACTACGATGTCTGTTTGTGAGTAGTTGTGACCATTTGTAAAGGACATGACTATTCGTGAAAGGGTATGTATTTTCATGAAAGAGTGTCAACTATTCTATAAATGGGATACCACTCCTTTATTCTACCAAAACCAAAAAAATTCCTAACCATTATTTCTCTGCCTCCTACATTCTGTATTCATAATTCTTCTCCTGTTCGGAGTAGAATTTTGTGTTCAAAGTACATACATTTGTTGAGTTTGCCAGAGTCTTGACAATTTTCAGTGTTGCTACTATCAAGGATGAAAAATCCGTTCTATCATGGGAGACATTTGCTTACAACCTAGAACACCTATTGAGGGAGAAAAATTGTCTTAAGGACACAACATGAATTTGTTGGGCTCGGGTTCTATTATAAATTTTAAGTCAGTATCATTACTTTTGTTTAATGGATTACTTATAAGTTTCTTTCCTTACTATTAATAAATATTGTATATTTATTATTTACTTGTTATAAATCAAGCTAGTTGCCAAACCTCATGTTCTTGTTATTAGATCTATTTGGGTTAGGAAATATGATTTCGTTGAAAGAATTGATATTTATCATCATGTTCCATTTGATACACATATATCCAAACCTATTATAGGTGAGAGTTTTCTCCTCTTGGGTGAGTAGTTTATGTCGCTCGATAGATTAGGTATGCCTATAGTTTTTTTTTTCTAGTCTTGATGCGACCTTTATTATAATCTTGTATTATTTTTAATACATAATAAAATATATCCTTGATTAGATGTGTATAATATTATTTTTTCTTATGTTTTTGTGAAAAAATATAAAAACACAAAAATAATGTTTTGGTCTTTTGGATTTTTTGTCTTGTTTTTATGAATGAAAAATACAATGATTTTGTTTTCTTTTGTGTCATTTAAGACAAATCAAAAAGAATTTTCTATCAATTTTTATTTTCACAAATACAAAAAAAAAGTTATGTTTTTGTGATTTTTATGAATAAAATATGTTGAGATGATTGGAAATTGTGAAACACATCCTGTTTCCTTATTCTTGGAATAAAAACTTAGGAAGGTAGTGCCAACTTATGCATGTTTGATTAATCAATCCTATGGAGTTCTCTGATAACAAGTCATTTTGACTAGGTAGTGGTCCATACCATATCGTGCACACGTACCCGAGTTGAACTAGAGTGTTTTTTAACTTCAATTCGAAAAATTAACTTGCACTTATTTCACTCAATCAGGTCATATTTATTCATCCGATTTGATATGTGAATGAAAGAACCATTGCTTTTGATGTTAAATAATAATGATAAAATAGGCATTGGTAAGAGCTACCATTGGCAAGAAACTTATGTTTATACGTAATAATTGGAGAAATAATTTGATTTATTTATGCAAATGCATACTATCAAAGAAAAAAAATGAAAAATCTAAAACCAACATTTTGTGGGTGTTCTAAGTTGAAGACCAATATGTTTGCATATTTTCATCTAGCAGATGATTTTTTTGGACTTATTGAACTATTAACATATCGGTTAATTTTGGTTCTTAAACGCAAGAGCCTTTGTGAACTTAACTTTTCTCAATATGGTTCACTTTTATCATTTTTATCTATAGGTTGATTTGAAGGTATACGTGTATAACATACATAGGTGGGGTCTATTTTTTTTGAGTTTCAAGTTCATTCCATTTCTCGCTAGACATCTTGTGTGGAATTTCTAAAATTAGATGTTATCTCAATTATGTAAACCACTTGTTTTTATCTATCATGATGAGACATGGATATTTGATTTCATTGACACATGCTTCATTAGGTTCGTATTTCATGTTTTATATATCATTTATCTAAGTCGAATCTATGCTTTATAGTCATATTATTTTTTCTTGTATTGATTGATTTGTGATATTTTATTTGTCACGTTCTTCCCATTGTCCAGTCAAGACAAAAAGGGGGAGATATTTTAGGATTCATAGGTATTATTTAATTGAGGGGGGAGTAGGTTAGTTTGCATGCATTCCATTTTAATACTTGCTCATTTATTATTATCCTGTATATTTTGTACGTTACATGGTATGTATTTAAATGTGCATGTGCTTACAGGGCTCATGATGCTTTTAGGACATCCGTTAGTAAAAGAAGCTGAAAAATGTATCAAATCTGTCTCGAGGAGATTTAGGGATAGATAGATATGATGTATAGGACTTTTGATCAGATATTTTTTTGGGATATTTTACAATTTTTCATTTGTTCTTGGAATAGCCAAAGTTAATGTGTACTTTTAATTCATCTTTGATTCATAATTGGATATTTGAAGGCAAAGGCAAAGCATCACGACATTACATATCGAATCAAACAACTTTATTTCTATCGGAGGTTTGGTAAGTCTTTATGGTTTTGTTTTTCGAAAAGTTTGATTATAAAAGTAATCAAGTGACATGGAAAAACTATTAATTTAAAAATGAAAAAAAAATTATTTTAATTTTTAAATTTCTATAAGGGGTTCTTATTTTCTGATTGTCGTGCGAACGATGAAAAATTCTCGTAATAAGTCTTCTTCACATGAGATCCTTTTTTAGGATAAAAGAAGAGCTCGTATTAAATCTTACTTCACATGAGAAAATATTGCAATAATTAGATTTTGAACGAGGGCCCTAAATATCTTTCAGAATCCCTAGCATTTTTCACGATGTCCCCTAGTACAAAGGTCTCATTGGAACGAGGACCTATCTCATTAAAAAAAGATCCTTGTTTTCTTAAGAATCCTGTTTGAGTAACGTTCTATCACTTTTATGTATAAAGAGTTACAAAACATGATTGTAGAGAGAAGCAACCTTGTTTTACAAAACTCTATTCTTAGCTTTTTAGAGAGATTTTTGAGAGAGTATTAATATTGTCAAATCCATGCTTTCAAAACAAGATTTTGATTTGCATATCCCCTACAATCATTCACCTAAATATTTCATCATGAATGATCGTATGAGTTGATAACACATTTATACGTTTGAACTGATCGTATATCTGTTGGAGATCGATGGCTATTGAGGCCTGAGGGCTATACAAGTTGTGTTCATCGGAAGAAATTATTACTAGTATGGGCATATGCATTTGAATCAGAACACAATCAGATGACTTTGTGGTGATAATTCTTATCATATATCTAAGACGTGTATGTTTCTTCTTTAGTTTTATAAAACTAATTTAGTATTAGTGTAATTGTTGGGCTATGTGTGATAGTGGTTTTTTTCGCGTGGGTTTCAAATCTAAATCCTGTGTTCTTGTGGTACGTTTTACTTTTCGCATGTTTTATTGCATCACCCACATGAAATTGTACTAACTACTTTTATTTGGTAAATTAAAATCTGTTCGATTAAAATAATTTTTTAAGGTCACATTAATGTATTAGGTTTAATTAATTTGAATTAGATCCTCAAGCACATACATTTCACATTCTATCACAAAAGAGAACATACACCAAAAAGTTTACTCCATGTCTCTCACAAACTCTCCAGCATTCAAGGAATCAAAAGAAACCAGTCTCTTTATAATTTTTATTTCTTAATCATCTTTTATTTCTTAATCATTTGTGGATTCATTTGTTTAGAGAACATTTATTGAAAATCAAGTTTTCAACATTAATGCATTTCATTTCTTAAGCCAATCTTGGTTTGTTCATAATCAGAGCTTCAACTACTTCTTGGAAGCACTAGAAGTTCATGATGTTTCAATTTTATCAATTGTAAAAGAAAGAATTTGTTCTTAATTCCTTCTCACTTGGAGTGTGTGGTGCTATACACTTCAAGATCTAGAATTTTTGTTCATGTAAATATTTGATCTTCACCCTCAAATAATATCGATGATTATGGGAATTTTCATGAGCGCCATCTAGTGGTGTTAATGTAGGTGGGTACATTAGACCGCCTTAAAAACTTATTGTGTAATATTTGTTTTCTTTTGCTTGTTTACAATTTTTATGTTAGTTATTTATTGTGTTGAAATACTACACATTTTGTTTATAACTGAAGATTGTATTAAATTATTAATTAATCATAAATTTCTATAAACCCGACTAACATGGCTATATTGGGTTAATTTTTGAGCAAGTACTTTTGACCGTTGCTAACATAAAGCATACAAATTAGAGCGCACAAACTATCCCTCACATAGTTCTATCCTTTTAATTTCAAATGAGGGTCAACAAGGTCGGGCAAGTCATAACGTAATGTCTTTCCTAAGTTATGTTATTTTTAATAGTTTACATTTAGTTCCTAATGGGGAAATTTTTTAATTAACTAGACGTGTCATCTTGTCTCGTCTTAAACAAGTTTTAATACGAATTGAACCTATACATGATGTCTAATTTGAAAAGGAGAAACAATACCGTATAACATTATATAATATGCATGTTAGGTTTACATGACCACTCAAGTTATTACGTTTTTGGTATTCTAAATTTACATTATCAATGTTTGAATAATGAATATGCAATATCAAAGAGCAACCCCGATGGGTAAGTTAAAATGGTATAAAAACCAGTTGGACACCTTTTGACGAGGTGATATTCGTATGGATAGTCAGTATACTGGGTACCTCACACATAAGTTCAAGTTTTATCTTGATTAACAATTAGGTGTACATGCCATGATAATGTCCAATTCAATTCTAATTAGTCACACAATCAAAACACGCATGCAAAGAAGTAAGGAAAAATCCCTTTTCAGGGAAAAACATTTTATTCATCACTATAGAGAATTCGACAGACACAGTCGACTTATAGAGTAATTAACATGACTAAGTATAACGTGGAGAGTCTTTAATTCTTCTACAAAATACCACCCAGTCCAGTGCCATCCCCAAGAAGCGTCTTCCTTCGGTATCCACTGATCAACCTTCTTCTTCTTTAGCAGTAGAACCTTAGTTCCACAAATCAGCAGTCGAGATGGACTCTACAAGGGTTTATGCAAGGTGTATGGAAAATAGGGTTTCATGAACTCACAAATTATATATGGGGATGTATGATTTGGAAAAAAAAGTGGCTTTGAAAAACTAAATGCGAGAGCATTTGGAATAGGTATTTGAAAATCATTTTTGCCAAAGTTCCTAAGAAATTCTGAACAAAACGGGTTTTAATAGCAAAATCATGAATTTTGAGGCGGCGGAGACGTTCATACGAAATTAGACCTCTTTTAAAAGAAAATAATAATTTTATTCAAATGACATCATGTTTCATCTAATGAAACCCACTTTTCATTCGAACTACCTTTTCATTAGCTTCGAATGACAAATCTTTGTCAAGACTGGGATGTCTCATTTGAAGGTCATTTGAAGCTGGTTCAAATAAAACCACACATCTCGTTCGAACGAGACCCAATCTCATTTTAACGAGACTTAAAAAAATTATGTTTAAATTCCTTTTATAAAAAAGCATCAATTTTAAAATAGAATATCCTTGAATATGATTTATAGTAATTCATAAAAAGGACAAGTTTATACCTCCATAAAGTGTCGGTGATGAATACAGAAATGGTACTCGGTCACTAACGTGTCTTTGAATGTACTTTGAGATAAGGTGAACGTTTGGTTTAAGATGCCAATTTTTAACGGGATATGACAAAACTAATAAAAAAGGCCTAAGCTAGGAGAAATTATAAAATCTTGCTCTTACAAATCTCCCCCTTTGGCTATTCCAGTACAATACAAAAGCAAAAACCAAATTATAATAAAACCCTTTAAGATAATGAATCCGAATGTCCTCCAACCCCTAGAAACGAAATGACATTTGAACTTTGTCTATAATTAAACTTGTTCTCCCCTTGACCAACTTTTTCTTCATCTTGTGTAATCTATGAAATCATCATTACTATTGAAGATACTTAATACCATGATTCTTACGAGTTTTAAAGAAAAATAAAACTCTTCCTCAATTTATTCTCCCTTTTTTTGTCCGTAATAGGCAAAGGAGTAGAAACTAGTCATGAATAATAGGCATCACATTAATAAGAAAAGATATAATTATGAAGATAATTGATAAAGCATATGTAATGATAATCCAAGAGGCATACCAACTATTTTTGAAACTTTTTCAAAAATTTTCAATTATAAGTATAAAAAGGACATAAAGGTACAAAAATACATAGTCACCATAGAATAACACTAAAATATCAGAATCGTGAAAATGAAATGTAATTGTGTGAACATTTTTCATAGGCAAATCAACATAAACATCATAACATAGGTGCACGAAATCATGAGACACTTCTAAAGAAAGAACTCAAAGTTTACCTTAGGTGTAAAATTGTTAAGTCAAATGAAATTGACTCAACTTATGCAATATGTCATGAATTTAAATGATTCTCACACCAATAATGCCAAACTATTTAATGTTTTTCAAGAAATTCCGTTGTGCAAACCCAATGACCTTCTACTTTATAGCTCATTCAAAATCTCTTATATAGAAGAATTTAATCTTTTTATTTTGAATACATCATAATGCTCATATGTAGCGAAGCATCAACAATATAAACTAAATGGCCTTGGCACGTTTGTTTTTGTGTGTCGTTAATCTTTTTAGGCGCTTTTTGCAAATGGTGTCTTTTAATGCAAAGATTATTTTTCTCTTTCATAGCCCCCTTTCCATTGCTTAACAATTATCAATTTTTTCTAGGAAATGAAATATGGACAATTGTTGTTATATGCACAACTTATTTCTTTTTTACATTTGATTCGTTATTAAGAATAATTGAGATGAGAACATCGAATTCAACTGATGACAAGTGAGTACAATGATTAAAAAGTTTGTGCACATGTGCAATAATGGTGACAAAAAGTCTAACATGTTGAAAGTAATCATCAATGAACAACGTAATGATATCCACACATTATTAAGCACACTATCGAAACCAAGTCATGTATCAGAACACTATGAAAAAGCCACGTGAATGGATGGAATGTAAGGGTGGCCCGAATATCTTAAATGTTGTTCCATATACGGTGAAAAATCAAAAATACAAAAATCTTTTTATCTTTTTCAAAAGTTTTATCAAAATAAAAACATTTTTAATTCTTCAGACTTTTTGTTAAAAACCAAAAATCGTTTTTGAGTTTTTAAACTTTTTAAGAAAAATGAAACACTTTTTGGATTTTTTTGAAATATATCAAAAGGAAAACCATATCAATAGAATCATAACATAATATATCCTTAGGGATATAATTTATGACAAAAATTAATCGTCCTATTCTAAAAACAAGTCTTAGCCTCAATCATTCGGCCCATAGGAGTTCTCAAAAGGAGAAGCCATCCTATGAAATTTCTCCATCAAACATTGTGAACTCTTAACGAAATACACTACTTGTGAAAAACCACACTATGTTATTTTAACAACTGTTAAAAAGGTTAAATGAGGTCCAAAATACTTTTTGAAGAAATTCTTAGAAAAATCTTAACCAATACACAAGATGTGTTAAAACAATTTATGTGAACAAGTTATTCAAGAATCTTGGAAATAGGTTTTTAGTTTAAACCTAATTCTACGCAGCAGATTGTAGCAATGAAAAACTAAAAATCACACACATGAGACAAGTATTTTTTACGTGGTAAAACTCCACCCAAATTAGGGAAACATCCACAGAGGTTTCTACACCTCAAATAAAAAAAAATCCACTAAAAAAGTTAAAGGTTACAAGCATTCAATAGATAATACTATCAAAACCTATTTTAAGTCCAAAGATATACCTACACTCCTCGGTATTAAGTTCGACTTCTTTAAGGCTTATGAACTTATCCTTTCTTCGTTATTTAGCTCTGCTTCCTTACACCTTTAGCTTTATTTCAAGTCGAAGTCAGAACCTCTCAACTAACAATAATTTTGTGATGGTGAGTGAATGTGTTACGAGTGTTGTGCCTAAAATCACATGCATGCACTCACACACACTTAATTACAAACAAATCCTACAAATATACAATAGATTTAAGAATGAGATTTAATTTTCATAACTCTGAAGTATAAACTTAAATATTTTCTCAAAACAGTTTCAAGATCTCATTTCTTAGATGGATCTTCAAAAACATAGATCCTAAGAATTTATTTATACACACAGATTTTTCAAAATGAAAAATGATCAGATTTAAACTCAATAAGTCATTACTTCAGTTTTGCAAAAAATAAGTGATGTTGGATAAAAACAATACAAACATGATATAGACAATATCCAATACGAGAAAATGATTTCTAACTAAAAGAAATCAATCAACCTATAAATCTAAGTGAGTATATATCACTGGTTTTAGATCTTCAAGTTTCTAATAAGAAACGAGATCCAAAAATGTGATATTGTTGTAAGAGACATTTAGACAAAGAGGAAATAAGAACTCAGAAACCCTAACTCTCAAAATTTATTTTCTGGGAAAAATTTGAAAGAGTTTTTGTGCGAAAACTAATTTTCTCTCTTCTCTTTCTTATTTTTTCTCTCAAACTCTCAAACTTCCTAAACTTCTTAATAGTTGAGACGAAGGCTCCTTTTATAGGACTGTTGGAAGGATCTGGAATCCTTTGGAAAATGAGGGATAAGATTAAAATGTCTCTTAGAAGACTTAATCTAATGGATGAGAAGGAATCGAATTAAAAAAAAATGCTGATTGGTTCCTTCTATCGTCACAAGGATTGATCAAGTAGACATGCAGGCTCTAGATTAATTTTGATTGAATGGCTGAGATGTAATGCATATGATGTGGTATGAAGAAATACAAGAATACCAAATAAAGTGAAACCACGTGCCAGCCTCAGACTTGCTCTCAAATGCGTGTTTTTAATCCTTAAATAATCCCAGTTTGAACCACAATATTATGTGCCGATTTTGAATTCTGCCCCAGACAGATTTTAGGAATTTTCAAAATATGAATTTGATCCCCAAATAATTTAAAACCCTAATTTTAATTATTTTAAAAAAATATTTTAAATGTTTTAAAATTCCTAAAAATGTTTTAAAATGCCCCAAAATTCTTAATCAGTGTAGAAAAGTAATTTAAGTGCAAATTAACACACACCAACAAACTATGAAATGAAATGAAATCCAATGAGTGATTTGTGTGTTGGTTTTCTACCTGATTTGACTTTGATCTTTACTGATGATGATGTACTTGAAGTATTAATGAATTATGAAGGAGGGACTCAATTTTATCTATCTTTCCAAACTAGTTGAGGCTCCTATATAGTATAGACTCAAGTGAGTCAGCTATATAATGTGATTTAATATCCCCCTTTGGAAATGAGAGGTAAAATCTCCTTTGAGTCATTTAGGACTCGTAGGGATACAAAAAATAAGAAAATCTTATCCCTATACAAAAGTTCTATGTGCCTCATTTCCTAAAAAACAAAAAAGTACATAACTCAACTAAGAATAGATCAATACCCTAAATATATCTGATGGTACTAATACCTAAAAAATAAGATAGTAACTTATGGCAAAGATCAAGAATTACTCAAGTTTTAAATGAATTAGTCAAGATGAGCTCAAATATCTCTCCCCCATTTTGTCTCAAATGGACAAAGGGTAAAAAGAACATAATAGAAATATATCGAGCATGTAAACATCAATATATTATCCTAAACCATATAATGGGTCACCTCAAGGGTCTCCTACATAAACTAGAAATAGGAGGCGTCTTTTGTCATTCATCAAATGACCGTGAGCTATATCCTCAAAGACCAATTGTAATCATGAAAGTAACTGGAGGATATATAGGTGATAGAGATATATTCAAGCATAATCATACCAATGGATTTTCATAATGATTCACAAAGTAAATTATCCAAAGGCTTAGTTAAGTCAGCTAGTTGATGTTCAGCGGATAAATAATTAATCTCAAATTATTTAGACTTAACAAGTTCACGTATGAAATGATGTCTTATCTTAATATGTTTAGTACGTGAATGTTGAAGAGGATTCTTAGATATATTTATTGCACTTTGGTTATCGAAATATATATTTAAATTTTCTTCATTAATGCCATAGTCACTAAGCATTTGCTTAATCCACAGTAATTGAGCGCAACAACTTCATGTTGCTATATATTCTGATTCTGCTGTGGAGAGAGATATGCAATTTTTCTTTTTACTCCGCCACCCTACTAAGTTATTACCTATATAATAACAAGCACCTGAAGTGATTTTGTTGTCATCGAAACAGCCAGCCCAATCGGCATCCGTGTATCGTATAATTATGCTTGTGGTGTCTTTGGTGTACCATATACCTAGGTTTATCATTCCTTTAGCATATTTGATTATCCTTTTAACATAGAAAAGGTGAATGTCCTTAGGTGTACTTTGGTAACGAGCTAAAACACACACATCATACATGATATCGAGACGAGAAGCAGTTAGGTATAATAGACTACCTATCATACTTCAATAAAGTGAAGGATATATAGGTTTCCCAATCTCATCTTTGGATAGTTTCGTAGTGGTACTCATGGGAGTCCTAAAAACTTGGGCATTATCTAAACCGAACTTTTTTACTAACTCTATTGCGTATTTAGACTGTGATATGAATAACCATCATATTTTTGCTTGACTTAAAGTCCTAAGAAATATTGAAACTCCCCTATAAGAGACATTTGGAATTCCCCGTGCATAATTTTAGAAAAATCTTTAACCTTGGAAGGGGAACTAGAACCAAATATGATGTCGTCAACATAAACCTAAACTATTTTGATGCGTTTGTTAAAATGTTTAACAAATAATGTTTGGTCATTTCCACCACGTCGAAAACCCTTATTGATTAAAAAGGTCGAGAGGCATTCGTACCAGGTCCTAGGGGCTTTCTTTAAACCGTATAATGACTTTTTCAATCTATACACATGGTTTGGGAAATGAGGATCTATAAAGACTTTTGGGTGTTCAACGTAGGTCTCCTTAGTCAAAATACCATTTAAAAAAGTGAATTTTACATCCATCTGATAAAGTGTGAATTGTAAGTGACAAGCTATGTCCAAGAGTAAGCGAACAGTCTCAAGGCTAGTGATAGGGGCAAAGGTCTCCTCGAAATCTATTCCTTCAAATTGAGAGTAACCCTGGGAAACTAATCTAGCTTTATTTCTAATTATCATCCCAGATTCATCTATTTTATTTTTAAAAATCCAACGAGTGATAATAACCCTTTTATTTTCTGGACTATGAACAAGATAACACACGTTATGACTTTTAAATTGGACGAGCTCTTCCTGCATAACACCTATCCAAAATGAGTCATTAAGTGCTTCATTCACATTCTTTGCTTGTACTAGAGAAACAAAGCATGAAAAATGAGTAGCATTATGTAATTGGGATCTTGTACATATTGGCTCATCAGGGTTACCAACAACATTATCTATGGAATGATTTTTAGAAACCCAGTTAGTTACTTCAGGGGACTCAGTCGGTAAAGGATCAATTATCTCCAGAGAGTCATAATTAACACAATTTTCAGGCTCATCCACTATAGTTGGTCCTTGATCTTTACTCTGGACATTAGTGTTATTCCCTATCACATTTATTGATTACATGATTACTTTGATACCCAAATTATAAATGCAATAAGCCCTACTGTTAGGGGATTAACCCAAAAATATGGCTTTCTCGCCACGGGTTTCAAACATAGACAGGTGTTCACTGTCGTTACAAACATAGCAAGTACTCCCAAAAGTTCAGAAATATTTTAAATTAAGCTTTTTTTCATACTAAAGTTCATATGAGGTTTGTTTGGTATTTTTTTGAAGGTAAACCCGATTGATGATATGACATGCTTTTTGAACTGCTTAACCCCAAAAGTATTTTGGCAAGTTCTTAGCATGTATCATTACCCTGGCCATTGCTTGGATTGTGCAATTTTTACGCTCGTTAACACCATTATGTTGGGGTGTTTTAAGAGCACTGAACTCATGCTGATAACCATTACAGTTACAATATTATGTTACATCCGAGTCCTTAATTTCACCTCCTCTATTGCTTCGTATTCGATTAACTTGGGTATCTTTTTCATTCTCGATTCTTAGAAGGATTTTAAAAAATTCTCGAAATGTATCCGATTTTTGTTTTAAAAATGCTACCCAAGTGAATCGAGTAAAATCATCCACAATAACTAAAATATAACTATTACCACAGAGGCTCACAGTTCGGGACGAACCCATAAGATTCATGTGGATTAGCTCTAGAGGTTTTGTTGTTAAAGTGTCTTTAACTTTATTGTGAGCAGACTTAATCATTTTTCCTTCCTGACACGACCCACATACAACATTTGAAATTAGTTTTATTTTTGTTAAACCTCTAACAATATCTTGAAAGATTAATTTTTCAAGATTGTCGTAATTAATATGACCCAAACGATTATGCCAAATTTTATTATCATCAAGTTTGGCTAACCTACAAGTATCATTACCCAAATTTATTGTGTAACAGTTTTCTGGGGTCCTATGACCTGTAAGGATGCAATCACCATTCTCATTTAAAATTTTACAATTAGTTTTTGAGAATGTGACTGTGTGGTTGGAGTCACAAAATTGTGACGTGATCAACAGTTAGCTTTAAGACCTTTCACTAATAGGACATCTTTGAAAATGGGGAGTCCTTTTTCTTAGAGTGTTCCTTTGTCTATAATCTGAGCTGATACTCCGTCTCCAAACAAAACATTTCCTCCTAAGAAGTCAGTTCTGTCAGATAATTTAGTATCGTCTCCAGTCATATGCTTGGAACATCCAGAGTCTAAGTACCAACATGAAGCTGTGTGTTAAGCTCTTAAAGAACTTATAACAATGTTACACTTCTACTGGGGTATTATATCGTCATTTCCAACCCATATATATCTAGTTTTGAATTTATTTTGAGCTTTTGGTTTAGAAACAAATCTAGGAGTCTTTCTCTTAGATTTCTTCTTAGAATGAGACATTTTATTCCTATTCCTATAGTTAGAGTTTTTATTGGGTTATTTATAAAGTACATAATTATTCATGCTCTATCTAGAATAGTTAATGTTTTTGTAAATGGGTGAATTATAGACAGGTTTATACAGTCATTTTTGAAAACATTCATCAAGACAGTGTCCATAAACATCACAATAGGAACCGTATTGGTGGCTAGACGATTTTTTTCACATTTTGAAAACGTTTAAAAAGAGGTTTGTCCTCATGCTGGACTTTGGTCATATGTTTAACTATACTAGGTTTGAATGAGTAATCTCCTTGCCTAATATGGGGCAAATGTACTTAGCCTTAGATTCAGCAGTTGGCTTAGGATGAGTTTTTATCAAAATGTCTGGCCCTTTTTGCTTATTATCAAAATCTTTCTTTAAGGCTTGAAAATTAGGACATAGGTCATCTAGTCTTTTTTCAAAAGAGTTAAATTGCACATGTTAAAAAGTTTTGGTTTGTGCCTTAGTTTTTTTATCAAAGCCTATACCCGTTTTGTCTTCAGAATTGGTTTTGCTAGAAGTAACACAATCTTCAAAACAATTAGAATTGTTTTCAAATTTGAATTTTTTTTGAAGATTGTTGAAACTTTTTCTTTAGATTCTTCCAATTATATCAAAGTTTCCTTATATTTATTTTCCAAAACTTCATTTGATTAAGATAGTTCCTTATTTTTTTCAACAAAGGATTTAGTTTTGGTTTCATAGGCCATACACTGATTAGTATAGTCCTCTGCGTTCTATTTCACCATTAGGCTTAGGGCTTTTATCTTCTTTGTTAATTCCTTGATAGTATTTTCTAGTTTAGTGCTCTTCCTTAGAGTCTTAGTGTATAGCGTGTGAATGTCAGGGAGATCATCGTCGCCAGATTTATTAGGTGCAGTGTGTGAGTTGTCCCCTAACGCTTCATTTGGCATACTTACACACCCATTCAATTCGTCAATAATACGTACACTTTGACTCACACACATCATCAAAGAGCTACTACTAGCTGTATAAAAAATATTAGTATTATCTAAGCAAAGATCATATACCCCAAAGTAGGCAAGACATCATAAGACATAGCAACACTCGGCATGATAGCATCAAGTTCAGTATTATTTTAAGACATATCATCAGAATAGACAATTTTTGCGAAAAATAAGATGCAAGGGTCAAAAGTTTTGGAAGATTTAAGATCATATTCATCAGAGTCACTTGAATCATTCAAAGTCTTACTGATATGGACTTTAGCAGTTTTACTCAATTTAACCCTACAATTAGTAGCTAAGTGACCCATTTTACCACATCTGAAACACTGGGTGTTTTTAAGGTCTATTTGAGGTCTGTAACTGGTCTCAGTATTATGTTTGTCATGGTTCCTCTCATAAGGCTTGTTATTGGAGTTGTTTGGATATCCAGATTTCCCTTATTTAGAGGAAAAATTATTTTTAAACTTCAAAATATTCTTAAATTATTTTGACATAAGGGCTATCTGGTTATCCAATGTCTCCAAATCACATTCCTCATCAAATGTAAGGTCAACATTAGGCATCACTAACCGAGGTGAGGTCATTTTAGACTTAAATACAACATTGGAACTCGACTGTCTTTTCTGATTAATAGAAATATGTTTTTTAAATTCAAGTTCCATTTCTACAATCCTAAGGTTGCCACTGAGGAGTTCATGGGTTAAATATGGATAGCCTATCTCCTCAATTTCATACCGTTTGTTATCAAACTTAAGGGGAAGTGACCTTAGTATTTTGAAAACTATTTCTTTCCTATTATACATTATTCCATTCGCATGTAGTTTTGTAATAATATCAGTCAATCTAATATAGAATTCATCAAAGGTCTCAGTTTCATGCATAAGGAGTGTATTGTACTATTGTGTTAACATCTGTGTTTTGATTGCCTTAACTTGTTCATTACCTTCACAGGCAGTGACTAACATGTCCCAGGCTTCCTTAGATGTAGATTAGATAGAAATACGTTTCAATTCGTGCTCATTAACATACATGAAAATTGCATTTTCCCTTTATTATTACTTAATGAGGCATGTTTCTCTTCTTTAGTAAACTCACTGAGGGGATTTTTAATCCTTTTAGTACTACCTTCTGCAATAGGCTTAGTTGGATAAGAATATCCCTTTTCAACTTCTTCCCAGACACCATCTCCCAATATCCCTTGGATGAAAGAAATCATCCTTACTTTCCAGTAAGTAAAATTGGTTCCATGAAAGAGGGGAGGTCTGGACAGATTTCCAAGACGCTGAAACTTTTCGTCCATAAAAGATTTTTGAAATAATTTCAAAGTAAAGGATCAAAAGTTTAAAAAAATACTCAGCTCTTATACCAATTGGAAAACTTCACTATGTTATTTTAACAATTGTTAAAAAGGTTTAATGAGTTCCAAAATAATTTTTGAAGAAATTCTTCGAAAATCTTAACCAGTACACAGGATGTGTTAAAATAGTTTATGTGAAAAAATTATTCAAGAATCTTGGAAATTGGTTTTAAGTTTAAACCTGAGTCTATGCAGCAGATTGTAGCAATGGAAAACTAAAAATCCCATACAAGAGACAAGTATATTTTACGTGGTAAAGCCCCACCCAAATTGGGGAAACATCCACAAAGGCCTCTACAACTGAAAATAAAAAATCCATTAAAACGTTTAAGGCTACAAGCATTCAATAGATCATACAATCAGAGCCTATTCTAAGTCCATAGATATACTACACTCCTCGGTATTAAGTCTGACTTCTTTAAGTCTTTTGAACTTGTCCTTTCTCCGTTCTTTAGCTCTGCTTCCTTACTTCTTTAGCTTTACGTCGACTCAAAGTTAGAACCTCTAAACCGACAACACTTTTATGATGATGAGTGAATGTGTTGTGAGTGTTGTCCCTAAAATCACATGCATGCACTCACACACACTTAATTACAAGCAAATCCCACGAATATACTATAGATCTAAAAATGAGATTTACTTTTCATAACTCTTAAGTATAGACTTAAATCTTTTCTCAAAACACTTCCAAGATCTAATTTCTTAGATGGATATTCAAAAATAGAGATCATAAGAATTTAATTATACACACGGATGTTTCGAAATGAAAAATTATCAGATTTAAACTCAGTAAGTCATTACTTCAGTTTTGTAAAAAATAAGTGACGTTGAATAAAAATAATGCAAACATGATATAAACAGTATCCAACACGAGAGAATGGTTTATAACTAAAAGAAATCAAACAACCTATAAATCTAAGTGAGTATATATCACTGTTTTTTAGATCTACAGGTTTCTAATAAGAAACGAGATCCAAAAATGTGAGATTATTATAAGGGAGATTTAGAAAAAGTCGAAATAAGAACTCAGAAACCCTAACTCTCAAAATTTATTTTTGGGGAAGAATTTGAAAGAGTTTTTGTACGAAAACTAATTTTCTCTCTTCTCTCTCTTATTTTTTTCTCTCAAACTCTCAGACTTCCTAAACTTCTTAATAGTTGAGATGAAGGCTTCTTTTATAGGACGGTTGGAAGGATCTGGAATCCTTTGGAAAATGAAGGGCTGAGATTAAAATGTCGGTTCGAAGACTTATTCTAATGGCTGAGAAGGAACCGCATTAAAATGAATTCTGATTGGCTCTTTCTCTCATCACAAGTATTGATCTAATAGACATGCATGCCCTGATTAATTTTGATCGAATGTCTGAGATGTAATGCGTATAATGTGAGTTTGAAGAAACACAAGAATAGCCAATAAAGTGCAACCACGTGCTAGCCTCAGACTTTCTCTAAAATGCATGTTTTTTTATCTTTAAATAATCCCAGTTTGAACCATAATATTATGTGCCGGTTTTGGATTCTACCCCAGACAGATTTTAGGAATGTTCAAAATACGAATTTAATCCCCAAACAATTTAAAACCCTAATTTTAATTCTTTCAAAAATAGATTTTAAATGTTTTAATATTCCTAAAAATGTTTTAAAATCCCCCCAAATTTCTAATTAGTGTAGAAAAATAAATTTAATGCAAATTTACACAGACCAGCTGACTATGTAATGAAATGTAATATTATGAGTGATTTGTGTGTTAGGTTTCTACCTAATTTGACTTTGATCTTTGCTGATGATGATATACTTGAAGTAGTAATGAAGTAGGAAGGAGGGACTCAATTTTGTCTATCTTTCCAAACTAGTAGAGGCTCAAATATAGTACAAACTCAAGTGAGTCAACTATATAGTGTAATTCAATCTCCCCCTTTGAAAATAAGAGACATAAATCTCCTTTGAGTCGTCTAGGACTCGTATGGATAAAAGAAAATAAAAAAAACCTTTTTCCTATACAAAAAGTTCTATCTGACTCATTTCCTAGAAAACAAAAAAGTACATAACTCAACTAAGAACAAACCAATACCCTACATATATCTGATGGTAATGAATACTGAAACATAAGATAGAAACTTATGGAAAAGATTAAGAATTAGTCAAGATGAGCTCAAATATCTCTCCCCCATTTTGTCTCAAATGGAAAAAGGGTAGAAAATACATAACAAGTATATATCAAGCATGTAAACATCAATCTATCAATCTAAATTATACAATGGGTCACCTCAAGGGTCTCCTACATAAACTAGAAATAGGAGGAGTCTTTTGTCATTTATCAAATGACCGTGCCCTATATCCTGAAAGACCAATTATAATCATGAAAGTAACCTAAGGATAATTTAGGTGATAGAGATCTATTCAAGCATAATCATACCAATGGCTTTTTGTAATGATTCAAAATGTAAATTATCCAAAGGCTTAGTGAATAAGTCAGCTAGTTGATGTTTAGTGGATAAATAATTAATCTCTAATTCTTTAGACTCAAGAAGTTCACATATGTAATGATGTATTATCTTAATATGTTTAGTATGCGAATGTTGAACAGGATAATTAAAGATATTTATTGCATTTTGGTTATCGCAATATAGATTTAACTTTTTCATTTATGCCATAGTCACTAAGCATTTAATTAATCCACAGTAATTGAGCACAACAACTTCTTGCTGCTATATATTCTGATTCTGTTGTGGAGAAGGATATGCAATTTTGTTTTTACTTTTCCACTCTACTAAGTTATTACCTATATAATAATAATCACCTGAAGTGCTTTTTCTGTCATCGAAACAGTTAGCCTAATCGGCATCGGTGTATCCTACAATTATGCTAGTGGTATCTTTAGTGTACCATATACCTAGGTTTATCGTTCCTTTAACACATTTGATTATCCTTTTAACATTAAAAAGATGAATTTCCTTAGGTGTACTTTGGTAACGAGCGCAAACACATACAACATAAATGATATTAGGACGAGAAGCAGTTAGGTATAATAGACTGCCTATCATACTTCTATAATGTGTAGGATCTATCGGTTTCCTAATCTCATCTTTGGATAGTCTCGTATAGGTACTCATGGGAGTCTTGGAAACTTTGGAATTGTCTAGACCGAACTTTTTTCACTAACTTTATTTCATATTTAAACTGTGATATAATAACCCATCATTAATTTTCTTGACTTGAAGTCCTAAGAAATATTGAAGCTCCCATATATGCGACATTTGTAATTACCCGCGCATAATTTAAAAAGCTCTTTAACCTCAGACGGGGAAGTAGAACCAAATATAATGTCATTAACATAAACCTGAGCTATTAAAACCTATTTGTTTAAATGTTTTACAAATAATGTCTGGTCATTTCTACCACATCGAAAACCCTTATTGATTAAATAGGTCAACAAACATTCGTACCAGGCCCGAGGGGCTTGCTTTAAACCATATAATGACTTTTCTAATCTATACAAATGATTTGGGTAATGAGGATCTATAAAGCCTTTCGGTTGTTCAACGTGGGTCTCCTCAGTCAAAATACCATTTAAAAAAAGCAGATTTTACATCCGTCTGATAAAGTGTGAATTATAAGTCACAAACTATGGCTAAGAGTAAGCGAATAGACTCAAGGCCAATGATCGGGGCAAAGGTCTCCTCAAAATATATTCCTTGAACTTGAGAGTATCCCTGGGCGACTAATCTAGCTTTATTTATATCAATCATCACAGATTCATCTATTTTGTTTTTAAAAATCCAACGAGTGCTAATAACCCTTTCATTTTCTCGCCTAGGCATAAGATACCACACGTTCATGAATTTTAAATTAAAGGAGCTCTTCCTACATAGAACTTATCCAAAATGAGTCATTAAGTGATTGATTCACATTCTTTGGTTCTACTAGAGAAACAAAGCATGCAAAATGAGCAACATTACATAATTGGAATTTTTTACATATTGGCTCATCAGGGATACCAACAACATTATCGATGGGATGATCTTTAGAAACCCAATTAGGTACTTCAGGGGTCTCAATTGGTAAAGGATCAATTATCTCTTGAGATTCATAATTAACACAATTTTCAGACTCATCCACTATAGTTTGTCCTTGATTTTTACTCTCGACATTAGTGTCACTCACTATCACCTTATTGATTCCACGATTACTTTTGTATGCAAATTATAAATGCAGTAAGCCCTAATGTTAGCGGAGTAACCCAAAAATATGGCTTTGTCCCCGCGGGTTTCAAACTTAGACAGGTGCTCTCTGTTTTTAAAAACATAACAAGTACTCCCAAAAGTTCAAAAATATTTTAAATTGGGATTTTTGCAGTACCAAAGTTCATAGGAGGTTTTTTTGGTATTTTTTTGAAGGTAAACCCAGTTGATGATATGACACTCTGTTTGAACTGCCTCAACCCAAAAGTATTTTGGCAAGTTCTTAGAATGTATCATTACCCTGGAAATTTCTTGGATTGTGCAATTTTTATGGTCGGCAACACCATTCTGTTGGGGTGTTTTAGGAGCGTTGAAATCATGCCAATAACCATTACAGTTACAATATTCTGTTACTCCTGAGTTCTTAATTTAACCTCCTCTATCACTACGTATTCGATTAACTTGGGTTTATTTTACATTCTCTATTCTTAAAAGGATTTAAAAAAATTCTCGAAATGTATCAGATTTTTGTTTTAAAAATACTACCCAAGTGAATCGAGTAAAACCATCCACAATAACTAAAATGTAAATGTTACCACAGAGGCTCATAGTTCAGAAAGGACCCATAAGATCCATGTGGATTAGATCTAGAGGTTTTGTCATTAAAGTGTCTTTAAATTTCTTATGAGCAGACTTAATCATTTTTCTTTCCTGACACGGCCCACATACAACATTTGAAATTGGATTTATTTTTGGTAAACCTCCTCTTATATCTTAAGAGCTTAATTTTCCAAGACTGTCGTAATTAATGTAGCCCTAACGATTATGCCAGATTTTATTATTGTCAAGTCTGGGTAACCTACAAGTCTCATTACCCGAATTTACTGTGTAACAGTTATATGGGGTCTTATGACCTGTAAGGATGCAATCACCATTCTCATTTAAGATTTTACAATTAGTTTTTGAGAATGTGATTGTGTGGTTGGAGTAAAAAAATTGCGATATGCTCAACAGATTAGCTTTAAGACCTTTCACTAATAGGACATCTTTGAAAATGGGGAGCCCTTTTTCTTGGAGTGTTCCTTTGCCTATGATCTGAGTTGATACTCCATCCCCAAACAAAACATTTTCTCCTAAGAAGTCAGTTCTGTCAGATAATTTAGTATCGACTCTGGTCATATGCTTGGAACATCCAGAGTCTAAGTACTAACTAGAAGCAAATTGTTCACTTTTTAAAACATTTATAACAATGTTACACTTCAAAATGGTAGTTAAAATTTTAGAATTTATTTAATTTCGGTAGGTAAAAATGGTAGTTTTTATATATTCAAAATAAGGTTTTAAGTGGAATTTAATTCGGGAGTAAAATTTAGAATTTCTAGCTGTTTATATTAAATTGTGGGAATCGCGATTTATCACATCGAACCTTGGTTTAGACATGGGAACGAATTGGTTCGTGCCGGCATTGGTGGGGTATGTGGGATTTTTTTTGTGTTTAAATTAAACTCTCCAACTTTTCTCTATCATTTAAACTCGGGTTTAGGATTTTTAAAATACTTTAATATCATTCCAAAAAGTAATAGCCTCCCATAATTTTACGTTCCCTCTTCTACAAAACCTAAATCCCATTAAACACAAGTTCGAACCTAAATTTTGAATATCCAAATTAAGTTTTCTCAAGAACATCCAAGAACATTCCTTTCCTATTTTTGTGAGAGGATCATAACCGTACAATTAGATTTTCAAGACAACTTCTTTTCAGGCGTGAATACTTCTATTATTCCCCTTAAGCGTTGTGTGTTTTAGCTATAGCTTGACCTTTAATAAATGGTGTTTTCTTAAAGTAAATTAGGTAGACTAATTAGGGAAAGTGAAAGTAATTACAGAGTTATTTTTATTTAAGTCTAAAAATATATTTAACACTTGAAACAATTTCATGCTTAGATTAAAATTTAGGTTAGGATCGAATGGTGGGACATTTCGCGTATGAACTTGGAATAATGTTTTGAATCGAACAATCACGATATTGATGGGTAGGTTCTCAAATTTAATTATTGTTGTGTGACATTGTAATATGCATGTAAAAATGAAATTTTGTGTAAATTATTGAAATATAACTTGTTTAATTAATTATTATGATTTGGACGAAATTATAATCTTGTGATTAATTGGAAGGATTGTAGAGTTAAATAAAAAAAAGCCTTATGCGATTATTGTGCGTGATAATATTTTCAACACCACGGGGACGTTGGGATTTTGGGGTAGTTATACTTTTATCCTATTATATAGGTTTCTTTCTAGTTATGGGATTAGTAGGAAGACTTTGTGGTGGGTTTCACTTTCTAGGTGTGGGACTAGTGAGTGTAAGTATGGTTGGGCATTTCTTGGGTGGGACTAGGTAGTATGCCATCACGTGTTTTCCAGTAGCCTAGGTGAGAGACTAGGTGGTGATTTATGGTAGGTATTCTACCTAGGTGATAGACTAGGTGATACTTATGGTTTGGTGATCTCTAGGTATAAGACTAGAGATGGTTTTAGGTTGTGATACCCAAATTAACGGATGGGGATAATTGTGAATAAAGAGAACTTGAACGAAAACTAATAAGTAATAACTAAGATAATAAATGAGTATTAAAATGACTTGTGTCACGAATAAGTGCAGGAGTAACGATAAGTGGGTTGACTGGCTATAGCGACATGGGTGTGTGTTGGCATTACAAGTATGTGCAAGGCTAGCGATAATTGAGCTGACTGGATATAGTGACGTGCCGTGTGTGGATCCTCATAAGTATGTGCGGAGCTAACAAAATTGGGCTGACGGACTATATAGTGAAGGGAATGAGTGTGATGTGTTGGAATTTAAGAGCGCCAAGAGAGTTTGCAGGACCAATAGATAGGTTGACTGGATATAGTGGTGTCATATGTATAAGAATAATTTTACAACTAAATTGAGTAAGATAAAGATCTATTGTTTAAATTAATGTTGTAATTATAATAACTGAACTTGAATGGTAAGATGACTTAGTTATGTGGGTAGATAGTGTTGTGTTACTTTACTTGCATATTACTATATCGTTAATTTGAAATAGCCTGTTGTAATATTTATCATGTATGATGCTTATGTCTGGGTTCAAAGACCCTAATTGGGAGGAGTAGCTAGTGTTCATGCGGTGGGCTCTGACCCACTGCGTTGACTATAATTTCAAGCATAGTTGCTGGAGTAGCTGCACATGATGGATTGGAGATTTTTGGAGTGCAGTTGGAGATTTACTTTTATCGCTTTAGTTATTTAGATTATTTCTATTTCGTCATTTTATTTATGAGACAGTTATTATGGATTTGATGGGCCATTCGGTTCCACAGTTGTTTATAATTTTCAGTTAGATGTTTATAGTTGGATTATTTATTAGATATTATTATATCTTTTGGAGTTGGATTTATTTTTGGAGTTAGCATGGTGATGGATTTTATTTGCGTAGATGTCTATATTCGTTGGATTTGATCAAATTAATTAAATCCTCCTGATAAATTAATTCCTATATCACCGAATTCTAAATCCTCAGAAATACGGGGTATTACATATAGTTGCTAAAGTAGCTATACATGATGGATTGGAGGTTTTTGGAGTGCAACTGGAGATTTTCTTTTATTTCCTTAATAGTTTAGATCTTTTATATTCCATCATTTTATTTTATGAGACAGTTATTATGGATTTAGTGGGCCATTCGGTTCAGCAGTTGTTTACGATTTTTAGTTAGAGATTTGTAGTTGGATTATTTATTGGATATTATTTAATCTTTTGGAGTTGGATTTATTTTTTAAGTTAGCACGGTGATTGATTTTATTTGAGTGGATGTTTATATTCATTGGATTTGATCAAATTTTATTTGTGGAATTTTTTTTAAAGTCTCATACTTCTGTCACATGCTAAGAATGGTATTTATTTATGACGCTCGTCATAGTTTGGCGACGGTGCCTAGCCACCTCGACGTCGAATCTGTGTGGCGTGTTACAGATAGTATCAGAGCATGGTCTTAGGTCTTGTAGGTTGTGAGTCCGTTATAGCTTATGCATTACCTGTCTTTGATTCATATTGATGTTTTGTACTCTTTATTTTTCCCTTAGTCTGACGTTATTGTTCCTGTATTTTTAGATGGTGAACACTATGAGATCTGGAGATAGGAGTGAGGGTTCGATTTTTGGTCCCGCAATTCAGGAGAGGTAGGGTCAATTTGTTTTGGGTGCTGATGAGTTAGCGGCTATCATTCGCTAGGCCATAACAACTGGTATTGATATAGGGAGATAAAGATGGGGAAACCTAGAGGCGCAGAAAAAGGGTACACTCGCTTCAGTTTGGGACAAGGTTAGGGTCAGTTTCCATAAGGGAAATCCTCCCACTTTCATAGGGGGGTCACCTAACAGTTGCTCACCAATGAAGCATGATATGGAGAGACATTTGAGGATGGTGGATTGTACGGATGTGCAGAAGTAGATATTGGCTATATTTAAGTTAACTGGGAGAGTATCACCACATCTGAGGATAGGGATCGTCTGAATTATGGAGATTTTTTAGTGAAACTTAATGATAAGTATTTTTCTTATTCGATTAGGAGTACGATGAAGAAAAGTTCCTAGATTTAGAATAGGGTTCCAAGCCAGTTGTTGAGTATGAGTAGGAATCTGTCGTTGTTTGGAGGAGGTGAATACTGAGAAAAAGAAGATTGAGTAATTTTTTAAGGGTCTGGCATGGTCGATTAAGTAGATGGTTTTGGAGAATCCGACGTACATTATTTACAATCAGGTGGGGGATGTCGCACTGTTGTTATGGCAAGTGAAGATGAACTATCAGAAGAAGTTAGGTAAGAGGTATAAGTCGAGTGGTTAAGATAGGGCCAAGGTAAGTGGGGAGAACAAGGGTCACAATGACCAACTGTGGAAGAGGCAGCGATCGGTGCAGGAGCAGCAAGCTTTTCAGCAAGGTAATGGTGCCCACAAGGTCCTCAGGGACAGGGGAAGGGAAAATAGGGTGAGCGAGTGCCAGTTAGGATGTATGGACCTTTTTAAGGCGTAGGTCCAAGGGCCTTTAGCACCGAAAACACTAGATATACAAGGAGAGCCAACATCACCGACATTGGGTATGTAGGGACTGGTTATGCCTAGCTGTTATTTACTTCTTTCCCATGAACCTCAGGCAGGGCAAGCTTAGCAGGAGCCAAAGTGTGGCAAGGTTAGGATGCCTTGGTATGTGTTATTTTCATATATATATATATATATATATATATATATATATATATATATTGTATTTTTATTCGTCGGTTAGGTGCATGCAGGATTGGTTGTATGGGCACCCAATCGTAGCATTCTACCGGTAGGCATATGTAAGCCCGATTTTACGTTTGACGTTTACTCTTCGTCGAATTTCGAGGACCAAATTCCTATATTAGAGGGAAAGAATGTAACACCCCGTGATTTTGAACCGTAAAAATCTCCGTTAAATTAAAAAATTTGGGAAAATAGTTTTTTGAATTTATTTAATTTTAGGGGGAAAAAAGGTAGTTTTTATATATTCAAAATAAGGTTTTAAGTGGAAATTTATTCGGGAGTAAAATTTAGAATTTCTATTTTTTTATATTAAAATGGGGAAACCTTGGTTTGCCAGGTCGCCGTACCGGTTTGGACCGCCAGTGGTGCGGAGGGTGAGTTTTCTTTTAGTGTTTGTGTTTAACTTAAACAATCCTACTTTCCACTATTAATAAAACTCGAGTTTAGGGTTTTTAAAACACTTTTATATCATTCCAAAAATCAGTACCCTCCCATAATTTTACTTTCCCTCTTCTACAAAACCTAAATCCCATTATATACAAGTTTCAACCCAAGTTTTGAAGATTCAAATCAAGTTTTCTCAAGAACATCCAAGGATGTGTCTTTGCTATTTTTGTGAGAGGATTGCAACCGTATAATAAAATTTTCAAGACGACTTATTTTCAGGCATGGATACTTCTATTGTTTACCATAAGCGTTATGCGTTTTAGATATTGCCTAAACTTTAATAAATGGTGTTTTCTTAAAATAAATTAGGAAGAATATTAGGTGAAGTGAAAGTAATTATGGGGATTTTTTTATTCAAATCTAAAAATATATTTAAGACTTGAAACAATCACATGCTTATATTAGAAATTGGGTTAGGATAGAATGGTGGGACGTTTCACGTGTTTGGATTAAAAATATTAACTTGGAATAGTGTTTTGACTCGAATAATCACGATATTGATGGGTAGGTTGTGAAATTAAATTATTATTATGTGACATTTGACATGCATATAAAAATGGATTTTTGTGTTAATTGTTGAAATATGACTTGTTTAATTAATTATGATTAAACAGACATATTTTTGACGAAATTGTAATCTTGTGATTAATTGGAAGGATTGTAGAGTTAAATAAAAAATATGCCTCATGTAATTATCATGCGTGCTAAAATTGCGAACACCGCGGGGGCATTGAGATTTTAGGATAGTTATATTTTTACCCTTATTTTATAGGTTTCTTGTTATGTATGGGACTAGTAGGAAGACTTTGTGGTGGGCTGCACTTTTTAGGTATGGAACTAGTGAGTACAGTTGGGTATTCCCTAGGTGGGACTAGGTAGTACGCTATCACATATTTTTCGTTAGCCTAGGTGGTGATTTGTGGTAGGTATTCTTCCTAGGTGATACTTATGGTTTGGTGATCTCTAGGTATGCGACTAGGGATGGTTTTAGGTTGTGGTACTCGAATTAAGGGTGGGGCTAATTTGAGAATAAAGAGAACATGAATGAAAATTAATAAGCAATGCCTGAGATAATAAACGGGTGTTAAAATGATTTGCATCGCGAGTATGTGTAGGACTAACGATAATTGGGTTGACTGGCTATAGTGACGTGTGTGTGTGTGTATGTTGGCATGAAGAGTATGTGTAGGGCTAATGATAGTTGGGATGACTGACTGTGACCACCCGCTCACCGAAATAAGGGGTGGCCAGCCCGATACTCCAGTATAACAGGAATCATGGATGCAATCATTCTCAGCATCGCAACAATATAATAAGTATGCGGGATAACCACCATATATTTCAGAAAAACGGGTTGCCAAAAAAAAATTTGTTTTAAGTTAAAGAAAGAATTTACACAACCCAATCTGAAAAGAAAATGGAAACCCAAAAGAACTTATATTACATCAACGACAAGTATACAATAAGGGGACTGAATAAGCTGTCGGTCCACAGTCCTTAAAAACCAAAAGTAACAAGTTAATTAAGTTACATTTTACATTACATTAGACAATTACAAAAGCTTGGGCCACACGCCCGAGTAAACGACCCGATCATAACTAGAGTACAAAAATGAAGACGTCTACACAAAATATCCCGTAATATCCGCAAAGTATCACGGCTCCCCAAAACACCGGAATAGGAAAGTCAGAACGGGCGTCCTTGCGGCGGAGCACCTGAGCGGATACAAGATTCACGCACAACAAGAAATATGAATGGGCCAGGGCTCGATTTTTATATGATTACCATATGAATAAAGAGTATGACAGTTATGAACAGATAATCATGATAGGTAAGGATGAAAATCTACTACACGATTTAAAGCATAAACTAAGGTAATTTACATGATCACAAATTTTATTCAATTATACAAGAGGATAAGGGTGATTAACATTAATTAAAATCTCCATCAATTTCTATATCTCATTTCATCATTCCGTTCCTTATCAGGAAACATAATCACAATTATATGCTCTTTATGGCATTTATCGTAAATCAAGTCCAACTTGAAAAGAATAGTTATATTCATATACATATAATGATTCTAAGACCGCCCTTCCCGGTTTTCCCACTATGCGCTCCCCTAAATGACTATCATCTTCCAGGGCCTATTACCAAGACAACCTGGGCACCTATAACGCAAGACGTCGGGAAGCGTCCATATGCATGTGGGAGAGTCATGACCACACCCAGAATCACCTCACCATCGCATAAACATACAATAATCGCTCATATGACCTAGGACTATATCCACCCTGCATTCATTAGCCAGGGGGCTTCACCTCACGCGCGAACTTCCCTTATGATAGCATTTAGAGAGGTGTGTTTAAGTAAATTATCATTTACCATATTCATCTTCATTTCCATTTTACATATGTATGTTTCATTTTGTCCGAAGCCATAATCATTTACATTCTTGTAATTACATCATATTTTATCCGGAGCCATACGTAATTCATATCATCATTACATCCTCAAAGAATGAGTAATTCTCAATTTATTCTCCAAACATTTTAGGGTTCTATAACAAACCACCAAGACTATCGTACCTCGATTGAGCCTCTAAAGTCTCCAAATATGACCTTACAACTCCTAGACGCCTAATAAATAACTAAAGGAAAGAAATGACCTAACGTCACTTTGTACAACCCCCGTAATAAGCCCTCATTTAACACATTTCTAATGTAGGGTAGTTAATTAACTAATCTAGAACTCTAGGACTCTAAGTTTACTTCATACAAGAAGGTTCCTAAGCCCCTATCTTAAGAGAAAGATACTAGAAGACATTTAGAATTTGAGGGTGAAAAACAGTGGACCGGTTGACCGGTCAAGAAACCGCGGTCGACCGTGCCTCAAAATTTTGCCTGAGAAGAAAAGCAGAAAGCTAAGTTCGAAGGGACCGGTCGACCGCTACCGAAATTTATACTTATGTGGGAAAGCAGCGGGCTCTTCCTCGATGGCCCAGTCGATCGATCCTGGGACCGCGATCGACCACGCTTAGCAGGCCTAGAGTTCCTTTCTCTTCTACAAAGCTAAAACCAAAGCCTAACCTCATATTCTTGCCTCCCTTCCATTGACCCGCATCAATAACATAACCACAACAATTCAAAACTTCAACAAACCAATAAAATCCATTTAGATCCTACAAATTCAAGATCTAATGATTTAAACACCAACATATGTACCAAAACCTAATATTTGCCCAAATCTCCCAAATATACAACTATCATTGCAATTTATCCACAAGGAATCATATATTTGCAAGTAGAAAACTTGCCTTAGGGTTGTAGTCTCGAATCTTCCTTCCGGTAGCAACGATTCCACGCCAAACACTTTAATTTTCTTCTTTCTCTATCTTTCTCCACACTCTTCTCTCTCTCTTTCTCTTCTCTAGGGTTTTAATACACTTAAGAGAAATAAATGAGGTGCAAGACTTAAATAGTGGCTTTAGTCGAAATTCCCAACTTTAATGGTTAATACCACACAAAAATGACTCACAACTACACATTTAAGCTATAACCAGTCAAAAGTGCCCGAAACATAAAAATACAATATGACACTTATTTCGACTATCTCGCACATTTCGGGACTAACTACGCCCTCTAAATTGTCATTTGGAAATTTTATAACTCATTTCAGGTTGCGGTTTCATTTTAAACCATAATTGTCATTTTAAAACATATGACACTATAAAACGCACATGATGATATTTACATACACATACAGTAAATATGCAACAATTTAGTAAATATTAACTTTTAACTCATTTGATTAATATTTACTTCATATTCTAACATTTTATATAATTACTTCACACAGTAAATTAATATAAAATAAGTTCTCAAAAGCGAGGGTTGTTACACTGACTATAGTGACATGTCGTGTGTTAAACCACATGAGTATGTGTGGAGCTAATGAAATTGGGCTAACTGGATATAGTGAGGGGAATGAGTGTGATGTGCTAAAATTTCATCACGCCAAGAGTATGTGCAGGACCAATAGAACGGTTGACTGGCCATAGTGGTGTCGCATATTTAATAATAGTTGTATAATTAAATTGATTAAGATAAAGATATAATGTTTCAATTAGTGTTATAATTATAATAATTGGATCTGAATAGTGGGGTGACTTAGTTATATGGGTAGTTAATGTTGTATTACTTTACTCGCATGTTACTATATTGTTAATTCAAATACTCAATTATAATATTTATCATATATGATACTTATGTTTGGGTTCACGGACCCTAATTGGGAAGAGTAGCTAGTGTTCATGCAGTGGGCTCTGACCCATTGCGTTGATTAACATACCAGGTATAGTGTAACACCCTGCCTACTAAAATACCGGGTGGCCAACTCGTGATAAAAATAAATCATATGTCTTATATGGATCGTTCTCAGCATCACTATAGAAAACCTTTTTAAAGTTACTAACCACCTACTAATTTAAATAGACCGGTGCCAAATTTTATCTTTCATTAATTAACAACATACGAAAGTAAATAATAATAAAACCATCCACACAAACTGGTAACTGAATCCAACACAAATGAATAATATAAATAAGAATGATCGAATCAACTATAAGATAAATAATAAAATCCAATAATAAATTGAATAACAACTTCGATACACAAGGTTAAAATAAATAACTGAATACTAAATCTGAGGGTAACATTCCCATTTGAGTACCGAAGTAAAGATCCTACACTAAAACGAATGAACGAAGCGACTTTAACAAAATCATGCAACTTCCACATGAGCTGTGGCTGCGCATCCCTGGATATAATTCTCAAATTGGGCGTCCCTATGGCTGGACACCTAAAAGGTTTTAAAAAAATATTTTGACACGGGTCAGAGCCCAAGTAAATCATTTTGAAAATATTTAGCAAGAAATTAAATTGCCATAGTTAAATATGCATGCACATTTTTCATATTTAAGCTAGTGTCCCACTCTCTTGAGGCATAACTCAACCCTCATCTGATGTACACACCTAACGCTTGCCTGCTAACCTTCCTTGTTAAGCTACCCCACCTAACTATCCACATCACACCTCTTTCTACCGTACTACTCTAATTCGAGTATTCTTACTTTGATTATTAAGTTATATGCTCATTAACTTATTAATCGATTCAACTATATTAAATTATATTAGTTCACACTAGTTATATAGGAAGCACATTTTTAAATCATATAACTTTCACATAAGTTATATAGGAAACCATTTTTTAAATCATATAACTTTCACATTAGTTATATAGGAAACCACTGTTTAAACCACAAAACTTTCACATTAGTTATATAAGAACTAACATCACACTTACGTATTAATCTCATATATAATTATGTACTCATATTATATACATATTAGTATACTACAACATTCACACACATGTAAAGTATAATAACCATCCATTCCCGAGTACTAACTCACCAGATGCTTTGTCTAAAATGTTGTCATATCCCAGGTATGCTCACTCTAACCCGGCTACCTCAAGTTGGACTCATTCCCGAGCTTGAGAAAAATAAATAAACGTGGTGGAGGCAGTTATAGTTTCCCAGTTATGAGAAAGAATCATACCCAAGATGTCTCATCCCGAAAAGAATCACAACATATAAATACTGGATGCTATGACCCGAGGATTATACTCTCCCTGCTTCTTAAGCCAGGGGATTCACCCACTTCATGCAACCTCCTATGATAGCACTAGAGGGGTATGTATTCCTATAAATATCGTTCACATCGATATTTATACAACACACAAATATATATATATATATATATATATATATATATATATATATATATATATATATATATATACTATCACACATAACCGTATACATATATTGAATAAAGTCCTAACCCGTGCCCTATCCCCAAAATACGCAAGTGTATATCTCAACCTGTAATTTAATTAATCACATATAAATTAATTTATTATTCAAATAGTGCTACCCAACTACAATAACCAGACCCACTCATTCGATATGTATCATCACCTTTTAGAATTTGTTACACGAATTTCCACTATTAAGTTTAACACTCCTCGTTAAATTTAATATTCGATAATTTATTATGTATCTCTATAATAAATTAAACTGGTTACTCCATGCCTAACTCCCGTCACACTAGCCTGAAAATATCCGAGTTAAAACCCCGACTCTTACTGTAATTAATTTCATATTAATTAATTTATCAAATGGCCTCACTCAACCAGAATGCCCGGACATAAACTTTTAGAATTTATCACAAAAATTCCGGTAAATAATTTTGACATAGTTTAACAATTTAATCTTCCTTAATACCTAACTCTCAATATCCTAGGTATTAATATCCCATTTAATTGTTCTCTAATGAAATTCTTAAAGTCCCGAAAAGAATACAAAAAAAGGACAAAATTGCCAACATTTTCCCTCTGCTGTTCGAACGACTTGCACTATCGTTTGAATGACATGTAAGGTTGCTCGAACGACTTGCCATGTCATTCGACACTGCATGTCCAATAGCTTATTCATCTTCCTTACACCCATGTTTCGGACATTAACGAATCCCCAAGCTTTGATTCAAACCCAAAATTTTTTATCCAACTATTTCTAATAATAATTCCTCTCTTAAACAGATTTAAATCGTGGATTTTTCCCTTAACTGCCATCTATTTATAACAATCACATTAAGAAGAAAAGTCGGGTTTATCACGATTTTTTTCCTACATTCGTTTCTTCAAATTTTATTTCATAACTCCAAATTTAAATAGCTTGGATTATTGTCCTACTAATATAAATCAGATGTCAACTCTTTTGATCCATAACAGAATATTAATTGCACCTTTAATCTACATAAATTGCCCAATTCATAAACACCCATTTTCTATGCGATAGCCCACCCAAAACGAGTATTATTTACCCCACCATGATATGAATCGCAATACCTCAAATTAAATGAAAGAAAGTTTAACTACTTTCCTGAATAAGTTCGTAGGGTTTGATTTTCTTTGATGTAGACGAAAATTTGATGAAGAACACACCTCTCTTTGCTTAGTTTGGGTCCCAAAATCTCCCTCTTTTCTCCTCTGCAAAACTAGGATTTTCTATTTGAGTTCTGTCAGCCACAAACTCACTAATGTAGATTTTATATCAATAATCCCGAAATTAAGCCTATGGGCCAAGCCCAAATGACCCGAACACCCCCGTGTGAGTTCGGTTATGCCTAAAAATGTCCCGAAACCCAATTACTACCCCCGGGTGCTCTTTTCTGACTATCTTGACCTATTCGGAATCAATCGTGCACTCACAATCGTCATCCGAGTTACTTAACTAAAATCTTCAACCTCGTCCTCAAATTACGACACATGTAAATTTTAAAATAACCTGAATTAATTAAATCTCAATTCAATAATTTAATTAAATCCTCCAGATATATTAATTCCTATATCACTAAATTAATTAAATTCTAAATCTTCAGAAATACGGGGTATTGCATACTTCCCCTCTTACAAAGAAATTTCATCCTCGAAATTAAGCTAAGTCTAGTACTCCAAGCCTCGAATACTTCCCTACTCACATGCCTCTAAGATCGCTACACATATCTCTACCCCTTCTAATAGCGAATTATATTAAAATTAAATTAATTACCCAGGGCTCCCATACACCCTATACCCGTTCTTATCCGCACAAATGTTTCCTGGCTCTACTAGCCTTAAATCGTAATATAACTTTCAACTCACAGTTACAAACACATATATGTATAATAACCAAGGTACCAAACATATGTCCTAATGACCAAACCTCTCCCCACTTCCAACGTTGCGCTAGGTTTAATGCATGGGATGTCTTGCAAAGTGAAATCCAAATAAGGAACCCTCTGGATACACTACTACCTAACATTTCCAGTCGTTGAGATTTGTTAGTCCTTCAGTCCATAGAACGTACCCCCAAATTCTTGTCTCTTGACATACAAGTATACTCGTCCACTCTCATGTTACAAAAGACATCATACAATACGACGCCCCTTACTATCACTAGTTTCTTAGCGCAAATCAATCACGAGCTATATCTACTCACTCGATAATAAACCTATCCACCCTGAATCCCATCAGTAACCGTCCCTACTTATCGAGATCAAATATAACAATACAAACATTTTCTTATAAGTCTACTATGCAACACACCATAATATATATACACGTATATATAGACTAGATCCTCTTTCAGGTGATAACTAGCACAAGTAAATCACCCCTTAGAATAGCGAAGATAAAGTCTCACCATACTATATACTATAACTCAAACATCCCGACATAAATATCACTAAGGTCTCGTATGTAACACACTTATCTCAAGCTCAGTTCCGTACTCTTGGCGTGGCCATAACATACAGGTATTCTTAATTACCCCATAATTTTCATTTAATTCTTCTCGATACTGCCCCGCCCATTAACTTGTGGTACATAAGTTTTCTCGGTGCTTCCTTCGCAGCACTACCCGGCTCCACTAGCCATATATTGTAATAGATCTCAACTTAAAGTGTTTCATCTATATGTTCAATAATTTAACATTTAAAACTGATGTATTAGCATCCAAAAACGTCTCACTACTCCTAATATTTATTAAGGTCCATGCGTATAATATCCCGCAATGAAGCTTAAAAGAACTTTCCCCTAATGCACTATCCCTTAGCATTGTCGATCATCAAAATCTATGGGTCCCAAGAACATAACTAAGATATAAAAAATTCTATCTCCCAACACATAAATCAAATCGTCTATGCCCATGTCCCTCAAGGCGTTACACGATACGATGCTCTCACTATCACTAAATTCTTAGCATGTAAACAACAATGACCTAAAAACTCTTTGCTCAACGGTGTACCTGATATACACTAAATCACATCAGTAAAAGTCCCTACGCATCGAGATTCAATATAGCTAGACAATTGTATTCTCTGAAGTCTTCTTCATAAAAATATCGCTGCGATCTCGACCCTCTTTCAAGTGAGACATCGCAAACATATACATCCTATCCCAGAACAGCGAACATGATAGTCTCGTTATAACCTCCCACCATTGCTTAACAGTTCGTACCCAGGATAAAACCATACCTCGAATATCACCTCTCAAAATGAGCTATCTTCATAAAATATATCCTCTCAGTGTCCACGCCTTCTCCCCTACGGATGGAACTAAAGAGAGCCTTACTACTCAACGATAAATATACACACTATAATAATATTAACGATACTTCTACTAAACCCGTTTCTCATGGAAATCTAGTGCTAATAAATTATCGTGACTCGCTCGTGTCACATAAAATAGACCCCAATCATCCCGGGATAAAACTCATACTTTCAATTGCCAATAGACCTCGCGATTCTAATGGTTCTTAGACATAACACCCTCATCCCAAATGAACCAAACAATTCTTATAACTGTTGCCCCTACTAGCCATCCCGTCATTGTCCCCACAATTCGCTCCGGACAAGATCCACACATGTGTTCTTACTCTTTACACATAAGACACTCCTCTATGTCATTCCCTTTTCCCTGGCCCCACTGTATCGGGGTTGTCCTTCTCACCAACTTGGTAGTCTTGACCCTAATTAATACCCCTGTTGTTCGTTTGGCTTCGCTGGCCTTATGGGACTCATTGCTGGCCTTGATGGCCCTAACTGAATCCATCGCCACCTGGTAGGAATTCTATTAATCTCAATCAATACACTGGGTCTTCTACTGGGTATACCCACATGTGGTGCCTTACTAGAATAGTTAATTCCAGTCTTGCCCTTTTATTAGGTTCTGTAACCCTCTTTGCTCTTTTCTCATGGAAGTGCTGATATCAATTTGTAAATGTACGACATTGACTACAACGGTACCAGTCGTTCTATCTTGATTTCCCCATCCATGCTTATATTTTCTATCCATGAGTCCATCATTAACTTACAGACCTTTTTGATTCTCCGTATCCACCTTGTCGGGTACGAAGTTCGCTAAACACATCAACTTTCCTTCATGACCGACCACTGCACGATCCTTTTGAAATAAGTATTGAAATCTCCTTTGCATCTTTGTTTAAACAACTGATGAGAGGATTTGCGGTCAAACCACATCCCAAATTCCTTGTTATTTATGGTATCTGTCCATTGTTATTGTGACTGACTCCCATTACCACAATATCACTCCTATGAGCCCATATTTAGCCCAAAATTTAATCCTGGGTGCCACTGCACTCCACCCTACACAATTTCCTTTGGATTGTCTCCTTCCATTGACATGGTGACTTCTATCGCGGTCACCGCTACCAAAATATTCCATGACTTCTGCTGAACCTCTCCCCTTGTAGTCCTTCTAATGGCCCTAGCTGGTCGTCAAAAGTTGTTCGATGTATGAAGCCCAACCGAACTCATATATGAATCGCATCAACTATACGTAATAGCAGGAGAATGTAAGTCACATACGTAATGGAATACAATAATCCTATAATAAGGCTCTATATCAAATAATGCTACGCTGAAATGTAATAAGCCACACAGATCCTAAGGACTCTAGAACCTGGCTCTGATACCATCTGTGACACCCCGCCTACTAACATACCGGGTGGCTATCCGATGATCAAAATAAAACGTTGGTCTCATATGGCTCATTTTCGGCATCACTGTCGAAAACCTTTTTAAAGTTACTAACCACCTAGTAATTTAAGTAGATTGGTGCCAAATTTTATCTTTCATTAATTAACAACATGCGAAAATAAATAATAATAAAACCATCCACACAAACTGGCAACTCAATCCAACACAAATGAATAATATAAATAAGAATGACCGAATCAACTATTAGATCAATAATAAAATCCAACAATAAACTGAATAATAATCTAGATACACAAGGTCAAAATAAAAAACTGAATACCAAATCTGAGGGCGACATGCCCAAATGAGTACTGAAGTAAAGATCCTACACTAGGAATGAATGAACGAATCATTTATAGCAAAGTCCTGTAACTTCCACATGAGCTGCAGCTACGCATCCCTGGATAGAATCCTCAAACTAAGTTTCCCTGTGGCTGGACACCTAAAAGGACTTAATTTTTTTTTACACGGGTGAGAGCCCAAGTAAAATATTTTGAAAATATTTAGCAAGCAGTTAAATTGCCATAGTTAAATATGCATGCATACTTTTCATATTTAAGCTAGTGTCGCACTCTCTTAAGGCATAACTCACCCTTCATCTAATGTACGCACCTAACGCCTACCTGCTAACCATCCTAGTTAATATACCCCAACTAACTAACCGCATCACACACTACACCAAATCTATTGGATTGTCACGGTCATTGACCGTGAGAAGTCCAACTTGTCAAGGTCAATGACTGTGACAATTCTGGGGGTGAAAAATCTTGTTGTCACAGACTTATCACGATCATTGACCGTGACAAGTTCATTAAACTTGTCATAGTCCTGTCACGGTCTATGACATTGACAAGTTTTGTCATGGTAATTGACCATGACAAGTTTCCCTTATCACGGACTTGTCACGGTCAATGACCGTGATAAAACTGGGCATAATTTAAAAAAAATCTACTGTGCAGTTTGGCCACTGCCACTGCCCAGTAGTATATTTGTACCTGTTATAGCAAACTTGTACCTGTTTAAACAACATATTTCCAAATAAAATAGAAAGAATGCACTAATTCATTGCATATATATTTCCATATCCAAATGTCCAAATCAAAACAATTCAAGTATAATCCAAGAGTCCAAATAAAAATAGATATAAATATTGTCACGACAGAGTGTATGGGGCAGGTTCGAGGAGGAAGGAAGGCCACACGATATACGCATTTGAGACACCCCTCAATATACTTCACGCATCATTGTTCAGGCAACCACAATGCGGAGTTATCCTTTGTGGGTATCACATGCGTGATGAGCACCTTGGCCTCGATGTTTTGAAGGTTACGTCCATAAACCGGCATACCCTCAACGGTATTCGGGTCCGTCAACCCCCTCGCTATCCGTTGGCCATCACATATGTCGCGTAAAAACACACTCGGCCAACCGATTGTTGACATACGCCGCTGGATGAGAGCCAAGTAGGGGACTTGATCATAAAGCGATGTGTCTGTGCGTATCGACGATGAAGAAGCGATGTCCATGCCCTCCTCCCCCCCCCCTCCACCACCTTCTCCTTCCCTTTACCCTTTTTGCCCAACTGACGCTTCATGAATGCGTACATATCAGGACTGTCACCTCCAACCTTGATAGTTTCGCGTCATGTGTGTCCACCTGACGAGCCAACCCGACGTTTCTCATCTCCATTTCGGTTATCCTAGATTTTCCCACCCGTGAGCTCACCCCCTATTCCTCCCTTTGCGATCATCACCAAGCACTTGAATGAGTGCGTCCATGGACAAAGATGTCTTGTCAGCATCAGATTGCGACTCATGCACTTCCTTAAGCTTTGCCTGAAACGATAAACAACACACGATTAGTTAAATATGTAAACATAAATTATAACATAATTCACAAAAAATAAACTATCGAATTACTTACAATTATGGTCGCGATGCTCAAGGACACCTCCTTATCATTGCCCTTCTTCGTCGGAATTGCCACATAGGCATCGAACATATGTGGGCTACCCTCAGGGCCACTCCCCGTCCCCTAAAATAAAATAATGCAAAATTAGTAAGTAGCACAAAGTAAAATAATGAAGAATAACATATTTCTATAATTATAGAAAAATAAAAACTTACCATCCTGTGCTCCACCTCGGCGTAAGACGTCCGGTCGGAGTAGTGCACGTCCGTCTTTTTTGCCCAGTTTTCCCTCCCCGATTGATGAGATGCCAATTGTCGCTCCTTGAGCTTATTATCAATGAACTTTTTCTAATGTGTCAATGCGATCGGCTCCTTCGACGGGACGAAATCACGCATTCTGATAATGGACTCCCAGTTCTTCCCAAAGCGTATTCTCCTTGGGTTGCAAGCCCTTCACCCAATTCAGAATTCCTGTCACGCTATTTCCAGGCAAACCGTATTGGGTCTTCAAACTATGCAAAACAACCATGGCATGTAAATTTGTTTGATCCTTCTCACAACCAGAGTATAATGATTGGGTTGCCTCAAATTTTACACTTTGGTAGTCATCGTCAAGGTTATCCTGATATCTTCATGAGCACCTGAACCTTGTACATCTTCAGTGACCTCATTCTCTTCCACTTTATGAACACCGTAAGCATCATCAACTAAATCCTCTAACATATTATGATCTACGTCATCCCCTTCTACATCTATCCTACTTGTTGAAGGTTGTTGTGAAGGTTTCTCGGGGGATAAAAAGAACTTTCAATTCCGTGTGAAAACTCCAAAATCGATTATTATCTTGCATACCCCATCTTAACAAATGTAGTTCAACTGTTTTCCACTCAAATACCTTACCATTCCAACACCTAGTACACGGACACGAAAACTCTTTATCATTATGACATCTCTTTGCGTATTTCACAAATTCATTAGCACCTCTACGAAACACATCCCCCCATTCTATTTATCTCCCCCACCCACTCTTTGTATTTAGGATATCCCATCACAGCTACTACAAACAATCACCTATTAAAGGTAGAAACGTATATTCATGGATTAGTATAAACAAAATTTAGATTTATAGTATGTTTCATTTAATTATGTCTTATTTATATTCAATCTTTAAATTTCAAATTCATAGTCAATTTATAATATTTAATTCCTATTTCCCCCATCTCCTCTAAAGGGTGAGTGGTTCTATCCCATTCAAGACCGCGTATTTTTGTAATATACTTAACAACTCATTCACATTGTTATAATTTGAGAAAAATTAGGCAGCATATCCCCATAGTTCTCCAAGTACACGACGTAGATTCGCAAGAGTGAGTGTTTTTTCAATTTATCAATTGAAATAACACTCACACTTGCCAATCTAGTATGTACCCAGAGAATATTAAGATACGAATGCAAAACTTCCTCCAAAAGTAACAAGTTTAAGCCACTAAGAATATTATTATATAGAAATTATGCAGTCCCAAATTGTCCAAACGGGACAATTCGAGAGATCTCATTATAGGGGTAATGACTCTCGAATGGGTCTAAGGGCTATTGAATGCGTATGCATAAGAACTAGAAGGCTAGTATCTATGCGCATTAAATGCAATATCATGTATGTTTCATTTAATTATCATAAATGAAACATACTATATATATGAATTAATAATATATTGTTCGTGACACAAATTAATTTTAGAAAAAAGTTGAAAACTCCCCCCCCCCCCCCCATTTGGACAATAATCTAGTGGTCATGCCACTTCCAAAATTAACCAAACCAACATCGGTCCACTATAATCCAATAGCAACAACAACAACAACAACAACAACAACAAACCAACAAATGTTTATCCGGTACTCCTTCTAATTCATCTACTTAATTAATTCATTTCATCATGTCTTATATATATATATCATCTTTAAATCTATACAATTAAAGTTACAATTAAAGCTATATTTTATTAATTAATTTATCCATTTCAACCGTCACAGTGTAATATTAATGTTTAACAAGTTAATTCTGAATTCTAAAACAACAACATCTAATATGTACAATTACTAAAAATTCTAAACATAAATTCAAACTAACTACTTACTAATTCAAAACCAACAATTAATAAAGGCTCCTAACTCATTTATATCGAATTAAAGTCATAATTATATTAACAATAATAATTATAAGTTCCAATTCCAATTCCTATTATGACTATTCCGTGAGAAAAATCTCAACATATATTTGGGTATTTACATATTTGGGTATTTACATATTTGGGAATTTACACATTAATCAACGCACACACACACATGCACCCCTCCCCCCCACCCCCTGCCCCCCTGCCCCCTTCCCTCCCCCCCACACGCACACACCCCCTGCAAATACACACACACACAGACACCACCCCCATACCCCCAGCCCCCTCCTCCCCCCACACACCTGTACACGCACATACACACCACCCACACATACACACCCACACATACATACACACACACACACATATATACAAAGGAAAGAGAAAGAGAGGGGAAAACTTGAAAATCACTTTGAGAGAGAGAGAGAGAGCAGTCGCTTAGAGAGAGTAAGAGGGAGGAAAACCAAAACGGTGGGAAAAAAAGAGGGGAGGGTTTTTTTACTAACAAATTTGTCACGGACCTGTCACGGTCTTTGACCATGACAACTTTATAAGATTGTCATGGTCATTGTCCGTACAAGTCTGTGATAACTATACTTGTCACAGACTTGTCATGGTTAATGACCGTGGCAAAAAATGGGTATATTTTTGTCACCGTCATTAACTGTGACAAGGGTGGCCAGCTGAAGGGTGCCAATTTGTCCTTTTTGATGTAATGACGCCTTTTTCTATCGTACTACTCTAATCCGAGTATTCTTACTTTAATTATTAAGTTATCTTCTCATTAACTTATTAATCGGTTCAGCTATATTAAATCATATAACGTTCACACTAGTTATATAGGAAATTACTTTTTAAATCATACGACATTCACATTAGTTATAAAGGAAAACACTTTTTAAATCATATAACTTTCACATTAGTTATATAGGAAACCACTTTTTAAATCATATAACTTTCACATTAGATATATAAGAAATACATTCACACTTATTTATTAATCTCTTATGTAATTATCTACTCATATTATATATGTACTAGTATACTACAACATTCACACACATGTAAAGTATAATAACCATCCATTCCCGTGTACTAACTTACCGAATACTTTCTCTAAAATTCTATCTTGTCCCATGTATGCTCACTCTAACCCAGCTATCTCAAGTCGGATTCACTCTCAATCTTGAGAAAAATAAATAAACGTGGTGGAGGGGATCACAGTTCCCTGGGTGTGAGATATAATCATACCCAAGACGTCTCATCCCGAAAAGAATCACAATGAATAAATACTGGACGCTATGATGTGGGGATTATACTCTCCCTATTCCTCAAGCCAGGGGATTCACCCACATCGCGCAACCTCCTATGATAGCACTATAAGGGTATGTATTCCTATAAATATCATTCACACCGATATTTATAAAGCGCGTACACACACACACACACACACACACACACACACACACACACATATATATATATATATATATATATATTATCACACATAATCGTATACATATATGTAATAAAGTCCGGCTAACCCGTGCTTAACACCCGTAGCACTAGCCCAAAAATACCTAAGTCTATATTCTGACTTGTAATTTAATTAATCACACATTAATTAATTTGTTATTAAAGTAGTGTCACCCAACTACAATACCTATACCCACTCATTCGGTCCGTATCGTCAACCTTTAGAATTTGTTACACGAATTTTCACTATTAAGTTTAACACCCCTCGTTAAATTTAATATTCGATAATTTATTACGTATCTCTATAATATATTAAATCGTCTACTCCGTGACTAAACCTGTCATAACATTTTATTAATAGATATTAACTGTCATAATATATGGTCATAAGAATAAAACTCCAATAAGTAAATTATCCAACTCTGACATGACCTATAGTGAAGAATATGTATTAACCAAATTTTCTAAGAAATTGAGTACAATTCTCAAATGTAATAAATTTGATATACCCGAAAGGTTTGGGAAATATAGTACCAAAAATATTTAAGCCGTCGAAAAGAGAATAATTAAGAGCCAAAAAAGGGTTCAAAGAGATGTTTTGAATGTACAAGTATTGGTCACAAGCCATTAAAGTGTACCGCTAAACTTAGGAGTAAAGGGAAGAAGAAATTTAATGCCTCTTCTAATGATAGTTACTTGGGTTCCGCGAGTGAGTCTCCCTCCCATTGTATGAAATTTCACCACATTCACTGCCATACAAGATGTATCTAATACTAGTTCTTTCCTTATTGAAAACAAAGTAGAAAATTATGGTGTAGAGTTCCATTCCTAACGTTCCCATAATGAAGAGAAGGTAGATGTTGTAAAGGATTTTCCCAACATTCTTACTATGTCCCTCAGGATGGAGAAAATGAATTTTAGGCTTATGCCTAAGCTTAATAAGTGTAAGGATAATATTTGTGCCATAAAATAAGGTGAGGAACTGTTGATCTAATTAAAGCCTTATGAAGATACGTTTGTGGATAATCTTAAGAATGGGAATGTCTAGTATGATCTTTTTCATAACAAGTTTGTTTGACCCAAAAAGGTGCTTCTTGAGTCTTCCTAGACTCTAAGCTTGGTGATGATTGAAATAGTAGAATTTCGAAGGAACTCGGGGAGTCTAATAAGGTGAAGTTTAACCTAGAAGTGAGTTGCACGAATTTATGGAAGATTATCCTTCCACCATATAAATTCTCGAAGATGGACATAACCTTTCACGAACTACGATGTCTGTTTGTGAGTAGTTGTGACCATTTGTAAAGGACATGACTATTCGTGAAAGGGTATGTATTTTCATGAAAGAGTGTTAACTATTCTATAAATGGGATACCACTCCTTTATTCTACCAAAACCAAAAAAATTCCTAACCATTATTTCTCTGCCTCCTACATTCTGTATTCATAATTCTTCTCCTGTTCGGAGTAGAATTTTGTGTTCAAAGTACATACATTTGTTGAGTTTGCCAGAGTCTTGACAATTTTCAGTGTTGCTACTATCAAGGATGAAAAATCCGTTCTATCATGGGAGACATTTGCTTACAACCTAGAACACCTATTGAGGGAGAAAAATTGTCTTAAGGAAACAACATGAATTTGTTGGGCTCGGGTTCTATTATAAATTTTAAGTCAGTATCATTACTTTTGTTTAATGGATTACTTATAAGTTTCTTTCCTTACTATTAATAAATATTGTATATTTATTATTTACTTGTTATAAATCAAGCTAGTTGCCAAACCTCATGTTCTTGTTATTAGATCTATTTGGGTTAGGAAATATGATTTCATTGAAAGAATTGATATTTATCATCATGTTCCATTTGATACACATATATCCAAACTTATTATAGGTGAGAGTTTTCTCCTCTTGGGTGAGTAGTTTATGTCGCTCGATAGATTAGGTATGCCTATAGTTTTTTTTTTCTAGTCTTGATGCGACCTTTATTATAATCTTGTATTATTTTTAATACATAATAAAATATATCCTTGATTAGATGTGTATAATATTATTTTTTCTTATGTTTTTGTGAAAAAATATAAAAACACAAAAATAATGTTTTGGTCTTTTGTATTTTTTTTGTCTTGTTTTTATGAATGAAAAATACAATGATTTTGTTTTCTTTTGTGTCATTTAAGACAAATCAAAAAGAATTTTCTATCAATTTTTATTTTCACAAATACAAAAAAAAAGTTATGTTTTTGTGATTTTTATGAATAAAATATGTTGAGATGATTGGAAATTGTGAAACACATCCTGTTTCCTTATTCTTGGAATAAAAACTTAGGAAGGTAGTGCCAACTTATGCATGTTTGATTAATCAATCCTATGGAGTTCTCTGATAACAAGTCATTTTGACTAGGTAGTGGTCCATACCATATCGTGCACACGTACCCGAGTTGAACTAGAGTGTTTTTTAACTTCAATTCGAAAAATTAACTTGCACTTATTTCACTCAATCAGGTCATATTTATTCATCCGATTTGATATGTGAATGAAAGAACCATTGCTTTTGATGTTAAATAATAATGATAAAATAGGCATTGGTAAGAGCTACCATTGGCAAGAAACTTATGTTTATACGTAATAATTGGAGAAATAATTTGATTTATTTATGCAAATGCATACTATCAAAGAAAAAAAATGAAAAATCTAAAACCAACATTTTGTGGGTGTTCTAAGTTGAAGACCAATATGTTTGCATATTTTCATCTAGCAGATGATTTTTTTGGACTTATTGAACTATTAACATATCGGTTAATTTTGGTTCTTAAACGCAAGAGCCTTTGTGAACTTAACTTTTCTCAATATGGTTCACTTTTATCATTTTTATCTATAGGTTGATTTGAAGGTATACGTGTATAACATACATAGGTGGGGTCTATTTTTTTTGAGTTTCAAGTTCATTCCATTTCTCGCTAGACATCTTGTGTGGAATTTCTAAAATTAGATGTTATCTCAATTATGTAAACCACTTGTTTTTATCTATCATGATGAGACATGGATATTTGATTTCATTGACACATGCTTCATTAGGTTCGTATTTCATGTTTTATATATCATTTATCTAAGTCGAATCTATGCTTTATAGTCATATTATTTTTTCTTGTATTGATTGATTTGTGATATTTTATTTGTCACGTTCTTCCCATTGTCCAGTCAAGACAAAAAGGGGGAGATATTTTAGGATTCATAGGTATTATTTAATTGAGGGGGGAGTAGGTTAGTTTGCATGCATTCCATTTTAATACTTGCTCATTTATTATTATCCTGTATATTTTGTACGTTACATGGTATGTATTTAAATGTGCATGTGCTTACAGGGCTCATGATGCTTTTAGGACATCCGTTAGTAAAAGAAGCTGAAAAATGTATCAAATCTGTCTCGAGGAGATTTAGGGATAGATAGATATGATGTATAGGACTTTTGATCAGATATTTTTTTGGGATATTTTACAATTTTTCATTTGTTCTTGGAATAGCCAAAGTTAATGTGTACTTTTAATTCATCTTTGATTCATAATTGGATATTTGAAGGCAAAGGCAAAGCATCACGACATTACATATCGAATCAAACAACTTTATTTCTATCGGAGGTTTGGTAAGTCTTTATGGTTTTGTTTTTCGAAAAGTTTGATTATAAAAGTAATCAAGTGACATGGAAAAACTATTAATTTAAAAATGAAAAAAAAATTATTTTAATTTTTAAATTTCTATAAGGGGTTCTTATTTTCTGATTGTCGTGCGAACGATGAAAAATTCTCGTAATAAGTCTTCTTCACATGAGATCCTTTTTTAGGATAAAAGAAGAGCTCGTATTAAATCTTACTTCACATGAGAAAATATTGCAATAATTAGATTTTGAACGAGGGCCCTAAATATCTTTCAGAATCCCTAGCATTTTTCACGATGTCCCCTAGTACAAAGGTCTCATTGGAACGAGGACCTATCTCATTAAAAAAAGATCCTTGTTTTCTTAAGAATCCTGTTTGAGTAACGTTCTATCACTTTTATGTATAAAGAGTTACAAAACATGATTGTAGAGAGAAGCAACCTTGTTTTACAAAACTCTATTCTTAGCTTTTTAGAGAGATTTTTGAGAGAGTATTAATATTGTCAAATCCATGCTTTCAAAACAAGATTTTGATTTGCATATCCCCTACAATCATTCACCTAAATATTTCATCATGAATGATCGTATGAGTTGATAACACATTTATACGTTTGAACTGATCGTATATCTGTTGGAGATCGATGGCTATTGAGGCCTGAGGGCTATACAAGTTGTGTTCATCGGAAGAAATTATTACTAGTATGGGCATATGCATTTGAATCAGAACACAATCAGATGACTTTGTGGTGATAATTCTTATCATATATCTAAGACGTGTATGTTTCTTCTTTAGTTTTATAAAACTAATTTAGTATTAGTGTAATTGTTGGGCTATGTGTGATAGTGGTTTTTTTCGCGTGGGTTTCAAATCTAAATCCTGTGTTCTTGTGGTACTTTTTACTTTTCGCATGTTTTATTGCATCACCCACATGAAATTGTACTAACTACTTTTATTTGGTAAAATTAAAATCTGTTCGATTAAAATAATTTTTTAAGGTCACATTAATGTATTAGGTTTAATTAATTTGAATTAGATCCTCAAGCACATACATTTCACATTCTATCACAAAAGAGAACATACACCAAAAAGTTTACTCCATGTCTCTCACAAACTCTCCAGCATTCAAGGAATCAAAAGAAACCAGTCTCTTTATAATTTTTATTTCTTAATCATCTTTTATTTCTTAATCATTTGTGGATTCATTTGTTTAGAGAACATTTATTGAAAATCAAGTTTTCAACATTAATGCATTTCATTTCTTAAGCCAATCTTGGTTTGTTCATAATCAGAGCTTCAACTACTTCTTGGAAGCACTAGAAGTTCATGATGTTTCAATTTTATCAATTGTAAAAGAAAGAATTTGTTCTTAATTCCTTCTCACTTGGAGTGTGTGGTGCTATACACTTCAAGATCTAGAATTTTTGTTCATGTAAATATTTGATCTTCACCCTCAAATAATATCGATGATTATGGGATTTTTCATGAGCGCCATCTAGTGGTGTTAATGTAGGTGGGTACATTAGACCGCCTTAAAAACTTATTGTGTAATATTTTTTTTCTTTTGCTTGTTTACAATTTTTATGTTAGTTATTTATTGTGTTGAAATACTACACATTTTGTTTATAACTGAAGATTGTATTAAATTATTAATTAATCATAAATTTCTATAAACCCGACTAACATGGCTATATTGGGTTAATTTTTGAGCAAGTACTTTTGACCGTTGCTAACATAAAGCATACAAATTAGAGCGCACAAACTATCCCTCACATAGTTCTATCCTTTTAATTTCAAATGAGGGTCAACAAGGTCGGGCAAGTCATAACGTAATGTCTTTCCTAAGTTATGTTATTTTTAATAGTTTACATTTAGTTCCTAATGGGGAAATTTTTTAATTAACTAGACGTGTCATCTTGTCTCGTCTTAAACAAGTTTTAATACGAATTGAACCTATACATGATGTCTAATTTGAAAAGGAGAAACAATACCGTATAACATTATATAATATGCATGTTAGGTTTACATGACCACTCAAGTTATTACGTTTTTGGTATTCTAAATTTACATTATCAATGTTTGAATAATGAATATGCAATATCAAAGAGCAACCCCGATGGGTAAGTTAAAATGGTATAAAAACCAGTTGGACACTTTTTGACGAGGTGATATTCGTATGGATAGTCAGTACTGGGTACCTCACACATAAGTTCAAATTTTATCTTGATTAACAATTAGGTGTACATGCCATGATAATGTCCAATTCAATTCTAATTAGTCACACAATCAAAACACGCATGCAAAGAAGTAAGGAAAAATCCCTTTTCAGGGAAAAACATTTTATTCATCACTATAGAGAATTCGACAGACACAGTCGACTTATAGAGTAATTAACATGACTAAGTATAACGCGGAGAGTCTTTAATTCTTCTACAAAATACCACCCAGTCCAGTGCCATCCCCAAGAAGCGTCTTCCTTCGGTATCCACTGATCAACCTTCTTCTTCTTTAGCAGTAGAACCTTAGTTCCACAAATCAGCAGTCGAGATGGACTCTACAAGGGTTTATGCAAGGTGTATGGAAAATAGGGTTTCATGAACTCACAAATTATATATGGGGATGTATGATTTGGAAAAAAAAGTGGCTTTGAAAAACTAAATACGAGAGCATTTGGAATAGGTATTTGAAAATCATTTTTGCCAAAGTTCCTAAGAAATTCTGAACAAAACGGGTTTTAATAGCAAAATCATGAATTTTGAGGCGGCGGAGACGTTCATACGAAATTAGACCTCTTTTAAAAGAAAATAATAATTTTATTCAAATGACATCATGTTTCATCTAATGAAACCCACTTTTCATTCGAACTACCTTTTCATTAGCTTCGAATGACAAATCTTTGTCAAGACTGGGATGTCTCATTTGAAGGTCATTTGAAGCTGGTTCAAATAAAACCACACATCTCGTTCGAACGAGACCCAATCTCGTTTTAACGAGACTTAAAAAAATTATGTTTAAATTCCTTTTATAAAAAAGCATCAATTTTAAAATAGAATATCCTTGAATATGATTTATAGTAATTCATAAAAAGGACAAGTTTATACCTCCATAAAGTGTCGGTGATGAATACAGAAATGGTACTCGGTCACTAACGTGTCTTTGAATGTACTTTGAGATAAGGTGAACGCTTGGTTTAAGATGCCAATTTTTAACGGGATATGACAAAACTAATAAAAAAGGCCTAAGCTATGAGAAATTATAAAATCTTGCTCTTACAAATCTCCCCCTTTGGCTATTCTAGTACAATACAAAAGCAAAAACCAAATTATAATAAAACCCTTTAAGATAATGAATCCGAATGTCCTCCAACCCCTAGAAACGAAATGACATTTGAACTTTGTCTATTATTAAACTTGTTCTCCCCTTGAGCAACTTTTTCTTCATCTTGTGTAATCTATGAAATCATCATTACTATTGAAGATACTTAATACCATGATGCTTACGAGTTTTAAAGAAAAATAAAACTCTTCCTCAATTTATTCTCCCTTTTTTTGTCCGTAATAGGCAAAGGAGTAGAAACTAGTCATGAATAATAGGCATCACATTAATAAGAAAAGATATAATTATGAAGATAATTGATAAAGCATATGTAATGATAATCCAAGAGGCATACCAACTATTTTTGAAACTTTTTCAAAAATTTTCAATTATAAGTATAAAAAGGACATAAAGGTACAAAAATACATAGTCACCATAGAATAACACTAAAATATCAGAATCGTGAAAATGAAATGTAATTGTGTGAACATTTTTCATAGGCAAATCAACATAAACATCATAACATAGGTGCACGAAATCATGAGACACTTCTAAAGAAAGAACTCAAAGTTTACCTTAGGTGTAAAATTGTTAAGTCAAATGAAATTGACTCAACTTATGCAATATGTCATGAATTTAAATGATTCTCACACCAATAATGCCAAACTATTTAATGTTTTTCAAGAAATTCCGTTGTGCAAACCCAATGACCTTCTACTTTATAGCTCATTCAAAATCTCTTATATAGAAGAATTTAATCTTTTTATTTTGAATACATCATAATGCTCATATGTAGCGAAGCATCAACAATATAAACTAAATGGCCTTGGCACGTTTGTTTTTGTGTGTCGTTAATCTTTTTAGGCGCTTTTTGCAAATGGTGTCTTTTAATGCAAAGATTATTTTTCTCTTTCATAGCCCCCTTTTCATTGCTTAACAATTATCAATTTTTTCTAGGAAATGAAATATGGACAATTGTTGTTATATGCACAACTTATTTCTTTTTTACATTTGATTCGTTATTAAGAATAATTGAGATGAGAACATCGAATTCAACTGATGACAAGTGAGTACAATGATTAAAAAGTTTGTGCACATGTGCAATAATGGTGACAAAAAGTCTAACATGTTGAAAGTAATCATCAATGAACAACGTAATGATATCCACACATTATTAAGCACACTATCGAAACCAAGTCATGTATCAGAACACTATGAAAAAGCCACGTGAATGGATGGAATGTAAGGGTGGCCCGAATATCTTAAATGTTGTTCCATATACGGTGAAAAATCAAAAATACAAAAATCTTTTTATCTTTTTCAAAAGTTTTATCAAAATAAAAACATTTTTAATTCTTCAGACTTTTTGTTAAAAACCAAAAATCGTTTTTGAGTTTTTAAACTTTTTAAGAAAAATGAAACACTTTTTGGATTTTTTTGAAATATATCAAAAGGAAAACCATATCAATAGAATGATAACATAATATATCCTTAGGGATATAATTTTTGACAAAAATTAATCGTCCTATTCTAAAAACAAGTCTTAGCCTCAATCATTCGGCCCATAGGAGTTCTCAAAAGGAGAAGCCATCCTATGAAATTTCTCCATCAAACATTGTGAACTCTTAACGAAATACACTACTTGTGAAAAACCACACTATGTTATTTTAACAACTGTTAAAAAGGTTAAATGAGTTCCAAAATACTTTTTGAAGAAATTCTTAGAAAAATCTTAACCAATACACAAGATGTGTTAAAACAATTTATGTGAACAAGTTATTCAAGAATCTTGGAAATAGGTTTTTAGTTTAAACCTAATTCTACGCAGCAGATTGTAGCAATGAAAAACTAAAAATCACACACATGAGACAAGTATTTTTTACGTGGTAAAACTCCACCCAAATTAGGGAAACATCCACAGAGGTTTCTACACCTCAAATAAAAAAAAATCCACTAAAAAAGTTAAAGGTTACAAGCATTCAATAGATAATACTATCAAAACCTATTTTAAGTCCAAAGATATACCTACACTCCTCGGTATTAAGTTCGACTTCTTTAAGGCTTATGAACTTATCCTTTCTTCGTTATTTAGCTCTGCTTCCTTACACCTTTAGCTTTATTTCAAGTCGAAGTCAGAACCTCTCAACTAACAATAATTTTGTGATGGTGAGTGAATGTGTTACGAGTGTTGTGCCTAAAATCACATGCATGCACTCACACACACTTAATTACAAACAAATCCTACAAATATACAATAGATTTAAGAATGAGATTTAATTTTCATAACTCTGAAGTATAAACTTAAATATTTTCTCAAAACAGTTTCAAGATCTCATTTCTTAGATGGATCTTCAAAAACATAGATCCTAAGAATTTATTTATACACACAGATTTTTCAAAATGAAAAATGATCAGATTTAAACTCAATAAGTCATTACTTCAGTTTTGCAAAAAATAAGTGATGTTGGATAAAAACAATACAAACATGATATAGACAATATCCAATACGAGAAAATGATTTCTAACTAAAAGAAATCAATCAACCTATAAATCTAAGTGAGTATATATCACTGGTTTTAGATCTACAAGTTTCTAATAAGAAACGAGATCCAAAAATGTGATATTGTTGTAAGAGACATTTAGACAAAGAGGAAATAAGAACTCAGAAACCCTAACTCTCAAAATTTATTTTCTGGGAAAAATTTGAAAGAGTTTTTGTGTGAAAACTAATTTTCTCTCTTCTCTTTCTTATTTTTTCTCTTAAACTCTCAAACTTCCTAAACTTCTTAATAGTTGAGACGAAGGCTCCTTTTATAGGACTGTTGGAAGGATCTGGAATCCTTTGGAAAATGAGGGATAAGATTAAAATGTCTCTTAGAAGACTTAATCTAATGGATGAGAAGGAATCGAATTAAAAAAAAATGCTGATTGGTTCTTTCTATCGTCACAAGGATTGATCAAGTAGACATGCAGGCTCTAGATTAATTTTGATTGAATGGCTGAGATGTAATGCATATGATGTGGTATGAAGAAATACAAGAATACCAAATAAAGTGAAACCACGTGCCAGCCTCAGACTTGCTCTCAAATGCGTGTTTTTAATCCTTAAATAATCCCAGTTTGAACCACAATATTATGCGCCGATTTTGAATTCTGCCCCAGACAGATTTTAGGAATTTTCAAAATATGAATTTGATCCCCAAATAATTTAAAACCCTAATTTTAATTCTTTTAAAAAAATATTTTAAATGTTTTAAAATTCCTAAAAATGTTTTAAAATGCCCCAAAATTCTTAATCAGTGTAGAAAAGTAATTTAAGTGCAAATTAACACACACCAACAAACTATGAAATGAAATGAAATCCAATGAGTGATTTGTGTGTTGGTTTTCTACCTGATTTGACGTTGATCTTTATTGATGATGATGTACTTGAAGTATTAATGAATTATGAAGGAGGGACTCAATTTTATCTATCTTTCCAAACTAGTTGAGGCTCCTATATAGTATAGACTCAAGTGAGTCAGCTATATAATGTGATTTAATACCCCCCTTTGGAAATGAGAGGTAAAATCTCCTTTGAGTCATTTAGGACTCGTAGGGATACAAAAAATAAGAAAATCTTATCCCTATACAAAAGTTCTATGTGCCTCATTTCCTAAAAAACAAAAAAGTACATAACTCAACTAAGAATAGATCAATACCCTAAATATATCTGATGGTACTAATACCTAAAAAATAAGATAGTAACGTATGGCAAAGATCAAGAATTACTCAAGTTTTAAATGAATTAGTCAAGATGAGCTCAAATATCTCTCCCCCATTTTGTCTCAAATGGACAAAGGGTAAAAAGAACATAATAGAAATATATCGAGCATGTAAACATCAATACATTATCCTAAACCATATAATGGGTCACCTCAAGGGTCTCCTACATAAACTAGAAATAGGAGGCGTCTTTTGTCATTCATCAAATGACCGTGAGCTATATCCTCAAAGACCAATTGTAATCATGAAAGTAACTGGAGGATATATAGGTGATAGAGATATATTCAAGCATAATCATACCAATGGATTTTCATAATGATTCACAAAGTAAATTATCCAAAGGCTTAGTTAAGTCAGCTAGTTGATGTTCAGCGGATAAATAATTAATCTCAAATTATTTAGACTTAACAAGTTCACGTATGAAATGATGTCTTATCTTAATATGTTTAGTACGTGAATGTTGAAGAGGATTCTTAGATATATTTATTGCACTTTGGTTATCGCAATATAGATTTAAATTTTCTTCATTAATGCCATAGTCACTAAGCATTTGCTTAATCCACAGTAATTGAGCGCAACAACTTCATGTTGCTATATATTCTGATTCTGCTGTGGAGAGGGATATGCAATTTTTCTTTTTACTCCGCCACCCTACTAAGTTATTGCCTATATAATAACAAGCACCTGAAGTGATTTTGTTGTCATCGAAACAGCCAGCCCAATCGGCATCCGTGTATCGTATAATTATGCTTGTGGTGTCTTTGGTGTACCATATACCTAGGTTTATCATTCCTTTAGCATATTTGATTATCCTTTTAACATAGAAAAGGTGAATGTCCTTAGGTGTACTTTGGTAACGAGCTAAAACACACACATCATACATGATATCGAGACAAGAAGCAGTTAGGTATAATAGACTACCTATCATACTTCAATAAAGTGAAGGATATATAGGTTTCCCAATCTCATCTTTGGATAGTTTCGTAGTGGTACTCATGGGAGTCCTAAAAACTTGGGCATTATCTAAACCGAACTTTTTTACTAACTCTATTGCGTATTTAGACTGTGATATGAATAACCATCATATTTTTGCTTGACTTAAAGTCCTAAGAAATATTGAAACTCCCCTATAAGAGACATTTGGAATTCCCCGTGCATAATTTTAGAAAAATCTTTAACCTTGGAAGGGGAACTAGAACCAAATATGATGTCGTCAACATAAACCTAAACTATTTTGATGCGTTTGTTAAAATGTTTAACAAATAATGTTTGGTCATTTCCACCACGTCGAAAACCCTTATTGATTAAAAAGGTCGAGAGGCATTCGTACCAGGTCCTAGGGGCTTTCTTTAAACCGTATAATGACTTTTTCAATATATACACATGGTTTGGGAAATGAGGATCTATAAAGACTTTTGGGTGTTCAACGTAGGTCTCCTTAGTCAAAATACCATTTAAAAAAGTGAATTTTACATCCATCTGATAAAGTGTGAATTGTAAGTGACAAGCTATGTCCAAGAGTAAGCGAACAGTCTCAAGGCTAGTGATAGGGGCAAAGGTCTCCTCGAAATCTATTCCTTCAAATTGAGAGTAACCCTGGGAAACTAATCTAGCTTTATTTCTAATTATCATCCCAGATTCATCTATTTTATTTTTAAAAATCCAACGAGTGATAATAACCCTTTTATTTTCTGGACTATGAACAAGATAACACACGTTATGACTTTTAAATTGGACGAGCTCTTCCTGCATAACACCTATCCAAAATGAGTCATTAAGTGCTTCATTCACATTCTTTGCTTGTACTAGAGAAACAAAGCATGAAAAATGAGTAGCATTATGTAATTGGGATCTTGTACATATTGGCTCATCAGGGTTACCAACAACATTATCTATGGAATGATTTTTAGAAACCCAGTTAGTTACTTCAGGGGACTCAGTCGGTAAAGGATCAATTATCTCCAGAGAGTCATAATTAACACAATTTTTAGGCTCATCCACTATAGTTGGTCCTTGATCTTTACTCTGGACATTAGTGTTATTCCCTATCACATTTATTGATTACATGATTACTTTGATACCCAAATTATAAATGCAATAAGCCCTACTGTTAGGGGATTAACCCAAAAATATGGCTTTCTCGCCACGGGTTTCAAACATAGACAGGTGTTCACTGTCGTTACAAACATAGCAAGTACTCCCAAAAGTTCAGAAATATTTTAAATTAAGCTTTTTTTCATACTAAAGTTCATATGAGGTTTGTTTGGTATTTTTTTGAAGGTAAACCCGATTGATGATATGACATGCTTTTTGAACTGCTTAACCCCAAAAGTATTTTGGCAAGTTCTTAGCATGTATCATTACCCTGGCCATTGCTTGGATTGTGCAATTTTTACGCTCGTTAACACCATTCTGTTGGGGTATTTTAAGAGCACTGAACTCATGCTGATAACCATTACAGTTACAATATTATGTTACATCCGAGTCCTTAATTTCACCTCCTCTATTGCTTCGTATTCGATTAACTTGGGTATCTTTTTCATTCTCGATTCTTAGAAGGATTTTAAAAAATTTTCGAAATGTATCCGATTTTTGTTTTAAAAATGCTACCCAAGTGAATCGAGTAAAATCATCCACAATAACTAAAATATAACTATTACCACAGAGGCTCACAGTTCGGGACGAACCCATAAGATTCATGTGGATTAGCTCTAGAGGTTTTGTTGTTAAAGTGTCTTTAACTTTATTGTGAGCAGACTTAATCATTTTTCCTTCCTGACACGACCCACATACAACATTTGAAATTAGTTTTATTTTTGTTAAACCTCTAACAATATCTTGAAAGATTAATTTTTCAAGATTGTCGTAATTAATATGACCCAAACGATTATGCCAAATTTTATTATCATCAAGTTTGGCTAACCTACAAGTCTCATTACCCAAATTTATTGTGTAACAGTTTTCTGGGGTCCTATGACCTGTAAGGATGCAATCACCATTCTCATTTAAAATTTTACAATTAGTTTTTGAGAATGTGACTGTGTGGTTGGAGTCACAAAATTGTGACGTGATCAACAGTTAGCTTTAAGACCTTTCACTAATAGGACATCTTTGAAAATGGGGAGTCCTTTTTCTTAGAGTGTTCCTTTGTCTATAATCTGAGCTGATACTCCATCTCCAAACAAAACATTTCCTCCTAAGAAGTCAGCTCTGTCAGATAATTTAGTATCGTCTCCAGTCATATGCTTGGAACATCCAGAGTCTAAGTACCAACATGAAGCTGTGTGTTAAGCTCTTAAAGAACTTATAACAATGTTACACTTCTACTGGGGTATTATATCGTCATTTCCAACCCATATATATCTAGTTTTGAATTTATTTTGAGCTTTTGGTTTAGAAACAAATCTAGGAGTCTTTCTCTTAGATTTCTTCTTAGAATGAGACATTTTATTCCTATTCCTATAGTTAGAGTTTTTATTGGGTTATTTATAAAGTACATAATTATTCATGCTCTATCTAGAATAGTTAAAGTTTTTGTAAATGGGTGAATTATAGACAGGTTTATACAGTCATTTTTGAAAACATTCATCAAGACAGTGTCCATAAACATCACAATAGGAACCGTATTGGTGGCTAGACGATTTTTTTCACATTTTGAAAACGTTTAAAAAGAGGTTTGTCCACATGCTGGACTTTGGTCATATGTTTAACTATAATAGGTTTGAATGAGTAATCTCCTTGCCTAATATGGGGCAAATGTACTTAGCCTTAGATTCAGCAGTTGGCTTAGGATGAGTTTTTATCAAAATGTCTGGCCCTTTTTGCTTATTATCAAAATCTTTCTTTAAGGCTTGAAAATTAGGACATAGGTCATCTAGTCTTTTTCCAAAAGAGTTAAATTGCACATGTTAAAAAGTTTTGGTTTGTGCCTTAGTTTTTTTATCAAAGCCTATACCCGTTTTGTCTTCAGAATTGGTTTTGCTAGAAGTAACACAATCTTCAAAACAATTAGAATTGTTTTCAAATTTGAATTTTTTTTAAAGATTGTTGAAACTTTTTCTTTAGATTCTTCCAATTATATCAAAGTTTCCTTATATTTATTTTCCAAAACTTCATTTGATTAAGATAGTTCCTTATTTTTTTCAACAAAGGATTTAGTTTTGGTTTCATAGGCCATACACTGATTAGTATAGTCCTCTGCGTTCTATTTCACCATTAGGCTTAGGGCTTTTATCTTCTTTGTTAATTCCTTGATAGTATTTTATAGTTTAGTGCTCTTCCTTAGAGTCTTAGTGTATAGCGTGTGAATGTCAGGGAGATCATCGTCGCCAGATTTATTAGGTGCAGTGTGTGAGTTGTCCCCTAACGCTTCATTTGGCATACTTACACACCCATTCAATTCGTCAATAATACGTACACTTTGACTCACACACATCATCAAAGAGCTACTACTAGCTGTATAAAAAATATTAGTATTATCTAAGCAAAGATCATATACCCCAAAGTAGGCAAGACATCATAAGACATAGCAACACTCAGCATGATAGCATCAAGTTCAGTCTTATTTTAAGACATATCATCAGAATAGACAATTTTTGCGAAAAATAAGATGCAAGGGTCAAAAGTTTTGGAAGATTTAAGATCATATTCATCAGAGTCACTTGAATCATTCAAAGTCTTACTGATATGGACTTTAGCAGTTTTACTCAATTTAACCCTACAATTAGTAGCTAAGTGACCCATTTTACCACATCTGAAACACTGGGTGTTTTTAAGGTCTATTTGAGGTCTGTAACTGGTCTCAGTATTATGTTTGTCATGGTTCCTCTCATAAGGCTTGTTATTGGAGTTGTTTGGATATCCAGATTTCCCTTATTTAGAGGAAAAATTGTTTTTAAACTTCAAAATATTCTTAAATTATTTTGACATAAGGGCTATCTGGTTATCCAATGTCTCCAAATCACATTCCTCATCAAATGTAAGGTCAACATTAGGCATCACTAACCGAGGTGAGGTCATTTTAGACTAAAATACAACATTGGAACTCGACTGTCTTTTCTGATTAATAGAAATATGTTTTTTAAATTCAAGTTCCATTTCTACAATCCTAAGGTTGCCACTGAGGAGTTCATGGGTTAAATATGGATAGCCTATCTCCTCAATTTCATACCGTTTGTTATCAAACTTAGGGGGAAGTGACCTTAGTATTTTGAAAACTATTTCTTTCCTATTATACATTATTCCATTCGCATGTAGTTTTGTAATAATATCAGTCAATCTAATATAGAATTCATCAAAGGTCTCAGTTTCATGCATAAGGAGTGTATTGTACTATTGTGTTAACATCTGTGTTTTGATTGCCTTAACTTGTTCATTACCTTCACAGGCAGTGACTAACATGTCCCAGGCTTCCTTAGATGTAGATCAGATAGAAATACGTTTCAATTCGTGCTCATTAACATACATGAATATTGCATTTTCCCTTTATTATTACTTAATGAGGCATGTTTCTCTTCTTTAGTAAACTCACTGAGGGGATTTTTAATCCTTTTAGTACTACCTTCTGCAATAGGCTTAGTTGGATAAGAATATCCCTTTTCAACTTCTTCCCAGACACCATCTCCCAATATCCCTTGGATGAAAGAAATCATCCTTACTTTCCAGTAAGTAAAATTGGTTCCATGAAAGAGGGGAGGTCTGGACAGATTTCCAAGACGCTGAAACTTTTTGTCCATAAAAGATTTTTGAAATAATTTCAAAGTAAAGGATCAAAAGTTTAAAAAAATACTCAGCTCTTATACCAATTGGAAAACCTCACTATGTTATTTTAACAACTGTTAAAAAGGTTTAATGAGTTCCAAAATAATTTTTGAAGAAATTCTTCGAAAATCTTAACCAGTACACAGGATGTGTTAAAATAGTTTATGTGAAAAAATTATTCAAGAATCTTGGAAATTGGTTTTAAGTTTAAACCTGAGTCTATGCAGCAGATTGTAGCAATGGAAAACTAAAAATCCCATACAAGAGACAAGTATATTTTACGTGGTAAAGCCCCACCCAAATTGGGGAAACATCCACAAAGGCCTCTACACCTGAAAATAAAAAATCCATTAAAACGTTTAAGGCTACAAGCATTCAATAGATCATACAATCATAGCCTATTCTAAGTCCATAGATATACTACACTCCTCGGTATTAAGTCTGACTTCTTTAAGTCTTTTGAACTTGTCCTTTCTCCGTTCTTTAGCTCTGCTTCCTTACTTCTTTAGCTTTACGTCGACTCAAAGTTAGAACCTCTAAACCGACAACACTTTTGTGATGATAAGTGAATGTGTTGTGAGTGTTGTCCCTAAAATCACATGCATGCACTCACACACACTTAATTACAAGCAAATCCCACGAATATACTATAGATCTAAAAATGAGATTTACTTTTCATAACTCTTAAGTATAGACTTAAATCTTTTCTCAAAACACTTCCAAGATCTAATTTCTTAAATGGATATTCAAAAATAGAGATCATAAGAATTTGATTATACACACGGATTTTTCGAAATGAAAAATTATCAGATTTAAACTCAGTAAGTCATTACTTCAGTTTTGTAAAAAATAAGTGACGTTGAATAAAAATAATGCAAACATGATATAAACAGTATCCAACACGAGAGAATGGTTTATAACTAAAAGAAATCAAACAACCTATAAATCTAAGTGAGTATATATCACTGGTTTTAGATCTACAGGTTTCTAATAAGAAACGAGATCCAAAAATGTGAGATTATTATAAGGGAGATTTAGAAAAAGTCGAAATAAGAACTCATAAACCCTAACTCTCAAAATTTATTTTTGGGGAAGAATTTGAAAGAGTTTTTGTACGAAAACTAATTTTCTCTCTTCTCTCTCTTATTTTTTTCTCTCAAACTCTCAGACTTCCTAAACTTCTTAATAGTTGAGATGAAGGCTTCTTTTATAGGACGGTTGGAAGGATCTGGAATCCTTTGGAAAATGAAGGGCTGAGATTAAAATGTCGGTTCGAAGACTTATTCTAATGGCTGAGAAGGAACCGCATTAAAATGAATTCTGATTGGCTCTTTCTCTCATCACAAGTATTGATCTAATAGACATGCATGCCCTGATTAATTTTGATCGAATGTCTGAGATGCAATGCGTATAATGTGAGTTTGAAGAAACACAAGAATAGCCAATAAAGTTAAACCACGTGCTAGCCTCAGACTTTCTCTAAAATGCATGTTTTTTTATCTTTAAATAATCCCAGTTTGAACCATAATATTATGTGCCGGTTTTGGATTCTACCCCAGACAGATTTTAGGAATGTTCAAAATACGAATTTAATCCCCAAACAATTTAAAACCCTAATTTTAATTCTTTCAAAAATAGATTTTAAATGTTTTAATATTCCTAAAAATGTTTTAAAATCCCCCCAAATTTCTAATTAGTGTAGAAAAATAAATTTAATGCAAATTTACACAGACCAACTGACTATGTAATGAAATGTAATATTATGAGTGATTTGTGTGTTAGGTTTCTACCTAATTTGACTTTGATCTCTGCTGATGATGATATACTTGAAGTAGTAATGAAGTCGGAAGGAGGGACTCAATTTTGTCTATCTTTCCAAACTAGTAGAGGCTCAAATATAGTACAAACTCAAGTGAGTCAACTATATAGTGTAATTCAATCTCCCCCTTTGAAAATAAGAGACATAAATCTCCTTTGAGTCGTCTAGGACTCGTATGGATAAAAGAAAATAAAAAAAACCTTTTTCCTATACAAAAAGTTCTATCTGCCTCATTTCCTAGAAAACAAAAAAGTACATAACTCAACTAAGAACAAACCAATACCCTAAATATATCTGACGGTAATGAATACTGAAACATAAGATAGAAACTTATGGAAAAGATTAAGAATTAGTCAAGATGAGCTCAAATATCTCTCCCCCATTTTGTCTCAAATGGAAAAAGGGTAGAAAATACATAACAAGTATATATCAAGCATGTAAACATCAATCTATCAATCTAAATTATACAATGGGACACCTCAAGGGTCTCCTACATAAACTAGAAATAGGAGGAGTCTTTTGTCATTTATCAAATGACCGTGCCCTATATCCTCAAAGACCAATTATAATCATGAAAGTAACCTAAGGATAATTTAGGTGATAGAGATCTATTCAAGCATAATCATACCAATGGCTTTTTGTAATGATTCAAAATGTAAATTATCCAAAGGCTTAGTGAATAAGTCAGCTAGTTGATGTTTAGTGGATAAATAATTAATCTCTAATTCTTTAGACTCAAGAAGTTCACATATGAAATGATGTATTATCTTAATATGTTTAGTATGCGAATGTTGAACAGGATAATTAAAGATATTTATTGCATTTTGGTTATCGCAATATAGATTTAACTTTTTCATTTATGCCATAGTCACTAAGCATTTAATTAATCCACAGTAATTGAGCACAACAACTTCCTGCTGCTATATATTCTGATTCTGTTGTGGAGAAGGATATGCAATTTTGTTTTTACTTTTCCACTCTACTAAGTTATTACCTATATAATAATAATCACCTGAAGTACTTTTTCTGTCATCGAAACAGTTAGCCTAATCGGCATCGGTGTATCCTACAATTATGCTAGTGGTATCTTTAGTGTACCATATACCTAGGTTTATCGTTCCTTTAACATATTTGATTATCCTTTTAACATTAAAAAGATGAATTTCCTTAGGTGTACTTTGGTAACGAGCGTAAACACATACAACATAAATGATATTAGGACGAGAAGCAGTTAGGTATAATAGACTGCCTATCATACTTTTATAATGTGTAGGATCTATCGGTTTCCTAATCTCATCTTTGGATAGTCTCGTATAGGTACTCATGGGAGTCTTAGAAACTTTGGAATTGTCTAGACCGAACTTTTTTCACTAACTTTATTTCATATTTAAACTGTGATATAATAACCCATCATTAATTTTCTTGACTTGAAGTCCTAAGAAATATTAAAGCTCCCATATATGCGACATTTGTAATTACCCGCGCATAATTTAAAAAGCTCTTTAACCTCAGACGAGGAAGTAGAACCAAATATAATGTCATTAACATAAATCTGAGCTATTAAGACCTATTTGTTTAAATGTTTTACAAATAATGTTTGGTCATTTCTACCACATCGAAAACCCTTATTGATTAAATAGGTCAACAAACATTCGTACCAGGCCCGAGGGGCTTGCTTTAAACCATATAATGACTTTTCTAATCTATACAAATGATTTGGGTAATGAGGATCTATAAAGCCTTTCGGTTGTTCAACGTGGGTCTCCTCAGTCAAAATACCATTTAAAAAAAGCAGATTTTACATCCGTCTGATAAAGTGTGAATTATAAGTCACAAACTATGGCTAAGAGTAAGCGAATAGACTAAAGGCCAATGATCGGGGCAAAGGTCTCCTCAAAATATATTCCTTGAACTTGAGAGTATCCCTGGGCGACTAATCTAGCTTTATTTATATCAATCATCATAGATTCATCTATTTTGTTTTTAAAAATCCAACGAGTGCTAATAACCCTTTCATTTTCTCGCCTAGGCATAAGATACCACACGTCATGAATTTTAAATTAAAGGAGCTCTTCCTACATAGAACTTATCCAAAATGAGTCATTAAGTGCTTGACTCACATTCTTTGGTTCTACTAGAGAAACAAAGCATGCAAAATGAGCAACATTACATAATTGGAATTTTTTACATATTGGCTCATCAGGGATACCAACAACATTATCGATGGGATGATCTTTAGAAACCCAATTAGGTACTTCAGGGGTCTCAATTGGTTAAGGATCAATTATCTCTTGAGATTCATAATTAACACAATTTTCAGACTCATCCACTATAGTTTGTCCTTGATCTTTACTCTCGACATTAGTGTCACTCACTATCACCTTATTGATTCCACGATTACTTTGGTATGCAAATTATAAATGCAGTAAGCCCTAATGTTAGCGGAGTAACCCAAAAATATGGCTTTGTCCCCGCGGGTTTCAAACTTAGACAGGTGCTCTCTGTTTTTAAAAACATAACAAGTACTCCCAAAAGTTCAAAAATATTTTAAATTGGGATTTTTGTAGTACCAAAGTTCATAGGAGGTTTTTTTGGTATATTTTTGAAGGTAAACCCAGTTGATGATATGACACTCTGTTTGAACTGCCTCAAACCAAAAGTATTTTGGCAAGTTCTTAGAATGTATCATTACCCTGGCAATTTCTTGGATTGTGCAATTTTTATGGTCGGCAACACCATTCTGTTGGGGTGTTTTAGGAGCGTTGAAATCATGCCAATAACCATTACAGTTACAATATTCTGTTACTCCTGAGTTCTTAATTTAACCTCCTCTATCACTACGTATTCGATTAACTTGGGTTTATTTTTCATTCTCTATTCTTAAAAGGATTTAAAAAAATTCTCGAAATGTATCAGATTTTTGTTTTAAAAATACTACCCAAGTGAATCAAGTAAAACCATCCACAATAACTAAAATGTAAATGTTACCACAGAGGCTCATAGTTCAGAAAGGATCCATAAGATCCATGTGGATTAGATCTAGAGGTTTTATCGTTAAAGTGTCTTTAAATTTCTTATGAGCAGACTTAATCATTTTTCTTTCCTGACACGGCCCACATACAACATTTGAAATTGGATTTATTTTTGGTAAACCTCCTCTTATATCTTAAGAGCTTAATTTTCCAAGACTGTCGTAATTAATGTAGCCCTAACGATTATGCCAGATTTTATTATTGTCAAGTCTGGGTAACCTACAAGTCTCATTACCCGAATTTACTGTGTAACAGTTATATGGGGTCTTATGATCTGTAAGGATGCAATCACCATTCTCATTTAAGATTTTACAATTAGTTTTTGAGAATGTGATTGTGTGGTTGGAGTAAAAAAATTGCGATATGCTCAACATATTAGCTTTAAGACCTTTCACTAATAGGACATCTTTGAAAATGGGGAGCCCTTTTTCTTGAAGTGTTCCTTTGCCTATGATCTGAGTTGATACTCCATCCCAAAACAAAACATTTTCTCCTAAGAAGTCAGTTCTGTCAGATAATTTAGTATCGACTCTGGTCATATGCTTAGAACATCCAGAGTCTAAGTACTAACTAGAAGCAAATTGTTCACTTTTTAAAACATTTATAACAATGTTACACTTCAAAATGGTAGTTAAAATTTTAGAATTTATTTAATTTCGGTAGGTAAAAATGGTAGTTTTTATATATTCAAAATAAGGTTTTAAGTGGAATTTAATTCGGGAGTAAAATTTAGAATTTCTAGCTTTTTATATTAAATTGTGGGAATCGCGATTTATCACATCGAACCTTGGTTTAGGCATGGGAACGAATTGGTTCGTGCCGGCATTGGTGGGGTATGTGGGGTTTTTTTTGTGTTTAAATTAAACTCTCCAACTTTTCTCTATCATTTAAACTCGGGTTTAGGATTTTTAAAATACTTTAATATCATTCCAAAAAGTAATAGCCTCCCATAATTTTACGTTCCCTCTTCTACAAAACCTAAATCCCATTAAACACAAGTTCGAACCTAAATTTTGAATATCCAAATTAAGTTTTCTCAAGAACATCCAAGAACATTCCTTTCCTATTTTTGTGAGAGGATCATAACCGTACAATTAGATTTTCAAGACAACTTCTTTTCAGGCGTGAATACTTCTATTATTCCCCTTAAGCGTTGTGTGTTTTAGCTATAGCTTGACCTTTAATAAATGGTGTTTTCTTAAAGTAAATTAGGTAGACTAATTAGGGAAAGTGAAAGTAATTACAGAGTTATTTTTATTTAAGTCTAAAAATATATTTAACACTTGAAACAATTTCATGCTTAGATTAAAATTTAGGTTAGGATCGAATGGTGGGACATTTCGCGTATGAACTTGGAATAATGTTTTGAATCGAACAATCACGATATTGATGGGTAGGTTCTCAAATTTAATTATTGTTGTGTGACATTGTAATATGCATGTAAAAATGAAATTTTGTGTTAATTATTGAAATATGACTTGTTTAATTAATTATTATGATTTGGACGAAATTATAATCTTGTGATTAATTGGAAGGATTGTAGAGTTAAATAAAAAAAAGCCTTATGCGATTATTGTGCGTGCTAATATTTTCAACACCACGGGGACGTTGGGATTTTGGGGTAGTTATACTTTTATCCTATTATATAGGTTTCTTTCTAGGTATGGGATTAGTAGGAAGACTTTGTGGTGGGTTTCACTTTCTAGGTGTGGGACTAGTGAGTGTAAGTATGGTTGGGCATTTCTTGGGTGGGACTAGGTAGTATGCCATCACGTGTTTTCCAGTAGCCTAGGTGAGAGACTAGGTGGTGATTTATGGTAGGTATTCTACCTAGGTGATAGACTAGGTGATACTTATGGTTTGGTGATCTCTAGGTATAAGACTAGAGATGGTTTTAGGTTGTGATACCCAAATTAACGGATGGGGATAATTGTGAATAAAGAGAACTTGAACGAAAACTAATAAGTAATAACTAAGATAATAAATGAGTATTAAAATGACTTGTGTCACGAATAAGTGCAGGAGTAACGATAAGTGGGTTGACTGGCTATAGCGACATGGGTGTGTGTTGGCATTACAAGTATGTGCAAGGCTAGCGATAATTGAGCTGACTGGATATAGTGACGTGCCGTGTGTGGATCCTCATAAGTATGTGCGGAGCTAACAAAATTGGGCTGACGGACTATATAGTGAAGGGAATGAGTGTGATGTGTTGGAATTTAAGCGCGCCAAGAGAGTTTGCAGGACCAATAGATAGGTTGACTGGATATAGTGGTGTCATATGTATAAGAATAATTTTACAACTAAATTGAGTAAGATAAAGATCTATTGTTTAAATTAATGTTGTAATTATAATAACTGAACTTGAATGGTAAGATGACTTAGTTATGTGGGTAGATAGTGTTGTGTTACTTTACTTTCATATTACTATATCGTTAATTTGAAATAGCCTGTTGTAATATTTATCATGTATGATGCTTATGTCTGGGTTCAAAGACCCTAATTGGGAGGAGTAGCTAGTGTTCATGCGGTGGGCTCTGACCCACTGCGTTGACTATAATTTCAAGCATAGTTGCTGGAGTAGCTGCACATGATGGATTGGAGATTTTTGGAGTGCAGTTGGAGATTTACTTTTATCGCTTTAGTTATTTAGATTATTTCTATTTCGTCATTTTATTTATGAGACAGTTATTATGGATTTGATGGGCCATTCGGTTCCACAGTTGTTTATAATTTTCAGTTAGATGTTTATAGTTGGATTATTTATTAGATATTATTATATCTTTTGGAGTTGGATTTATTTTTGGAGTTAGCATGGTGATGGATTTTATTTGCGTAGATGTCTATATTCGTTGGATTTGATCAAATTAATTAAATCCTCCTGATAAATTAATTCCTATATCACCGAATTCTAAATCCTCAGAAATACGGGGTATTACATATAGTTGCTAAAGTAGCTATACATGATGGATTGGAGGTTTTTGGAGTGCAACTGGAGATTTTCTTTTATTTCCTTAATAGTTTAGATCTTTTATATTCCATCATTTTATTTTATGAGACAGTTATTATGGATTTAGTGGGCCATTCGGTTCAGCAGTTGTTTACGATTTTTAGTTAGAGATTTGTAGTTGGATTATTTATTGGATATTATTTAATCTTTTGGAGTTGGATTTATTTTTTAAGTTAGCACGGTGATTGATTTTATTTGAGTGGATGTTTATATTCATTGGATTTGATCAAATTATATTTGTGGAATTTTTTTTAAAGTCTCATACTTCTGTCACATGCTAAGAATGGTATTTATTTATGACGCTCGTCATAGTTTGGCGACGGTGCCTAGCCACCTCGACGTCGAATCTGTGTGGCGTGTTACAGATAGTATCAGAGCATGGTCTTAGGTCTTGTAGGTTGTGAGTCCATTATAGCTTATGCATTACCTGTCTTTGATTCATATTGATGTTTTGTACTCTTTATTTTTTCCTTAGTCTGACGTTATTGTTCCTGTATTTTTTGATGGTGAACACTATGAGATCTGGAGATAGGAGTGAGGGTTCGATTTTTGGTCCCGCAATTCAGGAGAGGTAGGGTCAATTTGTTTTGGGTGCTGATGAGTTAGCGGCTATCATTCGCTAGGCCATAACAACTGGTATTGATATAGGGAGATAAAGATGGGGAAACCTAGAGGCGCAGAAAAAGGGTACACTCGCTTCAGTTTGGGACAAGGTTAGGGTCAGTTTCCATAAGGGCAATCCTCCCACTTTCATAGGGGGGTCACCTAACAGTTGCTCACCAATGAAGCATGATATGGAGAGACATTTGAGGATGGTGGATTGTACGGATGTGCAGAAGTAGATATTGGCTATATTTAAGTTAACTGGGAGAGTATCACCACATCTGAGGATAGGGATCGTCTGAATTATGGAGATTTTTTAGTGAAACTTAATGATAAGTATTTTTCTTATTCGATTAGGAGTACGATGAAGAAAAGTTCCTAGATTTAGAATAGGGTTCCAAGCCAGTTGTTGAGTATGAGTAGGAATCTGTCGTTGTTTGGAGGAGGTGAATACTGAGAAAAAGAAGATTGAGTAATTTTTTAAGGGTCTGGCATGGTCGATTAAGCAGATGGTTTTGGAGAATCCGACGTACATTATTTACAATCAGGTGGGGGATGTCGCACTGTTGTTATGGCAAGTGAAGATGAACTATCAGAAGAATTTAGGTAAGAGGTATAAGTCGAGTGGTTAAGATAGGGCCAAGGTAAGTGGGGAGAACAAGGGTCACAATGACCAACTGTGGAAGAGGCAGCGATCGGTGCAGGAGCAGCAAGCTTTTCAGCAAGGTAATGGTGCCCACAAAGTCCTCAGGGACAGGGGAAGGGAAAATAGGGTGAGCGAGTGCCAGTTAGGATGTATGGACCTTTTTAAGGCGTAGGTCCAAGGGCCTTTAGCACCTAAAACACTAGATATACAAGGAGAGCCAACATCACCGACATTGGGTATGTAGGGACTGGTTATGCCTAGCTGTTATTTACTTCTTTCCCGTGAACCTCAGGCAGGGCAAGCTTAGCAGGAGCCAAAGTGTGGCTAGAGGGATGCCTTGGTATTTGTTATTTTCATATATATATATATATATATATATATATATATATATATATATATATATATATATATATATATTGTATTTTTATTCGTCGGTTAGGTGCATGCAGGATTGGTTGTATGGGCACCCAATCGTAGCATTCTACCGGTAGGCATATGTAAGCCCGATTTTACGTTTGACGTTTACTCTTCGTCGAATTTCGAGGACCAAATTCCTATATTAGAGGGAAAGAATGTAAGACCCCATGATTTTGAACCGTAAAAATCTCCGTTAAATTAAAAAATTTGGGAAAATAGTTTTTTGAATTTATTTAATTTTAGGGGGAAAAAAGGTAGTTTTTATATATTCAAAATAAGGTTTTAAGTGGAAATTTATTCGGGAGTAAAATTTAGAATTTCTATTTTTTTATATTAAAATGGGGAAACCTTGGTTTGCCAGGTCGCCGTACCGGTTTGGACCGCCAGTGGTGCGGAGGGTGAGTTTTCTTTTAGTGTTTGTGTTTAACTTAAACAATCCTACTTTCCACTATTAATAAAACTCGAGTTTAGGGTTTTTAAAACACTTTTATATCATTCCAAAAATCAGTACCCTCCCATAATTTTACTTTCCCTCTTCTACAAAACCTAAATCCCATTATATACAAGTTTCAACCCAAGTTTTGAAGATTCAAATCAAGTTTTCTCAAGAACATCCAAGGATGTGTCTTTGCTATTTTTGTGAGAGGATTGCAACCGTATAATAAAATTTTCAAGACGACTTATTTTCAGGCATGGATACTTCTATTGTTTACCATAAGCGTTATGCGTTTTAGATATTGCCTAAACTTTAATAAATGGTGTTTTCTTAAAATAAATTAGGAAGAATATTAGGTGAAGTGAAAGTAATTATGGGGATTTTTTTATTCAAATCTAAAAATATATTTAAGACTTGAAACAATCACATGCTTATATTAGAAATTGGGTTAGGATAGAATGGTGGGACGTTTCACGTGTTTGGATTAAAAATATTAACTTGGAATAGTGTTTTGACTCGAATAATCACGATATTGATGGGTAGGTTGTGAAATTAAATTATTATTATGTGACATTTGACATGCATATAAAAATGGATTTTTGTGTTAATTGTTGAAATATGACTTGTTTAATTAATTATGATTAAATGGACATATTTTTGACGAAATTGTAATCTTGTGATTAATTGGAAGGATTGTAGAGTTAAATAAAAAATATGCCTTATGTAATTATCATGCGTGCTAAAATTACGAACACCGCGGGGGCATTGAGATTTTAGGATAGTTATATTTTTACCCTTATTTGATAGGTTTCTTGTTATGTATGGGACTAGTAGGAAGACTTTGTGGTGGGCTGCACTTTTTAGGTATGGAACTAGTGAGTACAGTTGGGTATTCCCTAGGTGGGACTAGGTAGTACGCTATCACATATTTTTCGTTAGCCTAGGTGGTGATTTGTGGTAGGTATTCTTCCTAGGTGATACTTATGGTTTGGTGATCTCTAGGTATGCGACTAGGGATGGTTTTAGGTTGTGGTACTCGAATTAAGGGTGGGGCTAATTTGAGAATAAAGAGAACTTGAATGAAAATTAATAAGCAATGCCTGAGATAATAAACGGGTGTTAAAATGATTTGCATCGCGAGTATGTGTAGGACTAAAGATAATTGGGTTGACTGGCTATAGTGACGTGTGTGTGTGTGTATGTTGGCATGAAGAGTATGTGTAGGGCTAATGATAGTTGGGCTGACTGACTGTGACCACCCGCTCACCGAAATAAGGGGTGGCCAGCCCGATACTCCAGTATAACAGGAATCATGGATGCAATCATTCTCAGCATCGCAACAATATAATAAGTATGCGGGATAACCACCATATATTTCAGAAAAACGGGTTGCCAAAAAAAAATTTGTTTTAAGTTAAAGAAAGAATTTACACAACCCAATCTGAAAAGAAAATGGAAACCCAAAAGAACTTATATTACATCAACGACAAGTATACAATAAGGGGACTGAATAAGCTGTCGGTCCACAGTCCTTACAAACCAAAAGTAACAAGTTAATTAAGTTACATTTTACATTACATTAGACAATTACAAAAGCTTGGGCCACACGCCCGAGTAAACGACCCGATCATAACTAGAGTACAAAAATGAAGACGTCTACACAAAATATCCCGTAATATCCGCAAAGTATCACGGCTCCCCAAAACACCGGAATAGGAAAGTCAGAACGGGCGTCCTTGCGGCGGAGCACCTGAGCGGATACAAGATTCACGCACAACAAGAAATATGAACGGGCCAGGGCTCGATTTTTATATGATTACCATATGAATAAAGAGTATGACAGTTATGAACAGATAATCATGATAGGTAAGGATGAAAATCTACTACACGATTTAAAGCATAAACTAAGGTAATTTACATGATCACAAATTTTATTCAATTATACAAGAGGATAAGGGTGATTAACATTAATTAAAATCTCCATCAATTTCTATATCGCATTTCATCATTCCGTTCCTTATCAGGAAACATAATCACAATTATATGCTCTTTATGGCATTTATCGTAAATCAAGTCCAACTTGAAAAGAATAGTTATATTCATATACATATAATGATTCTAAGACCGCCCTTCCCGGTTTCCCCACTATGCGCTACCCTAAATGACTATCATCTTCCAGGGCCTATTACCAAGACAACCTGGGCACCTATAACGCAAAACGTCGGGAAGCGTCCATATGCCTGTGGGAGAGTCATGACCACACCCAGAATCACCTCACCATCGCATAAACATACAATAATCGCTCATATGACCTAGGACTATATCCACCCTGCATTCATTAGCCAGGGGGCTTCACCTCACGCGCGAACTTCCCTTATGATAGCATTTAGAGAGGTGTGTTTAAGTAAATTATCATTTACCATATTCATCTTCATTTCCATTTTACATATGTATGTTTCATTTTGTCCGAAGCCATAATCATTTACATTCTTGTAATTACATCATATTTTATCCGAAGCCATACGTAATTCATATCATCATTACATCCTCAAAGAATGAGTAATTCTCAATTTATTCTCCAAACATTTTAGGGTTCTATAACAAACCACCAAGACTATCGTACCTCGATTGAGCCTCTAAAGTCTCCAAATATGACCTTACAACTCCTAGACGCCTAATAAATAACTAAAGGAAAGAAATGACCTAACGTCACTTTGTACAACCCCCGTAATAAGCCCTCATTTAACACATTTCTAATGTAGGGTAGTTAATTAACTCATCTAGAACTCTAGGACTCTAAGTTTACTTCATACAAGAAGGTTCCTAAGCCCCTATCTTAAGAGAAAGATACTAGAAGACATTTAGAATTTGAGGGTGAAAAACAGGGGACCGGTTGACCGGTCAAGAAACCGCGGTCGACCGTGCCTCAAAATTTTGCCTGAGAAGAAAAGCAGAAAGCTAAGTTCGAAGGGACCGGTCGACCGGTCAGGGGGCCGCGGTCGACCGCTACCGAAATTTATACTTATGTGGGAAAGCAGCGGGCTCTTCCTCGATGGCCCAGTCGACCGATCCTGGGACCGCGATCGACCACGCTTAGCAGGCCTAGAGTTCCTTTCTCTTCTACAAAGCTAAAACCAAAGCCTAACCTCATATTCTTGCCTCCCTTCCGTTGACCCGCATCAATAACATAACCATAACAATTCAAAACTTCAACAAACCAATAAAATCCATTTAGATCCTACAAATTCAAGATCTAATGATTTAAACACCAACATATGTACCAAAACCTAATATTTGCCCAAATCTCCCAAATATACAACTATCATTGCAATTTATCCACAAGGAATCATATATTTGCAAGTAGAAAACTTGCCTTAGGGTTGTAGTCTCGAATCTTCCTTCCGGTAGCAACGATTCCACGCCAAACACTTTAATTTTCTTCTTTCTCTATCTTTCTCCACACTCTTCTCTCTCTCTTTCTCTTCTCTAGGGTTTTAATACACTTAAGAGAAATAAATGAGGTGCAAGACTTAAATAGTGGCTTTAGTCGAAATTCCCAACTTTAATGGTTAATACCACACAAAAATGACTCACAACTACACATTTAAGCTATAACCAGTCAAAAGTGCCCGAAACATAAAAATACAATATGACACTTATTTCGACTATCTCGCACATTTCGGGACTAACTACGCCCTCTAAATTGTCATTTGGAAATTTTATAACTCATTTCAGGTTGCGGTTTCATTTTAAACCATAATTGTCATTTTAAAACATATGACACTATAAAACGCACATGATGATATTTACATACACATACAGTAAATATGCAACAATTTAGTAAATATTAACTTTTAACTCATTTGATTAATATTTACTTCATATTCTAACATTTTATATAATTACTTCACACAGTAAATTAATATAAAATAAGTTCTCAAAAGCGAGGGTTGTTACACTGACTATAGTGACATGTCGTGTGTTAAACCACATGAGTATGTGTGGAGCTAATGAAATTGGGCTAACTGGATATAGTGAGGGGAATGAGTGTGATGTGCTAAAATTTCATCACGCCAAGAGTATGTGCAGGACCAATAGAACGGTTGACTGGCCATAGTGGTGTCGCATATTTAATAATAGTTGTATAATTAAATTGATTAAGATAAAGATATAATGTTTCAATTAGTGTTATAATTATAATAATTGGATCTGAATAGTGGGGTGACTTAGTTATATGGGTAGTTAATGTTGTATTACTTTACTCGCATGTTACTATATTGTTAATTCAAATACTCAATTATAATATTTATCATATATGATACTTATGTTTGGGTTCACGGACCCTAATTGGGAAGAGTAGCTAGTGTTCATGCAGTGGGCTCTGACCCATTGCGTTGATTAACATACCAGGTATAGTGTAACACCCTGCCTACTAAAATACCGGGTGGCCAACTCGTGATAAAAATAAATCATATGTCTTATATGGATCGTTCTCAGCATCACTATAGAAAACCTTTTTAAAGTTACTAACCACCTACTAATTTAAATAGACCGGTGCCAAATTTTATCTTTCATTAATTAACAACATACGAAAGTAAATAATAATAAAACCATCCACACAAACTGGTAACTGAATCCAACACAAATGAATAATATAAATAAGAATGATCGAATCAACTATCAGATAAATAATAAAATCCAATAATAAATTGAATAACAACTTCGATACACAAGGTTAAAATAAATAACTGAATACTAAATCTGAGGGTAACATTCCCATTTGAGTACCGAAGTAAAGATCCTACACTAAAATGAATGAACGAAGCGACTTTAACAAAATCATGCAACTTCCACATGAGCTGTGGCTGCGCATCCCTGGATATAATTCTCAAATTGGGCGTCCCTGTGGCTGGACACCTAAAAGGTTTTAAAAAAATATTTTGACACGGGTCAGAGCCCAAGTAAATCATTTTGAAAATATTTAGCAAGAAATTAAATTGCCATAGTTAAATATGCATGCACATTTTTCATATTTAAGCTAGTGTCCCACTCTCTTGAGGCATAACTCAACCCTCATCTGATGTACACACCTAACGCTTGCCTGCTAACCTTCCTTGTTAAGCTACCCCACCTAACTATCCACATCACACCTCTTTCTACCGCACTACTCTAATTCGAGTATTCTTACTTTGATTATTAAGTTATATGCTCATTAACTTATTAATCGATTCAACTATATTAAATTATATTACGTTCACACTAGTTATATAGGAAGCACATTTTTAAATCATATAACTTTCACATAAGTTATATAGGAAACCATTTTTTAAATCATATAAGTTTCACATTAGTTATATAGGAAACCACTGTTTAAACCACAAAACTTTCACATTAGTTATATAAGAACTAACATCACACTTACGTATTAATCTCATATATAATTATGTACTCATATTATATACATATTAGTATACTACAACATTCACACACATGTAAAGTATAATAACCATCCATTCCCGAGTACTAACTCACCAGATGCTTTGTCTAAAATGTTGTCATATCCCAGGTATGCTCACTCTAACCCGGCTACCTCAAGTTGGACTCATTCCCGAGCTTGAGAAAAATAAATAAACGTGGTGGAGGCAGTTATAGTTTCCCAGTTATGAGAAAGAATCATACCCAAGATGTCTCATCCCGAAAAGAATCACAACATATAAATACTGGATGCTATGACCCGAGGATTATACTCTCCCTGCTTCTTAAGCCAGGGGATTCACCCACTTCATGCAACCTCCTATGATAGCACTAGAGGGGTATGTATTCCTATAAATATCGTTCACATCGATATTTATACAACACACAAATATATATATATATATACTATCACACATAACCGTATACATATATTGAATAAAGTCCTAACCCGTGCCCTATCCCCAAAATACGCAAGTGTATATCTCAACCTGTAATTTAATTAATCACATATAAATTAATTTATTATTCAAATAGTGCTACCCAACTACAATAACCAGACCCACTCATTCGATATGTATCATCACCTTTTAGAATTTGTTACACGAATTTCCACTATTAAGTTTAACACTCCTCGTTAAATTTAATATTCGATAATTTATTATGTATCTCTATAATAAATTAAACTAGTTACTCCATGCCTAACTCCCGTCACACTAGACTGAAAATATCCGAGTCAAAACCCCGACTCTTACTGTAATTAATTTCATATTAATTAATTTATCAAATGGCCTCACTCAACCAGAATGCCCGGACATAAACTTTTAGAATTTATCACAAAAATTCCGGTAAATAATTTTGACATAGTTTAACAATTTAATCTTCCTTAATACCTAACTCTCAATATCCTAGGTATTAATATCCCATTTAATTGTTCTCTAATGAAATTCTTAAAGGCCCGAAAAGAATACAAAAAAAGGACAAAATTGCCAACATTTTCCCTCTGCTGTTCGAACGACTTGCACTATCGTTTGAATGACATGTAAGGTTGCTCGAACGACTTGCCATGTCATTCGACACTGCATGTCCAATAGCTTATTCATCTTCCTTACACCCATGTTTCGGACATTAACGAATCCCCAAGCTTTGATTCAAACCCAAAATTTTTTATCCAACTATTTCTAATAATAATTCCTCTCTTAAACAGATTTAAATCGTGGATTTTTCCCTTAACTACCATCGATTTATAACAATCACATTAAGAAGAAAAATTGGGTTTATCACGATTTTTTTCCTACATTCGTTTCTTCAAATTTTATTTCATAACTCCAAATTTAAATAGCTTGGATTATTGTCCTACTAATATAAATCAGATGTCAACTCTTTTGATCCATAACAGAATATTAATTGCACCTTTAATCTACATAAATTGCCCAATTCATAAACACCCATTTTCTATGCGATAGCCCACCCAAAACGAGTATTATTTACCCCACCATGATATGAATCGCAATACCTCAAATTAAATGAAAGAAAGTTTAACTACTTTCCTGAATAAGTTCGTAGGATTTGATTTTCTTTGATGTAGACGAAAATTTGATGAAGAACACACCTCTCTTTGCTTAGTTTGGGTCCCAAAATCTCCCTCTTTCCTCCTCTGCAAAACTAGGATTTTCTATTTGAGTTCTGTCAGCCACAAACTCACTAATGTAGGTTTTATATCAATAATCCCGAAATTAAGCCTATGGGCCAAGCCCAAATGACCCGAACACCCCCGTGTGAGTTCGGTTATGCCTAAAAATGTCCCGAAACCCAATTACTACCCCCGGGTGCTCTTTTCTGACTATCTTGACCTATTCGGAATCAATCGTGCACTCACAATCGTCATCCGAGTTACTTAACTAAAATCTTCAACCTCGTCCTCAAATTACGACACATGTAAATTTTAAAATAACCTGAATTAATTAAATCTCAATTCAATAATTTAATTAAATCCTCCAGATATATTAATTCCTATATCACTAAATTAATTAAATTCTAAATCTTCAGAAATACGGGGTATTGCATACTTCCCCTCTTACAAAGAAATTTCATCCTCGAAATTAAGCTAAGTCTAGTACTCCAAGCCTCGAATACTTCCCTACTCACATGCCTCTAAGATCGCTACACATATCTCTACCCCTTCTAATAGCGAATTATATTAAAATTAAATTAATTACCCAGGGCTCCCATACACCCTATACCCGTTCTTATCCGCACAAATGTTTCCTGGCTCTACTAGCCTTAAATCGTAATATAACTTTCAACTCACAGTTACAAACACATATATGTATAATAACCAAGGTACCAAACATATGTCCTAATGAACAAACCTCTCCCCACTTCCAATGTTGCGCTAGGTTTAATGCATGGGATGTCTTGCAAAGTGAAATCCAAATAAGGAACCCTCTGGATACACTACTACCTAACATTTCCAGTCGTTGAGATCCGTTAGGCCTTCAGTCCATAGCACGTACCCCTAAATTCTTGTCTCTTGACATACAAGTATACTCGTCCACTCTCATGTTACAAAAGACATCATACAATACGACGCCCCTTACTATCACTAGTTTCTTAGCGCAAATCAATCACGAGCTATATCTACTCACTCGATAATAAACCTATCCACCCTGAATCCCATCAGTAACCGTCCCTACTTATCGAGATCAAATATAACAATACAAACATTTTCTTATAAGTCTACTATGCAACACACCATAATATATATACACGTATATATAGACTAGACCCTCTTTCAGGTGATAACTAGCACAAGTAAATCACCCCTTAGAATAGCGAAGATAAAGTCTCACCATACTATATACTATAACTCAAACATCCCGACATAAATATCACTAATGTCTCGTATGTAACACACTTATCTCAAGCTCAGCTCCGTACTCTTGGCGTGGCCATAACATACAGGTATTCTTAATTACCCCATAATTTTCATTTAATTCTTCTCGATACTGCCCCGCCCATTAACTTGTGGTACATAAGTTTTCTCGGTGCTTCCTTCGCAGCACTACCCGGCTCCACTAGCCATATATTGTAATAGATCTCAACTTAAAGTGTTTCATCTATATGTTCAATAATTTAACATTTAAAACTGATGTATTAGCATCCAAAAACGTCTCACTACTCCCAATATTTATTAAGGTCCATGCGTATAATATCCCGCAATGACGCTTAAAAGAACTTTCCCCTAATGCACTATCCCTTAGCATTGTCGATCATCAAAATCTATGGGTCCCAAGAACATAACTAAGATATAAAAAATTCTATCTCCCAACACATAAATCAAATCGTCTATGCCCATGTCCCTCAAGGCGTTACACGATACGATGCTCTCACTATCACTAAATTCTTAGCATGTAAACAACAATGACCTAAAAACTCTCTGCTCAACGGTGTACCTGATATACACTGAATCACATCAGTAAAAGTCCCTACGCATCGAGATTCAATATAGCTAGACAATTGTATTCTCTGAAGTCTTCTTCATAAAAATATCGCTGCGATCTCGACCCTCTTTCAAGTGAGACATCGCAAACATATACATCCTATCCCAGAAAAATGAACATGATAGTCTCGTTATAACCTCCCACCATTGCTTAACAGTCCGTACCCAGGATAAAACCATACCTCGAATATCACCTCTCAAAATGAGCTATCTTCATAAAATATATCCTCTCAGTGTCCACGCCTTCTCCCCTACGGATGGAACTAAAGAGAGCCTTACTACTCAACGATAAATATACACACTATAATAATATTAACGATACTTCTACTAAACCCGTTTCTCATGCAAATCTAGTACTAATAAATTATCGTGACTCGCTCGTGTCACATAAAATAGACCCCAGTCATCCCGAGATAAAACTCATACTTTCAATTGCCAATAGACCTCGCGGTTCTAATGGTTCTTAGAAATAACACCCTCATCCCAAATGAACCAAACAATTCTTATAACTGTTGCCCCTACTAGCCATCCCGTCATTGTCCCCACAATTCGCTCCGGACAAGATCCACACATGTGTTCTTACTCTTTACACATAAGACACTCCTCTATGTCATTCCCTTTTCCCTGGCCCCACTGTATCGGGGTTGTCCTTCTCACCAACTTGGTAGTCTTGACCCTAATTAATACCCCTGTTGTTCGTTTGGCTTCGCTGGCCTTATGGGACTCATTGCTGGCCTTGATGGCCCTAACTGAATCCATCGCCACCTGGTAGGAATTCTATTAATCTCAATCAATACACTGGGTCTTCTACTGGGTATACCCACATGTGGTGCCTTACTAGAATAGTTAATTCCAGTCTTGCCCTTTTATTAGGTTCTGTAACCCTCTTTGCTCTTTTCTCATGGAAGTGCTGATATCAATTTGTAAATGTACGACATTGACTACAACGGTACCAGTCGTTCTATCTTGATTTCCCCATCCATGCTTATATTTTCTATCCATGAGTCCATCATTAACTTACAGACCTTTTTGATTCTCCGTATCCACCTTGTCGGGTACGAAGTTCGCTAAACACATCAACTTTCCTTCATGACCGACCACTGCACGATCCTTTTGAAATAAGTATTGAAATCTCCTTTGCATCTTTGTTTAAACAACTGATGAGAGGATTTGCGGTCAAACCACATCCCAAATTCCTTGTTATTTATGGTATCTGTCCATTGTTATTGTGACTGACTCCCATTACCACAATATCACTCCTATGAGCCCATATTTAGCCCAAAATTTAATCCTGGGTGCCACTGCACTCCACCCTACACAATTTCCTTTGGATTGTCTCCTTCCATTGACATGGTGACTTCTATCGCGGTCACCGCTACCAAAATATTCCATGACTTCTGCTGAACCTCTCCCCTTGTAGTCCTTCTAATGGCCCTAGCTGGTCGTCAAAAGTTGTTCGATGTATGAAGCCCAACCGTACTCATATATGAATCGCATCAACTATACGTAATAGCAGGAGAATGTAAGTCACATACGTAAAGGAATACAATAATCCTATAATAAGGCTCTATATCAAATAATGCTACGCTGAAATGTAATAAGCCACACAGATCCTAAGGACTCTAGAACCTGGCTCTGATACCATCTGTGACACCCCGCCTACTAACATACCGGGTGGCTATCCGATGATCAAAATAAAACGTTTGTCTCATATGGCTCATTTTCGGCATCACTGTCGAAAACCTTTTTAAAGTTACTAACCACCTAGTAATTTAAGTAGATTGGTGCCAAATTTTATCTTTCATTAATTAACAACATGCGAAAATAAATAATAATAAAACCATCCACACAAACTGGCAACTCAATCCAACACAAATGAATAATATAAATAAGAATGACCGAATCAACTATTAGATCAATAATAAAATCCAACAATAAACTGAATAATAATCTAGATACACAAGGTCAAAATAAATAACTGAATACCAAATCTTAGGGCGACATGCCCAAATGAGTACTGAAGTAAAGATCCTACACTAGGAATGAATGAACGAATCATTTATAGCAAAGTCCTGTAACTTCCACATGAGCTGCAGCTACGCATCCCTGGATAGAATCCTCAAACTAAGTTTCCCTGTGGCTGGACACCTAAAAGGACTTAATTTTTTTTTTACACGGGTGAGAGCCCAAGTAAAATATTTTGAAAATATTTAGCAAGCAGTTAAATTGCCATAGTTAAATATGCATGCATACTTTTCATATTTAAGCTAGTGTCGCACTCTCTTAAGGCATAACTCACCCTTCATCTAATGTACACACCTAACGCCTACCTGCTAACCATCCTAGTTAATATACCCCAACTAACTAGCCGCATCACACACTACACCAAATCTATTGGATTGTCACGGTCATTGACCGTGACAAGTCTAACTTGTCAAGGTCAATGACTGTGACAATTCTGGGGGTGACAAATCTTGTTGTCACAGACTTATCACGATCATTGACCGTGACAAGTTCATTAGACTTGTCATAGTCCTGTCACGGTCTATGACATTGACAAGTTTTGTCATGGTAATTGACCATGACACGTTTCCCTTATCACGGACTTGTCACGGTCAATGACCGTGATAAAACTGGGCATAATTTAAAAAAAATCTACTGTGCAGTTTGGCCACTGCCACTGCCCAGTAGTATATTTGTACCTGTTATAGCAAACTTGTACCTGTTTAAACAACATATTTCCAAATAAAATAGAAAGAATGCACTAATTCATTGCATATATATTTCCATATCCAAATGTCCAAATCAAAACAATTCAAGTATAATCCAAGAGTCCAAATAAAAATAGATATAAATAATGTCACGACAGAGTGTATGGGGCAGGTTCGAGGAGGAAGGAAGGCCACACGATATACGCATTTGAGACACCCCTCAATATACTTCACGCATCATTGTTCAGGCAACCACAATGCGGAGTTATCCTTTGTGGGTATCACATGCGTGATGAGCACCTTGGCCTCGATGTTTTGAAGGTTACGTCCATAAACCGGCATACCCTCAACGGTATTCGGGTCCGTCAACCCCCTCGCTATCCGTTGGCCATCACATATGTCGCGTAAAAACACACTCGGCCAACCGATTGTTGACATACGCCGCTGGATGAGAGCCAAGTAGGGGACTTGATCATAAAGCGATGTGTCTGTGCGTATCGACGATGAAGAAGCGATGTCCATGCCCTCCTCCCCCCCCTCCACCACCTTCTCCTTCCCTTTACCCTTTTTGCCCAACTGACGCTTCATGAATGCGTACATATCAGGACTGTCACCTCCAACCTTGATAGCTTCGCGTCATGTGTGTCCACCTGACGAGCCAACCCGACGTTTCTCATCTCCATTCCGGTTATCCTAGATTTTCCCACCCGTGAGCTCACCCTCTATTCCTCCCTTTGCGATCATCACCAAGCACTTGAATGAGTGCGTCCATGGACAAAGATGTCTTGTCAGCATCAGATTGCGACTCATGCACTTCCTTAAGCTTTGCCTGAAACGATAAACAACACACGATTAGTTAAATATGTAAACATAAATTATAACATAATTCACAAAAAATAAACTATCGAATTACTTACAATTATGGTCGCGATGCTCAAGGACACCTCCTTATCATTGCCCTTCTTCGTCGGAATTGCCACATAGGCATCGAACATATGTGGGCTACCCTCAGGGCCACTCCCCGTCCCCTAAAATAAAATAATGCAAAATTAGTAAGTAGCACAGAGTAAAATAATGAAGAATAACATATTTCTATAATTATAGAAAAATAAAAACTTACCATCCTGTGCTCCACCTCGGCGTAAGACGTCCGGTCGGAGTAGTGCACGTCCGTCTTTTTTGCCCAGTTTTCCCTCCCCGATTGATGAGATGCCAATTGTCGCTCCTTGAGCTTATTATCAATGAACTTTTTCTAATGTGTCAATGCGATCGTCTCCTTCGACGGGACGAAATCACGCATTCTGATAATGGACTCCCAGTTCTTCCCAAAGCGTATTCTCCTTGGGTTGCAAGCCCTTCACCCAATTCAGAATTCCTGTCACGCTATTTCCAGGCAAACCGTATTGGGTCTTCAAACTATGCAAAACAACCATGGCATGTAAATTTGTTTGATCCTTCTCACAACCAGAGTATAACGATTGGGTTGCCTCAAATTTTACACTTTGGTAGTCATCGTCAAGGTTATCCTGATATCTTCATGAGCACCTGAACCTTGTACATCTTCAGTGACCTCATTCTCTTCCACTTTATGAACACCGTAAGCATCATCAACTAAATCCTCTAACATATTATGATCTACGTCATCCCCTTCTACATCTATCCTACTTGTTGAAGGTTGTTGTGAAGGTTTCTCGGGGGATAAAAAGAACTTTCAATTCCGTGTGAAAACTCCAAAATCGATTATTATCTTGCATACCCCATCTTAACAAATGTAGTTCAACTGTTTTCCACTCAAATACCTTACCATTCCAACACCTAGTACACGGACACGAAAACTCTTTATCATTATGACATCTCTTTGCATATTTCACAAATTCATTAGCACCTCTACGAAACACATCCCCCCATTCTATTTATCTCCCCCACCCACTCTTTGTATTTAGGATATCCCATCACAGCTACTACAAACAATCACCTATTAAAGGTAGAAACGTATATTCATGGATTAGTATAAACAAAATTTAGATTTATAGTATGTTTCATTTAATTATGTCTTATTTATATTCAATCTTTAAATTTCAAATTCATAGTCAATTTATAATATTTAATTCCTATTTCCCCCATCTCCTCTAAAGAGTGAGTGGTTCTATCCCATTCAAGACCGCGTATTTTTGTAATATACTTAACAACTCATTCACATTGTTATAATTTGAGAAAAATTAGGCAGCATATCCCCATAGTTCTCCAAGTACACGACGTAGATTCGCAAGAGTGAGTGTTTTTTCAATTTATCAATTGAAATAACACTCACACTTGCCAATCTAGTATGTACCCAGAGAATATTAAGATACGAATGCAAAACTTCCTCCAAAAGTAACAAGTTTAAGCCACTAAGAATATTATTATATAGAAATTATGCAGTCCCAAATTGTCCAAACGGGACAATTCGAGAGATCTCATTATAGGGGTAATGACTCTCGAATGGGTCTAAGGGCTATTGAATGCGTATGCATAAGAACTAGAAGGCTAGTATCTATGCGCATTAAATGCAATATCATGTATGTTTCATTTAATTATCATAAATGAAACATACTATATATATGAATTAATAATATATTGTTCGTGACACAAATTAATTTTAGAAAAAAGTTGAAAACTCCCCCCCCCCCCCCCCCCCCCCATTTGGACAATAATCTAGTGGTCATGCCACTTCCAAAATTAACCAAACCAACATCGGTCCACTATAATCCAACAACAACAACAACAACAAACCAACAAATGTTTATCCGGTACTCCTTCTAATTCATCTACTTAATTAATTCATTTCATCATGTCTTATATATATATATCATCTTTAAATCTATACAATTAAAGTTACAATTAAAGCTATATTTTATTAATTAATTTATCCATTTCAACCGTCACAGTGTAATATTAATGTTTAACAAGTTAATTCTGAATTCTAAAACAACAACATCTAATATGTACAATTACTAAAAATTCTAAACATAAATTCAAACTAACTACTTACTAATTCAAAACCAACAATTAATAAAGGCTCCTAACTCATTTATATCGAATTAAAGTCATAATTATATTAACAATAATAATTATAAGTTCCAATTTCAATTCCTATTATGACTATTCCGTGAGAAAAATCTCAACATATATTTGGGTATTTACATATTTGGGTATTTACATATTTGGGAATTTACACATTAATCAACGCACACACACACATGCACCCCTCCCCCCCACCCCCTGCCCCCTTCCCTCCCCCCCACACGCACACACCCCCTGCAAATACACACACACACAGACACCACCCCCATACCCCCAGCCCCCTCCTCCCCCCACACACCTGTACACGCACATACACACCACCCACACATACACACCCACACATACATACACACACACACACATATATACAAAGGAAAGAGAAAGAGAGGGGAAAACTTGAAAATCACTTTGAGAGAGAGAGAGAGAGCAGTCGCTTAGAGAGAGTAAGAGGGAGGAAAACCAAAACGGTGGGAAAAAAAGAGGGGAGGGTTTTTTTACTAACAAATTTGTCACGGACCTGTCACGGTCTTTGACCATGACAACTTTATAAGATTGTCATGGTCATTGTCCGTACAAGTCTGTGATAACTATACTTGTCACAGACTTGTCATGGTTAATGACCGTGGCAAAAAATGGGTATATTTTTGTCACCGTCATTAACTGTGACAAGGGTGGCCAGCTGAAGGGTGCCAATTTGTCCTTTTTGATGTAATGATGCCTTTTTCTATCGTACTACTCTAATCCGAGTATTCTTACTTTAATTATTAAGTTATCTTCTCATTAACTTATTAATCGGTTCAACTATATTAAATCATATAACGTTCACACTAGTTATATAGGAAATTACTTTTTAAATCATACGACATTCACATTAGTTATAAAGGAAAACACTTTTTAAATCATATAACTTTCACATTAGTTATATAGGAAACCACTTTTTAAATCATATAACTTTCACATTAGATATATAAGAAATACATTCACACTTATTTATTAATCTCTTATGTAATTATCTACTCATATTATATATGTACTAGTATACTACAACATTCACACACATGTAAAGTATAATAACCATCCATTCCCGTGTACTAACTTACCGAATACTTTCTCTAAAATTCTATCTTGTCCCATGTATGCTCACTCTAACCCAGCTATCTCAAGTCGGATTCACTCTCAATCTTGAGAAAAATAAATAAACGTGGTGGAGGGGATCACAGTTCCCTGGGTGTGAGATATAATCATACCCAAGACGTCTCATCCCGAAAAGAATCACAATGAATAAATACTGGACGCTATGATGTGGAGATTATACTCTCCCTATTCCTTAAGCCAGGGGATTCACCCACATCGCGCAACCTCCTATGATAGCACTATAAGGGTATGTATTCCTATAAATATCATTCACACCGATATTTATAAAGCGCGTACACACACACACACACACACACACACACACATATATATATATATATATATATATATATATATATATATATATATATATATATATATATATATATATATATATATATATATATATATATATTATCACACATAATCGTATACATATATGTAATAAAGTCCGGCTAACCCGTGCTTAACACCCGTAGCACTAGCCCAAAAATACCTAAGTCTATATCCTGACTTGTAATTTAATTAATCACACATTAATTAATTTGTTATTAAAGTAGTGTCACCCAACTACAATACCTATACCCACTCATTCGGTCCGTATCGTCAACCTTTAGAATTTGTTACACGAATTTTCACTATTAAGTTTAACACCCCTCGTTAAATTTAATATTCGATAATTTATTACGTATCTCTATAATATATTAAATCGTCTACTCCGTGACTAAACCTGTCGCACTAGCTTGAAAATCGTGGATTTTGCCCTTAATCACCATCGATTTATAACAATCACAGTAAATAGCAAAGTTGGGTTTATCACGATTTTCTTCCTACACTCATTTCTTCAGATTTGATTTTAAAACTCCATATTTAAATAACGTGGATTATTGGCCTACTAATATAAATTAGATGTCAACTCTTTTTATCCATAACACAATATTAATTGCACCTTTCATCTACGTAAACTGCCCAATTCATAAACACCCATTTTCTATGCGATAGCCCACCCAAAATGAGTATGATTTACATCCACCGTGATATGAATCGCAATACTGCAAATTAAATGAAAGCTACTTTAACTACTTGCCTGAATAAATTCGTAGGGTCTGATTTCTTTTGATGTAGACGAAAATTTGATGAAGAACATACCCTTCTTGTCTTGGTTTGGCTCTTTAAAGCTCTTCCAATATCTCCCTCTTTTATCCTCTGCAAAACTAGAGTTTTCTATTTGAGTTGTGTCAGCCACAAACTCCCTAATATAGGTTTTATATCACTAATACTAAAATTAAGCCTATAGGCCAAGTCCAAATGACCCGAACACCCCCTTGTGAGCCCGATTATGCCTAAAAATGCCCCGAGACCTAATTACTACCCAGGGTACTCTTTTTCGATGACCTCGACCTATTTAGAGTCAATCGTGCACTCAGAATCGTCATCCCAATTACTTAACTAACCTCATCCTCAAATTACGACACATGTAAATTTTAAAATAATCTGTATTAATTAAATCTCAATTCACTAATTTAATTAAATCCTCTAGATAAATTAATTCCTATATCACCAAATTAATTGGATTCTAAATCCTTAGAAATATGGGGTATTACATATAGTTGCTAGAGTAACTGTACATGATGGATTAGATGTATTTGAAGTGAAACTGGAGATTTTCTTTTATTTCTTTAATAGTTTAGATTATTTTTATTCCATCATTTTATTTATGAGACAGTATTATGGATTTAGTGGGTCATTTGGTTCAGCAGTTGTTTACAATTTTTAGTTTGAGATTTGTAGTTGGATTATTGATTGGAAATTATCTTTTGGAGTTGGATTTATTTTTGGAGTTGGCATGGTGATTGATTTTATTTGCGTGGATGTTTATATTCATTGGATTTGATCGCATTATATCTCATGGAAAAAGTTTTTTTAAAGTCTTATATTTCTGTCCCATCCTCGAGGCTCTCACGTTTAAAAATATCCTCGTTGGTGTGGGACAAACTAAAAGTATTCACGTGACCTTCCATGAAGGCGGTGACGTTAGGTTCATGTGGTGATTCATCCCCCGAATCCTATGACTCGAAGTTACTATCGCTAAGAGCAGCCTTACGTGCAACTTTCTTGCCCTGTATCTTTAGCCTAGCGGGATACTCATGTGCCTTGTGTCATTTTCCCCTCACATTCATAACATCTCACTTTATCTTTCTCACAAATATTATTGCCCTTATTCTTATATTTATTTTTTTCAAAAATCCTTTTTTGGAAGAATTTTGTTTGTTAAATTTGAGATTTTTTTAAATTCGTAAAAAGGGCTAAATCATCAAGCTCAAAATCAAATTCAGGCTCAGAATCAAAAATATTTTCTTTCTTCTTTTTTGCTTGAGTTTTAAGAGCATTTCCTATTTCCTTTTTCTTTTTAGTTTTGGGAAAGTTGTCGATTTCATAAGTTTGAAGGTTTTCTACGAGTTCTTCTAATCTAAGAGTATCTTAAATTCCTAATGAATTTAAAATAGTTACTTTAGATATAAAACGGGCAAGCAGGAATCTCAAAATCTTTATCGTAACTCTCGTCTCAGGAATTTTCTCACCCAAATTAAAACTTGAATTGACTATTACCGATAAACGTGCATAAAACTCATTGAAAGATTCGAACTCTAGCATGGTAATAGTCTCAAATTTTGTGGCGAGGTTGTGAATCTTAGAATCTTTCACAATGTTGGTACCCTCATAAGTGAGTTGGAAGGTATTCCAACTTTCCTTAGACGTGGTACACATCACGATGCGGCAAAACTCGTCAAGAGTGACGACTCTAGGAGTGGCACTTAGGCCGTGAGAGTTGTAAGTAATCAATTTAAGATCATCCTCCGTCCAATTAGTGATGGGTTTAAGACTTTCGACATTGTCGTTGGTCACAGTGGGTGGTGTCCACCCTCTTTCACATACAAGCCAGACCCTTTCATCAATTGTTTTTAAAGCAAACCTCATCCTAGCTTTCTAATATGAATAATTTGACCCATAAAAAAAAGGAAGCCTATTATATAAATTATCCATAAAATTCAAAATTTAAAAAAAAAATTGATATCAATTTAAAAAAAAAAGGATCACACAATATTTTAGTGCAACCACCTCCGATACCAATTTGAGAAAGCGGGATTTGTATGAATAGTTCGTATACTGGGTTCCTCACATAGAAGTTCAAATTTTAGTCAAATTTTATCTTGATTATAATTAGGTGTACATGCGATGATAATATCCAATTAAATTCTAATCAGTCACACAATCAAAACACGCATGCAAAGAAGTAAGGAAAAATCGCTTTTTAGGGATAAACCTTTTATTCAGTACTATAGAGAATTTAATAGACACAGTTGACCTATAGACTGCTTACCATTAAGTATAACGCGTAGAGTCTTTAATTCTTCTGTAGATTAAGGCATAGTCCCGTGCCATCCATATGAAGTGGTCTTCCCTTGGTATCCATACATCTCGTTCGAACTAAACCCATCTCCTTTGAACGATACTTAAAAAAAATTCTTTTTAAATTCTATTTAACAAAAAGCCTCGATTTTAAAAAGAACATCCCATAATATGATTTATGATAATTCATTAAAATCACAAGTTTATATCTCCATAAAGTGTCGGTGATGAATCCAGAAATGGAGCTCGGTCAAACGTTCCTTCAAATAAACTTATAGATAAAGCGGATGTTCGGTTTGAGATGCCGATTTTTAATAGGATACACCAAAACTAATAAAAAGACTAAGCTATGAGCAATTATAAAATCTTTCTCTTACACTTTTAATGGTAAGTTAAACAGTCGAAATTAGAGACTTAACGACTTCTCAAAACTTTCATACCATATCATAATACAAATGAACCCCACACTTGCCACAACCCATCATGTATTGCAAAATTATGTATTATTGCTCAAACAATCCTTGAAATATTATGCGAGTTAAAAATTAATTATAAGTTTTGTGTCTATCAAAATGTTTATTGCGAAACTTTATTTTTACTAGTAAATTTTACTTAAATATGTGCATAATTAACCATTTTTGAGTTTGGTATCGATTTTTAATTGACATTGTGTTTGGCAACTTTTTTAATTGACTTTGAGTTTGGTACCTTTTTCGTTATGGATCTGTCAATTTTAACTATCATGTGCCTTACACATGACATGTGAAAAATATTAAAAAATTAAAAACAAATTAAATTGGAAATGTGAATAAATAGATAAAAAGAAGAGAAGGTGGGGCGTTGACAAATATGCAATGAAATTGAAACCTCGAGTTTAAAATATGCAATGAAGTTGACATTTTGGGTTTCAAATATGCAATGAAATCGAAAATGAAAAATATTCATAATCAAAATCATTTTAAATTTGAAACCCTAAAATAAATCCGTGAGTTCGCTCTTTTGCAAGGTTGGATAAGATTTTGTTGCCCTTTGAGTTCCGTTTTGTTGCATTTGGTTTCCATTTAGGGTTTGGAGTTTCGATACGTGTTCAATCTAACTTTTTGTTTGAGGTTTACGGATAATGGGTTTAGTTTTTCGATAAGGGACATTGGGATGGTGGTGGAGTTTTCTTAGGATGTAAAAAAGTAGGAGGTAAATGAGGATATGGTGGTGGTTAGGGAGGCATGAATGGTGGTAATTCTCTAGTGGTGGGTGGAAATTAGGGAGTGGGGGTGTCGAGTTTGGTGTGTTTGTGTGCATGTTTTGAAGTGAAGACAATGCGTTTCTTTTTTACCTTTGTTTTGTATTTTTCGTTTTTTCGTTTTTTAATTTTTTTCACAAGTTATGTGAAAGGTACATGAAGATAAAATCTAAAAGACCCTGACGAATAACTTATCAAACTCAAAGTCAATTATTAAAAGGTACCATAAACAAAACAGGTTAATTTTGGACATATTTGAATTAAAAATCCCAATTTTATTTTTATGACACGACACATAATTGAATTTACTCCAGACAATTTTAACAGAGTTAAAATTCTAAAAGTGTAATCTTAAAATCCTTTTGAATGATCCTAATTAATTTAAAACATGAATGGTTTTAAAATGACACAAGATGTGTTAAAAGATTCACTAACAATCTAGGTTCAGTTTTATTTGTGAAATGCTTTAGTTTGAGATTTGAAAGATAAAACTTAAGTTCTATTAGTATGATGGCCTTCCAGACAATGTAGAAAAGTTATAAGAGATACCCAAAACATAACACCAAATTTCAACGTGTTAAAAAACCAAATTGGGTGGTGAAACATCCACGACCTCTTCTAAGAGACAGCAAAAAAAAATACACTAGAACAAAATAAAGAAGGGGCATTTACGTTTAGATCCTATTAGACGTTCTTATATACATTCTAGTCCCATCATGTTTTTCTCTTACATATAAGTCCTATTCCTAATTTTTTGGAACTTTTTTTCCAATTTTACCCTTTTAAAACCAACAATCCGTAACTTCCTTGAGGAAGTTACATAAGTGGTTGAACTTTTGTTTTAATCTTCAAATGATCATAACTTTTGATTCAAAAATCCGTTTTTCACAAAATTACTATTTTTGAAATCTGCTCGACGAGATCTATCAAACAAGATCCATGAAGGCTATAAAATTCCAAAGAAAAAATTTTACACAAACAGTAAATTTTACTGTATGCACTAGAATATGAAATAGTTTTATATATTTGACATTTTCACAAACAGACAGTAACATTTACTGTGCTAATACTACACAGTATATATATATATATATATATATATATATATATATACGGTGGATCCAAACCTTTTTTTTTTCAAAATTACCTTATATTTGAAGGTTTGCGCTAGCGGTATCCAATCCTTACCACCATTATTGAAGCTTCAACGACCTTCGTCAAAGCTCCGATTTGGGATGGGTAAGGGTGGCATGTGGTGCCGCTGGTGCGGACCTTTGAAAATAAGATTGGATAAATGGGATCGGGATCATCTGGAGCGCTAATTTGGGGTGAATAGGGGTGACACAAAACTTTAAAAATAGGAGCATATTGGATATATATATATAGTTTGTAAAAATGTCATAGATATTAAACTTTATTGTATACATCATAAAATGAAATAGTTTTATATTTCTGACATTTTCACAAACAATAACATTTACTGTGATAATATATTTATGAAATAGTTTTATATATATAACATTTTCACAAACATTAACATTTACTGAGTTAATATTACACAATATATATAACATTTTCACAAACACTAACATTTGCTGAGTCAATATATATATATATATATATATATATATATATATATATATATATATATATATATATACACGGTAGATCCAAACCTCTTTTTTTTTAAATTACCATATTTTTAAAGGTTTACGCTAGCAACATTCAATCCCCACCACTACCCACCCCAATTGTCGAAGCTTCAACGACTGTCATCAGAGCTATGATTTAGGTGGGTAGTAGTGACATAAGGTGCCACTGGTGCGGACCTCTGAAATTAAAAGAATATTAGATAAATGGAGTTTGGATCTACTGGCGCTCCGATTTGGGGTGAGTAGGGGTGACAGTGGGTTAGGTTTATATCTATAACATTTTTACAAACGTTAACATTTACTGTGTTATAACACAGTGTATATATATATATATATATATATATATATATATATATATATATATATATATATATATACGGTGGATCCAAACCTCTGTTTTCTGATATTGTCTTATTTTTAACGGCCCGTGCTAGCGGTATCTAATCCTGACCACCACCAACCCCAATTGTCGGAGCTCCAACAACCTTCATCAGAGTTCTGATTTGGGGTGACATGGAGTGCTGCTGGCGCGGACCTTAGGAAATAAGGAAATATTGGATAAATGGGGTTTGGATACACCGGCGCTCCAGTTTGAGGTGGGTAGGGGTAGCATTGGATTATGTTTATATCTGTAATATTTTCACAAATAATAAATGTTACTGTTTGTGAAAATATTATATCGGCATCCCATGCCACCTCAAATCAGAGCTCTGATGAAGGTTGTTGTAGCTCCGATAAAGGGGGTGGGGATTGGATGCCGCTGGCGCAGGCCGTTAAAAATAAGATAATATCAGAAAAAAGAGGTTTGAATATATATATATATATATATATATATATATATATATATATATATATATATATATATATATGAACACAGTAAATGTTAATGCTTGTGAAAATGTTATAGATATAAACCTAACTCAATGCCACCCCTACTCACCCCAAATCGGACCTTCGGTGGATCCAAACCCCATTTATCTAATATTCTCTTAATTTCAGAGGTCCGCACCAGCGGCACCCTATGCCACTACTACCAACCCAAATCATAGCTCTGATGAAAGTCGTTGAAGCTCCGACAATGGGGGTGGGTAGTAGTGGGGATTGAATGTCGCTAGCGTAAATATTTAAAAATATGGTAATTTTGAAAAAAAAAATAGTGGTTTGGATCTACCGTGTGTGTGTGTGTGTCTCTCTCTCTCTATCTATATATATATATATATATATATATATTATGTAATATTAACTCTGTAAATGTTACTGTTTGTGAAAATGTTATATATATAAAACTATTTCATAAATATATTATCACAGTAAATGTTATTGTTTGTGAAAATGACACAGATATAAAACTATTTCATTTTCTGGTGTATACAATAAAGTTTAATATCTATGACATTTTTACAAATTATATATATATATATATATATATCCAATATGCTCATATTTTTAAAGTTTTGTGCCACCCCTATTCACCTCAAATTGGCGCTCCAAATGATCCCGATCCCATTTATCCAATCTTATTTTCAAAGGTCCGCGCCAGCGGCACCCCATGATACTCCGGTGGATCCAAAGCCCATTTATTCAAAAGTCTCTTATTTTCAAAGGTCCGCGCCAGCGGCACCACATGCCACCCTTACCCACCCCAAATCGGAGCTCTGACGAAGGTCGTTGAAGCTCCAACAATGGTGGTAAGGATTGGATGCCGTTAGCGCGAACCTTTAAATATAAGGTATTTTTGAAAAAAGAGGGTTTGGATCCACCGGATGTGTGTGTGTGTGTGTGTGTGTATATATATATATATATATATATATATATATATATATATATATATATATATATATATATATACACTGTGTAGTATTACCATAGTAAATGTTACTGTCTGTTTGTGAAATGTCACATATATAAAACTATTTCATATTCTAGTGCATACAGTAAAGTTTACTATTTGTGTAAAAAAATTTCTTTGGAATTTTATAGTCTTCATGGATCTTGTTTGATAGATCTCGTCGAGCAGATTTCAAAACTAGTAATTTTGCGAAAAACGGATTTGTGAATCAAAAGTTATGATCATTTAAAGATTAAAAAAAAAGTTCAACCACTTATGTAACTTCCTCAAGGAAGTTACGGATGGTTGGTTTTAAAAGGGTAAAATTGTGAATTTTTTTCTAAAAAGTTGGAATAGAACCTATGGGATTATTAAAAAGTCAATAGAACTTAAAGCTTGTTGACCCGCTAAATGGGCCCTAGATATAATTACCCCAGTAAAGAATTATAGGGTACAATAAAAATTGAACAAAATAATAACAAGGAATATAACTAAATGAGAAATGCCTGTAGATATCTTGTCATGTTCCTTTGATGCAAATCCTTGATCTTCTTCAATCTTTGATCGACTGAAGTTCAACTCTCCAAATGATCAACCAAAATGGATGCAGTGTAAGTGGCTTGTGCATGTGGTATAGTATAATCAATTTACATGCAACAGTAAAAACTCAATACACTCTTGATATTACAGACCATTCCTAAGAATCAAATTTATTCTAAGTTTATCCTCTCATAAACATTGAATCAAGTACATATGGTTTAAATCATTACTTTATGTCCAAATGTGTCCAAACTTTATATATATATATATATATATATATATATATATATATATATATATATATATATAGTAAATCTATTGAAAAATAGCAGACCTATGATATTTTAAAATATTTCTTTTGAAAAAAAACAGATCTAAAGGTTTTACTCAATAAAGATCAGATTTAAACAAAGAGAAGTATGGATCTTATAAATATTCAACATGAAAGTCTAGATCCACAACCAAAATATTATTTCTCATACATGGAAAGTTTGAAAGACATTTTAAAATTAGACGTGTAAGAAATAATGCAAAAGGAAAACCTAACTATTGTGTATGGTGAAAAGATTGTAGGGGTATTTTTCTGAAGTTGAACAGAAGAAAACTTGAGATAAAAAAACCCAAGGTTGATTTTTTTGGAGAATCAAACAACAAGAATCAATAGGCTTTGAGAAATACAGGGAAATTATTTTCATATTTTTACACATACCCTGAATTTTAGCACACATAAATATAGACAATTTAATTCCTATATGTGAGTAAAAATTATTTAAGAATAGGAAAAATTGTGTATAAAAATGCGAATTGTATGCGAAGTGCGTCCACCAACCCACTTGGTTGTTCTTATCATTTTTACCATTATTTAGCCTTGGAATTTCATTGGCTTGAAGTTGAGATGCCTTGAATTATGTACTAGTGAGAATTTCTCAAAAAAAAAAAATATTTTGTCCAAAATATCCAAACATAATGAACCACCAAATAATATAGACTCATTGAAAACTGAGTAAGTCAACTTATTTGAGTATTTCAATCTTCCCCCTTGAATATTTGTGACAAAATCCTTTAAGTACATCATGGGTAATCTTTGAAGAAAATCCTAAGTACCAAACAAAAATATCTACCTACCCATTCCAATCCTAAAAAACGAAAATTATATAACTCAACTAGACTACTAGCCATTACACTATGCCGCCCAAAACATCCCACGCATAAAATACCATCTCACAAAGATCAAACGAGAAATATTCTGTTCAAAATGTTTATATCCAGAAGTACTACATGATGTACTCTCCCCCATTTTGTCTCAGCTATATAGTGGGTATCATAACAAATATTAGTATTAAAGTCATAATATTAATGGGTCCAATCTCGTGTCACTTCTAAACCAAACTATTTTAAGAGATGTCTTTTGTCATTATCAAACATCCACACCTTGAAACCTCAGAGAGACATCTTCCCAGGATTATGAAAGGAAAACCCAATGATAGCAGTTTTAATCAACAACACACATCCCAACAGATGTTCAAAGATATTCAAAATGAATATTGTTTAAAGGTTTGGCGAATAAGTTTGTACTTATCGGTGTGAACATACTCGATTATTAACTCTTTGGATTCAACAAGTTCTCTAATGAAGTGATGGCAAATCTTTATGTGTTTTGTTGGTTTAAGAAATATAATTCAAACCCACAACACAATAATAATGAATAAGTGTAAGAGCAACTGTAATGGTGTAAGCCATCGAAAGGCAGTTTTAGAGAATGAAAAGTAAGTTTACCTTTTCATTGGTGGAAGCCTTCACAATGGTGATCCAAGCAGATTTGTAATATATGTTCCAACGAACAACTCATGTTCGTAGGAAACGAAAGTCATAATTCTTACGAACAACATTTGTTTATAGGAAATGCTACAAATTAATGTTGTTCGTAGAAACCCATATATATAATTAAATGGATTATTTATATTTGTTACGAACTTCATTTATTCGTAGGAATTCCTACGAACAAATGAAGTTCGTAGGAACCTTTACAAATTCTGTATTCGTTCTATAAATTTGAAAAATTCTTACCAATCCATCTACAAAATATGTTCCTTTTAACTCATCATTGCAGTCATCTAAATTTGTAAATTTATCATTTTTTTTGGAGTCTAGCATTCCCATTGTGAATGCTCTGCCAAATGTACATGGTTCGATTGTATCGGACCATGTCCACAGGATAAGGGGAGGGAGGCTGTTGCCTTTATTGATCTTGGATATTATAGTTTTATTTCGTACACAAAGGTTCATTTATCTCTTATTTAACATTATACTGGCTTTATATACTTTTCATATAACGTCATTGCTGTTATTTTGTGCCATAACTTAAGGGAGTGGTTGACCATAGTAGGACACATGCTCATCTCTGACCACTGTGCATATTCCACATCTCATATTTTCTGGGAGAGTGAACTGACGCCGAACATCTCACTCACTGGTTAAGAGTGAAGAAATCTTGTTCGTATATGGATGATCTAAAATCTCCCTCATCAACTATCCCTTAGACTATTTTTGTGCATGGAGGTAAGCTGGAGATTCTTGACCGCGTCCAAATAGGATTCCCACCACTTGTGGTGTCAAAATCTCTTATGATGCACTGCTCATATATTTATGTGATTAATTCTGCCATTTCGACCCTTTACAAATGTTACCGGTGCCAAGATTTTGATTTGGTATGATTGCCTTCTGTTTCTTAGGATTTCGCGCTTAAGTGGGATTTTGTAGTGATGTGATGAGCTATCATTGCGTGTTTCTGATGCAAAATTCCATTCTTCCGTTCTCCCATAGGCACCGAAATTTACTTCACGCGTGCCGACCACACGTATTACCCACTGAAAGTTTAGATCCGTTGAATCAAGTAAAATTCGCTCGTTGAATACGAAAGGATACCTTCCCATTTGGTATAAAAATTGGGAGAATTTCATTTTTAGAAATTTCACATTTCTAAGTTATTAAAGCAGTACCATCCCTTTGCTATCACCTTCGAGTTGTCTTATACATTTTCCATTATATTCTTTCCTTGGACCTCATTGTTTCTCTGGTGTTAAGGTCTCATAGGGTCCCAATTTCTGTTTGATAAAGTACGTCAACTGCAGTTCCTTTCAAGTTCATTCTTAATCTTCTAGTACATCTTGTTAAAATTATTTTATATAACTAGTTGTAAACTCGCGCGATGCGCGGGCGAGACACAGTGTGAAAAAAATTTCTCCTAAATTTTCTAACAAAAATATCCTTCTTATTTATATTTGCATAAAAACGCGAATTCTCAATTAAAAAACAACTTGTAATTTTTTAATTACTACTTGTAGTGATATAAAATGTTATAATTTAAAAAAAATATTGCAATGTAGTTTAAAAAATCCCTCTCACATATTCATTTAGGTTAACTTGCATTTGCGTTCTTAAAAGAGTTACCTCAATTGTGAGACCAATGCAATTAAATGAGCATACACCTAGTTCCTTACTAAGTGCCCAAGTCCACCCAAGCCTAAACCATCTCGAGCCCCGTTCCAAATACTGCTCAGTGTGTGTTTAGTATTATCGTTATTATTTTTAGTACATATTGTTAACGCAAAAATTCTCCATCTGCGAGTACCAATCAGAAAAGGACACGTGTCATCCTACGTGGCAATATTCGACACCCGAGGAGTGTTAGTCGGCACCCGAGGAGAGTTAGTCGACACCCGAGGAGAGTTGGTCGGCACCCGAGGAGTATTAGTCGGCACCCGAGGAGTGTTGGTCGGCATACCAACCAGGAATATCAAAGGATAACTACGTATTTAATGATCATTAATGTACATTTATATTGTAGATGACAACAGATAGCATACCAAGCAATTAGATTCGTTGAATGTAGACATAATGTATAAATGTCTACATACAATGAATCTCTTTATCCCCCACCACTATAAATACTTGTATTCCCTTAGCCAAAAGAAAGAAGAGGGGGGGGGGGGGGGGGGGAGAGAGATCCAAGAGATCCAAGAACCGAGAGACACAATACACAAAATCCATACCTTTTTCTCTCTCTACACCACATTGTGCTATTGTAAACCCCTGGGAATAAAATAACAGTGGACGTAGGCTTTTCCTTATAGCCGAACCACTTTAAAAATCTTTGTCTCTCATGTGCTTGATTGGATTGCTTTTATCTATTTATCTGTGATCATAAAAATGGGATTCGGTCCAGTTTTTTGCATCAACAGATTGACGCCGTCTGTGGGAACGTGTTACAAGCATTGTTCTCCATCAAAAGCTAAGTTTTTATTTTCTATATGATTCAATCATGATTTTTATGTTTATATACATAAATTAATTGTCCAATTTTTATTTGCAAAATATTGCATATCATGATTTTAAAATCATAACTGTTAGATTAATTCTTATTTAGAAATCTGAAAAATAGTAGATTTCATAAATCATAATTGTTTGCTTGATTCTCAAGTTTCAATATTATATCATCAAATAAATATTTTAAATGATTACATATACCAATATATGTGACGGTGGTAAGATTTGATAATTTTCGTTATAAATTTTGTAAGATCTTTGATGTCTATTCAAATTCCCATTATATTTTTAATCAGAGAATGGGAAAAGGTTAAAGACAATAAAAAGTCTTCTCATGGAAATCATGACCCAGATCTATTTTCTCTCTCTTCAAGTTTGAGTCTCTTTGCATTCATTTTTATGAACTATATACTTAATTTTGGTTCATCTCCCATCTATGTCAATAAATTCTCATTGATTGATTTTTGATATAAATTTGGTAATAACTTCGATCATTCAACATATTTTTATCTCTCCAAATTGGGAATAGGAAGGGATCAATATAAAAAATAATTTTCTCTCACCTGAAAAATCATTACCCACCTCTTGTAAAAGAGGATCAGTAAATAATCATGACCATATCAAGACTCTGGGCACAAATTTGATATGTTGACCCCTCGTTCATCACATCACAAGGTTTCTTTGTCGAAATCACACGATCTAGTGGGTTATATATTTATTCATTTAATTAACATTCTTAAGGCTTAAATTTTACATTGAATGTTATTTTTTGATCTAAAGATTCGAGATATTCTGGTCATCCAACCATATATTCTATAATTTGAGATATCCTTAAATGTTGGTTGGCAACATCCATGTTGTTTGTCGGCAGCAGTAGAATCTTGGGGTATTAAAAAATGCTAAGCACCCCCGATATTTCTTTAAACACGAGTTCGGCTTTGGGACAAGCAGGGGGCTTAAGTCTTTTTAACTTATGATCATCCAAAAGATATTTTTAAAACCAAGTGATAAATAATTTTCAAACAGCAACTAATACCTCATTAGTTGTTGGAGAATAAATAATTTTACGTCTTATTTATGATGCATATTTGATAATAATTTGTCCATCTCACACACATTTGGCATATTATTAATATTTTTACTTCTCAAGCATATACATATCATATATTGATTGGATGAGTAAATTATTCTCATGACTAATCAATTCAGCCTACACAAATGGTAGAGGAAGATATTAATTTTTACAGGTACAAGATTCAACTCCGACGAATGCTCGGAAATAATCTTACTCTTCTGAAAAATATTATCATAGCTCGGCAGTATGAAATTTCACCTCAGCGAGGAACTATTGATTTTATTATTGCTATGATATCTGCTCCAGCACAAATGATTCTATATATCCATTGGGATTCATATTCTATATTCATCTCAATATGGAGCACGGCGAGATACTTATTATCATATTCAGCTCTGAGGAGAACTATAACATTTATTATATTTTACCCCCAACGGATAGTTGGTCGGGGTAATTCTTATTTATATGCAGGCCCAGCAAAGTTCTCGGCCATATTCTTATGTTCTGGAAAATATTATTCTTATTCGGCATTCTGCAATTATGCCTCGACAAGATACTTATTCAGCTTTAAGGAGAATTACAACATTCGTTCGGATAATTCTTATTTATATCCAGGCCTGACAACGTTCTCGGCCATATTCTTATGTTCTGAAAGATCTTATTCTTGTTCGACATTATATGATTCTACCTCGACTGATCGACGAAGCACTTTATTATTTTTAATTATTCTTTATATCTATTTGGATGCATATTCTATTCTCATTTCAGCATGGAGCATGACAAATATTTATAATCATATATTCAGCTTCAAGGATATCTCCAGCATTTATTATATCTTATTCAGCTCCAAGGATGTCTCCAGCATTTATTATATCTTATTCAGCTCCAAGGATGTCTCCAACATTTATTATATCTTATTCCCAACAATCTGTTGGTCATCGCCGACGAGGTATCCTGCATTTATATTATCTTATTCCCAACAAATCTGTTGGTCAGCGCCGATGAGGTATCCTGCATTTATATTATCTTATTCCCAACAAATCGGTTGGTCATCGCCGAGGAGGTCTCTAGCATTTATATTATCTTATTCCCAACAAATCTGTTGGTCAGCGCCGAGGAGGTCTCCAGCATTTATATTATCTTATTCCCAACAATCTGTTGGTCAGCTCCGAGGAAGTCTTCATCATTTATTATCAATTACCACCAACTCCGATTGGTAGATAAAATCCAACTCCGGTTGGTAGACAAAATCCAACTCCGGTTGGTAGATAAAATCCAAATCCGGTTGGTATTGGTCGATAAATCTCATTCAAAGTTCACATTCCACAGTTGGGGGCTTCTATTACAGATATATTTGTTCATTTGGTGGCACATTCTTATAACATCATGCAATCGAGCATCAAATTCAACTCCACAAACTCACACGGTCGGGGCCCCGACCAATCATGATTCAGGAGTTGTTTTTCTTGCTCAGGAATTACTTTTGATATTGAAGTTCAGGAGGTATATTGAAGTTCAGGAGGAATATTGAAGTTCAGGAGGTATATTGAAATTCAAGAGGTGTATTCAGAAGTATCAGGACATGATGAAAGAAAGCGATAAGTATTCCACCGAGGAACTCTGTCAGACCAGAAATTAGAAGACAAGTTGCCTATATGGAGGCTATATGTATATGGCTCATCTTGCACTACAGGCTGTGGGGCAGGGATCGTTTTGAACAGCCCAGACGAGGTCGACATGGAATACGCCCTACGTTTCTAATTCAAAGCTTCTAATAATGAGCCAAAGGAGAATTGATGATCAAGTATCAAGCTAAGGTGATGGAGTTAGTATCAGAGTTTGTTGCTGTTCAACTGGTAAGAATATCAAGAATGGAGAATGTGAGAGCATACGCCTTGGCCCGATTAGCATCAGCTACTCGTACCGAGATGCGAAGAACGATACCAATTGAAGTATTAGAAAGTCGGAGCATAGATGAAGTCCTGACGATGAATATTATTACCCTTGATTTAGGACCATCTTGGATGGATCCCATCAGAGCATATATTGAGGAGGAACAATTACCGGAGGATAAGCTCGCTGCCAAGAAATGGAAGTTTAAAGTTGCTCGGTATGTACTAATTAATGGTATTTTGTATAGACGAGGAATTATGGCAGGTTTGCAAAGATGTGTACATCCCTCCGAGGTGAAAGAATTGATTAAAGAGATCCATGAAGGGTCCTTTGGAGCCCATGTAGCAGGTCGGACACTTTTGCAAAAGGTGATGACGCAGGGATACTACTGGCCGACGATGAGAGCTGATTGTATAGCTTATACCAAGAAATGTGACAAGTTCCAACGCTTTTCCTCCATCCGAAGAACTCCACAAACATTGTTGACACCCATCACTTCTCCTTGGCCATTTGCCATGTGGGAATTGATTTGGTTGGACCACTGCCGACGACCCGAGGAAGATTCAAATACCTCGTCATTGCCATCATCACAGACTACGGAACACAATTCGATAACGAGGAGTTTGCTGCTTATTGTCATCAGTCAAACATTTTGAAGGTTCATTCAGCACCAGGTCATCCTCAGAATAATGGACAAACTGAAGTGACGAGCAGAACATTACTAAATGGTTTGAAAAAGAGGCTATGTAAGGCTAATTAGATTAATGAGCTACAGTCAGTATTGTGTGCAACACTACGCTGCCCAGCAATAAAAGCAAACACCGATAGTTCAAACCCACGATCAACTTCGGTTGGTCAGATAGTTCAAAAGAACCAAAAAATACTCCTTTGGTTAGGAGGTGACACTAGCGTGATCAACTACGGTTGGTAAGATAACTAGTGGACAGTTCGAAAGAACCAAAAACAATACTCCTTTGGTTAGGAGGTGACACTAGCGTGATCAACTACGGTTGGTAAGATAACTAGTGGACAGTTCGAAAGAACCAAAAAATACTCCTTTGGTTAGGAGGTGACACTAGCGTGATCAACTACGGTTGGTAAGATAACTAGTGGACAGTTCAAAAGAACCAAAAAATACTCCTTTGGTTAGGAGGCGTACACTGGTGTGATCAACTACGGTTGGTAAGATATCTAGTGGACATATAGTTCGAAAGAACCAAATAGTTCGAAAGAACCAAAAATACTCCTTTAGTTAGGAGGTGTACACTAGCGTGGTCAACTATGGTTGGTAAGATAACTAGTAAAAAGTTCTTTGAAAAACAAAATACACCAAGTATGGTTGGTCGGGAATAAAAATCCACTAACTGTAGTTGGTCGACAAGAAGAATTTATTGACCTTAGTTGGTCGGATACATTTTATAAAGACAAAAATTTACCAAGTATGGTTAGTCGGGGATAAACTCTCACTAACTATAATTGGTCGATGAACACAATTTAACAACCTTGGTTGGTTGGAAAAAATTTAAACATTTTTATACTCATTACTTTATTATTAAGTGATCGAGCAACATTTTTAATACTTGTAATTCTTTTTATTACTAAGTTGGTCGATGAACAACACAATATTGTTATCTTTTTAACAGATACATATGCATAAATGTAAAGTGTTTGATATTTACAAAACAATAGCAATTAAGATTGCGAACAAAAAGGAAAGTCTTTCATTAAACTCAAAAAACAAAATACATTGAGAATGAAAATGTATACTGACTATTACATTGAGATTCCTATTCTATTGGTTTCTTTTCCCTCTTCTTTTAAAACAGGTTCCTCACCAGCAGGAGGATCATCCAAAGTATAAGGGGAGTTTATGAAGTTAAGATCTTTCAACATTCTGATATTCATCACAGATGATCTGTCCGAGAAGCACTAGCTCATTCCTGAGAAGCTCTTGCTCGTCCCTGAGAATCACTTGCTCGTCCCCGAGAACCTCTTGCTCATCCCCGAGCAGAAGTAGAAGTCAAAATCAGCATCTACAGCACTGAGATATTTGCTACTACTGTCTCGACCAATAATGAAGAAGAAATTGTGTGAAAATGTTTCGAAGTCCACCACTAGCTTGGTACTAATCAAATTGAAGAGTTGGGTTAAAAAGCTAGTATGTTACTCGATAAAGTATTCAGAGGATCATAAATCAGAAGAATCAAGCACGTGAAGTTAGCATTCAGTTGCTCGACACAGGAAGCATTTGGTCGGCTGGCGAACCAATCAACATACTTGAAGATTATGACAAGCTACAAGTTGCATACTATGGCATGGCTGCATCCAAATTCCCAGGGTTGATACATAGCACACGGAGTTCCTCAAAAGAAAGATTAGCAACCATCGATCAGCCTGCATCATATGTCGTCCAGGAGATAATGCACTTTGTGTTGAACAAATTAAGAAGGTAGATCAAGAATTTCACGAGCACCGAGCAACACTGCAGAATAAATACTCCATCCTTTCAAGTAAACCATCAAGCATGGAGCATTGGGGGCTTCTGTTAACGCAAAAATTCTCCATCTGCGAGGACCAATCAGAAAAGGACACGTGTCATCCTACGTGGAAATATTCGACACCCGAGGAGTGTTAGTCGGCACCCGAGGAGAGTTGGTCGGTACCCGAGGAGAGTTAGTCGACACCCGAGGAGAGTTGGTCGGCACCCGAGGAGTATTAGTCGGCACCCGAGGAAAGTTGGTCGGCACCCGAAGAGTGTTGGTCGGCATACCAACCAGGAATATCAAAGGATAACTACGTATTTAATGATCATTAATGTACATTTATATTGTAGATGACAACAGATAGCATACCAAGCAATTAGATTCGTTGAATGTAGACATAATGTATAAATGTCTACATACAATGAATCTCTTTATCCCCCACCACTATAAATACATGTATTCCCTTAGCCAAAAGAAAGAAGAGGGGGGGGGGGGGGGAGAGATCCAAGAACCGAGAGACACAATACACAAAATCCATACCTTTTTCTCTCTCGACACCACATTGTGCTATTGTAAACCCCTGGGAATAAAATAACAGTGGACGTAGGCTTTTCCTTATAGCCGAACCACTTTAAAAATCTTTGTCTCTCATGTGCTTGATTGGATTGCTTTTATCTATTTATCTGTGATCATAAAAATGGGATTCGGTCCAGTTTTTTGCATCAACACATATATTATTTTATAATTATTTGTTTTATATTTATTTATTTTAGTATTCTTTTTACTTTGTGTATTTTACTTTTTTTATGTAAATATAATAGTGTATGTGTCACGGTATGTTAGTGCATGTATATATATAGGTGTATGTGTTGTAAATATACTTTTATTTTGTATTTTTTTTAGTGATACTTGTTTTATATTTTAATTTGTCGATTTAAGTCTTTTCATATATTTTTTATATGCTTGTGTTTAGGTTTTAATATTTTTATTTTATTTTATTTGTTATATGTGTGTGTATATATCTCCACCCTCCATTGAAATACTAAACTCTAAAAACCTTATACAAACCCAAAACAATCCCTTATATTAACCCCAATCAACTCCACATACCAGCAGACCTTAACCCATGACTTCAACCCAATCTAAAACCCACTTGTTAACACATACCCATTTCGACCAGTGCCCTGAACCAGTTTTTTGCCCCTACCCGAACCACCTAAACCCGGACCTCCTAAACTTCCAGCCACCAAAAATATTTTTTTTTTAAAATGAAGAAATCCTACATCAAAAATTAAAACCAGCAGCAAATAATCAAACAGGTGGCACTATTCAATTTCCTTAAAACGGTTTATTTTCTTATAAAACTAATTACCAACTACTTTCAAATGTTTAAAGTCCCTTTCTATTTCTCTGTGTGTTAAAGATTCCTTATACATTAAACAACCTCTCACAGAAAGTGAAAGTAAAAGTGAAATTGGGAACTCACAAAACTGGATGCTTTGGAATAAGCTAGCTGCGGAAAAAACGAAGAAATACAAAAATGTTCAAAACTCAATACAATTTAACAAACTTGAGTACAAAAATTGGAATTGGTAACTTACAAAATCGGATGATCCGGGATAACCCAGCTGTGAAAAAAAAGAACAAATAAAAAAAAATAGCAACTCAATAGTATTTAAGAAACCTAAAAATATATTATAATGTTTGTGCAGTTTCTAATAGAGGGTAACACATCAGAGAATGATAACTCACAAAATTTGATGCTTCGGTTGATCGTTAGTAACAAAGTTGTGAGAATATTTTTTATAGAAAAGAATGTATATGGGTTCGTTGGAATAAGAAAAAATTTAAAAGCTTTCAAATGAAATTGAAATGTAGTTCTGTAAATTTTTCATTGAAAATAGCAGTTAGTTCGTGTTGTATTTACCACATTCTTATAGAATAAGTTATTGGTGTTAGGAATCAAGAATCTTCATGACCTATTTCAGGCTATGTATCTTTTGTATTGTAATAGGGGTTAAAACTTAGAATCACTACCAGCAAATCATTTTCGCTGGGGGTTATAATTTTTTATTCTTTTAAATGAAATAATGTAATAATTTGTGAAGAAATAATTTTTTAGCCTATAAAGATTACAAAAACACGTATAAAAGTATTGGCGAAGTTAAAGACGATTGTGATTTGTGTAGATACTTACAAAAATTATGTGAAAATCTCTTTATAAGTTAGAAGTGATTGTCGTAATTTTAAATTATCTGGCATTATAAGAATTAAAATAGATTACCTATTTTGTTCAACATTTCTTTACTTCTTGACTGACTAATTTAACAACGCGACGCAATTCTATTGCACCCTAGGATTAACGCATAAATAAATGCCCCTGTTGTGTTGAACTTTTAATCCACCACTATCTTATTTTTGGTTCAAACAGAATTACCACTAACAATCAAAAAGTCCCTTTTAGAAGACAACAACATTTTCAGTACAAACAGAATTGCCTAAATATGATAAATTTGATATGAGCAATAATAATCAAAATTTCCTTACTTTGGAATTTTACCAAATACTTAATGTGCACCAAGCCAAATACAAATGGTAACCAAAACTTGAAAAAAAAAATTCTAAATAGGATAAATTTATAGATATGAGCAATAACAATTAAAACTTAAAAACAGATTTGCCTAACCAGGATAAATTTATAGATATGGGCAATAACAATAAAATATTCTTTTCTTTACATTTTACCAAATTCTTAATGTGCACCAAACCAAATGCAAATTGTAATTAAAAGAAATGGAAAGTATTATGTTTCATATCAAGAAAAATACTATCACAAAATGGTTGAAGTTTAAAATCTCGTCGGAGGCGCCGGACAGTGCGTGCTAGTGAGGGATCATCGGAGGTGCCGAACAGTGCGTGCTGGTGGGGGATAAACTTCCAAATACCAACAAACCTGTAGAGTTTAAAATTATAATTTTAGACAAGAACCCCAAAAAACTGATAAAAAAAACATCGGTGAAAGGGGGAGAAAATTGATGTCCCTCCTTCTGTCGTATGTGGGAAGTTATTGTCAAAATTGTTACCTTGAACGCAAATTGATGGATGAAAATGAGAAATTCTCGATGAAAATCTTCCCAATGAATAGATTGGGCATAAAACTTTACATATTCAATGATAGAATATGTATTGGTATAAAAGGGAGATGGAGCGGGTAGGGGCTATGAATGGTCCGGCTGAAGGAGTATGGGACTCACCACCTAGGGAAGAGAGAATGTATAGAGGGGGGGGGGGGGATGGGAATCGTCAATGAGAGAGAGAGAGAGAGAGAGAGAGAGAAGTTGTACCTAATTAATAGATTTTTCCTACGTGGACAGCTTAAACACAAAGGAAACTTTACTCAAGTCTTCCAAGTCAGATGATTTCTCACATCCCACATGGGTATCGTCTCTGTTGAGGAGAATAAATGCTTTGTATTGCATTTTATAGTAATAGTATAGATTCTTCATTAGGTGCTCCATAATTATATTAATTTTAATAATCACTTTGGTTAATGAAAGGGTATTTTAAATATCAAAAGTTAAAAGGACTCTTGGGCATCTACTTTGATGGACGGTTGATATTAAGTGATTGTTGGAGATTTAAGCCCTGTCGCCGCCTTTAAATAAGCGACTGATTTTTATCATTCATACATTTTAGAAACGCAACATTACGAAATTATAGGAAAGGGAGAGAAATCTAAATTCTCAATAAGAGTAAATTTCGAAATAGTGTTTTGCCATACTGAGAGATATAATCGTTGGAATGCGTCGAAATTGGAGTATGTTTTTGCTATATAAAAGATGAAGAGGTTTTCCGAAATTCAGTCCAATCAGAGATCGTCAAGGTTGACTGCTCTATCAATATTTCTTGTTGTGAAAATAATGGAGGCATGTTATTTTAACGCCATTTATGTTCCGCATAACATTTAAATGTGATAATCATAAAGATCCAAGATCCTTTTATTAAGAACATTTGTATGTGAAAATTTAATCAAATTAATGTTTACTTGATTAATATTATGGTGTTCTTAAAAATTATTTTATATGTGGTATCAGAGCCAAAGTTTAAGATCTCATGATTTTCCTTTATTGGTGTTTTCCTTTAATGGAGTCTACATTAAGTCAATTTTTGCGAGTGCCTTTTTTTTTGTGAGAATTTTCTTCTGTCGCTTATACTCACTAGTCGGAATTTAAAAGGTCAAAACTTGATCAAAATTTTCTGAAACTACCATGCTCTAGAAACGTCGAAATAAACAAAACCTATTGTAAACAATGGGCCCCACCCCAGTTTTGTATTTTGACGTTGTTTAGACTCTTAAAAATGCTTTTTTGCCATTTTTGGTAATAATGTCAATGCTAATAACTCTCGGTTAAAAATTGATTTTGCGATTTCGCGAATTAGAGAGTGCTCCCGGAGTAATTCTCTACATCCTTGTGGTGTGAACTCAAAATTTCTATTTTTGACAAAAATAACGATTTTTTTAAATATTATGAATTTTTTCATCACGGGGGTCGTTTTCTTTGTTCATGGTTTTTCTAATATTCATGTTATGTATTATTTGTATTGACCAAGAGGTTCAATATAAAATTTTGAATATTTGATGTATGATTATGTGTTTGTCAATAACATTTCGATAAATTAGATAATTGTGTATAATCTACATTTGGTAGCTCAAATGTCCGAATTGATACTTTGACACTAATATTTATATGATGTTAAATGGAAAAGACATTAAAGTATATTAATCTATAATTTTAAATATGAGATTATTGTGTATTCATCTATATTTCGACACTTAATTATACATTAAGTTTTGAGTATAATATATATTTTTTTTTGGGGGGGGGGGGGGGGGGGGCATTGATTTTACATAAATAATGTTTATGACTTCCTGAAAAATTATTTTTGAATTCCGTCGAATGTTTTGAGATTCTGGAGTAATTTTCTATAGTTCCATGATGTTAACTCATTTTCTCATTTTTTTAAATAATTTTGTTTCCATATATTCATGTATATTTTATCTAGAACAATTATAAAACCTTGTTCTAATGATCCTATTTTAGTTGACTATTCGTGCCAAACACAGGCCAACATATTTCATATGGTAGGATATTAGACTCGTGTTATTGTTAATATTCATATTTTCTATGAGTCTTGTGCCAAACACACGCCAACGATTCATATTATTGAATATTATGTTTTTATTAATATTCATATTTTTGACGAGTCTCATGCCAAACACATGCCAACGATTCATATTATTGAATCTTATGTTATTATTAATATTCATATTTTGATGAATGATGCGTGTAAGGTGCGCGGTCGTTGTTTTCGTTTCTCCAACTCAACACAAATAAACCTAAATTACTACTAGACTTGAGAGGCAAGCACAACGGTAAGTCGGGTATTGAGAATCCACAGGGATGAGTTGCTAGAATTTATAAGATTTAGTGCTCCGAAATAAAAGTGTAAAAGGTGAATTACAAACCAAAAAGGAAAAGATGCATAAAAGGGAAATGTTTATTCTAGGCGAGGGTATTGAAACTAGATTAACAAAGCAAGTAAAACTATAGGTCGCATCGAATATCCCTCACCCGAGTTGATTTGTATAAAATGGATATATGGGTCGACGAGTTATTTACAATGCGTCTCGTTTTGACAGTTAATTGAATCAAGGTTTGTCACGCTCCTAAATCCGCGTAAAAGCCTAATAAGATTTTAACGTCAATAAATATCCCAGAAATTGCGCACGCAAGGTCTTAAGAATGGGACATACGTGATATGCCCCGTCAAATCTCCTAGGCGCAATGACTAGGACAACGCCGAAATAGAACCATAAACACCATCACCAAAGCCAAGCAATGCGTCAACTCGAGTGAGTTCCATTCAAACATAACCTAATTTAAATTGGCTAGAAAGCATGTTAAAAATGCGGTAAAGAAAGCGAGTAAATAAATGCGATAAAACTATACTACAAAGAAATGAAATCAAGCATGTAAACCTAAATTAAAAAGCATATAAATTACACTACAAAGCAAGAAATAATGAAATACAACTATATTAATGGAGATGGAAGATGGTAGCACAATCTTACAAGACCAAATGGGTGTCAATCCAAGAAGAAAAGAAGAAAAGAGCTCCCAAACCTCCAAAACCCTAACCTATCCTACCTAAAACGAATTATATCTGTTATTTACAATAAAATTGGTATTTATACTAAAAGGAATTAAATTAGAAAAGAAAAGAAGAAAGAAAAGAAAATGGCAAAAATATCTCCTGGAAACAGGGGATCGATCGATCGACCCCTTTGGTCGATCAATCGATCATGAACAAAATATCCCACGTCGAGAAGGATTGATCGATCGATCAAGCAGGTATCAGCCAAGCAGCCTACTGCATTCCCTTTTCTTCCTCTTCTCCTCTTCTTTTGGTTTCCTTATTTTTCTTTCCACTGAAACTCCCATAACTTCTTCGTTCTGAATCGGAATCGCGCACCGTTCATGGCCACGCAAAGCTTGCGAGGAGGGCTACAACTTCCGTGTAGATGTTGGGCCAGGTGCCCAAGCTGTGAAAAGAGTAAAATGCCCTTGAACGTGCGATCGCATACAAAAATCGAGCGAAATGCGTCCGAACTTCACACTTAGCATCCAAATACCTATACAAAAGCTCAATTAACCCCTGCAAGACATGTTAACGTAGAAATTCGAGGTTGTCTGGTTAATGAGCATAAATATAGGGAATAAGATACCCGATGGGGCTAAAATGCGTCGGTTCGGAGGATGAAATACGCAATATTTGCGTATTATCAAACCCCCTAACTTACACATTGCTAGTCCCTAGCAATGAAATAGGATGCAACAAGAACTACAAGCAAACCAAAAGCAGGAGATAGGTACAAAAGTATGGTATAAAAGTAAAAGGCCACTTTTGCGGGAGATTCGATTGCATTTAGCGTATGCAATAAGACGTTAAACCCCTAGGTCCCCCTAGTGGACGAGTGTCTTCTCGTGAGGGTTTTTAGGGATGGTACCCACAAATATCACATGGTTTCCTCAAAATAAGCCCAAACCAACATGCGACAAGCCCAACAATGGCGAAAAGGATTTCATACACATTATTAGCAAAGTGGATGAATTCAAACAAAAGTCCAAATCATTAACATTATAGAATGCACCTCATAGAATTGAAACCTTAAAATGTGGGAGGGGAGCGAGCACATGCAAAGTGTGATTTGGTGAAAATTTTATATAAATCGGATAAACATTAAATCAAGCATTTATTCAATCCTCACAGACATTACACTCATCAAGAGAATTCACTCGAAACATGGAGGTAACACACGGAACATGCGGGCATAAAGAGTAAATATAAATGGAAACTAGGCCGCACACATGTCACAAATGAAGAACGCTATATATAAAATGAAAAATGTAATCTCAATTAAAGGATACCGCACACTAAAAGAGGCGAAATGCATTTTAACATATTATCAAAACTATTATGACTTTTGAATTACATCAACCTATGATCACATAGGACTTTAATAGGGTTGTAATGTAGGTATGGATAGGTTACGAAATGAAAGGAATGTATGTACGGATTCAAAGTGTTCGGGGATGAAAACTCGGGATAATGGGAAAATGCGGTCAATATCAAAATTGGAAAACAAGTTCCAAACGACATTAGATATATCATCGAGGAGAGTAATCAAAGCTTATTGAACTATATACACAACATTTACAACTTTCTCTTTTTTTTTCTTTTCTTCTTTTTCTCATTTTTCTCTTTTTTTTTCTTTTGCTTTTTGCTTTCTCTTTTTCATCACTTTTTCACTACTTTCTTTTCTTTACTTTTCATACTCTTATATGCCTAAATTGCAACCGACATCACAACAACAACATTCAATCCCATGTAACATTCCAAACAAAGGTATGGAAAGTGTATGTATGGTTTAAAACTCTAATTTAGAGTTGGTTATGGGATTTGGGTTATGAAACGAAAGGCTATATTTAGGCTCAAAGGGGTTAACGAGGGTAAACATATAAGGGTGAGGTCAAGGCTAATATGGGTGATATAACAAAGAGGGCCTATTATAGTTTCACAAAGTTTACGCAATTCTCGAGTCAAAATAATATATGAAAATCATGATCAAGTAACATATTTCAAGTATGAACTCAATTAATGAACGATCAAATGAAAGAATAGAGAGATTACCAACGAATTCAACGTTTTCAATGAGAAAAGAATAGTGTATACACTCAGAAGCGACGAATGGTACAAAGCTTACTCTGTGTACGTATATACAACGCAACAAAAGATTATCGAGTTATAAAAATCTTAAACCAAATCAATAGAACAATAAGAGTGCATGTGCTCATGGGATTAAAGTTTAATTCATGAAGTTATTCATAATATCAATAATAGAGGACAAAAGACTAACAACTTCTAAAATCGAGAACATGCATCATTGGGTTGTCTATTGGATCAGGCAATTTATCATCGAAAACAAAGGCAAAAAGGAGAAAAAAAGGGAAAATCTTTTTGAATTTTTCAATTTTTCTATAGACAAGCCTACTAAGTAACTAACATGTGAGCAAAAACATGGACTATATAATGAAATGGATAGAATAACCCACACCCCCTAACTTAAAACTTAACATTGTCCTCAAGGTGAATTAAGAACCAAGTTAAGAGAGGAAAAGAGCGATATTATCCAAAATTGGAGTGATCCCTATAAGAACAAGTCCGAAGAATCTACAAAACAAGTTACTACCGAGCATAGCAAAAACAAATTACAAAAAGTTAACTAATTACACTCAACTAAATTAAAAAGGAAAGAAAAAAAGCTAACTATATACAACCTACTATTTAGGCTTCACACTAACTGTACACTAGAAGTCTAAATAGCTGAGGGTCCACCGTAAAAATGATTTGACTTTGGAGGATAACCGGTGTACCCTCAAATAAAAGCATGCCTTCCGAAAAATAGGAATTCCATTCGAAAAACGGAAAGCATGTGTAAGGCAAAAGAAATGAACCATCGTCAGTTAAATGTTTTGGAGGGACGATGGGGGGTTTGGATTGAAAGGGTGAAAAAAACAAGTGGGGATCGAGAAAAACTGAATATCCTCCCAAGGATTTTGAAATTGGAATGGGAGGCGGCGCACACGAAGGCAAAGATGCGATCGTGGAAGGCGACTCGAGCAAGTACTCCTCATCGGCAAAAAGGTTTAAAACATTAAAGTTTGAAACCGAATCATCGGGTACTTGTGACGGTGTGATAATAGAGAATGAAAATGGGGATGAAAGAAATTCAAACTCATGAGATGAAACATCATCGAATGAAGATTGAGTTTCGAAGGAAATAATATCATTTTCAATGAAATGTTCTTCTTTGAGGGCCAAAGAAGAAATCATTTCATTACAAATAGATATTACATCATTTTCATCCTTGCTTTTAATATCTATTATGCAATGGGCAAAGTCTAGAATGGTTTGTTCCAAAGTAGGTAAAAGTGCCTTATTTGGTTCAAAACATTTATCGACTTCGAAAGTCTCGGAAGAAAAATCGTCGTCGGACTCAAATAATAAATCCAACTCATGTTCCTAACAATGATTTTCTTCCCGATAACGATTTTTAATTTTCTCATTTTCATGCATACGCAAGCCCTCATCAGATGTCATAGGTCGAGGTGCGGATTCATGAAAATGGGAACTTTGAAAATTACCATCGGACTTAAACTTAAACTCATTATTATAAGAATTTTTAAAACTATTCAAATTCGTTTCAAAATTCCTATTATAAGGAGGTAAAGCCCCAAAATCATTATCATCAACATCAAAATTTCAATAACCTAAGTTTTGACTTTCATTATACTTGCCCAAAGTCATATTTGAATTTGTTATACTTTGGGATTTTAAGTATTCACCGAAAGTCATAGGTTTGTGAGAATTGTGAGAATTATAATAATTATTACCGAAAGAATTGGAATAAGACATTACCCCAAAAATGGCTCGAAGTGGCGAATTCCACAAAGTAGGTGCGCGCGGGAAAAATTCGAGTGTTTCTAAGTGCTCAAATGTGGAAGTCCTGCAAAATATTAACAAATAATACAAATATAAAGAAAATACTATGAAATACTAAATCAAATAAAGTCTAAAACAAACTAGTCTCCGGCAATGGCGCCATTTTGATCGAGTGCGAAAAGCGCGCGCGTGTAAGGTGCACGGTCGTTATTTTTGTTTCACCTACTCAATACAAATAAACTTAAATTACTGCGAGCACAACGGTAAGTCGGGTATTGAGAATCCACAGGGATGAGTTGCTAGAATTTATAAGATTTAGTGCTCCGAAATAAAAGTGTAAAAGGTGAATTACAAACTAAAAAGGAAAAGATTCATAAAAGGGAAATATTTATTCTAGACGAGGGTATTGAAACTAGATTAACAAAGCAAGTAAAACTATAGGTTGCATCGAATACCCCTCACCCGAGTTGATTTGTATAAAATGGATATATGGGTCGACGAGTTATTTAGAATGCATCTCGTTTTGACAGTTAATTGAATCAAGGGTTGTCACGCTCCTAAATCCGCATAAAAGCCTAATAAGATTTTAACGTCAACAAATATCCCAGAAATTGCGCACGTAAGGTCTTAAGCATGGGACATACATGATATGCCCCATCAAATCTCCTAGGCGCAATGACTAGGACAACGCCGAAATAGAACCATAAACACCATCACCAAAGCCAAGCAATGCGTCAACTCGAGTGAGTTCCATTCAAACATAACCTAATTTAAATTAGCTAGAAAGCATGTTAAAAATGCGGTAAAGAAAGCGAGTAAATAAATACGATAAAATTATACTACAAAGAAATGAAATCAAGCATGTAAACCTAAATTAAAAATCATATAAATTCCACTACAAAGCAAGAAATAATGAAATACAACTATATTAATGGAGATGGAAGATGGTAGCACAATCTTACAAGACCAAATGGGTGTCAATCCAAGAAGAAAAGAAGAAAAGAGCTCCCAAACCTCCAAAACCCTAACCTATCCTACCTAAAACGAATTATATCTGTTATTTACAATAAAATTGGTATTTATACTAAAAGGAATTAAATTAGAAAAGAAAAGAAGAAAGAAAAGAAAATGGCAAAAATATCTCCTGGAAACAGGGGATCGATCGATCGACCCCTTTGGTCGATCGATCGATCATGAACAAAATATCCCATGTCGAGAAGTATCGATCGATCGATCAAGCAGGTATCAGCCAAGCAGCCTACTGCATTCCCTTTTCTTCCTCTTCTCCTCCTCTTTTGGTTTCCTTATTTTTCCTTCCACTGAAGCTCCCATAACTTATTCGTTCTGAATCAGAATCGCGTACCGTTTATGGGCACCCGAAGCTTGCGAGGAGGGATACAACTTCTGTGTAGATGTTGGGCCAGGTACCCAATCTATGAAAAGACTAAAATGCCCTTGAACGTGCGATCGTGTACGAAAATCGAGCAGAATGTGTGCGAACTTCACACTTAGCATCCAAATACCTATACAAAAGCTCAATTAACCCCTACAAAACATGTTAATGTACCCGATATTCCAAATAATATAGGAATCATAGATGGTCCATTCTTAGCATCACTGTCGTTAAAATAAATATACGAGATAACCACCAATTATTTTAGAAAACGGATGTCCAGGTATTTGTAAGTTTAAAGAAAATTCTTTAGACAGTCCAATTTAAAGAGGTTGATAAAAGACAAGTAACAATTACATTCATTCACCATATAATAATTGAATAAGTTATCGGTTAACAGACCAATACAAGAAGGTTACAATGAGTATTAAACAAATATCACAATATATTAAACATGTACAAAACTTTGGGAAACACGCCCGAATGTGTAAACTGAGAACAGCTAGAGTACAAAAGATGGAGGTGTCTATAGAAAATATCCTATAACATCCGCAAAATGTTAGAGCTCCATGACGCTAGGATGGAAAAGTCATTACGGGCATCCTTGCGGCGGAGTTCCTGGGCATGAACGCAATATTTACGTATTATCTGATCGATCGATCGATCAAGCAGGTATCAGCCAAGCAGCCTACTGCATTCCCTTTTCTTCCTCTTCTCCTCCCCTTTTGGTTTCCTTATTTTTCCTTCCACTGAAACTCCCATAACTTCTTCGTTCTGAATCGGAATCGTGCATCGTTCATGGCAACGTGAAGCTTTAGAGTAGGGCTAAAACTTCCGTGTAGATGTTGGGCTAGGTGCCCAAGTTGTGAAAAGACTAAAATGTCCTTGAACGTGCGATCGCGTACGGAAATCGAGCGAAATGCGTCCGAACTTCACACTTAGCATCCAAATACCTATACAAAAGCTCAATTAACCCCTGCAAAACATTTTAACATAGAAATCCAAGGTTGTCTGGTTAACGATCATAAATATAGGGAATAAGATACCCGAGAGGGCTAAAATGCGTCGGTTTGGAGGATGAAATACGCAATATTTGCGTATTATCAATGAGTCTCGTGTAAAACACATGACAATGATTCATATTATTGAATATTGTGTTATTATTAATATTCATATTTTAACGAGTCTCGTGCCAAACATAGGCCAATGATTCGTATTATTGAATATTATGATGTTCGTATTTAACTAGTCTCGTGCCAAACACAGGCCAATGATTCGTTGAATATTATGATATTCGTATTTTAATGAGTCTCGTGCCAAACACAGGCTAACGATTCATATAGTTTAATATCATAATTATTGTTTATTCTAATGCTAGTACTCCCATTAAGTTGAATTAAATGCCAAACACAGGCTACAATTCATATGTGCGGATACCAGATTTATGATTTCGGTGCATGCATGCATATTTGAATGCATGACTTGCAATTTTGAGACTCATAAGTACCTATTCATTTAGTTTAATCAAAGGCCAAGCACAGGGCGAGATTACATGCGAAGATATTATACTTATAGTCATTTCAAATTATCCTAATATTTGTTACAAAGTTAAATTGCAGCGCAACACATGCAGAAATTTGAATAAAACAAACATTGGAATTTTTGTAAATATTAAATAATTGACATAAATGTTATGTAATCATATTTATAGATGCCACTAGTTTGGTAGTTGTGATTATAATCGTATTGTGCATTAGTATGACCATGAATTATTTGGGTTAATATTTCTAATTTGTTACTCATACATAAGTGATAAAACGAAAGTAAATGATCCATGTTTTTCATTTACTATTATTTGTGTAAAATCTCATGCAAACTTCTTATCTATTTGATTTTCACATTATGTATAATTTTTTGTGAATTTCAAATCATGAAATAGATAATTATATAATTTATTCATGTATTACGGGTATTTCGCATACGCATGCTTATCTCTAATATTATATAATGTAAGGACTGGTGTTTGTTAAAGTACTCCATTCCATAACAGATAAATATTGGACTGATGTGTTCATATCATGCATATTTTGGATTGTCTACTGGTACATGTATGATATTGAATTCTAAGATTTATGATGTTGCATACATATTATTATTTATTCAATTATTGTGATTCGGTAGCCTACAAGTCCAATTACAATTATTGAGCAAAAACTAAGTGGTGATATATATTTTAACAAGGCAATAATGGTCATCAAATGCAGATATAATTATTTCTTTCATCATGATATCACCAATTAAATTTATAAAACCTAAACATGAATAATTTCGTTCATTGCTAATGCGATATTCAGTGAACATAAGTGAAAATTTTATTAACTTGTCTATGCAAGTCTTTACTTAATGTAATATTCATATTATGAAATATTTGGTAGGCACCACAGTGAGCCGACTCTAATAAAAATAAATATTAAATGTAAAGTTGATAGGAGTAATAACCTCTGATGCTTCTAACATTGGAGTCTTTTGAGTTTAATCATCAGCCAATTATTCCTTAAGGGGAATTGATTTTGATTGATTGAATGAACTGAATATATCATATACATTATTCAAGTATATATCATGTATATATAATACTCCAGTATCTACAAGCATTATATACTTGCTAATCAATGGTTACTAATGAGAAAAATAAAATGCACATTAGGTATTAGAGCGATCTTAACGTATCTGTTATCTAATGAAAGCATTAATGTAGTGAGAAATTTATCTCATATCTTTAACAAATTATGATTTGATTTTGTTTCTCTCTATTACTATGTTGGATTATTTTTTTAGCCCACTATTGATGATCAATATTGTGTAGAATACTCCATATAAAATTTGACGAAATTAAACAAATTAAGTTGGTTTACGTGTTGCACACTCGAAGTAATAATGATAGAGATAATATGTATCCTTTATGATTTGAAACGAGTTTTTATCTTAGTATAGTTTGCAAGTTAAACTTATTGTGTAAGAATTTACTTTTGATGTAAGGATTGTTTACAAAACAGACTAGAAATAAAAAGACGTTTTCTTCTCTTTCACTCTTGGGAAATCAAGTCATTTGTTTTTTATAAACCCTAAATGCTTCCAATTTTCTTGAAAAATATTTTCCTAAACTTGATTATGAGGGACATTTTTTTTAAAGAATTTTTCAGTCATTCTCAAAGGTTATGGTATTCTTTTGTTGTTTTTGTATAAAACAATGTTACCTTTAAAGTGGACCTACATAGATCATATAATTGAATGTCAAATTCATTATGAATGGTGAAATTAGTGGGAGTTGAAAATCATGAAATATGATTTTAAAGGAAGGTAAGGTACTTATCTCATTACCGATAACTTTCTTCAATACTCGTTCTTTTAGTTATTGGATTGTTTAAACAATAAAGAACGAATAATTGATCAGCCATTAAATTATGGTATTTGTCACTGTCAGACAAATGTAGATAAAATCATAAAGAATAGTATTAAGAAGATCCTAAATGGAGTCTAGTATTCTAAATGATTATGTAGTGTATGTACATGAATATGAATTTGACATAAGGATAAATACTTGTTTTTGTTTTCACAAAATCATCAGAAGTAAACTTACTGGACTACTTTATCTCCTTGAATTGCGTCAAATATTTTATGTGTAATGAGAAAAGGGTTATAAATGAGTCTTATCCCCTTTTCCAAGGATGTCATTTTTTAAAGACATAAAATTCTTATGAGATGAGTAACTCATTATGATGAGAGTTACATTTAGTGTATGTTAAAACTATTATGCTTATGATATTTTACTCATGTTGTAAAGAAATGATTGTATAAACTTAATTATGTTTTCCACCTATGGTATTTTTAGAACTAATATCATTATATTTTCTAATAATTGTATATTCAATTTATACAACTTATGAACAGTGGGAGTAAGTTTATGTATTCAATTTATTGTAAAGTAGAGAAACGAAATGTTACATGAATTTTTAATATGTAATGGATGAATTTATGAGATACTGAAAGATTATATGCTCACATTAGAGTTGATTGTTCATTTTTTGGACGATGAGTTATTACAACTCAGATTTACTGGTTTTATGGAAAGTATGAAGTTCACTCTTATCTACTTATGTTTATTTTGGTTTAACGACTAATATAATGAAGGAGTGCAACACAATACATTGACTATTATGGATATCTGAATTTGTGATGCTATAACTTATTGATTATGGCAACGTAACTTAAATTTCAGGATTTGGAATTGTCGACAATATTGCCAAGCCATTGAAATATTATGATACTTTCGTTGCAATCTTCTTTATTAAGATACATTAGGTATTATGTGAGTAACTAAGTACATTGAATGTAAATACCTTTTAAAGAAGAAATTCTGAAACAAGTGTCATATAACACATTTGTACAAGTGTTAACATAGAAAATCCACATGGTTGGGCTATCACGAAAGACATTAATGAAGCATGCTTAAGATACGAGTCTTAAAGTATAGTCGATAGAATCTTGATGCGGTGGATTTTTAGTGCTTATTTTGACACTAACATATGATATCATACAGTGTTTCAGAATCATTTATTTCTGTCGTTATTGTACACATGCATATGAATGAAAGAATGTGACAGAAATAGTCTTTTACAAATACATTATTGGACCATTATGGAATAACCCTATTTATAGACCTTATTGGATAAGTTCTTAATGTTGTGGTACATCGAAACGATCATGCTCTTGAATTAATATGTGAGCGCCATGAATCGCATTGATGAGTTTTTTGATGAAGGTCTTTATTGAAACCATTTAAGGATGACTCAAGGATTCTTGCACACTTTATGATACTTATGGATAAAGTGGGAGACTATTAGAACTATTTTATATAATTCTCCATCATGTTCTCTATAATTATATTAATTCTAAGAGTCACTTTGGTTAATGAAAGGGTACTCCAAATACCAAGAGTCAAAAGGACTCTTGGGCATCTACCTTTATGGACGGTTGATATTAAGTGACTATTGGAGATTTAGGTCTTGTCCCTGCCTAGTGACTGATTTCCATCATTTAGACACTCTAGAAAAACAACATTACGAAATTATAGGAAAGGTAGAGAAATCTAAATTCTCAATAAGAGTAAATTTTGAAATAATGTTTTGCCATACTGGGAGATCTAACTGTTGGAATGCGTCAAAATTGGAGTATGTTTTTGCTACGTACAAGATGAAGCGGTGTTCCAAAATTCAAACCGATCAGACATCGTCAAGGTTAACAGCTCTGTCAATATTTCTAGTTGTGACAATAATGGAGGTATATTATTTTAACACCATTTATGTTTTACATAACGTTTAAATGTGATAACCATAATGATCCAAGATCCTTTTATTAAGAACATTTGTATATGATATTTAATTAAATTAATGTTTACTTGATTAATATTATGGTGTTCTTAATTTTTTTTACACATCTATGCTCCCATCATATGAAATTTTTAATTTTGGCTTCTTAGAGTCTTGATTTCATCTTTCGCTTTACTAGGATTAGTGCATTTATTGCCCAATTACCTCGTGAAAACCCTCTTATTCTCGAATTTCTTTCCCCTGAATCTCTCTTGCATGCATGTATTTCTTGGCTTCAGCATTTTATCACGATCTTAATCTATCCCACTAGGAGAGATGCCGTTGTCAACAACGCTTATCAAACATGGTGGAAATCATTGATCCATTCGGGCTAGAATACAATGAAAAAAGGGAATCCACACATGGGACTTATTCGTCTACCATTGCTAGAAATGAATAATTAGTTAGAGGCTAAAATAAGACACATGATGTAGGCCCTTCTCGTGATTGAACTCCAGGGACATAAAATAACCCCCTAAGTTCTACATAATCCATCAATCATATGTATAAGAGAATGATTTCCTAATGGGGTGAGCATCTTGACCTCCCCAATGCCCTATCTATCCATCTAACTGATGAGATGGATTAAGTCCTTGATTTCCATGTGAGGGAAGTTTGTTTCTATGAGCATAGCTTTTAGTACAACTCTAAGATTTGAAAAGGACAATCCCCGGGGGGTTTCAATAATTATCACAATTAAAAATAGTATAATTTCCTTTTTGAACAAATAGATGCGGAAGCGTTGAGATGGTTCAACTTTGAAATATACCAACAAGTTTTAATTTCACAAAACGAATTAAAACATATATGTGATTCAAGTCCTAGAGATTTGCCTAAGTCATGATTAACAATAATATCCAAAGTTAGGCCAAACCATATTAATGCAAGTGACTTGAATAAACCAATTAAATTAAAGTCCCAATTTAATTTAGTGTGATTGTAAAACCAAATTTTATCTTGAAATTAATCTAGCATGCGTTCTAAGTGATATAAAACAAGATAAAATAAACAGTCACACAACACCGCGATGTACGAGGAAAAACCCACTAACGGGAAAAAACCTCGGGACGGCCCTAGCCTCAAATCCACTAAAAATGGTATTACAAAATACAAGACAAAAGACTTACTTCCTAAACTCGAACCCTCTCAAGCCGTGATGCTTCTTCTTGTATCAACCTCCAATTAGCGGATAACCAACGGAGCTCCACCGTGGTCTCGGAATACACCGATGGGACAATTAGGCACACCGTCACCCAAACATGGAGCCTTTCTCCAAACGGGTAGAGATGAAACGAACTTCTCTTCAATTCGGTGTAGAGAAAAACCGGTGCCAAAACAAACTCCAAGTAATTGATATTTATGTAGGAGAACTTGGATAAACAATTATTGGGTGTAACCTAGAGTGTGTTAATTTTTTCTTTAAAAGATGACACTCAAAACATGAACCTTTTCCCTAAACAATTATACTCTCAAACTCTCTTTTTGAGATGGAAATAAGTTGGAAAAGTTAGAAGGAAAAAGGTGTTTCCCGTCCCTCATAAGGCTGGAAAAAGTTGGTTAAAAAACAAGTGGGGATCATGGGAGAAAACTGCCAAAAAACTGCTCAAAACTGTTCCCGCCTGGCATTCTCGTTCGAACGACTTTGACTGTCGTTCGAACGAGGTTTCTAACGAGCGACCAGCCTGGGCTCGTTAGAACCTCGTTAGATATCTCGTTAGAATGAAAAAGTCGTTCGAACGACTTATCTAACGACTGACCAGTTTGGTTGGAAAGCAGTCTCGTTCGAACGAAGTTTGGTTCGAACGAAAAATCTCGTTCGAACGAAATTTCGAACGAGTTTCAGAAATTTTTGTTAAATTCTATTTTGGCCCAGAAACATTTATATATATTAATATAAGGTTCTTTTTGCATTATTTCTGAAATAAACGTGGCTTTTATTAAACCTAACACCCAAATAAACATTGTTCCAAGCTCCTATATACATACATATAATTACATTCATACCTTGGGAGCATGGAACCTTAGTTGATGACGTACAAACGAGGCACATAAACTACGGCATGTTGATGATGCTTTATACTCTTTGCCGCTACGTCTTCAACATACACTTCATAGGCTTGAGAATATTACAATAAATACTATCCTATGAAAAATGTTTTTGTCCGGAATTGAGCCAAAACTATATATGGACTCAATTGGAAATTTGTGTCCTTACAAATCTCCCCCTTTGGCTATTCCGGGACAAAAACCAAACAAAAATCCTAAAGGGCCATCAAGCTCTACTAGACTCAAAACATAAACCGCCCAATCTTGACTCAACCCAAGGATTAAACTCTTTGCCATAGAAAGATGCCGCTATAGAATAATTCCTGCACACTTAAGCAAACTCATCAAATGCATAGGGAATATCAAAATATTAAACAATTAATTTACTCCCCCTAAATTGATTCTCCCGTTACACATGACCTACTTAGAAAGACGTCTCCCCCTAAAATAAATCTCCCCCAAACGAAGATACGATAATAATAGGATTAGATACCATTTCTCCCCCTATCATAGGATTAGATACCATTTCTCCCCCTATCATCATTCTCCCCCTTTTTGTTCGGGAATAGGCAAAGGATGAAGAACTAATAAACCGCATGTGAAAGCTTAAAGTGATAAGACATGAAAGCATATGGGCAATTAAAAGCAAGGCAAAGACAAACAAATATCATATATATATATACTAGAAATATATCAATGAAGCACTTGTATATATATATAGATATAAACGCACACATGACACAAAATACAATAAGTTTGCACACTCGTATGGCAAAAATGTGTCATATGGAAACGGAAGTGTAGGGGTGTGAACAAGCAACAATTAAATTTAGACCCAAGCACTTAAGAAACGTTCACGGAGTTCTCATTTGATTGCAAACTTCATCATAGTTAAATATAACCTCATGTGACAATATAAAGATTGAACTCAATGAACAAACATACACAATGCATACAAGCCTAGTATGATGATGATTCTACAAACCAAATAGAGTCATGACATTAAAGACCACTAGGATAAACGGACATTGTGCACCGTTGATATACCATCCAATTCTCCCTCAATGAGCATATATTCTTTTGTTTTTTGAATGAATATATCAAACAAACATAGGCCTTGGAAATTGCTTTCTGTTTAATGCCAAATATTCTGTTTTTAGGCCTTTGGATCACGTATTTCTTTTAGATCCAATCAACGGTGGCTTACTATCGCAAAGGACTTAATTCATCCTTTCGGAGCCCTTCCCCGTGCATTTATGAATTTATCATGTTTTCATTTTTCACACAAATCTCACATGCAACGGATTTTGACATGCACTAGTCCTCCTAGGTCATAGATATGTAGATGACTAGATTGATAGGAGAACACCTCAAAAAGCTCAAATATAACATGTGACATTAAGATTTCAAAAGAGCTCGTGCATGTGTGAATAGAGGCATATAGAAATAGAATCCATTTAAGCAATACAAAATCCAACTACTCCATATAAAACATGGTAAAGAACATTTTAAGGATTGAAAATCTAAACCAAAAGTTCTAGCCACATGGAAGCGTAAACGATAGGATTCAAACACAAATATATGCCACATAAAGTGTGTCAAACAAAATACACACAAAACAAAATCTTTTTGAGTTTTTAACATTTTTAATCAAAAATAAATATTTACTCAAAAGGACAAACAAAAATCATTTGTATTTTTCATTAAGCTTGAATGAAATAAATAAAACACAAATGATAAACAAAAATCTTTTTATATTTTTTAGTTAAATCAAACACAAAATATAATACAAAAAGATAAACAAGTCATGATTTCTAGTATGAGATATCAAAAGAGGCAATGACTAGAAAATGACTAAACAAGCATACATTTAGCATATGAATATAGCATGAAGTACAAACGCTAAAGTATGCAAACACTAACACATCCATCCATTAGATTTAGCAAGGGAGGAGGCATGTGTAAGTAAATGAGAATCAAAATCCCTATTTTGTAAGGCAACCAAGTCGGATTTCCTAACCCAAATAAATGAAGAATTACTATCTTGGGGTGTAGGAACGTTAGCTATCGTGGTTACTTTACTATGGGATTTTCTAGGAATTCGTTTAAGGTCTAAACAAAATTGCCTAAGATGACCTTTTCGACCACAATGAGTACAAGTAAGAACATGTCGAAAAGATTTATCTAAGGAGTAATCATTAAATTCATTCCTAGAAGATTCTCCTAAAACATTGGTTTTGACTTTAGGGTTAAATTCATTAGAAGAATTGAAGCCTAAACCAAAAGTGTCATTTTTAATTTGGACCGTTCCTAACATTTTATCAAGTTTTTCCGAACGACATTCCAAATCAAATTTGAAAAGGGCGTTGCTTTAAAAGCCCGCAAAGAGGTTAAACAAGTAGTAGAGAGCGATAGTGATAGTGACTCGGAAGATATGGCTTTGTTTGCTCGTAAATTTAGAAAATTTCTTAAATTTAACAAAGATAAAGTTAAAAATGACTTTAAGAAATTTGAATCTTCTAAACATGATAGAAACGAGAAGATTTCTAAAGCCGATAAGATCCCTAAACCTAGTAATGAAAATATTGATAGGGACGAGTCTAATAAATGTTTTGGTTGTGAAGGTTATGGCCATAGGGCTTTTGAGTGCCCCACTAAACTAAGGAAAGAGGGTAAACGACCCATTTCATATAATGCGACCCTTAGTGATAGTGATAAGGAAGAGAAGCCCGAATCCCCCACTAAGAAAAATTTTGTGGCTTTTATGGCACATATGAGTGATAATGAGAACTCATCGGATGATGAAATTATAGCACATGCCACTTCCAAGGTCATTGTACATGATTCTCCTATTTTTGATGATAGTAAGAGTGAAAAAGAAGAAGAGAGTGAAAATGAAGAAGAGGTTGATATGAGTGAACTTCAAAATGCTTTTCATCAATTATATAAAGAATCTATTAAATTGAAAAGAGCTAATTTGAAGTTAGAAGCGAGTTTAAGAGAGAGTGTCAAGGTCATTGATGAAAGTGCCTTAATAGAAGACCTTAGGACACAAGAGAGGACTCTTCGAGAGAAGCTAGAATACGTTGAAGGCGAGAGAGATAGCCTTAGGGGTTTAATGGAATCCTTGAAAAAGGAGCTTCTTGCGTTTGAAGAACGTAATTTTTTACTAGAATCTAACATTGTAGAATTGGAAAATAAATTAAAAGATTCTAGTAATGTCAAATTTAATGATGATAGGGGGAGAAATGGTATCTAATCCTATGATAGGGGGAGAAATGGTATCTAATCCTATTATTATCGTATCTTCGTTTGGGGGAGATTTATCTTAGGGGGAGACGTCTTTCTAAGTAGGTCATGTGTAACGGGAGAATCAATTTAGGGGGAGTAAATTAATTGTTTAATATTTTGATATTCCCTATGAATTTGATGAGTTTGCTTAAGTGTGCAGGAATTATTCTATAGCGACATCTTTCTATGGCAAAGAGTTTAATCCTTGGGTTGAGTCAAGATTGGGCGGTTTATGTTTTGAGTCTAGTAGAGCTTGACGGCCCTTTAGGATTTTTGTTTGGTTTTTGTCCCGGAATATCCAAAGGGGGAGATTTGTAAGGACACAAATTTCCAATTGAGTCCATATATAGTTTTAGCTCAATTCCGGACAAAAACATTTTTCATAGGATAGTATTTATTGTAATATTTTCAAGCCTATGAAGTGTATGTTGAAGACGTAGCGGCAAAGAGTATAAAGCATCATCAACATGCCGTAGTTTATGTGCCTCGTTTGTACGTCATCAACTAACGTTCCATGCTCCCAAGGTATGAATGTAATTATATGTATGTATATAGGAGCTTGGAACAATGTTTATTTGGGTGTTAGGTTTAATAAAAGCCATGTTTATTTCAGAAATAATGCAAAAAGAACCTTATATTAATATATATAAATGTTTCTGGGCCAAAATAGAATTTAACAAAAATTTCTGAAACTCGTTCGAAATTTCGTTCGAACGAGATTTTTCGTTCGAACCAAACTTCGTTCGAACGAGACTGCTTTCCAACCAAACTGGTCAGTCGTTAGATAAGTCGTTCGAACGACTTTTTCGTTCTAACGAGATATCTAACGAGGTTCTAACGAGCCCAGGCTGGTCGCTCGTTAGAAACCTCGTTCGAACGACAGTCAAAGTCGTTCGAACGAGAATGCCAGGCGGGAACAGTTTTGAGCAGTTTTTTGGCAGTTTTCTCCCATGATCCCCACTTGTTTTTTAACCAACTTTTTCCAGCCTTATGAGGGACGGGAAACACCTTTTTCCTTCTAACTTTTCCAACTTATTTCCATCTCAAAAAGAGAGTTTGAGAGTATAATTGTTTAGGGAAAAGGTTCATGTTTTGAGTGTCATCTTTTAAAGAAAAAAATTCACACACTCTAGGTTACACCCAATAATTGTTTATCCAAGTTCTCCTACATAAATATCAATTACTTGGAGTTTGTTTTGGCACCGGTTTTTCTCTACACCGAATTGAAGAGAAGTTCGTTTCATCTCTACCCGTTTGGAGAAAGGCTCCATGTTTGGGTGACGGTGTGCCTAATTGTTCCATCGGTGTATTCTGAGACCACGGTGGAGCTCCGTTGGTTATCCGCTAATTGGAGGTTGATACAAGAAGAAGCATCACGGCTTGAGAGGGTTCGAGTTTAGGAAGTAAGTCTTTTGTCTTGTATTTTGTAATACCATTTTTAGTGGATTTGAGGCTAGGGCCGTCCCGAGGTTTTTTCCCGTTAGTGGGTTTTTCCTCGTACATCGCGGTGTTGTGTGACTGTTTATTTTATCTTGTTTTATATCACTTAGAACGCATGCTAGATTAATTTCAAGATAAAATTTGGTTTTACAATCACACTAAATTAAATTGGGACCTTAATTTAATTAGTTTATTCAAGTCACTTGCATTAATATGGTTTGGCCTAACTTTGGATATTATTGTTAATCGTGACTTAGGCAAATCTCTAGGACTTGAATCACATATATGTTTTAATTCGTTTTGTGAAATTAAAACTTGTTGGTATATTTCAAAGTTGAACCATCTCAACGCTTCCGCATCTATTTGTTCAAAAAGGAAATTATACTATTTTTAATTGTGATAATTATTGAAACCCCCCGGAGATTGTCCTTTTCAAATTTCTTTTCAGTTTTAGAGGGAAACATATCTAGTTCATAGGTTTGTAAATCACCTACAAGCTCTTCTAATTTTGTAGAGGCTAAAGTGGGTAAAGAATTTAAAACGGTCACCTTAGGAATAAATCTATCGGGTAGGGACCTCAAAATTTTCTTTACTACACGGTCGTCAGGTATTTTCTCTCCCAAGTTAAAGGATGAATTAACAATATCAGAAAGTCTAGCATAAAATTTATCAAATGTTTCTTTTTCATCCATTTTGATAGTTTCAAATTGAGTAGTGAGGTTTTGGAGTTTAGAAGCTTTAACGACACTAGTTCCTTCATGAGTTAATTGTAAAATATCCCAAGCTAGAACGCATGCTAGATTAATTTCAAGATAAAATTTGGTTTTACAATCACACTAAATTAAATTGGGACTTTAATTTAATTAGTTTATTCAAGTCACTTGCATTAATATGGTTTGGCCTAACTTTGGATATTATTGTTAATCATGACTTAGGCAAATCTCTAGGACTTGAATCACATATATGTTTTAATTCGTTTTGTGAAATTAAAACTTGTTGGTATATTTCAAAGTTGAACCATCTCAACGCTTCCGCATCTATTTGTTCAAAAAGGAAATTATACTATTTTTAATTGTGATAATTATTGAAACCCCCCGGGGATTGTCCTTTTCAAATTGGTATCAGAGCAAAAAACAATAAATTATTTCGTTAAGATCCTTTACTTTTTGGCTAAATATGGATTTTTCCCCATTTTCAAAATTTCCTATTTTTGATGGTTCTAACTACGCGTATTGGAAAGCGCGAATGAAATCGGCACTTAAATCTATCGATGAACGTGTTTGGATGTCTGTTGTTAATGGTTGGACCCCACCAACACATTTAATTGAAAATGAACGTGTTCCCAAACCCGTCGATAGATGGACTGAAAATGAGTTTAAGCTAGCAAATTTTAATTCCCGTGGTTTAAATGCATTATTTAGCGCTGTCGCACCGGATGAATTCCGACGTATTATGACGTGTGAAACTGCTAAAGTGATATAAAACAAGATAAAATAAACAGTCACACAACACCGCGATGTACGAGGAAAAACCCACTAACGGGAAAAAACCTCGGGACGGCCCTAGCCTCAAATCCACTAAAAATGGTATTACAAAATACAAGACAAAAGACTTACTTCCTAAACTCGAACCCTCTCAAGCCGTGATGCTTCTTCTTGTATCAACCTCCAACTAGCGGATAACCAACGGAGCTCCACCGTGGTCTCGGAATACACCGATGGGACAATTAGGCACACCGTCACCCAAACATGGAGCCTTTCTCCAAACGGGTAGAGATGAAACGAACTTCTCTTCAATTCGGTGTAGAGAAAAACCGGTGCCAAAACAAACTCCAAGTAATTGATATTTATGTAGGAGAACTTGGATAAACAATTATTGGGTGTAACCTAGAGTGTGTGAATTTTTTCTTTAAAAGATGACACTCAAAACATGAACCTTTTCCCTAAACAATTATACTCTCAAACTCTCTTTTTGAGATGGAAATAAGTTGGAAAAGTTAGAAGGAAAAAGGTGTTTCCCGTCCCTCATAAGGCTGGAAAAAGTTGGTTAAAAAACAAGTGGGGATCATGGGAGAAAACTGCCAAAAAACTGCTCAAAACTGTTCCCGCCTGGCATTCTCGTTCGAACGACTTTGACTGTCGTTCGAACGAGGTTTCTAACGAGCGACCAGCCTGGGCTCGTTAGAACCTCGTTAGATATCTCGTTAGAACGAAAAAGTCGTTCGAACGACTTATCTAACGACTGACCAGTTTGGTTGGAAAGCAGTCTCGTTCGAACGAAGTTTGGTTCGAACGAAAAATCTCGTTCGAACGAAATTTCGAACGAGTTTCAGAAATTTTTGTTAAATTCTATTTTGGCCCAGAAACATTTATATATATTAATATAAGGTTCTTTTTGCATTATTTCTGAAATAAACATGGCTTTTATTAAACCTAACACCCAAATAAACATTGTTCCAAGCTCCTATATACATACATATAATTACATTCATACCTTGGGAGCATGGAACCTTAGTTGATGACGTACAAACGAGGCACATAAACTACGGCATGTTGATGATGCTTTATACTCTTTGCCGCTACGTCTTCAACATACACTTCATAGGCTTGAGAATATTACAATAAATACTATCCTATGAAAAATGTTTTTGTCCGGAATTGAGCCAAAACTATATATGGACTCAATTGGAAATTTGTGTCCTTACAAGATTCCTCTACCAAAGCCCATATGATACGGATTATCATTTATTAACCTTGCACTTTTACAACTAATACCGAACGCCTGATAAATCTTGGTCGGGTCAATGGTGTATTTTAATGATCTATTCGGTCCTGAAAACCTAATAATAGTGGCTGAATTACTAACCATTTATAAACCCATAGTGTCCCAAGGGGGATAATTTTGGCCGCTAGTGGAGCCATGCCTAGCAAAAAGTTTTGGGCATCCCTTTAGAGAAATAATTAGGCACTGAACGCTCCTCAACCTACAATTCTAATCGATTAGATTGATCATCAACCGAATACATACACGATTATTGAAAACCCCCAATCCTAACATTTAGAGTTGACGATATCATTCGTCCATTAAATGAGGTTCGAGATTCATCAACTCTTAAACTTGTAGCAAACCAACTTTTTTAGAGGCATGCTGAGAAGAGGCATGCCTAGGCCAAGAGCACCCCTACCTCCGTTTATAGGAGGTTGTTAATTGACGATGGGCCCACCAAGGTCGGAGAAAAGTACAGGCTACCTCACCTTTATTACCAAAACATGGAGGAGAGCTATTTTGCCTTCTTAGAGGCCTAGGATAGGAAGAGGTGGACGATATGAATGGTGGACCACTTGAGTGTGCCAAAGAGATTGCCCAGCTAAGGTAAATACTTATCCAATTTTACTAATTTTAATTTATTTCACCTTCAAGTAGATAACCTTCTTCTCTTATAAGTGATCATCCTCAGTGCTTATATGGCTAAAAAGTGGAAGGTCTGGAAGGATGAAGTGAAGGTCATACCAAAGCTGAATAATGATCTAAAAGCTGAGAAAAGTCTCAGAAGGAAAGCTGAAGAACACCTTCAAAAGACCAAGTCTGCAGTTGACAATGAGATGAAGTCAAAGGACAAGATTGTGTAAGAAAAAAAAACTTTTTTTTACAGATAATTATTGGCTTTGGAATAAGGTATCTTAACTTAAGCAAAAAATGGCAAAGAAAGACAAGGAGACGAGTGATTTTGCCTGAGTTAAAAGGTCCTCGGACCCATTTATCCGATTCAGATATCTAAGGTCTTCCTTGAATTTTTTCTATTGTGGTGCTGAAGTTTCAATATTTCTTGAATAGACATAAAGAATTGGTGAATCAAGTCAATCTGCTCATCCTGACATGGATTTGTCCATTTTTTACCCCACCAAATGTGAAGGGGAGGATGAGGAACCGATGCCTTCACCTACATAGATGGATTAGGATAGTTATGATGAGTACTCAAAACTCCTCATTAAGCCTTATACTCCTATCGGATCGAAAACTAAAGACTTTCATTTATCTATGCATGAGGAGCTCGACAGCCTTTTGCTTACTACACCCTGAACTATCTTTTTTATATTATTATTTTAAATATTTATCAATAGTTTTGTAATGCTTTTTGAATGTTGTTATTCCTTTGATATGTGAATCTGGACTACTTTTCTTTAAATGTCATTAATGTTTTTTTGATTAAATGTACTACTTGAATGAGTGACTTAAATTCTCTCTTAATACTTCATTTGAATGAATAATATGTATGCTCACTAGGGAGGTGAAAATCGACCACTAGTTTGACACAAGGAAGTCTTCGATAGAAAATGACTGAAGGGTTTGAGAAATTGACAATCAGTTTAATAAGTCTCCGGTAGATAATGACTGAGGTGGTGAGAAATGGACAATCAGTTTAATAAGTCTTCAAAAGATAATGACTAAGGTGGTAAGAAATCGACCATTAGTTTAGTAAGTCTAATATAATTAAATGAGTTTTTATACTCAATCATCAGTAATTGAGTTATTCATACTCGATGTTGACCGAGTTGTTTATACTCGATGATGATCGAGTTATTTATACTTAGTAGGTCTGAAAGCCCAATCGTCAGTTGATTTGTTTAATAAGTGATGATGCTGAGATTCAGCACCACCGGATAAGTGATAATGAGCTCAAACAGTAGTATCCATGGCAACCTTAGAGATGCATAAGTGTATAAGTATGTAGAAGGGGATGAGTATAAGAGGAAATAAGACAATGATGTATAGTGGTTCAGCCAATTTGGCCTACATCCACTGTGAGTGTGTGATCCACTAAGTATGGGCTCTAATGGCCTTGGATACAATGCACATAAGCTCCTCTCTCTCTCTCACTACTGTGTGTACAAGAGTTTTAGCTAGGGTTACAATGGACTGATCGATCCCCTACAGGGTTGTAGGTGACAAGTATATATAGGTCTTGGGGGGTGTAGTGTACCCCCCAAGTAAGCATGGTGCATGTGAATGATGATCTAACCAATCCCCTGTTGACACCTGTAGATGCCAAATGATGACATAATATTCCCTCACGTGAGGGTGTGATTCGGTTATAACGGTCTGCCACGTGTCATATGAGCCTGACGCGCACTGTTCCACGCGTGTTCCAAACCACGCGCTGTCATGATGTCGCCCTCGGCCAATGAGCCGAGGCCGAGGGCAAAGTTTCTTCCGGTAGTGAGTCTGGCTTGATTCTGGCCTCATACTGTCGGCCCCTCGTAGGGTCGTCCGGAGCCTGGGGAAGGGTCGGCCCCTCGTAGGGTCGTCCGGAGCCTGGGGAAGGGTCGGCCCCTCGTAGGGTCGTCTGGAGCCTGGTGGAGGCCAGATGGGGCCTGGTGAAGGGTCGGCCCCTCTTAGGGTCGTCCGTTGTGGAGGCAATCCTTATCTAAGCCGAGGATATAAACGGGTATATCAATCACCCCCAGCCCTTAGCCATAGGTGCTGCTGAGATGGCTGAGGGATAGTGTTTTACATGAGATGCATGTATGATCAGTTAGATGAGTGACACCTGGGCAGGTACTCATTGCTGTTCCAGTTTCCAAGGCGGGGCGGCTGCGCAGTGCACTTGGGGCCTTGTGCCCTAATTATACCTTTCTTGGTAAAGGGGTCCACTTATTGCCAAAGTATTTAAGGAATTTTCAAACTCTCTCTCTCCTTCTTCTTCTTCTTCGCGCCCAGGCCTTTTCTCTCTCTAGAACCATTTTCCACCGCCATTTTCAGCCTTCAAACCTTCAAGTCCTAGCAGCGTTCTTGCCCTTCTCTTCATCAGGTAACCTCTTTCACCCAGCGCTTTCTTTTGTCTTCATTTCTGTTTGTTTTTTAGGGTCATAGGGTTACATCAGCTTCGAGTTCCCCTTAGCTTTTTCCGGTGTCTTCTCCAGTAACTGGTTCTTGAATCGTTCTTGACGAAAACCTTTAAGTTCTTTGTTCAATCCAAAAGTCAAACCTGGTCAATTCCCCACTTGTTTGTATCTAAATTAGTCAAGTGTAGTGTAATTTCTCCAAGTGTAGAGTCTTCCCTTTAATGCTTAGGAGGCTTTACAACTTAGTGTCTGAATTCCCATCTTTGAGAGATAAACTATTTACCGAAATCAGACGAATAGAGGAAGAGGAAGAGAGGAGACGAGGGGCCGACCCTAATTGGGTACGACCCATCTTTCCCATTCCTCTTGCCACCATAAGACCATCTGAACCCACTGAGTCTTGTGGGTCGTCGCCTCATCCGGCCGATACTCCCAAACCAAGTGAAATGGACGAGAGGGCCTCCTCGCCAATTGGTGCTGGAATGTCGGGCAGAAGGGACACGTCTGACTTTAGCCCTCCCCGAGAGGTCGAGGGTACGATCCCTTCTGAGGCTGTCCCTGTGACAACCCTATCCCCTAATGCCTTCCAAGTGGCTTTCCCTCAGGGCCCTCCTGCAGGTGATGAGGGGGAGGAGGATGAGGATGAGGACGATGATACAGATGACGAGGTTGACACCTCCCACGCCTCGTCCTTTATCTCCTCCGTTAGGGATAGGGACCTTCTGATATGGAGGCATACTTACGGAGTGCCCTCTGGGGTAACTATGAGGGCTCCCTCTGATACCGAGAGGGTTTTTGAGGGAGAAGAGGGAGAGGTTGCAGTCTACGAGCAAATGTTCAAGGTAGGTGTTAGACTTCCTTTCCATCCTGCTATTGTAGATATTCTGTCGGCTTTGGGCGTCTCCCCCTCGCAACTTCCACCCAACTCTTGGAGGACGATTCTGGGGTATATATCTTTGTGGAAAAATTCTTTCACTGATGAGCCCTCGTCCGACGTGTTCTTGGCCTGCTACAATATCACCTCTTCATCTAAACAGCCCGGATACTATCATCTAGGGGCGAGAAGGTCTGAGAAGAAGCTGCTCTACGTGGCTCAAACTTCTAATCATGATTGGAAAAAGAGGTTCTTCTTCATATCTGGGGCATGGGAGAGCTCTGCCGAGGCGTCCCCTTCTGCCGACGGTCCGAGGGTCCCTAACAAATGGTCTAATCCCTCAATGAAAGCTAGGTCAGACCCCGGACTTAGCTTGGAGGAAAGGGATATTGTTGAGTATCTGAGGGGACGAGGGAGAGGGGGTGAGATCCCAAAGTTCGAAGATTTGATGACCCCCCGGTACCTCAAAGAAGCTGGTTTGAGGGTCGGCCCTCTGACGGAACTATGTGAGTGATACAGCACGTTTTCTATTTTTTACTTTTTTGAAGTGTTTCCCGTTTATCTCTGTATTTTTCTGATGCATCGTATCCTTTTTAGGTCATCCTGCAGGTGTGTCAGATTACCTCTGGGATATGACTGCTCCAAGCCTACTTGCTGGTCTGTCAAAGAAGAAGGGGAAGGAGCCTCAGCAAGCTCCCAAGAAGACAAGGGCCTCAGGGCCGACGGTTGTTGAGCCGACAGCCGATAGCCACAAAAGGAAGGAGCCTGAGGCTCCTGTTGAGCATCGGCCTGATCCAAGGACGAGAGCAAGGGTCGAAGCCTCTGAGGGGACGACCTCTTCGTCCAGCATGGGGGCCTTCTGGTCTCAAAATCTGTCCCATCTGAGGGCCGACCCCTCATCTCTTATTGCCAACCTGAGGGCAGCCAAGGCCTCGATGTTCTCTGGACAGTCGGCCTCTGACTTCGAGTTCTTGGCAAAGATGCCACCAGCCAAAGTGTACGACTACGGTCTGCACTCCCTTGCTCAGGTATTGGTCTTGACCTTCTTTAATTTCACTAACTGTTCCCTCGGCCCCCCTTGATATTTCTTCATTTTTTCTTGCAGTCTGTCTGTGCCTTGACCTCAGCCACCAAGTGGATGGCCGAGAATCAACAAAAGTTTCACGAAGCTGAGAGGGCCATTCAACATGAGGCTGAGTTGCAGGCAGAGCTAGATACAGCAAAGACTGAGCTTGACACTGCAAGGGCTGAGCTTGAGAGTGCCAGGACCGAGCATGCTAGGGTCCTAGATGAGCTGATGAGGCAGCACGATGCCGACTTGCAAGACAAGGACTTGATCATCAAGGATAGGGATGAGGCTCTGATCAACCTCGAGGCTCAGCATAAGACTGATCTGGAAGAAGCCATCAGGAAAGCCGAGGTTGATGCTGTTGAGGCATACAAGACCTCAGATGAATTTCAGGGCTTCGGCCTTGAATATCTAGAAAGGGGGATTAGGACGGCCTGCCGATGGGTCGTCCTCAAATTTGGCGATGTCGTCTCCTCTGTTCGCCCTTCACTGGAGGGTGTTCAACTGGACGACCCCCTAATTGCCGAGACCCTCAACCAGGTGGAGTCCCAAGTCCAGATCGAGGGGGTCGGTACATCTGAAGATCATCCGGTGCTGGTAACTGAGGAGACCATTCCCATTGATGTTGAGGCCCTGCCCTCTGATGTCGTCCCCTAGGGTGGCTACCTGTAGCCCATACCCTCGTTTTTGTATTTTTGTTCAAAGGCATTGTAAAAACACTTGATACTTATGTTTTATTAATACCATTCTCTTCCATAATTGTTGTCTTCCATACTTAATTCTTTTATGGTTTGCTCCTTGTTGATGCTATTAACCCCTCCCTCGTCTTTCTCGAGGACCACTGTGGGGTCGTCCCCTCATGTGGCCTCATTATAGCCGAGGGTTCAATTAGCCAAATTAATGGGTTTTTTTTTAAATAAAGTCTACCCTCGTCTTTTTTGAGAACAGTGGAGGGGTCGTCCCCTCCACTGATCCTCATTATAGCCGAGGGTTCAACAAAGTCTACCCTCGTCTTTCTTGAGGACTGTGGTGGGGTCGTCCCCTCCACTGATCCTCATTATAGCCGAGGGTTCAACTTACCAAATTAATGGTTTTAAACAAAGTCTACCCTCGTCTTTCTTGAGGACTGTGGTGGGGTCGTCCCCTCCACTGATCCTCATTATAGCCGAGGGTTCAACTTACCAAATTAATGGTTTTTAACGAAGTCTACCCTCGTCTTTCTTGAGGACTGTGGTGGGGTCGTCCCCTCCACTGCTCCTCATTATAGCCGAGGGTTCAACTTACCAAATTAATGGTTTTTAACAAAGTCTACCCTCGTCTTTCTTGAGGACTGCGGTGGGGTCGTCCCCTCCACTGATCCTCATTATAGCCGAGGGTTCAACTTACCAAATTAATGGTTTTTAACAAAGTCTACCCTCGTCTTTCTTGAGGACTGCGGTGGGGTCGTCCCCTCCACTGATCCTCATTATAGCCGAGGGTTCAACTTACCAAATTAATGGTTTTTAACAAAGTCTACCCTCGTCTTTCTTGATGACTGTGGTGGGGTCGTCCCCTCCACTGATCCTCATTATAGCCGAGGGTTCAACTTACCAAATTAATGGTTTTTAACAAAGTCTACCCTCGTCTTTCTTGAGGACTATGGTGGGGTCGTCCCCTCCACTGCTCCTCATTATAGCCGAGGGTTCAACTTACCAAATTAATGATTTTTAACAAAGCCTACCCTCGTCTTTTTTGAGAACAGTGGTGGGGTCGTCCCCTCCACTGGTCCTCATTATAGCCGAGGGTTCAACTTACCAAATTAATGGTTTTTAACAAAGTCTACCCTCGTCTTTCTTGAGGACTGCGGTGGGGTCGTCCCCTCCACTGATCCTCATTATAGCCGAGGGTTCAACTTACCAAATTAATGGTTTTTAACAAAGTCTACCCTCGTCTTTCTTGAGGGCTGTGGTGGGGTCGTCCCCTCCACTCATCCTCATTATAGCCGAGGGTAGTTTTCTGTATATATTTCCATGCGTGCTAGAACTGATAACCACAAGATGAGGGAAACACTGATATTTCTTATTGATTTTTCCAAAGTGTTCTGCTAGATCAACTCCTATTACAACTATGGTCTATCAAGACCTTACAACACTACTGGTAGTATTTCTTCAAATGATCTGCGTTCCAGGGGTTGGAAAATGGTTCCCCTTCTAGGTTTTCTAGTCTATAGGTCCCAGGGACAACTTCATCGGTGACCCTATAGGGGCCGTGCCAATTAGGATGGAGTTTATTGGGCTTCTTCCAAGTCTTTTTGAGAACCAAGTCTCCTACTGCGATTGGCCTCTGTTTCACCCTCTGGTTGTAAAACCTTGCGGTCCTCTGCTGGTAGGAAGCTTGCCTTATCTCAGCATCCTCCCTTCTTTCCTCAATCAAATCCAGGTCAAGTCTCCTCTCTTCCGTATTTCCCTGGGGGTCGTACATTTGGACCCTATGGGTGGGAAACTCGACCTCGGTGGGGATGACTGCTTCTGATCCATAAGCTAACATGAAGGGGGTCTCCCCAGTAGAGGTCCTTACTGTCGTCCTGTATGCCCACAACACTGCATATAACTCCTCGACCCATCTTCCTTTTGCCTCCCCAAGCTTCTTCTTAATCCCATCTAAGATTGTCCTGTTCGTAACTTGGGTTTTTCCCATTGGCCTGAGGTCGGCCTGGGGTGGAGAAAAATTGTTTGATACTTACCCTCTCACAGTACTTCTGTAAAGAGGCATTCTTGAACTAGGTCCCGTTATCCGATATGAGGGTGTTGGGTAGACCATATCTGCATATCACATTCTTCCAGATAAACTGGAAGGTCTTCTGCTCCGTGATCGTGACCATCGGTTCGGCCTCTACCCACTTTGAAAAGTAGTCAATTGCTACGATGAGGAACCGATAGTTATTGACTGCTCTTGGTAAGGGTCCTACCAGATCAATCCCCCACACTGCGAACGGCCATGGGGATGTAATGGAGGTGAGAGGCTGATGGGGCTGGTGAGGGATGGTGGCAAATCTCTGGCATTTGTCACACTTCTTTACATATACTGCGGCATATTTCCCCAAGGTCGGCCACCAGTAGCCCTGGGTGACCACCCTCTTCGCTAAGGATCTACCCCCAATGTGGCTTGAGCAAGACCCTTCATGCACATCTTGCAGAATAGAAGGGACTTCTGAGGGATGCACACACCTAAGTAAGGGGAGTAGGAACCCCTTTTTGTACAGCGTGTCTTCGATGACAGTGAACTTTGCAGCCCTGTATCTCAGCTTCTTCCTTTCTTGGCTTGCTTCTGGCATCTCTCCCCCTTTAATGTATCTGATCAGAGGATCCATCCATGACGTTTCTTGAGAAACATTCATGCAAATGCCAAGTGTTCCCTCAACATCTTCAATAGTTGGTCGAAGCAAGATTTCTACCGGGACTGTCCTCCTTATGCCTGTCCTAGTAGCTGAGGCCAACCTTGTAAGGGCGTCAGCACGGCCATTGTCGAGCCTAGGTATCCTCTTGAATTTTACTTCTTTAAAGTCCTTCAACAATGACCTCACTTTCTCAAGGTACCTAGCCATCCTCTCGTCTTTGGCCTCATAGGCTCCTAGTATCTGATTCACCACCAGCCTCGAATCACTGTGAACCAAAATTTTGCCGACACTAAGAGATTTGGCTAAGGAAAGGCCAGCTATTAAGGCCTCATACTCAACCTCATTGTTGGAGGCTTTGAAATTGAACCTCAGGGCGTACTCGATGTCTGTACCGTCGGGTGCTGATACTATCAGTCCAGCTCCGCTCCCGCTTTCGCAAGAGGACCCGTCGACGAAGAGTCTCCACATGGTCTTTTCTTCTGAGAAACTTCCCTCGGAGAGGGACCCCTGTCTAAAGATGTATCTTCCCTCTTCATTTTTAGTTGCTTTCCTCTTAGCGGTGCTTGTCTCAGCCCTGGCTGAAGGCGTGTCGATGATCCTGTCTAGTTGGGTATCTGTTTCCCCGGGGGTCTCACCCTCAGTTTCATTGCTCTCCCAAGTAAACTCAGCCACGAAGTCTGCCAGCGCTTGCCCCTTAATGGCTGTCTTAGGCTGATACACAATATCGAACTCCCCTAGCTCTATAGCCCAGGTCATTAGCCTTCCTGATTTTTCAGGCTTGTGCAGGACCTGCCTAAGAGGAGAGTCAGTAAGGATGACCATAGTATGGGACTGGAAGTATGGTTTCATCTTCCTTGAGGCATGGATCAAGGCGTAGGCCAACTTTTCCATCCTCGGGTATCTTTGCTCTGCCCCCTGGAGTGACTTGCTGTTAAAATATACAGGCTTCTGTATTCTGTCCTCGTCTCTCACAATGGCTGCACTGATGGCAGACTCTGAGACGACGAGGTACACGTAAAGTCGTTCACCCTACACGGGCCGTGACAGCAGCAAGGGAGACCCTAAGTATGATTTTAGCTCCTTGAAATCCTCATCACACTCTTTACTCCATTCAAAGGCCTTCCTGAGGATCTTAAAGAATGGTAGACACCTGTCTGTGGCCCTTGACACAAATCTGTTCAAGGGAGCCACTCTCCCTGTGAGCCTCTGAACGTCTTTAATGGACTTGGGGGTCTTCATCTCAATAACGGCCTTTATCTTTTTAGGATTGGCCTCGATAACTCTTTGATTGACAATGAACCCCAAGAACTTCCCTGCTCCGACCCCGAAGACACACTTGGCCGGATTAAGCTTCATCTGGTACTTGTCCATCGTATTAAAGGTCCTCTCCAGGTCTGCCACATGATCCTCTGCTTTCAAACTCTTGGTCAGCATGTCATCCACATAGACCTCCATAGACTTCCCAATTTTGTCTTCGAACATTTTATGTACGAGGCGCTGGTATGTTGCCCCCGCATTTTTTAGGCCAAAGGGCATGACCCTATAGCAGTATATTCCCTTATTAGTGATGAAGGCAGTCCTCTCCGAGTCATCAGGGTTCATGAAGATCTGGTTATACCCTGAGTAGGCATCCATAAAACTCATGAGCTCATGGCCTGCGGTAGCGTCTACTATCTGGTCAATGGGAGGGAGAGGGAAGCTGTCCTTGGGGCAGTGCTTGTTGAGGTCTGTGAAGTCCACACACGTCCGCCACTTCCCGTTGGCCTTTGGGACAATGACTGCGTTGGACAGCCATTCAGGGTAGATGACCTCCCTGATAAACTCAGCGTCTTGTAATTTTTTAACCTCATCCCTGATGACCTCATACTTCTCTCTAGAGTAAATCCTCCTCTTCTGCTTTACCGGCTTCACTCCCTCTACCACATTGAGTTCGTGGCACATGATTTCAGGGTCGATCCCTGGCATATCTACATGACTCCACGCGAAGACGCTTCGCCTTCTCCTCAACAGTTTGATGAGGTCTTCCTTGATACAGGGCTTCAGAGACTTGCCAACTTGGACGGTTTTTCCCGGGTCATCCTCATCGAGGATGATGGGTTCTACCTCCTCAGCGGCCTCTCCTTTTTTGAGCTTCGTCTCGTCCCTGGGGTCTAGGGTATCAATGTTGTAAGTGGATGTAGCCCTCTTGTGTGCCTCCCTTTCTTCAGCGGAGTCGTAGTAGCACTCTCTCGCTGTCGTCTGGTCTCCCTGAACTTCCCCCACCCCGTAAGGGGTAGGGAACTTAACCATCTGGTGGACTGTGGATGGCACAACTTCAAACCCCTTGAGGGCCACACGTCCCAGTATGATGTTGTATGTCGAAAACACATGCTCATCCAGCACAAAGAAACTGACCCTCTTGGTGAGCCATCTCGGCCATTTGTCCCCCATCCTGACATCAGCCTCATATATTCCCAGGGGGTGAACCTTCTCCCCACTGAACCCAATCAACGGATGATGGTATGGGACAAGTCTGGCACGACTGAGGCCCAAGGCCTTGAAGCATGGCCAAAACATCACATCTGCGGATGAGCCCCCATCTACCAGGATCCTCGGCACTTCGCACCCGTGCACCCTGGTAGTGATGACGAGAGGGTCATCATGCGGGGCCAAGAGGCCTTTGAAGTCCATCCTTGAAAATCCCACTATCAAAGTGTCCATGTCAACCTTCTTCCTTTTTTCTGACTTGACCTCTAGGGAGGTTGAGTGCACCACCTTCGTCACTGCCTTAGCCTCAGCAACATGGGCCTTCCTGTCAGCGACCTCAGACCCTCCTCCTGCTAATCCCCCGGAGATCATTCCTACACCGAGCGAGATCATATTGAGCCTCTTGACAGGACCGTGGTCATCTCTCGGCGGGAGGTCAGGGTCGTCCTCATCATCTGAGGGGTCGTCCCCTCTTTTTTGAGGACCTTCTTTGCATGCATCAACTCGCTTTTTCCTGGGGTCGTCCCCTCGACCCCTCTTGAAGGCCTCTCGGTCCACGTATTTTCTGAGCTTCCCTTCTTTAAGCATCTTCTCAATCTCATCTTTCAGAGAAAAGCATTTGTCTATTACGTGACCATGGTCTTGGTGAAATTCACACCACAGGTTCCTGTTCCTCTTGCCGGGGGCTGCCCTCAGCTTCTCAGGCCACTTCAGGGACCGGTCACTCTTTATCTCATTGAGGATCTGTTCACAACTGACCGTTAGAGGGGTGTAACCAACGAACTTATCATCCGTGGACCTCTTCTTCCCCTCTTTGTTCTTCTTAGGGTATTTTCCCCCGCTTGCACCTCCTTTTTCGTCTTCATGTTTTGCGGCCATCGCCTCTTCGACGTTCATCACCTTCCCTGCTGTTGACAACAGCTCAGCCATCGTCCTCGGAGGGTCTTCGGCAAGCTTCCATAATAGCTTCCCCTTTTGGAGCCCTCCAATCAGGGCTGTCATAGCTATGCTCTCCTCATAGTCTTCCACCTCCAGCTTCTCTTTATTGAATCTGGCTATGTAGTCTCTCAGAGTCTCATTCTTTCCCTGCTTAACATAGAGCAGGTGTGTGGTCTTCTTCTGTGGTCTCACCCCGAAGCAAAAGTTGTGGATGAACCGGTCTGCCAACTGCTTGAAGTTTTCAATGGAATTTTTTGGAAGAGACGTGTACCAGACATGTGCAGCCCCTGTCAAGGTACCAGAGAAGGTACGACACCTCATCTCATCTGAGATAGAGTATATGTCTGCCGCCGATTGATACATCTCCACGTGGTGGACAGGGTTGGTGCTCCCATCGTATCTTGGGGTGAACACAGGAGGCTTGAACTTTGATGGCGTGGGTAAGTTGACTATCTTTGCCACAAAGGGTGAGCCTATGGTGTATCCCCTCTGAAGAGGGTCTCGGTTCTTCAGTATGTAGCCAATCTTATCCTTTAACCGCTGGATTGAGTCATTCCAGGGCCTCACAGGGTCTGCATGGCCGATGTTATCCCCCGCTGCCTCTTGGAGGTGGATGGGGGGTTCCACTGCAGCAGGCCTGTGTCGGCTGTTTACTTCCCTTTGGCTGTCATCCCGTCTTTGGGGTCAGCACTCTGCTGCCTCCCTCCTAGATCTCGCAACACTTCTCGACCTGGACAGCTTATCCCGCAGGTCATTTACTGGGCCCAGCCTCTCGAAGGCCGACCCCCTGCTCAGGCGGTCAAAAGCAGAGCCTCTCGGGCGGTCATCAGGGTTTGGTCTCACGCACTTTCCTCTACTATCCTGGAGGGGTCGCACAGTGTTGTTGGAGACTTCATACGGTTCCCAGCATTCTACCGGGGCCTCCTCTCCCTCCAGATCGTCATACCTGTCCTCAGGGCAAGGGTTTCCTTGGCTCCCCATGCGTAAACGCCGGGGGTCAGCAACATCCCTACGCCGCTGAGGGGTTGGCAGGTCTTTACGTGGTGCCTGGGGTGGTCCCCTGGCCTCATGCTGTCCTGGAGCTGCTGCCGGAGTAATCATCTCAGGTGAGACCCCTGGTGGTCTCAGTATGTTCTGACTTAGAGCTGTGAACTGCTCCTGCATCATCCGCTGGCTGGCTGCCAGAGACTTTAGGGCTGCTGCCACATCAGCCATCTCAGACTGAGGTGGTGGTTGGCTGGAACTGGGTCTTCCCCCCTCATCCGGCGGGGGAAGAGGTGGTGGTGGCATCTCAGGTGCCATGTGTTTGAGCTGTGAAAAGTTGGCCTGAAGAAAAGACCGGTAAGCTTGAGAACCTTAGTGGGTCTCTTTCAATGGTGAAACACCTCCTCTCAGGGCGACCGTGGGTTCACCACCAGAGTGCCCAGTGAGGTCAAGCTGTACAAAGGAAGAGATGTCTTCTCGTTCCCACAGACGGCGCCAAACTGATGATGCTGAGATTCAGCACCACCGGATAAGTGATAATGAGCTCAAACAGTAGTAGCCATAGCAACCTTAGAGATGCATAAGTGTATAAGTATGTAGAAGGGGATGAGTATAAGAGGAAATAAGACAATGATGTATAGTGGTTCAGCCAATTTGGCCTACATCCACTGTGAGTGTGTGATCCACTAAGTATGGGCTCTAATGGCCTTGGATACAATGCACATAAGCTCCTCTCTCTCTCTCACTACTGTGTGTACAAGAGTTTTAGCTAGGGTTATAATGGACTGATCGATCCCCTACAGGGTTGTAGGTGACAAGTATATATAGGTCTTGGGGGGTGTAGTGTACCCCCCAAGTAAGCATGGTGCATGTGAATGATGATCTAACCAATCCCCTGTTGACACCTGTAGATGCCAAATGATGACATAATATTCCCTCACGTGAGGGTGTGATTCGGTTATAATGGTCTGCCACGTGTCATATGAGCCTAACGCGCACTGTTCCACGCGTGTCCCAACCACGCGCTGTCATGATGTCGCCCTCGGCCTATGAGCCGAGGCCGAGGGCAAAGTTTCTTCTGGTAGTGAGTCTGGCTTGATTCTGGCCTCGTACTGTCGTACCCTCGTAGGGTCGTCCAGAGCTGGGGAAGGGTCGGCCCCTCGTAGGGTCGTCTGGAGCCTGGTGGAGGCCAGCTGGGGCCTGGTGAAGGGTCGGCCCCTCTTAGGGTCGTCCGTTGTGGAGGCAATCCTTATCTAAGCCGAGGATATAAACGGGTATATCAATAAGTTATTCCACAACATTATACACATATATATGCCCCCTTATTAAATTAGATGAACCAATAGTTCTTCAGAGACATATAAGTCTAGAAAAGATATATAGGGACATTATCCTATGATAAGATGTAGTCTTATCGTTAGTTTGACCATTTTATTAGTGCATAAACTGCCATGTGCCGAACAACTTAGGTTGGTAAGTAAATAGACATAATCTTGTAGAAAAAAATATTTTATTCATGAAGGTGATTCAATATAGCATAGAGTTACATCACGGGGAAATGAAAGAAAATAAAGAAATACAATGCTTGAATAAAAAAAGAAAAAGAAACAAATGGATACTAAACCTTCATAATTATCTATCTGTCAGCTTTTAGATGATCATTTTGTTAAGCACCATTTGGTTCTGGACTATGTTGATTAGTTATTGGTAGTATATTTTTAGATTATTGATAAGAACCCAAAAGTGTACATTTTATACCCTGAATAGACGTATTTGAGTTGCTAATTCTCGGAAAATTGGGTCCTATACGCGTAATTATTTATTGCGCAGGCTTGATCATCATTTACGGAGTTCAAATGCTTATTTCAAAGCAAATGTGCAATTTATGGAGCTAATTCCCTAGTCACATAACCTTAATCGAGCCTAAACTTAGCCCGAACCTTCACCCGATCCCGTGTGTGTTTAGTTTGTGCTTTTTTAGATTTTTAGTCAAAGTCGTTTTTATTTTTAGGATTTATTTTAGTTTTATTTAGAATTTTGTAGAATTTATTTTATATATATATATTTTTTATTAGTCTTTAATTTTAGCTTTTATTTTTAGTTTTGCTAGATTTTATATTTTTACGCCTGTAGGTTTTATTTTTACTTATTTTGTAATTTTTATTTTTATTATTTAAGTTTTCTTTTTAGAGGATTTATTTTAGTGCGTCGATCATTTGTTTTTCCATTATTTTTGTTTGTTTTTAGTATTTAGTTAGTTTATTATTATTTTTGTTTTATTTTGTTTTATTTTATTAGTTTTTATTTGAGTCGTGTTTAGTTTTTAGAGTTTGTATTGTGTGTCGTGTTATTTTTTTTTTTTTAGTGAGTTTTATTTTTATTTTAGTCTAGTTTTTATTTTTATTTTACTTGTTTCTATTTTATTAGGTTTATTTTTATCATTTTCTTATTTTATTTTATTTTAAGTACAAAATTAAACACACACACAAACACATCCCTCACTTATCCACTCTTCTAGCCTACACCTCACATACACCCTATTGACCCCCACCACATCTTCTTCCCCCAAAACCATTTCTCCCTCTTCCCTCCATAACCAACAACTCAACCTCACAACCTTCATTATCACACCTCCATTCAAACCACAATACCTATGAACCGATTCACCCCTTATTCCTCTTGCTCGACCCCTTCACCCGACCTCCGGTGAACCCGTGCCGAGTATGGCCATACCAGCGTTGGCGAGCCTTAACCCAGCGCCCAAGAACCAGCTCCTACTCGGATACCCACTAACTCAACCCCATCCGCCCAACTCCCTCACTAGTGACTCCCATAATCGGACTCCTTACCTCCGTCCATTTCCTGACCCGAAACTCAATCACCCACACCTGCAGACCCTAGCCGGACCCATCCTCACAACCCGAAAGCCCATCAAACCTGCTCAACCCGATCAAACCCGACCTTTGTCAGCGACCCACTTTGTTACCTGTTACATTCCAATCCCATAAAACCCTCTTAATTCGTACCTTCCAAAACATCAAACCAAAACCAAAATTCCTTATCCCTATACCCAGCTCTGTACACCTTTAACACGAAAACCCAAACCTACCTCTGTCCCAAACGCCACTATAGTACCCTTAGCCTCCAGCCTTATTCCCGTGTGACTTCTGACTTATAGAAGACCATCTCTTCATTTAAAGGGGGGAGAGAGGGAGAAAAGATTCAGAGAAGATAGTAGAGAACATAGATAGTGTAGAGAGAAGAGTGTAATATAGATTTTAGTTTAGTTTTAGGAGCTCTATTTTTTTGGACCTCACTTTTAGTGTAAAATTAGGAGTAGTGTTGTAATATTTTTTCATTACTTCTTTTATAATTTTTTTAGTGATATGAGTGCGAGACAGACACTATTAAAATAAAAATTTCGGAGTTTTGGCATATCTTTGAGTGTTGTAAAACTCAGATTTGTGGGTTACTATTCATGTCAAGTTTGGTAACTTAATATCAAACTCAAGGAAACTTGATTTATTTATTTATTCTCATTCTATTTTATTTGTTATGCCTCTTATTGTGTCATTATTACATTTTATATGTAATAATACCAACATGAGAGTCTAAATACCCCATTCAAGGGGAGAGATGAAACCCTTTACTTAATTATTTTCATGTTTTTAGTTTGTTTATTTATTATGCCCCTTTGAATATTAATATTAAAACTTTACAATTTACATTTATGTCTCGAGAGAGGGTGAATTATTTTCTAGAGAAAATCGTAAATTCAGATTATAATATCTATTCATTAATTAAACTAGAAATAGGCAATTTTTGAAACGTATTATAGTTTGAATTTCACTACTCTAAAAATGTAATTTTTTATGATTTAAAATACTTTAGTGAATTTTCCCTAGCAGGTGATTTATTAGAAAATGATTAAATCTAATTTTTGTGAGTATGTGAAATTTAAAATTTAATCTTCTAAAAATACTATATGTAAATTTACATATAGTTGATTTTTGAATTTATATATATTTTGGGGTATGTCAAATAGACAAACTAATTAATGAAAATAAATTGGTTAAGTAGTGAAGTTTAATCCCTTGAATTATCTCATAACTATTTTCTCCTCATATTTAGCTCACTTTATCATTTTCTTTATTTATTAGTGTAGTTTTAATTTGTAGTTCATAATTAGTAGTATAGATATCCCATCAAAATTATTTTAAAAAAAAGCATACAATGTCTTCATTTTGCTATTGTCCACATTAAGGAGAGCGGATTGACCCCTTACTTGCAAATATACATTTTTAGTGTGTTTGTAAGTGCCAAAAGGGATTTTCGATTGACCGTCTTTACTCTACAAAGGCATATACACAAAAGGAGAAATATCAAATGGCGCCATTGCCAATCTTTGAAGCTTAAAGCACTTGAGAGGATCCATTTTGTGATTCATTTGTATTTTTCATTTTCGTACCATTTTTTATTATTTTAGAAGTTTTGAATTAGGTTTGTTTTATTACTTGGCTTGTGTTGTGGTGCTTGGAGACACCATTTATTTTTCATTTAAATTTGTAATAATCGAAGAAAAGCGTGATAGGGAGACCGAACAAAGTAGAGAGAGGGCGCCCAAAGGCGAGGAAACGAAGCCTCTCTACTTTGGGTCGGTAGGACTCCCAGGGCCGACTAAGATAAGCGTGATCTCCCCCCGGTCGACTCAAATTGCTCATCACCGCACGGTGTAAAAACTATGGGAGGTACATTTCTAAACTCTCACGCGTCTCCAATTAAGGAGTCAATTTTTGTGTATGATTACATGCGCTTATGTGATTTTATTCTCTCATTTATTTTCGAATGGTGTGGTGAATTAAATTACTAAGACCTACACCCGGTCATTCACGAGAAGGGATTTCATCACCCGACTCACTCGCTTATCATTTGTGCACTACCCTAGCTCTTATTAATTTTAAAATCAATCAAGGTATCGCAATAGGAATTTTTTTTTTCAAAGGCGATCACAAAGATACTTTTCGTGATTTTTATCGCTCCTGGACATAATTAAAATTTGACTACCCATTCACATAATTAAAGATAAAAATTGGCTATGTGCTAGTTAGGATTTATCCTCGACTTGTGTGTGTCCAATTCAATTCCTCTGGCAGTCGGGCTTCAGTAAGTTCGTCCAAATTCAAAGAGTCCAAATATTTTGCCCACTCCTCTCTTCCAAAATATCCAAAAATATTTTCTTCCTTTATTTTCCAAAAAAAAAATCGAAAAATATTATCTTCCTTTATTTTTCTAAAAATCCAAAATATTTTCTTTCTTTCATTTTCAAAATTATTTTCTTTTCTTTTGAAAAAAAATCATAAAAAGAATATATCTATCTATCTATATATATATATATATATATATATCCCATAATGGCCGAAGAACGTCCTTAACGGGACTACTTTGGTCATTTCCCTTTGACACGCGACACGTATGAGAGTGATCCTGAGCCATCTCGTTATGATATCTTTACTGGTCTCACCTCTCTTACGAGTACCGTTGATACTCTTGACCCATTTATGCATGCGTCTCCTATTCCATCACCCTCTATGTCAAGTCTCTACGTGTCGCATACTTTCTCGTGCATCCATTGTTCATATGCCGATCACTTGTCCCATGAGTGACCATACTTTTCATATCCCTATGAACCCACCATGGACCAAGTGTATCCATATGACACTATTTCGGAACCCACTCCAACTTATTATCATGACCTATCTAATCCCGAGTTGTGTGAGTACCCTCATTATTCGTGGAGGTCTAATCACCCTTCCACAAAATATGAATCCCAACCCTCTATTGTGGATCCTCACACGTTCCCACAGTCATCATGGAAACCTTGTGAACCCAATCCTTATCAGTTCCCTCACTACGCACCCAACGATTATCAACCTTTTATCTCTCACGGAGAAGCTTCTTCCTTGTATGACACACTTGACCCCATTCCACACACTTCCTTTGAGTATTCTCCATATAGTCCTTCTAATAGTGAGTTGTATCCGCCTCAACCACTGCCACCATTCATAACTTCACCACCATCATCCACCTCCGCTCTCAAAATCCTCTTGCAAAAGTTCATCCTCGAACAAGAGCAAGCCACTCAAATTCAAAATGAAGCCCTCCAATGGCTTGAATAAAGGTCAAAAGAATTTGAGTGTGCGAACGAGTCAGAGTTCCCCTAAAGTCAACCCATTATTGCATCCACGTGGAACGATGATGAGTCATCTTGTGCCACGAATTTTGAGTGTGACCAACTCTATTACCCCGAAAATCTCGATGTTGAGACCATTCCATGGTCCGGGCCTCAAGTTGGCAAATGTGTTGACTTACCTTTCATTAGTGAGATTGATTTTCTCTTGTCATATCCAAAAGAACCCATCATTGAGGTTCACATTCCTTTTCCCGTCGAATCCAAAAATATGGCCGAGTCTACACCTATTGTGCCCACCGTGTGTGTTCTCGAGGAACCATTTCATCCCAAGTTAGCTCTAGCTACGAGTTCTCACCATTATCTTGAGATTGAATTCTAGACGGTTTATACCTCTTCGAATATGCATCTTGTTCCACCATGCTTGACTCAATTTGAGTCATATATTAATGTTGATTCTTCTCTCTCCTATTTGGATGCCTCGTTTGATTTTCCAACTGCCTCGGCCGGTGACTAATGGTGGATAGGTTGATCACTCACTCTCTTATTTACACATTTACTCCTACTCCTGCCCTTGAGGATCACTTCGTGCCTCATGAGGAGTGTGTGTCCCCTACTTTTGAGTTGGATCATCTTCCTCCGCCATTTATCCCACTCGATTCACCGTTTATCCCACCCAAACCAACCATTATCCCTTCCACCCCACCACCTGGTTTGGATCTTGATATTACACGTTGCATCTTTCCATCCATATCTTTAGATCCTAGACTAAAACCATCCTCCACCTTCCATGAGAGTCTTTGTGGTGCTCCTCTCCACTTCCGTGACACCGAGCTTGTTTCCTCATGCCCGTCACTCTTTTGTGGTGTTGATTTTTCCCATTGACAGCTCCCTAGCGTGTCACGACGTGACCATTATCATCGCCCATTCATAGAACGGCCGTGTAATTTCTATGAGCCCCAACCCATTTCATTTTCTAAAACCTATCGCCTCCCCATCCAATTAGAGCATCATGCTTATAGGGCCCTTATTTCCCTTACCTTTCGAATCAATAAGGCCCGAGACCGATACCTCCTCACCCTTACCCTAATACCGACCCACCTGTGGCGCACCGATGCTTTGCATCGTGTGATGCACTTTGATATATAAGTGCATTGACCCGTTTTAACCTTTATCCAACAAGAGTGACGCTTCATTCTTGTTTGGGGGTAATTTTCATCGCCCCATTTTTCTGCTACCCCGAGCTTTCATAGGTCTTATCTTTAGGGTGAGAATGGATCGGTCTAACTGAAGACATTAAACTTAGCGCTACTGGGAGGCAACCCGTTGTTTCTTATACTAGTCTCATCCTGTTTGGGGTTGGTGTTTCACATCACCCTATGATTTACATAATTTATAGACTTGTAAGCATTTTTATCTTATCATTTATTCAGGTTCCATATTGGCTTCATCTGTCCACTTAATTAGCGGTTGATTTTGGTAATCTCTTTCCTACCTTCTGCTCTCAATTTTAAAAATTATTTTATTTAACATGGAGTACGATGTTCCTTTTTATTTGGGGGTGGGGAATTTTATCAAAATCGTACCTCTTTTGAAATTTTTTAATTTTTAAACTTGATTTTTCAAATTTTCATGTAGTTTCTTTCATCCCACTCATTGACGTGATTTTCTATCATCCATCCTTTATGTCTATGAATCAATCTAGAGGATTTGTTTTTTACTAAATAGCTTATGTAATACGTATCAAGGCATGTTGCACCATGAATTTCTAAACTCAACAAAATTTACGCACTTATTACGTCAATCCGGTTTAGAGTTGAAGAGTATTACAATTCCCAAAAAAGCCTTAAGGATCATTAGTAGGGATTTAGCTTGTGAGATATGTGCCTTTCACCCTTTCAGAGTGTTTTACGCAATCTCCGAGTCACAAGTTGATTCCACTTCTTTTGGGTTCACACTAAATCGTTGTATGATCTCATTATTCTTCATTAAAATTTTTTGCTTGATCACTGAGAACGCTATCACTTTTGAGTTGTAAGAAACGCGTGTCTTGAAATTTGTCCCGATCACTAGATTTTCACCCATTACATTCCCATGCTCTTCCATATTCCACATTCACATCTATTCCCCTCATCATCCATACACATTACCCACTCCATTTATATATCATTCATTATTTTTTTTTTGAGAAAAAGAGTGTTTTCCAAATGTAAAATGTCTTCAAGTGTTGAGAGTTTAATGAGAAAAAAAAAAGAGAAAAATAAAAAAAATTTGAAAAATAGCAAAAGGAAAAAGAAGAGAAAAGAGAAAAGAAAAAGAAAAAGAAAAAGAAAATTCGAAAAAAATATAGAAAAGAATAAAAAAAGAGAAAAGGGAGAAAAGAAAAGAAAATAAAAAAAGAAAGTTTGTAGTTAGTTTTTATGTATTAAAGACCTTTGTGCCTAAAGTGTAGAATACTCTTCTCGCATACACATCCATCACTCATCCATCCTTGCCTCATCTCATCCCGTCCATCTGATTTCCTTTCCCCCTCACCCATAAACATCCATATTCTCCCCCACGTGTTCGGGCAAATGAAAGTCAACATGGTGAATAACTCGACGTTCTCACTATAGTGATTAGCATTCTTTCATGAGATCATTCTTCTTTCTAAATGTTAATTCTTTCTTATATGTGTGTGAGGCGTTTGAACTTGCTTATATTTACTCACCTCCTCACCCACAAGAGCGATACACTTACCTAAATCTCGAGAGTTCGTTTGAGAGAGATATATCTAGTGAGATTTTGAAGTTGAAGCATTGATTTCGAAAAGGCGATCTAAGAATTACTCTTATGATACTTGACCCGTTTTGACTGATTCACGCTACACACGTTGAGTTATAGGAAGGATGTGCCTTGATTATTTACTTAGCTAACCTTTTCTACATTCTAGCTTGTATTTCTCAAAATATTTATCTCAAGATGGATCGATTGTACGATTATTCTACGTCTAATTAAAGAATGACTGCCTTTAAATAAATCATTTTAAATAAAGAATTTGTTGGGTATATACCCTGCAAACCCTCACGAGACACAACTCGTCCTGTAGGGCAACATATAGGTTTAAAGGCTTGTTGCACATGCTAAGTGCAATCGCAAGTGCCCGCGAAAGTGGCACACTTTTAGTTTCTTATCTTTCTCTTTCTTTCTATCTTATTGCTCGAGGACTAGCAACGCTTTGTTTGGAGGCGGTGTGATAAGCACCCAAAAGTGTACATTTTGTACCCCGAATAGATGTATTTTAGTTGCTAATTCTCAATAAATTGGGTCTTATATAAGCAATTATTTACTGTGTCGGCTAGATCGCCGTTTGCGGAGTTCAAACGCTTATTTCAAGGCAAATGTTTGATTTATGGAGCTAATTTCCCAGTCACATAACCTTAACCGAGCCTAAACTTTGCCCAAACCTTCACCCGAGCCCGAGCCCCTGTTTGTTTAGTTTGTGTTTTTTTTAGATTTTTTTAGATTTTTAGTTTAAGTCGTTTTTATTTTTAGGATTTATTTTAGTTTTATTTAGAATTTTCTAGAGTTTATTTTCTATTTCTTTTTATTTTTTATTTTTATTAGTTTTTAATTTTAGTCTTTATTTTGAGTTTTGCTAGATTTTATATTTTTAGGACTTTAGGTTTTATTTTTACTTCTTTTGTATTTTTTATTTTTATTATTTGAGTTTTATTTTTAGAGGATTTATTTTTTTATGCTTTATTTTAGTGCGTAGAGTATTTGTTTTTTCTTTATTTTTGTTTGTTTTCAATATTTAGTTAGTTTATTATTATTTTTTTTATTTGAGTCGTGTTTAGTTTTTAGAGTTTCTATTGTGTGTCGTGTTATTTTTATTTTTTTTAGAGAGTTTAATTTTTGGTTGATTTTTATTTTTATTTTTAGTTTAGTTTAATTTTTATTTTTATTTTACCTATTTATATTTTATTAGGTTTATTTTTATTATTTTCTTATTTTATTTTATTTTATTTTAAGTACAAAATTAAACACACACACACAAACACATCCCACACTCATGCACACTCTTCTAGCCTACACATCACATACACCCTATCAACCCCCAACCCATCTTCTTCCCAAACAACCCATTTCTCTCTCTTCCCTCCATAACCAGCACCTCAACCTCACCACCTTCATAATCACACCTCCATTCAAACCACAATACCCATGACCCGATTCACCCCGTATTCCTCCCGTTCGACCCTTTCACCCGACCTTCGGCGAACCCACGCCCAGTCCTGCCATACCTGCGTCGACGAGCCTTAACCCAGCGCCCACGAATGAGCTCCTACCCCCACTAACCCAACCCGATCCGCCCAGCTCCGTCACGAGCGACGCCTATAACCGGACTCCTTACCTCTGGCCATTTCCTAACCCGAAACCTAATCGCCCACACCTGCAAACCCTACCCGAACCCATCCTCACAACCCAGATGCCCATCAAACCTTCTCAACCCAATCGAATCCGACCTTTGTTGGCGACCCACTTTGCCACCTGTTACTTTCCAATCCCACAAAACCTGCTTAAATCGTACCTATCAAAACATCAAACCAAAACCAAAATTCCTTATCCCTATGCCCACCTCCGTACACCTTTAACGCGAAAACCCAAACCTATCTTTGTCCTAAACAGCACTACAGTACCCCTAGCCTCCAGCCTTATGCCCATGTGACTTATGATTTTAAGAAGACCATCTCTTCATTTAAAGGGGGGAGAGAGGGAGAAAAAATTCGGAGAAGATAGTAGAGAACACGGACAGTGTAGAGAGAAGAGTGTAATATAGGTTTTAGTTTAGTTTTAGAAGTGCTATTTTTTGGAGCTCAGTTTTAGTGTAAAATTAGGAGTAGTGTTGTAATATATTTTTATTTCTATTTTATAATTTTTTTAGTGATATGAGTGTCAGAGAGACAATATTGAAATACAAATTTTTGAGTTTTGGCATTTCTTTGAATGTTGTAAAACTTAGATTTGTGGGTTACTATTCACGTCAAGTTTGGGAACTTAATATCAAACTCATGGAGACTTGGTTTATTTATTTATTCTCATTCTATTTTATTTATTATGCCTCTTATTGTGTCATTATTACATTTATATGTAATAATACTAACATGAAAGGCTAAATACCCTATTCAAGGGATGAGATGAAACCCTTAACTTAAGTATTTTTAATTTTTTAGTTTGTTTATTTATTATGCCCCTTTGAATATTAATATTAGAATTTTACAATTTACATTTACGCCTCAAGAGAGGGTGAATTATTTTCGAGAGAAAATCGTAAATTCAGATTATAATATCTATTCGTTAATTAAGAAAGATATAGACAATTTTTGAATGGTATTATAGTTTGAATTTCTCTACTCTAAAAATTTAATTTTTTATGATTTAAAATACTTTAGTGAATTTTTCGTAGTGGGTGATTTATTAGAAAATGTTTAAATCTAATTTTTGTGAGTATGTGAAATTTAAAATATAATCTTCTAAAAAGACTATATGTAAATTTACATTTGCAATGAGAGTTGATTTGTGAATTTATATATGTTTTGGGGTATTTTAAATATACAAACTTATTAATGGAAATAAATAGGTTAAGTGGTGAACTTTAGTCTCTTGAATTATCTCATAATTATTTTTTCCTCATATTTAGCCCACTTTATCATTTTCTTTATTTATTAGTGTAGTTTAAATTTTTAGTTAATAATTAGTAGTATAAATATCCCTTCAAAATTATTTAAAAAAAAGGCATATAGTGTTGTCACTTTGCTCTTGTCCACATTAAGGAGTGCGGATTGACCCCTTACTTGCCAATATACATTTTTAGTGTGTTTGTAGGTACCAAAAGGGATTTTTCATTGACCGTCTTTACTCTACAACGACATATACATAAAAGGCGAAATATCAAATGACGTCATTGCCAATCTTTGGAGCTTGAAGCACTAGAGAGGATCCATTTTGTGATTCATTTGTAATTTTCATTTTCATACCATTTTTTATTATTTTAGAAGTTTTGTATTAGGCTTATTTTATTACTTGGCTTGTATTGCGGTGCTTGGAGACACCATTTATTTTTAATTTGAATTTGTAATAATCGAAGAAAAGCGTGATAGGGAGACCGAACAAGGTAGAGAGAGGGTGTCCAAAGGCGAGAAACCGAAGCCTCTGTACTTTGGGTCGGTAGGACTTCCGGGGCCGATTGAAATAGGCGTGATCTCCCCTTAGTCGACTCAAATTGCTCATCACTCCATGGTGTAAAAATTGCGGGAGGTACATTTCTAAACCCTCGCGCCTCTCCTGTTAGCGAGACAATTTTTTTGTGTGATTATGTAATCCTATGTGATTTTATTCTCTCATTTATTTTCAAATGGTGTGATGAATTAAATTACTAAGACTTACACCCGGTCATTCACGAGAAGGGATTTCATCATCCGACTCACTCGTTTACCATTTGTGTGTTATCCTAGCTCTTATTAATTTTAAAATCATTCAACTAGGTATCCCAATAGAAAAATATTTTTGCAGAGGAGATCACAAAGATGCTTTTCGTGATTTTTATCTCCCACGGACTTAATTAAAATTTGACTACACATTCACCTAATTAAAGATAAAAGTTGGTTACGTGCTAGTTAGGATTTATCCCTGACTTGTGTGTGTCCAATTCAATTCCTCAGGCAGTCAGGCTTTAGTAAGTTCGTCCAAATTCAAAGAGTCCAAATATTTTTCCCACTCTTCTCTTCCAAAATATCCAAAAATATTCTCTTCCATTATTTTCCAAAAAAATCCAAAAATATTATCTTCCTTTATTTTTCTAAAATACCAAAATATTTTCTTTCTTTCATTTTCAAAATAATCGAAAAATATTTTCTTTCCTTTTGAAAAAAAAATTCAAAAAAATAAAATAAGATACATCCCTTAAGAGACCACTTTGGTAATTTTCCTTTGACACGCGACACGTGTGAGAGTGATCCCGAGCCGCCTCTTTATGATATCCTTAGTGGCCTCACATCTCTTACGAGTACCATTGATACTCTTGACCCTTCTATGCACGCATCTCCTATTCCATCACCCTCGATTTCAAGTGTCTACATGTCGCTTACTTTGTCGTGCACCCATTGTTCATATGCCGATCACTTGTCCCATGAGTGCCCATACTTTCATATCCCTATGAACCCACCATGGACCAAGTGTATCCATTTGAAACTATTTCGGAACCCACTCTAACTCATTATAATGATGAATCTAATCTCGAGTTGTGTGAGTACCCTCAGTATTTGTGGAGGCCTGATCACCCTTCGACGCAATACGAATCCCAACCCTTTGTTGTGGTTCCCCACATGTTCCCACAGTCGTCATGGAAACCTTGTGCACCTAATCCCGATACGTTCCCTCGCTACGCACCCAACGATTATCAACCTTTTGTCTCTCATGGAGAAGCTTCTCCCATATATGACACACTTGACCCCATTCCACACACTTCCTTTGAGTATTATCCATAGAGTCCTGCTAATAGTGAGTTGTGTCCACCTCAACCACCCGTATTAGTTCAAGTTGTTGGAGGGCTTCATTTTGAATTTGAGTGGCTTGCACTTGCTCGAGTGTGGAACGAGTCAGAGTTCCCCACAAGTCAACCCATTATTTCACCCACGTGGAATGATGATGAGTCATTTTGTGCCACAGATTTTAAGTGTGACCAACCCTACCACCCCGAGAATCTCAATGTTGAGAGACTCAAGTTGACAATTGTGTTGACTTACCTTTCATTAGTGAGACTGATGTTCTCATGTCATCCAAAAGAACCCATCATTGAGGTTCATATTCCTTTTCCCACCGAATCAAAAAATATTCCGGAGTCGACACCTATTGAGCCCACCGTGTGTGTTCGCGAGGAACCATTTCATCCTAAGTTAGGTTTGGCTATGAGTTCTCACCATTATCTCGAGATTGAATCCGACACGGTTTCTACCTCTTCGGATATGGATCTTGTTCGAGACGGTTTATACCTCTCCGGATATGGTCGAATAGGATCCATATCATGTTCGACCATGCTTGACTCAATTTGAGTCATATATTAATGTTGATTCTTCTCTCTCCGATTTGGATGCCTCGTTTGATTTTCCAACCACCTCGGCTGGTGACTTAATGGTGGATACGTTGATCACTCACTCGTTTATTTCCACAATTCCTTATGCGAGTGCCCTTGAGGATCACTCAGTGCCTCATGAGGAGTGTGTGTCCCCCACTCTTGAGTTGGATCATCTTCCTCCATCATTTATCCCACCCGACCCACCCATGATCCCTTCCACCCCACTACCTGGTTTGGATATTAATATTACACGTTGCATCTTTCCATCCATATCTTTGGATCCTAACCTTAAACCATCCTCCACCTTCCATGAGAGTCTTTATGGTGCTACTCTCCACTTCTATGACACCGATCTTGTAACCTCATGCCCACCAATCTCTTGTGGTGTGGATTTTTCCCATTGAATGCTCCCTGGCGTGTCACGGTGCTAACATTATCATCTCCCATTCATAAAATGGTCGTATCATTTCTATGAGCCCCAACCCATTTCATTTTCCAATCCCTTTCACCCCCCATCCAATTAGGGCATCATGCTTATAGGGAACTTGTTGGCCTCACCTTTTGACTCAATAAGGCCCGAGACTGATACCTCCTCACCCTTACCTTAATACCCACCCACCTGTGGTCCATCGATGCTTTGCATCGTGTGATGCACTTTGCTATACAAGTTCACTAACCCGTTTTAACCTTTATCCAACAAGACTGACGCTTCAGTCTTGTTTGGGGATGATTTTCATCACCCCATTTGTCTACCGCCCCGAGATTTCATAGGTATTATCTTTAGGGTGATAATGGATCGGTCTGGCCGAAGACATTAAACTTAGCGCTATCGAGAGGCAGCCCGTTGTTTCTTGTTCTAGTCTCATCCTGTTTGGGGTTGGTGTTTCACATCATCCATGCTTTACACGCTTTATAGACTTGTACGCATTTTTATCTTATCATTTATTCAGGTTCCATTTTGGCTTCATCTGTCTAGTTCATTAGCGGTTGATTCTCGTAATATATTTCCTACCTTCTGCTCTCAATTTTAAAAATCATTTTATTTAGCATCGAGGATGATGTTACTTTTTGTTTAGGGGTGGGAAATTTTATCAAAATCGTACCTTTTTGAAATTTTTTGATTTTTAAACCTGATTTTTAAAATTTTCTTGCAGTTTCTTTCATCTCACTCATTGACGTGAATTTTCTAGCATCTATCCTTTAAGTCCAGGAATCAATCTAGAGGATTTATTTTTTTCTAAATAGTTTATGTAATACGTATCAAGGCATGTTGCACCATGAATTTATGGACTCAAAAAAATTGGCGCACTTATCACGTCAATATGGTTTAAAGTTGAAGAGTATTACAATTCTTAAGAAAACCATAAGGATCACTAGTAGAGACTTTAGCTTGTGAGATTTGTGCCTTGCACCCTTTCAGAGTGTTTTACGCAATCTCCGAGTCACAAGTTGATTCAACTTTTTTTGGGTCCGCACTAAATCGTTCTATGATCTTATTATTCTTTATTAAAATTTTTGGCTTGATCACTGAGAACGACATCACTTTCGAGTTGTAAGAAACATGTGTTTTGAAATTTGTCCCGATCATTAGATTTTTGCCCATTACATTCCAATTCTCTTCCATATTCCACATTCACATCTATTCCCCTCATCATCCATACACATTACCCAGTCCATTTATATATCATCCATAATTTTTTGGAGAAAAAGAGTGCTTTCCAAATGTAAAATGTCTTCAAGTGTTGAGAGTTTAAAGAGAAAAAAAGAGAAAAACAAAAACAAAAGAAAAATAGCAAAAGAAAAAAAAAGATAAAAGAAAAAGAAAACGAAAAGTAAAAAAAATAGAAAAGAGAGAAACGAAAGTTTTTAGTTAGTTTTTGTGTAATAAAGACATTTGTGCCTAAAGTGTAGAATACTCGTCTCGCATACACATCCATCACTTATCCATCACCATCCATCATTACCTCATCTCATCCCATCCATCTCCATCTCATTTCATTTCCCCCTCACCCATAAACATCCATATTCTTCCTAGGTGTTCGGGAAAATAAAAGTCAACATGGTGAATAACTCGACGTTCTAACTATAGTGATTAGCATTCTTTCATGAGACCATTCTTCTTTCTAAACGTTCGTTCTTTCTTATATGTGTGTGAGGCATTTGAACTAGCTTAAATTTACTCACCTCCTCACACACAAGATCAATACACTTACCCAAATCTCGAGAGTTCATTTGAGAGAGATATATCTAGTGATATTTTGAAGTTGAAGCGTTGATTCCGAAAAGGCGATTTAAGAATTACTCTTATGATACTTGACCCATTTTGACTGATTTACACTACACACGTTGAGTTTTAGGAAGGATGTTCCTTGAGTATTTACTTAGCTAACCTTTTCTACATTCTAGCTTGTATTTATCAAAATATGTATCTCATGATGGATTGTACGATTATTCTATGTCTAATAAGAGATCGACTTCCATTCAATAAGTAATTTTAAATAAAGAATTTTGTGGGTATATTCCCTACAAACCCTCACGAGACACAACTTGTCCTGTAGGGCAACCTATAGGTTTAAAAGCTTATTGCACATGCTAAGTGCAATCGCAAGTGACCGCAAAAGTGGTACACTTTTGGTTTTTTATCTTTCTCTTTCTCTCTATCTTATTGCTCGAGGACTAGCAACGCTCTGTTTGGGGACGGTGTGATAAGCACCCAAAGTGTACATTTTATACCCCGAATAGACGTATTTTAGTTGCTAATTCTCGACAAATTGGGCCTTATACGCGTAATTGTTTATTGTACAGGCTTGATCGTCGTTTGCGGAGTTCAAACGCTTATTTCATGGCAAATGTGTGATTTATGGAGATAATTCCCCAGTCACGTAATCTTAACCGAGCCTAAACTTAGCTCAAAAGCCCGTGTCTATTTAGTTTGTGCTTTTTAAGATTTTTAGTGTAAGTCATTTTTATTTTTAGGATTTATTTTTGTTTTATTTTGAATTTTCTAGAATTTATAATTTTTCTTTTTATCCTTTATTTTTAGTTTGGTTAGGTTTTATATTTTTAGGACTTTAGGTTTTATTTTTACTTCTTTTGTAGTTTTTATTTTTATTATTTGAGTTTTATTTTTAGAGGATTTATTTTTTTATGTTTTATTTTAGTGCGTCGACAATTTATTTTTCCTTTATTTTTGTTTGTTTTTAGCACTGTTCTAAAAAACCCGCCTAGGCACGCCTAGGCTTGAGGCTTGGGAGAAACGCTCCGCCTTAAGATTTGACACCTTATGCTTGGTAAAACCCTTAAGGCGTACTTTTTCTCTAAAAACAACAATGATTTAGTGAAACGATATCGCCTTTAAAATTTTTTTTTTGCAAACCGGACCATTATCTCATCCAAAATAATCAAATAGTATTTTTATTTGCAAATATTCAGACATATTTTTATGATAGGTACAATTTTAGTATTTTAATAGCCTTGTTATGGTTAAAAAATCTTAAAATATATTAAAAAGGCCTAAACGCCTTTTCACGCCTTTTTACGCCAAGGCCCGCCTAGGATTCTAAGGCTTAAGGCTTGGCCTCCACGCCTCGATCACGCCCCTCGTTTTTTAGAACCTTGGTTTTTAGTATTTAGCTAGTTTATTATTATTTTTGTTTTGTTTTGTTTTATTAGTTTTTATTTGAGTCGTATTTAGTTTTTAGAGTTTGTATTGTGTGTCGTGTTATTTTTATTTTTTTAGAGAGTCTTATTTTTAGTTTAGTTTAGTTTTTATTTTACTTATTTTTATTTTATTTAATTTTAAGTACAATATTAAACACACATACAAACACATCCATCACTCGTCCACACTCTTCTAGCCTACACCTCACATACACCCTATCAACCCCCAATCCATCCTCTTCCCCAACAACCCATTTCTCTCTCTCCCCTCCATAACCAACAACTGAACCTCACCACCTTCATTATCACACCTCCATTCAAACCACTATACCCATGACCCGATTAACCCCTTATTCCTCCTGCTTAACCCCTTCACCCGATCTTCGACGAACCCTCTGTGATACCCCGCTTATTAAAATAATAGGTGACTAGCCCGCTACCCCAATAAAATAGGAATCTTAAATGGTCCATTCTTAGCATCACTGTCGCATAAAAGATAATACGATACGACCCTACAAGAAATTTTAAAAATGGATGTCAAAACATTTTCCAATTTAAAATGAACTATTTCAATCAACTACTTTCGTAACAAAAGGGGTTAATATACGAGTAACAATTTGATAGCATGTACAAAACATAACCAAATAAGCTGTCAGTTAATAGACTGATACAAAAAGGGTCGCACCAAATATAACAATAGCTATGAGATATAAACTTGAGCAACATGCCCGAATACCCTTGACGCATCACAACTAGAATATCCAAAAAGAATTTCATGTGTGTAATACAAAAAATCCTACAACATCCGTAATATGCCGTAGCTCCTTAACACTAGAAGGGAAGGTCAAAATGGGCGCCCTTGCGGTGGGACACTTGAACATAAACAATAACTACACCAAGAGACAAAATATAAACGAGTCAGGGTCGGGTTTGATATGATTTAGAAGTGAATAAAATGCATAACAGTTATGAATGTCAAATTTCATAAACAAGTTAAATTCACTCTTCACTTGAAGAATTATGCTCACCTCTTTTCTAAAGTACACATCCTAGCGCATGCAATTCATTGTCAAGTTAATCTACCCTTCTACTTAATAGGAACAACCTAACTCTATCCAATATGCATGGTTTACCAATTTATCATTTAACCTCACAAGTCAATTAATCATTAATGATCACACATAATCAGAATTGATTCCTAATTCCATTTAATCATTTGCGTTAAAACAAAATTTGAATGAGAACAGTTATATTCATACAATAACATTTCTAAGACCATCCTTTCGGGAGTCACCCCACTGGACGCATTCCCTAATTGCTATCATCTTCCAGGGCCTAGTTTCATGACCACCTGGGTAACCTAAATCATAACGCATGGGAAGCAGCCATATACCTTTGACAGTGAGGCGTAACTATACCCGAAATTACTTCACTTCGAATAAACAATCACATAATGTAGCAGCTGGTGCTATTGTCTGAGGACTATACTCTCCTTGCATTCATTAGCCAGGGGATTCACCTCTTTCGCATAACTTCCCTTATGATAGCATTTAGAGAGGTATGTGCATATATGCCAAAATCACAAAATGTATGTATAAACGAATTAAAACGACAATTCTTATATCCAAACGCATAGATGTATAATAAATTAAGTCTACAATGTACAAACACTTCTATACTAGCCCTCGAAAGACAAAACGACAAAGTCCTGCTATACACTAGTCCTACTATCACTTTCTTAACCAATCGAGCTACTATACTATCGTTTTTAATCCCCAAAATACGCCCGAATGCCCCCTTATCATCTTAAGGTATTAATTTCCTTATATAAGTTCACATGTATCTTTAATACATCCTATAATAAGGTTCTAAATATTGAGACCCAAGAGAAAAGAAGTTAAAAAAAAGTTAGAAAACTTTTATAAAACAACACTATTTCCGAATCGATTCGCCCTTAGAAGCGAATCCATTAGACCAAGTCGAATCGATTCGGTCGAGAGAAACAAATTTTTTTCTAACTTGTCGAATCGATTCGGACTGCTCAAATCAATTTTCTAACTCAGATATGTAGCCTACCATTTTACCGAATCGATTCGCTTGGGGCGAACCGATTCGCCTGGGTTGGACAACCCAGTTTTGGCTATGGGTTTTTATGAGCCCTAAAATCCCAACACCCTTTCCTTCCATCTAAAGCCAATCATCATCAACCAACATCATCTACAATTCATTCCTACATGATAGCCCTCCATTATGAACCCGTGAATAATATTTGCATATACGTAAGGGTTTAAACATCAAACTCACCAAAATCCCCAAATGGTTTAAACGCAAGAACACTAACAAATTATACAATTTATTCTCACACAATCATACATATATGCAAGTTAGAAAACTTTCCTCAAGATTGAAGTCTCGAATTCCTCCTCGTTGAAACGATTCTAAGCTCAAATCACCAATTCCTTTATTTTCTCTTCTTTCTCTGAAGCTCTTCTCCTCTTTCTTTCTTTCTCTAGGTTAAACACAAATGAGATTTAATTGCTCTTGCAAGACTAAATACCCAAAATAGCTCAAATACACTTAAGTCCAACAATAAATGCTACTACATATTTAAAATGACTCGTAACATCATATGTAAGTCGTAACTAGCGAAAAGTTCCCCAAAACCCAAAAACACACCCGACACTTATTTTGACTATCTCAATCGTTCTTGGACTAACCGTTCCCTATAAACTAACATTCGAGATACCGTTTATAATTTCCTATCCCAACGTCATATTACCTTACTTAAATAGCCCGATTGGGATATAAGCCATAACCGCCGCTTTAAAGTGCAATGACGCAACATAACATAATATTACACCATTTACATTCATGTAATCATAAATACGAAATACTCATAAATATTAAATCTTAAATCATACAAATTAATATTTAATTCGATTTCCATTTGTTTTAAATTACTAATCCACATGGCAACTAATATAAAAATAATTACTTAAACGTTAGGGGTATTACATACTCCCCCCCTCCCCCCCCCCCCCGATTACAAGGAAATTTTGTCCTCAAAATTTAGAAGTACCTGGTAAAAAGAGGTGTCGGTACTTCTCTAGAATATCATCCTCTCGTTCCCAAGTTAATCCCTGGGCATTGTGGTATCCCCACTGGACTCGAACCAAGGGCACCACTTTCGACCTTAGTCTATGCTCTGTGGTCTAAGATGGAAATCAACTGTTCCTCATACGAAATGTCGAGTTGTAACTCAATATTGTGCAATGGAACATGCCAATGAGCTCCCTAACATCTTTTATACTTTTTCAAAGATGAAACATGGAATACATCATGAATTCGTTGTAGGTGTTCCAGTAAAACAAGTCGATATGCCACGGGGCCTATCCTTTCAATAATGAGAAAAGGGCCTACATATCTTGGCACAAGCTTGCCTTTCTTCCTGAATAACACCTTTCATTGGAGACACCCGCAATAAAACTTTATGCCCAACTTTCAAATCCACGTGCCTCCGATTTGCGTCGGCATAGTTTTTCTGGCGATCCTGTGCAATCCGTATGCGATTTCGAATAAGCTGAATCTTTGAAGATGTATCTTGGATCATTTCAGGTCCAAGGATATTATTATCTCCTACTTCCAACCAATAAGCTGACGATTGACACGGTCAGCCATATAATGCCTCATACGGTTCCATACATATAGTGAATTGGTACAAATTATTGTATGCAAATTCTACTAATGGAAGGTATTTTTCCCATATTCCTTTAAAATCAAGTATGCACATTTGAAGAATGTCCTCTAACATTTGGTTGACTCTCTCTGTTTTCCTGTCGATTTACGAACGGTATGATGTACTTAACCGTAATTCGATTCCCATCGCCTTTTAGAATCTTCGCCAAAAATGGGATACAAAAATTTTATCTCGGTCGGATACTATATTGATTGGAACCCCGTGAAGTCTCATAATATCTGCTATGAAAAGCTCAGCATAATGTGCCGTATTGTAATCCGTCCCCACCGATAGGAAGTGCGCCGATTTGGTCAAGAGATCGACAATGACCCAAATAGAATCATGCCCACTTTGCATCGTCAATAATCCTATGATAAAATCGATTGACATACTCTCCCATTTCCACATTGGTATTTCCAATGGTAGCAACCTTCCATTCGATCGCTGGTGGTCCACCTTCACCAACTAGCAAGTGGCGCATTGGGAGACAAACTTCGAAATGTCCCTTTTCATTCCTTCCCACCAATATTGACGGTGCATATCTTGGTACATTTTGTCACCATCGGGATGTACTGTAAATCTCGAACCATGGTATTCTGTCATGACAACACTCCTCAAGTCTCCATCGTCTGGGACTATAAGTCTTCTATGGAAACGTAACCCACCCTCAGAACTAATAGAGTAGGATTTCGCTCCCTCAGTCAATAGCTGTCGCACCCGGTGCTGATAGTCTTTGTCTCCTACTTGTGATTTTACTACCCGCATAATTATTTCGAGCGTAATATTTAACACCGACATGCATGATCTAGCTACAGCATCATCCTTGCCAAGTTCCTTCCACTTAGCTTTCCACACTTTCGCTAATTGCCCCATGGCTCTCCGACTCAGCGCGTCAGCTACTACAGTTGCCTTGCCTGGGTGGTAGTGAATATTAAATTGGTAGTCCTTCACAAACTCTAACCATCAACGTTGTTGAATATTTAGGTCTTTCAGTGTGAACAAATATTGCAACAACTTGTGGTCCATAAAAAGGCTAAATTTCTCAACCAAAAGGTAATGCCTCCATATCTTCAAGGCAAACACTACTGCGACAAGATCTAAATCATGTACTGAATAATTCTTCTCATGGGACTTAAGTTTGTGAGATGCATATGCAATGGCCCTATGATCCTGTTGTAACACATCCCCTAGTCCCTATAGAGATGCATCAGTAAAGACTAAATAATCTACTCCCAATTTTGGCAATGCGAGTACAGGCGTAGAAGTCAAATTTTCTTTTAGCTCCTCAAAAGCTAGCTGACAGGATTCATCCCAAACAAATCTCACTCCCTTTCTGGTCAAGTTCATTAAAGGGATAGCAATCTTTGAAAAATCGTTAATGAAATGGCGATAATATCCCGCCAAATCCAGAAAGCTACGAATCTCAATCGGCGTCGTGGGCTGACCCCATTACTTCACCGCTGCAACCTTGTTTGGGTCTATGAAAATACTCTCAACCGTCACAATATGCCCTAATAATTGCACTTCCTATAACCAAAAACTGAACTTCTCAAACTTTGCGTACAACTGATGATCCCGTAGTGTCTACATGACCAATCTCAAGTGTTAAACATGATTAGCTTCAGTTCGAGAATAAACTAGAATGTCATCGATGAACACTACCCTAAACTGGTCTAATAAGTCTCGAAATACGCGATTCATAAGGTCCTTAAATATTGCAGGAACATTAGTTATCCCAAAGGGCATAACAAGAAACTCATAGGACCCATACCCGGTCAAGAATGCGGTTTTGGAGACGCCCTACTCCCGAATTTGCAGCTAATGATACCCAGACCTCGAATCTATTACGGAGAAGTACGACGCTCCTCTCAATTAATCAAAAAAATCATCGATTCAAGGTAACGAGTATTTATTTCGGATGGTTACCTAATTCAATTCGCGGTAATCAATACATAATCGGAGGGAACCATCTCTCTTACTCACGAATAATACAGGGGGCACCCCATGGCGATGTGCTACGCCGAATGAACCCTTGCCCTAACAGTTGTTGAATTTGATCTCGTAACTCCCGTATTTCTAAAGGATCCATACGGTATGGAGTTCGCTCAATCGTCCTAATCCCGGTGCTAAGTCAATTACGAACTCAATCTCACGACTTGGAGGTAAGTCAGGAATTTCCTGAAAAACATCCTCAAATTCTCTAACAACATGAATCCAATATAAGGAAATGACTATACCTTGTGAAGTATCCTCCTCAATACAATATATGTGAGTGCTCGAACCTCCCTCCGGAAGAGGCATAGCTACTAAAAACATTTCCTACCCCGAAATGGAAAGACTATACTCCTACCATAACAATTCACCATAGGTCGGTACTTCACTAACCAATCCATGCCCATAATAACATCATAATCGACCATATCCAGGATAATCAAGTCGGCTTCAAGGCGCAATCTACCAAGGTCTATTCCCACCCCTTTACAAATAAAGAATATAAGTGAGCCATCGCCCATAGGAGAATCTACACTCATAAGAGTACTATCAGCAGACTATAATAATCCCTCTAAACGATCAAAGTACGTAGCTATAAATGAATGTGTTGCACTCGTGTCAAATAACACTCTGCCCATAACCCCATGGATGGGAAATTTACCCTCGATAGCTGGCAAAAACAAAGAATTTTGGACATTATACATACACCCAAAGTGAAGTTGTCCTTGCTGTAGTGGGAATATTGGAATAGGTTCTGGAGGTTATAAAGGAACTTGTTGATTATGAGGACTCCAGGAAATTGCCCCTTGTTCAACTGTGGACAGATTCTCTTTATGTGACCCGTTTCACCGCACTGAAAATAACGGTCCATAAAATTCTCCCGATGTCGACCTCGACTATTGTTCCAAAACATCCCTGCACCTTAGCCCTGCTAGCCTCGACCTCCATTATTCCCTCGACCGGCTTGGCCCTGTGGGACAACTTGCTGCTGCTACTTCTGAGCTCCCTGATTTTTCTTAAAACCACCCCCCGCCAAAACTGAAACCCCCCTAAAGCGTTGTTTCTTAGCCGGCTCCCCATGCTGAAGGTTCCTCTCCTTCTGTTTACTCCCCTGCTGCAATGGTGGTGATAGTGATCCACCGGCACCATCTCCTCCTTGTTTACTAGATTGTCCAAAATCTCCTATTTTCTTACTCACCTTCAAATGAAGGCAATGATCCGGGCAATGAAGTAAAGTTTCATTCATCACGTCGCTAAAAGTTTATAGGGCAGGGTTGCCCAATAGGTGTTGCCTTATCCTCCAATTCAGACCCCAATAAATTTAAAGATTCTCTTTTCTTCCGTACTTACCTCGTCCGACACAAAGTTTGCCAAACGTGTAAATTCCTCTTCAAACTCTGCCACCGTTCGCTCCCCTTGAGTAACATCCTGAAGCCTCTTCCTCATCTCCTTCTGGACTGCCGAAAGAAAATACTTTCGTTTAAATAGAATCCAAAACTTTGAGATAGTCATAGTATCCTTTTGTTCTAGAGTTGTCACCGACTCCCACCAATGGAGAGCTTCCCCCACCAATTTAAAAGTGGAGAGAATCTACTTCCTCTCCTCATTACATTCCACCATTCGAAGATGGCATTGAAAACCTTCCTCCATTGATGTGCCAAGACCACGTCAGCGCCACCCTGAAAATTTAGAGGGTGAACTTTCTGGAAGGATTCTCTAACTTTTTCCCACATGAAGGGTCCTATATGGGCTTAAGCCACTAATGCTACCGGTTGTTGAGCTTAGGGAAGCTGTTGTGTCATAGCGGTCATTGCAACATTGACTGTCTGGGTAACAATATTAGCCACCTCCGTCGCATTCATAGTTCCGTGTGGTGGTGGTGGGGGCTCTATGTCATCTACAACTCGATTTACCTTTGTCGGGTGACCTTGTCAAGGCGGCATCTGAGATAAAAAGCGACTGAGCCAATATTCAGTTAAACAATTTATCCTTGCGAAAGATTGCAAACACGTATAAACAAAACAATCCTAATAATAGGGATCTATATCAAAGAACGCTATGGTAGAACGTGACAAGTCCGCACAGATCCTAAAGACTCGAGAACCTGATGCTCTGATACCATCTGTGACACCTCTCTTATTAAAATAAGAAGTGGCCAACCCGCTATTCTAATAAAACATGAATCTTAAATGGTCCATTCTTAATATCATTGTCGCATAAAAGATAATATGGTTCAACCACCCAACAAATTTTAAAAATGGATGTCAAAACATTTTCCAATTTAAAATGAACTATTTCAATTAACTACTTTCGTAACAAAATGGGTTAATATACCAGTAACAATTTGATAGCATGTACAAAACATAACCGAATAGGTTGTCGGTTAACAGACTGATACAAAAAGGGTCACACTAAATATAACAGTAGCTATGAGATATAAACTTGGGCAACATACTCGATAACCCCGGACAAGCTATAACTAGAATATCCAAAAAGAATTTTTTGGGTCTAATACAAAAAATCCTACAACAATCGCAATATGCCATAGCTCCTTAACACTGGAAGGGAAGGTTAGAACGGGCTCCCTTGTGGCAGGACACCTGAACATAAACAATAATCACACCAAGAGACAAAATATAAACGGGTCAAGGCCCGGTTTGATATGATTTTGAAGGGAATAAAATGCATAACAATTATGAATGCCAAATTTCATAGACAAGTTAAATTCACTCTTCACTTGAAGAATTATGCTCACCTCTTTTCTAAAGTGCCCATCCAAACACGTACAATTCATTGTCAAGTTAAGCTACTCAACTACTTAATAGGAATAACCTAACTCTATCCAATATGCCTGGTTTACCAATTTATCTTTCAACTTCACAAGTCAATTAATCATTAATGATCACACATAATCAGAATTGATTCCTAATTCCATTTAATCATTTGCGTTAAAAAACAATTTGAATGAGAACAGTTATATTCATACAATAAAATTTCTAAGACCATCCTTCCGGGAGTCACCCCAGTGGATGCGTTCCCTAATTGCTATCATCTTCCAGGGCCTAGTTTCATGACCACATGGGTACCCTAAATCACAACGCATGGGAAGCGGCCATATTCCTTCGCTAGTGAGGTGTTTCCATACCCGAAATTACTTCACTTTGAATAAACAATCACAAAATGTAACAACTGGTGCTATGGCCCGAGGGTTATACTCTCCCTACATTCGTTAGCCAAGGGATTCACCTCTTTCGCGTAACTTCCCTTATGATATCATTTAGAGATGTATGTGGATATATGCCAAAATGTATGTACAAATGGATTAAAACGATAATTCTTATACCTAAACGCATAAATGTATAATAAATTAAGGCTACAATGTATAAACACTTCTATACTAGCCCTCGAAATCCAAAACGACAAAGTCCTACTATACACTAGTCCTACTATCACTTTCGTAACCAATTGAGGTACTATACTATCGTTTCTAATCCCCAAAATAGGCCCGAATGCCCCTTATCATCATAAGGTATTAATCTCTTCATATAAGGTCACATGTATCTTTAATACATCCTATAATAAGGTTCTAAATCTTTACACCCAAGAGAAAATGAGTTAAAAAATAGTTAGAAAACTTTTGTAAAATAACACTATTTCTGAATTGATTCGCCCTTAGAAGAGAATCGACTCGCCCCAGCCGAATCGATTCGCTAACTCAGACCTATAGCCTACCATTTTACCGAATCGATTCTCTAGGGGTGAATCAATTCTCCTGGGTCGGACAACCCAGTTTTGGCTACGGGTTTATATGAGCCCTAAAATCCCAAAACCTATTTCTTCCATTTAAACCCAATCATCATCAACCAACATCATCTACAATTCATTCCTACATGATAACCCTCCATTATGAACCCCTGAATAATGTTTGCATCATATACATCAGTGTTTAAACATCAAACTCACCAAAATCCCCAAATGGTTTAAACTCAAGAACACTAACAAATTATAGAATTTATTCACACACAATCATACATCACTGCAAGTTAGAAAAATTTCCTCAAGAATGAAGTCTCATCTTCTTCCTCGTTGAAATAATTTCAAGCTCAAATCACCAATTCCTCTTTTTTCTCTTCTTTCTCTCTAGCTCTTCTCCTCTCTCTTTCTTTCTCTAGGTTAAACATAAATTAACTTTAATTGCTCTTACAAGACTAAATACCCAAAATATCTCAAATACACTTAAGTCCAAGATTAAATGCTACTACATATTTAAAATGACTCGTAACATCATATTTAAGTCGTAATTAGCCAAAAGTGCTCCGGAACCCAAAAACACACCCGACACTTATTTTGACTATCTCAATCGTTCTCGGACTAATCGTGGCCTCTAAACTAACATTCGAGATACCGTTTATAATTTCCTATCCCAACGTCATATTACCTTACATAAATAGTCCGATTGGGATATAAGCCATAACTGTCGCTTTAAAGCGTAATGACACAACATAACATAATATTACACAATTTACATTCATGTAATCGTAAATATGCAATTCTCATAAATATTAACTCTAATACCCCGTATTTTTGTGGAATTTTATTTTAATTATGGAATTTGGATTAATTAATTTAAATGGAGAAAATTTAACTTTTAATTAATTCGGATTTAATGGTAATAATTACTAGTGTGGCGAGAGTAAGTATTTATCGAAAATAATTACGTAGAATATTACTTAGCAAGTATAGTAATATATGAATATGAGAATATTATTTTGGCCGAGAGTGAAATATACGGCAGTTACAATACACTTAGTTGGGAAGCGCGTGTGAGTCATGTCGGTATTACTTTATTGAGTTAAAAAGGATGATTTATTTCTAAGTGGCCCGTATGGTTATTTTGAGTTCGCGAGTGCGTCCGGAAGGGTCGAAATAGTCAGAAAATACGACTCAGGTGTTTTATTTGGATTCCGGGGCATTTTAGCCCAAAACAACATCCTAAAGGGGTATTTTGGTCTTTTGGGATTTTTGAGAAATTAAATGGACTAAAATAGGAATTAAAATGAAAAAGGAACGTGGGCATTAGGTTATGTGACAGTTTCTAACCCACGAGAGAGAAGGAGAGAAACTAAGAGGGAGAAGAAGAAGGAGACATAAAGAATTGGGCTAAGGATTCAAGTTCTCCCATTGAAAATCACACCAACGCGTAGATCGCAAAGTGAGGATCATTCCCATACAAACTTCATTCAACGATTCAGAGTTTCACGAAAATGCAATCTTGCTATACTGTTAGAGCATATATGATTCATGTTGTTAGAATTTGATAAATTGACATTAATACTATGAATTTGAGACTGAATCGACATTAAATTGTAAAATTGGAAGATAGGTTTGCATGTAGATGAATAAACCTATTCTAGTGATGATAAATCTAGGAATTTTAGGTTAGAATCCTGAAATATAATTGGGAGTTTTGAATGATTTTTAATGGTGGGTTTATTTTAAGGAGCTCTTACAGATTTAAGAATTAACTTAGATTCCCTTTTATTACGTAAGGATTTATCTTCTAAATTATGTTAGAAAGTACCTTATGATGATTAGGAAGAGTTTAGAATCATTGATTGGGAGTTGAGATGAATTTTAGATGAATTTGGATGAGGAAAAGATTAGAAAAATGAATTTCGGATGAACAGGCGAACCCTCAGAATTTGCATTCGAAGACCTGCCTAGGTCGTTCGAACAAGAATTCCATCAAGAGTTCAAACGAGAGTTTTGACTTCGTTTGAAGTGTGAAGTTCGTTCGAACGTCCTCATTCGAACGATAATCCTAGACTTCTAACGAGATTTTAGAACACTTATTTTTGGCCCGGATAAGTTATAACCTTTTTAGGATTCTCTAAGTGAGAGAAATTAACCTACACTATCATCGAATGACCTAAATTCCTAGTTAGTAATGAGTTGAGAGAGAGACTATTAATTGGGATGTAGCAGGGTAATGGAGCCTTAGAGGAAAGGTATATGTTAGAGATATAAGCCGAAGTGTTGAAATAATGTGAATAGTAGAGACGATTATACTATTTATAAACTCGAGGAATTGGGTTGAGAGAATACCTAGTGTATATATATTAAGTTATGTCTATGCTTGTTGAATAAATTATTATGTATATACATACCTACGCTGCTTGCTATCGGGCGGAGGTTGCGTGTTGTGGACAATCATGCCTTGAGGAGCCTTCGGGTGGGATATTTATTGGTATCACTAAAGCATAGAACCTAGGTACGGGCTATCTGTGAGAAAGATAATGATGACGATTGTAAGGGTGCGTAGGTATGTTCATAGCCCATCGACTTGGGACTATATTCGCCTCCAATATATGTGTTTTATTTTGATGGTTCGTGAGAGACTGAACCTTTAGTCTTTTATAAAAATGAGTGTTGCAATGTGTAAGAGGGTACTTTAGATTATAGATGGAGGCGTAACCCCTATTAGAGTATGGTAATGATAAGTTAATTAGACAAAACCTTAGATTAATAATAGGACATGCAAACACAAGCTTAATGAAGATAAACTCAGTTTAAACTGACAAATCTCTCGTGTATAACTCAGAAGATAGCAATGAACTTAGAAGTAACTTAGATAGAGGGAGAGAGAAATAAGAACCTTAGATACACCTTGGTAGGCAGGTTGAAACACACCAAACACCCTCAAGAATCTCTGTCCAGTATTAAAAACTTCGTAATAAATAACAATGGTGAGTGATTAAACCCTCTTGTTTGCAATAACTCTCTCTGATGTGTATTCTCTCTAGCAATAACTCCTGAACTCTCAAAAGATCATCCTCTCCTCAAAGGTGGTTGGGGTCCTTAAATATCCCCTTACACCACCCCCGAGGCAACTCAGTCGTTAAAGACTATAAAAGACATCCCTTATACTTTATGTCACCACATTCAATGCCTCATGCACTAGTTGTCTCCACGTCATAAACATTAAATGCCAAGACATGCCTTTTGTCTAACCACTATGTGTCAGGGGCTGTTGTCGGAGAGTTGGCTCACAAACTGCCTGACAACCCCAAATACCACGGTGGTTTACTCAAGTGCAGGTCTGACATTGTTTAGCTATCTAGTGACATCACCTACAGTAGATGTGACATTAAGTAGAGGGATGTTTGGTTCACAACTCAACACCCAATGGAACTTCAAGATGCTCCACCCGAGGTTCCACGGTCAGGGTACTTCGGTGTTTTATCAGGTGTATTTAGGATGGTCAGGACAAGCCCCCAACGGTGCCTCACTTCTCAATCCTCCAAACCAAGTCCCTATAAAGATGCCCACGGCGAGGTCATTCGATAGAGCATGAAAGCTCTCCCAGGTCCTACCAAGCCTGGTCTCTCGCGAGTACCATTTGATCTCACACTAAAAATCGTTATTATTCTCATTACAACATTATAATCGTTACAACTCATAGTCAATATAAACAAAGATACAATATGACTAACACAACAAGCCAAAATACAAGTTTCCACGCCTGAGCTGCTATGATGAGCTGTCACGCTTGAGCTGCCGTGCTTGAGCTGCCTCAGTTTCTTAATCCCAAACACTGTTGCCAATTGTGGAATCATCCCTAATTTCAGGATTACCTTCAAGCCCCCTCTACACATTGCAACATGACATGATAGCAGAGTATGTAGGCACCACAGCTGTGTCTCGGAGTGCAATATTGTATATATATATATATGAGATAGAGTTGATATATGTATATACTTGTGTTGATATCTACTATGTGAATTTAGTAGGTAAAATTTATAATGAAATCCAAAATGAATTAAGTAGCAGACACTTAATTGTATTAAACTGAAAATGCCTATTTAAGCTAAAGTATGATTGATTATATGTATTATAAATTGCAAGGGAAATAATCGGGGACGATATCAGACTATAATGGGTTATTAGATAGGAAGGACTAGTAGTATGGGAATATAATGAGTAGGATTTGTATATTCACTAGGCGTGCACACTAGAAGAGAGGTGAGCATTCCCAAGTGAGCTCGATAATTTAACATGATAAATATATGTGCTAATAAATCATTTTTAGGCACTTGCTGATTTTTCAAATGCTTTTAACTTGTGATGTTACCCGTTTTCTGCAAAATCTCTTTTCTTGTCAAATTATTTTAGGTGCTCAACCACAGGGACACCGGGCTTAGGAGTTCCATTCATTCGACGAGCTGTAGCTGCTGTGGAAGCTACAAGACTTTGGTATTAGACGTTTCAGAGTCTATCATTCCTTACTTTTGAGTATTTATATCAGTTGGAAATGTTGTCCCTTCCTATTTACATATTCAGAGATTTGAGATTTAGTTTATTACTCTTCTCAAGTGTTGGTTTTATTTAGTTGGACTATTGTATTTGACTTTAGGCTGGAAGGTTGTTTCCAGTCCCTTTTATTATGTCTGGATTTCATTTCTTATGTGATTGGATTAAATGGTGAATGTTTAGTTATTTTACTTAAATGGTTTTATTATTAGTTGGAAAGATAAAATTTTGACATCAACCATTTTAAACATTAGGTGGTTTGTTTTAATAATATAATTTTCGGCAGTGATGCATAATATGATCCAACTGGATATTCTGATTTAATTAATAAATGACTGATCACCCGATATTTAATTAGGCGGGGTGTCACGGGTGGTATCAGAGCATCATGTTCTAGAGTCCGTAGGATCTGTACAACTTATTATGTTTTCCACATAGCTATCTTTGATGTAGATCCCTATATTTAGGAATGTTGTATTCATTATTTGTGCTTTCTATATCTTCAGCTATTTGAGACATTTAGTGTGGACTTATAAAGCTTCTCTCTCATTTCAAATGCCTCCTAGACGTGCACAGCGAGCCAATAGAGATGCCTAACCCGAGCCCTAGCCAGTTCCGACCCAGGGAATGATGAACGCTGCAGAAGTTGTTGTTATTGTAGCACATGAAGTTAATGCAACAATAGCCGTGGTAGAGCAGGCTCCACCACATGCACCATTGGTGGCTACAACACCAGTTCGTGATCTCTCTTCTGCATGGGAGTGCATCAGGGATGCCTTTTAGAAGGAACACTCCCCAGAGTTCGCGAGGAGTTCAGATATGGTAAAGGCGAGCCATTAGAGGAAAGATATACAGAAGCATCTGAGGATTTTACACCATTTCTAACATCCTAGGATCATTCAATCATTATAAATCATAAGGTAAAAACGAAATCCCCAATTAATATCATAAGAACCCTAATTTCCCAATTTTCTATTTAAGAACTTAATTAACTCAGATTTTTTCGTCAATTTGTACTCCAATTTTGAATTAAATTCTCTTGCATACATGAAGGAATTAACTACTAAACCATATGTCCATAATCACAAATTACTTCTCCAATTTTCACCCAATTTTAATGAAATTCATTATCAAATTTACCTACACTAACATGAATATGATTATTGCTAAATGAAAGCAAGTAATAAACACTTGCCTCAAATTCAAAGGTCTGGTCCGTTGATGATGTTGGTATTGGTGCGTTCCTGACTTTTCGATCTACGTGTTGGTGTAACTATTAGTGTGAAAGCTTAAGTCTTTCTCTAAGAACACCTATGGAGTTCTTCTTCTCCCTCTTAGGTTTTCCCTCTCTCCGACTTAGGTTTAGAAACTGATAGGTAACCTCTCACCCATGTACCTTTTCTATTTAATTACTCATTTTTGTCCATTTTAATTCTCCCAAAACCCAAATTACAAAACTACCCCTACGAGGCGTCGGTTTGGCCTAAAATGTCCCAGAGTCCAAATAAAATACTCGGGTAGTATTTTCTGACTATCTCGACCCTTCCGGACTCAACGGCGTACTCAAAATTACAATACGAGTTACTTAAAAATATTTTACCCTTGTATTCCTTTCAATTTGTCCCAACACGACTCACATGTGTGTCCCGACTTAATACCAAACTGTCGTATATTTTACTCTTGACAATTTATCAGATTTCATAATTCCATATTACTTATTCACTCAGTAATATTCAATAATTCTCATTAATAAGTATTAACCCTTGTCACGCTAGTTAATATTTATTTTTAAATCCGGATTAATTACCAATTAATTCTTGCATATTAATTTAATTAATCCCACGATAACAATTAATCACATAATTATTTAAGTTCTCAAAAATACGGGGTGTTACACACGTGTACTCCCGATCTTTGATGAAAACCATGAGACATGCAAACATATCGAATAGGGATTTCAAACGTCCCAACGCCCACCGATAGTTCTCCACCTTCTCCGTTGCTAAAAAACAAAGGCAATACTCAAAGTCCTTCCGCACGACGTTATTCTAACCATCTCGAACAAAGTCATCTTGTAGCGATTGGTCTTGTATGTGCAGTCAACAATGACAACGGACGTAAAACACTTGGCTAGTTGGATTGAGTTTGGATGGGCCCCAAAAATGTCTTCCACCTCCATGGTAGACTCGTTCGTTCTATACCAATACACGTAATGTTTATCCCCAAGAAACTTTATTAACTGTTGCATTGTCGTTCTACCCTCGTTCGAAAATCCTCAACTTCCCTTTGGCACTGTAAATTATTTTCATGGTAGAAACATTATTAACATTGCGACTTCTAATTATCGTTAGAATGGCAACGAGCTATACCCCACTCAAGGACATCTCTTCAACAAATGTTTTTCTCCACCGAAGTAAGTCGACCGGCATATGCATGTCCAACTAACATTTTCGGCAATTGGTGATTGTGAATGTCGCTAACGACTGACAACATCCACCGTCCATTGTGAGGCGGAATTCCCTTCAACAAAAATAAATAGTTGCACTTCCGGGTGGCCATGTCCCTCTTTCGAATTTTTTCCTCTTGGCTACTCCCTACATTCCCATCTTTCTTCCCGTGATGATCACAATACTCACCACATCTTCGCAACCCATGTGTAAAGGTCCCTTACACGTTGAAGAAGGTGCGTCGGACTTGGTGATGACTATTATTGTTTTAGCAGAACGGGCATGCTCTTGAGTACAAGCAACCAACTCTTGCCGAGTGGAAAATACAAGAGAATTAAGAATAAAATGAATTAATACAATATAATTAAAATATATAAATATATTACATCAATAATAGATATTATAATACCTGCTCCGTAAAGAATGTCGCACTAACATTTGCATTGTTATAGGGTATATCTATGTTCGCTAAAGCTTGATCAAATAACAAGGAATTGAAATCCATGAAGGGATCTTGCATAGGTAAAATTATTATTAGGTGGGAATAAATGGAATTTTAATCGCAACGTAATTACATTTAATAACAAGCAAAGCAGCATTTTCTAAGTATTAATTCTATTTGGCATGAACATCGCGAACGGATTTCTTTATTTCGGGTGGAACAAGACGAATTGTGTTAGATGGTTCGGGGTGAACATAACGAATAAACTCATCTGGTTCAGTGTGAACATAATGAATTTTTATAGATGCTTGGGGTTATGTATACCGAATATATATATATATATGGTTCAGTATGATTATAACGAATGACCTTACTTCGTACAAAAAAAGATAGAGTTGGTTTGGGAGGTTTATCCCGAATTTCCTCCTTGAAATCGGGGGCCCGATCCCGAATCAACTGTACGTTTTCTGCATTTTTTTTAGATTTTCAATCCTTATGAAAAAATAAATATATATGTAATGGGACGACAAGTTTACCTCAAAAATCGAATTTGTAGAGTTATCATTTGCTTTTGAGGTGTTTCCATTATCTCATGGTAGAATATCCATTAGTATTTGAATATTTAAAGAACAAACCCTAGATATTTAATAAGGTTGTTGTTGATGTGGGGGACAAAACTTTAATAATGGAGTGTTGGGACCAATGGAACAACACTTTAATATTGTTGAAGATTTATGGTTGGACTAATGGAAACAAATTTGTTGGTTGAAGGAAAGATGAGAAAGGAAGGATTTGGAGTATAGTGAATAGAGAGAAAGTGAGAGTTTAAAGCGCAGTGATTTTTGTGTTGTTGGGGAAAAAAAATATTAATATACCTATGGTACCCTTAGCTAAAAAATAAACCATTTATGTAACTTGTGATATTTTGAAACAAATTACGTGATTCCCTTTGAAATTCCCTAATTTTAAATACCAAATTTGCATAATAAGTTATAAATGAAATGAATGTGGATTGTAATCATATTTTTCGTAATGAATATCTATTTACATATTTTGTGGTTATATTTTTACTTTTTGACTTAGTAAAAAGTGGATGATGTCGTCTTATTTTTTTAATTATAGATAATATATATACATACGCCCCCAATAGTTAAAACCCTGAATCCGATCATATAAGAGGTCATTACAACATAATCCTTTCTTTAACCTACTAAAAAGGATGGCTGACTCGCATTCCAATTTTAACTTATTAAAATGTTAATTCAACTTACCCATTCAGGTGCTCTAATAACAGTCAAAGTAAATTGAGAAAAAATGTTGTCAAATAGGTGCATGAGATGACTACTCGAATATACTTAATGTTAATTAAACACTTTTAGCCCTTCATTTCGACAACGTGTGGAACAAATCCTAACAGCAGGATCTTTCAACACTGTGAAGGTGGGAAAACACTGCTCCATTTACAATTTTTTAAAATAAAAAGGAAAATTATTAAGAGTTGAAAGGGGCACTAAGATACAAAAGTGTCAAAGTACATTGTGGGCCCCACTTCAGAGTGACTCAGTGAACAATCAAGCCCAAACCCAAAGCTGCCCAATACAACATACAAAATTTCAGAGTAGACTGAACAAATGGCCCACACTACGAGAATATAAGCAAAAGGACAAAGCTCTTATTAGTGTCTCAAACCTAAAGATAATTAATACACATAAACAACAATATGTCCTTTGTTTCACTTTTCTACAGCCAACCTTGTCCCCAATTCACTGAAAAATGCTTTTGACATGGCCAAGGGCCAACAAAAAAACAAATGTGTGTGATAAAATTATTTTAATTGATTAAAATATAAGTTAAGCTAACATAGTTTTGAAACACTATTTAACTTGTAGTGATGTGACTAAAGTAACCAATATAGTGTTCGGCGGATACATTAACACGGCATGAATACATGCGTGTTGAATAAACGTAACTAATATCAATCTTGTTATATTTCTGTGTCAGTAGAATGTGCCGGCCTAAATTTTTTCGAGTTTGAATCTTTAGTAGTGCGTTGTAATAGTACAATGCACTTTGCTACCGTAAATCTTGCATTGAGATCAACCTCAGTGAAAAATTTGCGATTGCAATGCCAATGCGAGATTTACAATGGCAAAGCGCATTACAAAAGAATGTCCCCAAATATTTCATTTAAGAAAGTGTATGTGGGAGAGAGAACATTGAATTCATTAATATAAAGGGTTCAACAAACATACATGTCATAATTAGTCAAATGGGTGATTAAGATATGGGATCTTATGATTTCCCCACTTGAGTACATATAATGGGATAGCTACTTTTGGGGTCTTTATCTTTTGATTAAAATGGGACTACACAACCACGGAAGTTACATACAAAATATACAAACACACAAAAGATATATGTATGGTCAATTAAGATTTAAGATCTTTTAGCTTCCCCACTTGTGGTAGGCTCTAATGATTGGTCCACTTCCCATCTTTGTTTGGATGCAACTCTATCATGGATTGGCTCATATTCCTGCAACATTTACTTTAATATAAAATAATCACAATAATAACAAATATTTTCTAACCTTTTATTGCATTTCTGATTTGCCAACTCCTCAATAATTTAGTAACCAACCTCATTATATCATCTAATAGTATTGTTTTTCAGTTTATATGCATTAGGTCTACTTTACATCCAATATAAAACTAAAAGGTTTAAATCCTTTAATATATATTTTTTGGATTTATATGTGATCAATTCCATGGATAGACTAAATACTTATTTTATGTCCATAAATAAGTTATAAATTAAAGGGGGATGTTAATAGAACCCCGATATTATTATTTAAGCAAAACATACAATCATTTTCAAGCATATTATAGTAGTAAGTAGCATTATTGTTGGATTTATTTAGTGAAAAATCCAGAGGGGTCTCATCACGATCGTACTCTAAATTGACATTATGTGGTATAAAACTAAAAACAAAAATTTTGAACACTTGACTAATTAAATACGTGAAAACATCTGATAACCAATATTGTATGAATGAAAGCACTATGTGTGTGTGTGTGTGTTGTTTTTATGAATTTCAGAAGAATAAGTTACTAAAGAGCATAAAATCTTCTTATCTCATGAAGTATATTAAACATATACACATATTCATACATGCATATATAATAGTTGTTGCTAACATACCTCCATTTTGTTGATCAACTCTTCGGGTGTGTTTGCTGAAACCACAATATGCCTTGCTGAAACTTCTATGAAACCTTCCTCCACTCCTTTGTCAAACAAGGCAAGCAAGCTATTATAATACCCGTCCACATTTAACAATCCCACCTGCCCACAAATTTCCAAAAAAATAAAAAGGATATCAGAACCCATCTAATAAACGAAAAAGTAAAGGAGTCAACATCTTACTGTTTTTTCATGAATTCCTAGTTGAGACCAAGTTATCACCTCCAACAATTCCTCCATGGTTCCATATCCTCCTGAATAAGTTAAAGAGTCCTTAGAAGCTTTACTATTGAGAGTATATACGTGTGTGGGTATATATATATATATTGGTACGTGAGATATGTATACCAGGAAGTGCTATAAAAGCATCTGCATGTTTGGCCATTTCTGACTTTCTTTGATGCATGTCAGCCACTATTTTCAACTCCCCAATTGTTTCACCTGATATCTACAATCACATTTTCACATTTATTTTTCAAATATAACACACACTACATACGCGTGTGTGTGTAATTCTAAGGGCTCACTGTTTAATTGATGCATTGATGTGTTATGATCATGCTCGTTACTCGTCATAGGTTTGTGTCGAATTTTAACGATGTAATTCCCCGCATATATCATGTCCTTGTATGACCCATTTTGCGTCATTCAATGGCATTAACCTAGCGAACCCCGTTAAGGGTTGACACATTATAATTTTGTGCTCATTTCTTTCGCATCTCATTTTGCCAGGTCAATATGAATACAATCTCATTAGTCACATTTTGTTAACAATGAAAATTCACATACTAACTAATGCATTCATGACATATGACTTAATCAAATAAATATATACCTTATAATTACTCATATATGTCTATTATGGGAAATTAGAAATTACAAGGATGAAATAGTACCTCATGTTGCAAGAGGGCTTTAGGGATCACTCTATAAGAAAAAAAGTCAAAGGTTAATAAGTACTTTTCTGTGTGAAAACTAATGAGGAAAAAACAAAACTTTCATATGCTAAACACACAAACATACCCAAGAACATGGCAACCCCCATTAAAAACAGTATGAGACAACAATCCCATCAAACCAACACTTCCTCCACCATACACCAAATCAATCTTTCTTTGAACCTGAGAACAAAAAATATCATCAATCATAGAACATGCAATATTGTGTCCAAACTATAATACACACACAAAAAAAAATTGTAGTGTGTGAGAGGGAGAGATTTATTACCAGTTGTTTACCAAGCTCCAAAGCTGCATCACTGAATGAAGAGTTGTAACCAGCTTTACTCCCACAAAATACACAAATTTTCTTAAAACTTTTTTTCTTCTCTTCCATTCTTGCAAAGTGTGTATGTGTGAGATAGGGAGAGAGGGGTCTACTGGTCTTTATCCCCAAACAACACACCCTTTTGGCTGTTGGAAAAAACAAAGTAGTAATTAAGTGTTGGAGAAGAGCCCAACAAACTTATCAATATACAGCCACCATCTCTCCTTTTATCATCTCTCCCTCACAAACGCAATTAATATTTGTGAAGATGGTTTGTTGAAATTTAGAGAAAAGCCCATACCCTTGTCTTTCCTTTTGTGTCCATCTGACTCATTACTTTGCTTTTATCATTTTATTGTTCTCCCTCTCTCTCTCTCTGTCACATACACAACCGCACCCCATTGAGTACGGACAAAGAGTAATTCTAAGTTACAATTTCTGGTCTCTTGGTCCCCTCTCTCTCTCATATACAACTACACCCTTAACCATACTAAGTACGGACCAAGAGTAATTTTAAGTTAGAATATTAGAAGATAGTTGGAACAGGACACTGATATGACACGAGAATTTGTCACTTTCACAACATTACAAAATTTACATTATGAATATGCTATTTTTACTAGGTTGGCAATTGAGTCGAACAGGTCCGAAGTTTGCTTGCTCGGTCCGTTAAATTTGGATGAATTTTTATTGAGTTTGAGTAGAGTCGAGTTTGAGTCGAGGTATTAAGCCCGAATTTAATTTGAATCGAGCGCGAGCGAAGCACTTTAAAGTCCAAACTAGGCTCGACCCGAAATAATATATCTATCTATCTATCTATCTATCTATCTATCTATCTATATATATAATTATTTTATTTTCTATGATATGTAAAATATATTTTAAAACAAAATAATTTTTATAATTTTATCCTTATGCAAATAAACTATTGAAGTTAATATTAAAGAAACAAAAATAAGGTGGATCATTTATTAATTTACTTAATCTTACGGGACTTGTCAATATTAGTGCTGAAATCTGTTTTTTTTAATACTGAAATATGTTATTTTAGTGTTAAAATGTAATTTTTTAATGCTGGAATGTTAATATTACTGCTGAAGTCTGTTTTTTAGTGCTGAAATGTATTTTTTTAGTATTGAAATCTATTTTTTTAGTGCTGAAATGTGTTCTACTAATGCTAAAATATCAATATTAGTGCTGAATTCTATTTGTTTAGTGCTGAAATCTGTTTTTTATTATTAAAATGTGCTTTTTGATTGTTGAAATATCAATATTTATTATTAAAGTAAATAAATATGTTTTGAAATATTCAATTCGGACCCGCTCAAATCCGACCCGAAGCCCGATTTACTTTGTGAGTCGAGCTTGAGCCAAGCACTATCAAACTCGTTCGGACCGAGCTCGAGCTTGAGCCAAGTAAATCAAAATCGCGCTGAGCTTGATCAACCATAGGCTCGGCTCATATAGCCTGATTGATAAGCCTAATCTTTACAAAATCAATTTAGGCAATATCTAACTAAGGGTGCACACAATTTGGGTTGTTTTGCTTTCACTACTAGTCCAGAATCAAAATCGGAGTTGAACAGTTTCACATTTTTTTAATCGAAACCGATTATGTCCAGAATCAAACTAATGATTTTTGGATTGGTTCAGATTGATTATCAATACAAAAAATGTAATAAAATAATAAAATAAAATAATAAAATTTTCTTGAATATAACTATAAAAAGACACTCTTAGCAAACACTATAAATGTAATTTAAATCCCCAAAGCCAAATTAATATAAAAGAATAAATGACATTTTTCATAAATACAAAATGTAAAAAACATGTTAGGATATGATTGGTTCAAGTTTGAAATAGGTTCTTTGTTCGATTTCGAATCTAATCGATTTATGATTCAGTTCGATTTTTATTGGTGGTGGAACTGAGAACCGAACTAAAAAAATTGCTTCAGTAATTTTGGAACCGCCATCGAACTGTCAAGGGAAACACCCAGCCTAATGCACCCGATTTGATTCGGTTTATCGAGTTTTCTTATTCCGCTGCACACACACAATACCTAGTAATATGTTACATTTACATAATCTACGCAAATGTTCTTGTCTCTTTTCATTTTGATTTTATTCTAGAACTTAATAAAATTAGGTCTAGGTGTCTTTTGAGTCTCGAGTTGTGAATTGAAGAAGAAGAAGAAGACAAAGCACCAAAACATCACTTTACCCGACATGATGTTTTATCATTGCATTGGAGGTTTGATAAGGCATTTTATGGTTTTCTTAAGTTATTTTGGAGTGACAGAAAAGAATATAAATATATTTTTTCTGTATTTTTCATGAGATTTTTTGAAGTCTTGTACGAATTGTTTTCGTAGGAGACATTCCTAGTACATAGTCTATTTCATAGGAAGTATATATTTTGAGACATAAAGTATGTCTAGTAAGAAAATCCATATCATATGATAAAACTGTCATATGAAGTTTTTTTCATATGAGGCAAACATAAAGTCCCATAGAAAAATCATTTTGTCATAAAAGGTCCTCATACTAAGTGTTACGTTCATACGAGAGATACATCATACATATGAGAGGTGATTTTCTGGGAATCATATTTTTATAACATACTTTGTGCGTCAATGTTTAAATAAGTTCATAAAAAATTATTTTCAATGAGAAACCCAGTTTTACATAACACTAATTTTGATTTTGAGAGGGTTTTCATAAGCGTGTGGGTCATGTCAATCTTACAAATTTGATAGAGTTTTTGATTTATAAATCCATTTAGGTCTTCATCTTGAGATCTTAGCAAGAGAGATCTTGTGGGTTGACTTAGTATGAACAATCGTGTGGACAAATTATTTTACCAATTGGTATCAATTGATACTGAGACCTGTCGGTTATATAAAGAGAAACTAGTTTCTAGTATAAGTATTTGAACATAACGCAAGGATGAGACATCATGGCATGGAATCAATTCATATGCAAGCCGTGTCTATTTTTCACGAGTCATGTAAACATTATTAGTATTAGTGAAATTGATTGGGTTTGGGCAGTGATTTTTTCTGCGAGAGTTTCCAGTCTAAATATGGTGTGACTTTGTGTGTATGTTCATGTTTTTAATTCCCTCGTAACTTTATTTTGCACCACCTGATGATACCGGAATTGGTATCACCGGATCAAAGTGATGCATAAGCTCACACCAGTACAACAATGGTGAAAATACAAAAATACAACAGTAGGAAGAGATGAGGAAAAGAAGAAGATAACACCAGATATAAGTGGTTCGACTGGAGCCTACGCCCACTATGCAATGTGAATGGTGGTTTTCATTATAATAAGGGCACTAATGGCCCGTAAATACAACACTCAATCTTTTCTCTCTTCACTAAGTATTTTGACAGAGTCTTAGTAGGGATTTCGAATTCAAGTCCCTTTACAAGGTAGAAGATGAGGATTATATATAGTGCTTTGGGGGGGGGGGGGGGCGTAGTTTACCCCCAAGCATGTAATAAACATGTGCATGAGGAGGATCCCAATAACAAGTTGACACATGTCCTTCACACATTTAGTTAATCATGATGTAATATTTCCCTCGCGTGAGAGAATAATCTTATTGCAATAGATTTGTCCACGTGGGATTTTCCATCCTGGAACCTTGTTCTGCTCGTACTGTAGATGTCGTCTGGAGGGGTCTCAGCCTGGACGAGTACAAAATCCCCACGTAGATTTGTTCGATATTCTGGTGGGAGTGTGGTCTCAGCTGAACACGTCAGGCTGAGAAGTGTCTTATAATAATATCATTAGGTCTCAGCCGAAATAGCATACGAGACATGTCTTTACTAATGGAATGCTCCCCCGGAGTATCGGCTCATGACAGGGACGAGAGCATGGATTTCATGGCCGAACCCTGGGTACGGTCTATGTGGGGTCCCTTGGAAACTCGGTTGTGGACACTGCAGACCCTTGTTCTAAGATGAGGTCAAACTTGGTCAGATCAATCACCCCTAGCCCTTAGGCTTCTAGGAGAATAGGTGGCTGAGGGGTACGAGTTGACGTAGTCTTTGATGAGACGTCTTTGATGTGTCAGATGCTTATAGCTTATAAGATGAGGGAGTGACACATGTCCTTGTTCTGATTGGGTAGTGTCTACCCCAAGTATGATTTGATGGTTGGGCGCTTAGGGCTTTTTACCCTAAATGATAACTTATATTGGGAAATGTGCACAATCATTTTAAGGTATTACAACCCATAATTTTCTCTCTCTTTCCTTATTTACCAAAAATTTTCTTGCTCCAAGTCTCTTGCAAAACACCATTGACTATTTCTCAAGAATTTCTTGATTCTCTCTATTCCAAATCTTTTCCATCCTTCTCCCTTTCCAAGAGGTTTCCCCTCCTCTAGGTAACAACATTCTCTCAATTTTTCTAGTTTTCTACCTTTGGTTTGTGAATATTTTCTGTATTTTCTTTTTTCGACGACATTTATTTTTTTGGCGAGCTTGTTGGGTGGTTTTAGGGTTTGAATCCCCCATTTCTGTTTGCTCATTTAGGCCATAAGTAGTGGTAGAGGTTGTGTTTACCAAGTTTTGGGGGTAAATCATCATAGGAAGGGTTTTCAGGCCCTTCGCCGATCATCTTCTCCGGTGGGTTCTGGGTAATGTTCTTGAGTGTTCTTGTTGAAAATGATTAAGCTTCCCCTTTTATGTCCTTTAGTCAACCATAGTCAAACTTGTATCTTATTTTCCCCCTTTTTATTTTTTACCCAAGTTGAGCCTCGTCTTGTTCATGTTAAGGCACTTATATAAACTAGACGAGAAGTTTCCAAGCCTCAGGGAGAGGTGTTTTCACGAAATTAGGAGGGTAGAGGTTGAGGAAGCCAAAAGGTGTAGAGCCGATGCTTTTCCTACTCGTCTCATTTATCCTCCCCTACTAGTTGTCATTCACCCTCCAGCTGCTGAGTCAAGTGACCCTACGTCCGAGTCGTCCTCTTCTATAGACGATAGTATCTCTATATCTCAGTCGACTGATAGTGTTGACTCTTTTAAGGAAGCCATGGCAGACCCTTCATCCCGTGCTTAAGGGTATGAGGTTAATGATGCTTCTTCTCATGTCTCATTCGCTCATAAGGTCGAGACATCAAACCAATCTAACTCCTCTATCAGAATACTTTAGCCTAGTGTTGCAGTTCCACCTCTAATAAATGCCATTCCTCTCTTGATCATAATAAGAGGCGAGTTTGTTTGGAAATTTCCAAGTGGTGACCCAAGCAATCCCCCGACTGGATTATCAAATGATAGTGGTGAAAAGAGTGAACTTGATGCTTATGTCGCTAAGTCCTATGAAAGCATTGTCTCTGAGGTAGATCTTCTGACTTGGAGACACCTTTATGGCATAGGACCCTCCATCTCCATGAGAAAACCTTGTTAAGACGAGAGAGCTCTTCATGGCCGAGAGGGTGATATCTGTGTTTATGATCATATGTTTAAGATCAGCTTCCAACTGCCTATTCACCCAATTATACGAGCCATCCTAGCCCATTTAGGTTTTGCTCCATCTCAACTTTCTCCTAATTCCTAGAGAATTATTCTCGAACTTGTTGCTATCTGGAATATTATTTACCAAATCGACCTTCTCGTTAACATTTTTGTGGCTTACTACATTGTCATCCTCTACGACTCAACCTAGATACTATCATCTCGTAGCCAGGAAACCTATAAAGAATGTTCTGCTGGTAACACAAACCTCTAACCATAACTGGAAGCCTTACTACTTTTTCATATCTGGAGCTTGGGAATTTGGTCCTAATGTTGTCTGTGGCATATCCGAGCTTAGGGTTCCTCAACGATGGGCCAATGTCTCTGCGTCGGCCAAACTTGATTTGGACTTGAATCCTGAGGCCTATGAAAAAGTTAGAGAAAATTTGTGGACAAGGTGATGGTGGTCGTCTCGTTAAGTTTGATCAACCGATGTCCCCATACTACTTGACTCAGACAAGTCTAGTGGTTGAACCCCTAACCGAGCTGCGTAAGTTATTTTCTCATCAACTGTTGTGTCGTATCTTATAGTTTTTCATTACGGACCTCTTCCATTTTTTTACAGAATGTCCAGCAAACACCCCAAATAACATTTGGACGATGGTGGCCCTAAACTTAAGCAAACTCGTCGGTAAATATGGCAGGAAGTCTGATGATCCTGCTGCCCCAGCAAACAAGTCTACCATGGGCAGCCCCAGCCGAGACAACGATATCGGGAAAAATAGGAAGGGATGGGCCGAAGACACTACTGTCCACCGTCTATCGAAGCAGGGTCGTCTTAAGAAAGCTATCCCAATCTTTACAAAAGAGGCTCTGGCAGCTCGTCTCTCCCAATTGAAATTGGAGGACGAGAGCATTATTAGCCTTGTTAAAAAGTCCATTGATGGTGTCGAATTTCTCATCTCGGACGATCATAAGTTCTTCCTTAAGTTCATGGACATATCGTTACTTATCAAGTTTACTCTTCATAGGGTTGTTCAGTTACTTTCATAGACTTTCCAATCATAGTCTCCATAGTCCCATCTCATACTGATTTATCTGTCCATATTTCTTGCAGGGCGTAATTTCCCTCTATCGGATGGGGGATTGGATCAATAAGAAGCTTCCCTTGATTCAGAAGGGAAGAGATGGAAAGAAGACTGATATAGACTTAAGGGATGATCTTCAAAAGTCTAAGTCAGCTCTGTAGAATAGGGTCGACGAGATTAACAATTTAAAAACTGATTATGCCAATACTTTCAAGAGGATGGCCAATAACAAACAGGCCGAGATTGATGATGTCGTTAAGGCTGTCCTGAACGAGGCTAAGGCATAAGCTATAGCTGAGTTCAAGGAGTATGATGAGTTCGGGGGTTACGCCTTTGAGTATCTTGAGAGGGGCATAAAAATTATTGTTCGATAGGCTGTACTTAAGCATATCGAGGCTAAAAATCTGACTCCTAATGATTTAGTGGGTCTTGACTTCAATGACCTTTTTCTTGAGACTGCTTTGGCTGATATTGAAAACTTGATCGACACTTTAGAGGTCAACCCCAATGAGGTCACCGAGAATAATGATGGTGCAGCCAAGATAAGCGTTAATGATGATGGGACTGGGACTAGCCATGCTGGGGCCGAGACTATTCCTGTTGATGGGTCGGCTCAAGCAGATGCTGAGCTTCTTTATTATTCTTTCTTTTGTTGGGGTGGCCATTTATGGCCTCATGCTCAACTTGGGTATCTCTTATATTGAACTACTTTTGTAACCCCATCATTATTAAATGACAACTCTTTATTTGTTCCTATATTCTTCATATGTCTGCCCTAATTTTTCATTAGTAGCATAACATCTTGTCTATTCTCTTACATTGAATTCACCAAATTCATGACGTTTTGTCTTAAGTCCTCTCTCATCATTTTGAAAGTGTACGAATGAGAGTTATCTCGTTCATGCACTCTCGTCTCTCCCGAGAGAGAATTTTCACCAAATTAATGATGTTTAATAATGAACCACAACTAAGTGATTTTAAATTTTAATCGACCAAATTATGGTGTTATATCAAGAGTCCCCTCTCATCATTTTAAGAGTGTATGGATGAGAGTCATCTCGTCCACGCACTGTCGTCTCGACCGAGAGAGAATTTTAACCAAATTAATGATGTTTAATGATGAACCACAGCTAAGTTGTTTTTAATTTGAATCATCCAAATTATGGTGTTATATCACGAGTCTCCTCTTGTGGTTTTGAGAGTGTAGGTATAAGAGTCGTTTCATCGACACACTGCCGTCTCGATTGAGAGAGAATTTTCACTGAATTAATGATGTTTAATGATGAACCACAACTAAATGATTTTTAATTTGAATCCACCAAATTATGTTGTTATATCACGAGTCCACTCTCATCATTTTGAGAGTGTATGGATGATAGTCATCTCGTCCATGCACTATTGTCTCTGCCAAGAGAGTGTTTTCACCAAATTAATGATGTTTAATAATGAGCCACAACTAAGTGATTTTTACCCCTTTCGATGTTACTGAGAGTCCCTGGACGAGGTCAACCCGTCTAGACTGTTATGTCATCGAGATCAACTTAAAGTTATTTCACCACGGATGATGTTTTTATAGCTTAAGATGAGTTGATACATACAAGCAACAAATATTCAAATAATAGACATGGTAGGAGCGAACACTGGGAAATTTTCATTCATAATCTGATTCTCATATACATGAACAAATGATACTAATATGGAATTGATAAGAGACAATCAATACTAAAATGAAACTTTAACACAAAATTCCTTACTGATAGTATTTCTTAAGATAGTCAGCATTCCATGGATTAGAGAATGGCTCTCCTTCTAAATTTTCCAACCGATACGTTCCTGGAACCACTTCTTCAACCACCCTATAAGGAACATGCCAGTTATGATGAAGCTTGTTGGGCTTCTACCACTTATTCTTTAAATCAAGGTCTCTTACTGCTAGTAGTCGGGCTTTCACCCTCTTATTATAAAACTTTGTCGTTATTTGCTGATATGATGCTTACCTAACCTCAACATCTTCTATTCATTCCTCTGCGAGATCCAAATCCAGTCTCCTCTCTTCCACATTCTTCTCCGGGTCGTATATTCGAACTCCATGGGTTGGGAGACCTATCTCTATCTGCACCACAACTTTTGAACCATATGCTAGCATGCATGGAGTTTCCCCGTCGGAGTCCTCTATGTTGTTCTATACGCCCATAGGACTATGTGCACTTCCTCAGTCCATCTCTCCTTAGCGTCCTCCAACTTTTTCTTGATTCCATCGAGAAATGTTCTATTGATAACCTCTGTCTTCCCATTAGCCTGGGGTCGGCCTGGAGTTAAAAAGAACTGTTTGACGCCTACCCATTCATAGTACTTCTCAAGGGAGATGTTCTTGAACTGCGTCTTGTTATAAAAAAACCAGAGTGTTATGTAGGCCATATCTATAAATGATGTTTTTACAAATAAACTAAAAGGATTTCTTCTCTGTAATTGTGATCATCGCCTCAATCTCTACCCACTTCAAAAAAAAATCAATCTCCACAATCAAGTAGCAATAATTATTTACAGCTCTCTGAAATGGCCCTACCAAATCAATCCCCCAGACTGCAAATGGCCATGGAGAAGCGATAGAAGTAAGAGGCTGATGTGGTATAGTAGAAAACCTTTGATACTAATCACACTTCTTAACATATGCAACTGCATCCTTGGCCAATGTCGGCCACTAGTATCCTTGAGTGATGATATTTTTTACAATGACCTTCCTTCGATATGACTGGACCAAGACCCCTCATGCACCTCCTTTAAAATATATTATACCTCAGATGGATGGTCACATCTGAGTAGAGGAAGTAAGAACACTTTTTTGAACAAGATATCTCCTATGATGGAGAACTTAGTTTCTTGATACTTCAACTTCTTTCTCTCGGCTCTAGACTCTGGAAGCTCCCCATCTATGATGTACCATATGATAGGATCCATCCAAGAATCTCCCATATTCAAGTTAAAGAAAAATTCCGCAGTATCTTCTTCTCCTTCGATAGTCGGTTGATGTAGGATCTCTACCAAGACTGTTCTTCTAATTTTTATTTTAGTGGAGAAAGCTAACCTCACCAGAGCGTCGACTAAGTTATAGTCTAGCCGAGGTATCCTTCTCAGTTTCACTTCGTTTAAAAGCTTTAGTCTTGTTTTCACCCTTCTAAAATACTTGGCCATTCTGTCATCCTTGACCTCATATACCCCCAAAATTTGATTCATAAGTAATTCGTAAGATAAGGAGATGGCTGACGTTCAGTGCCCGGGAAAGGGAGCCACCTATTAGGAGTGTTTCATACTCTGACTCTTATTGGAGGCTTTGAAACTAAACTTTAGTGCATATTTAATATCGATCCATCTGGGGCCGACATAATTAAACCTGCTCCACTTTTGTTTTAACACAAAGATCCATTAACGAACAAGCTCCATACAGTACCATTTTTGGAAAAAACTCCCTATTCTAGGGTTCCCTTCTTGAAGAGGTATCGCTCTTCCTCATTCTCAGGCACCTTGCTTCTCCCTGAACTCGGCTCAACCTCAGCTGGGGGAGGACATACTGGTTCACATGGTGGAACCTCAATTTATTTTGTATTAGCCTCATCCCATGTGAAATCAGAAACTAAGTTTGCTAAGGCCTACCTCTTAATGTCCGTTCTTAGCTGGTAGACAATATCGAATTCCCCCAGCTCAATTCCCTAGGCCATCAACCTACCCGATTTCTCAGGTTTATGGATGACCTTTCTGAGGGGAGAATCAGTGAGAACGACCACGATGTGCGCCTGGAAGTACGACTTTATCTTTCTTAAAGCATGGATTAGAGCATATGCCAACTTCTCCATTTTGGGATATCTCTGCTCGTCCCCTTGGAAGGCCTTGCTATTAAAATACACTTGCATCTGTACTCCTTCTTCATCCCTGACTATAACAACACTTATGGATGACTCTGACACAGTTAGATATAAGTACAACGCTTCTCCTTAGATTGGTCTTAACAGTAAGAGTGGGGAGCTGACGTAGGTCTTTAATTCTTGAAAGGCCCTATCGCACTCCTCATTCCAATTAAAATTCTTTCTAAGTATTTTGAAAAAAGAAAGGCACTTGTTAGTATCTCTAGACACAAACCTGTTTAACGCTGTCACTCATCTGGTTAACCTCTGCACATCTTTGATTGCCGTCGGAGTCTTCATTTATAACAAATATTTTATCTCTTCAGGGTTAGCTTAAATCCTCCTCTGATTCATAATGAAGCCTAAGAAATTTCCTGCCCCTATGCCGAAGATACACTTGTCAGGGTTAAATTTCATCCTATATTCATCCATCGTATAAAAAATACGCTCAAGGTCGGCCATATGAGTGTTGGCCTTGAGGCTCTTCATTAATATATCATCGACATAAACTTCCATCATCTTCCCAATCTGCTCCTCAAACATCTTATTGACCAACCTTTGGTATGTTGCCCCAATATTTCTCAATCCGAAGGGCATGATCTTGTAATAATAGGTCCCCTTGTCAGTTATGAATGATGTATTCTCTGCATCGGATGGATCCATGAATATTTTATTATAGCCTGAGTATGCATCCATAAAGCTCATTAATTCATGGCTGGCAGTAGCGTCAACCATCTGATCTATCATTGGTAGCGAAAAGTTATCTTTAGGGCAAGCTTTGTTTAGATCCGTAAAATTAACACACATCTTCCACTTACCGTTGGCTTTGGGGATGATGATAGCATCCGCAAGCCACTCAGGGTAAATGACATCCTTGACGAAGTCGACCTTTTCCAACTTCTTCACCTCTTCTCGGATGACATCATATTTCTCCCTAGATTAGACTCTTGTTCTCTGCCTGATCGGCTTTGAATCCTCGGCCACACTGAGATTATGACAGAGAACCTTTGGATAGATGCCGAGCATATCCTCATGACTCTAAGAAAAAATACTCTGCCTCTTCTTTAGCATCTTTATCATCTCCTCTTTGATTTATTTCCTCAGGGATTTGCCGATTTGGATGGTTCTTTCTGACCCGTCCTCATTGAGGACGATGGATTCTACCTCCTCAGCGGCCTCACCCTTCTTTAACTTAGTCTGATCGCTTAGATCTGGGGTATCAATGTTGTTTATTTTAGTAGCCCTTTTGTATGCCTCTCTATCCTCTGCTAAATTGAAGTAGCATTCGCGTGCCTCAACTTGGTCACCCCGCACTTCCCCTACCCCATATGGAGTCAGGAATTTAATCATTTAGTGAACCGTTGAAGGCACGATCTCAAATTCCTTGAGGGATACTCTTTTAAGGATTATGTTATAGGCCGAGTAGACATTCTCATCCATGATGAAGAAACTAATCTACTTCATGAGGCATTTTGGCCAGTAATTTCCCATTCTAACTTTCATTTCATAAATCCCCAAAGGGTGTACTTTATCTTCGCTAAACTCGATGAGAGGTTGATGATACAACACTAGCCTCTTCTTGCTTGGACCTAAGCCTTTGTAATAATCCCAAAATATAACATCGGTTGAGTTGATGTCATCCACCAAAACCTCGGAACCTCATAACCATGCACCAGAGTGGTGATAACCAATGGGTCATTGTGCGAGGCTAGAATCCCTTTGAAATTCAGTCTAGAAAAACCCACAATCAGAGTATTCATATTAACTTTAATTCTTTTTACCTTCTTTAGCTCTATGGTTGCTGAATGAACTTCTTTAGGTTTGGGAAGGAGAGCCTTGATGTCTGCTACATGAGCTTTTCTATTGGCAACTTCTTTTTCTCCTCCAGTTAATCTTGCATAAATCATCTTAACCCCAAGCGAGATCATATGAGAACAACCTTTAGTTCAGTAATTGAGGGAGGAAAGTCTAGGTCCTCTTCATCATCATCGTCCGAGTTATCATCGTCTCGGCCTGCTCAAGCGTCAGGCTTACACTTGTCGCTCCTCCTCTTTTGGGTGTCGTCTCGGCCATCGTTAGAATTTCCCTTATCGACATACTTTCTCAGTTTGCCATCTTTCAGCATTCTTTCAATCTTGTCCTTGAGAGAAAAACTCTTATCGATCGTATGGCCATGGTCTTGGTGAAATTCACACCACATGTTCCTATTCCTCTTGTGAGGAGGAGCCTTCATCTTCTCAGTCCATTTTAAAGACTGATCATTCTTGATCTCATTCAAAATATGCTCACAACTGACAGTCAAAGGTGTGTAGTCTACGAACTTGTCGTCCATTGACTTCTTCTTACCATCCTTGTTCTTCTTATGGAACTTGCCCCCGCTTCTTGTATCCTTCTCGTCTTCACCTTTGTTAGCCATTTCTTCTTCCTCATTCATGACCTTCCCAGTCATAGCCAAGAGTTTGGCCATAGATTTTGGAGGATCCTCTGCAAGCTTCCAAAGTAGCTTTCCTTTATGCAGACTTCCCATCAGGGCGATCATGGAAATACCCTCTTCATAATCTTTAACCTCTAATTTCTCCTTCTTGAACCTCTCTATGTACTCTTTTAGAATTTCATTCTTTCCTTGCTTTATATACAGCAGGTGGGTCGTCTTATTCTGGGGCCTCACCCAAAGCAGAAATTACGCACAAACCTTTCTACACTTGTCGTTCGTATCGACATGGTCCTCTTATTTTGGTTACTCTCTCAATTGAGTTTTTAGGGAGAGAGGTAAACCATACATGAGCTGTTCCGATCAAGGTGTTTGAGAATGTACAGCACCTCCATCTCATCTGACATTGCGTAAATATCAGTAGCTAATTGATACATCTCCACATGGTGGAATGGATTAGTGCTTTGATCATATTTGGGAGTGACCACCAGTGGCTTAAATTTGGTCAGGGTGGGATAACTCACAATCTTTTCCACAAAGGGGGAGCCTTCATTATATCCTCTCTGCAAGGGGTCTCGATTCTTCAGAATATCCCCAATTTTATCCTCCACCCTTTGGATAGAATCATTCTAGGGTCTTTCGGTCGTTGCTATAACCTCATCTCGGGCCACATTATCTCCATATCCTTCTCTGCCATCTGGGTGAACCAAGGGCTCCCTGGCAACTGTTCTCTGCCGGCTATTCACCTCTCGCTGCTCCTTGTCTCATCCATGAGGAGGTCGACGATCACATCGATCATTCCTTCTGGAACTAGCTATACTTTTGGATCTGGAGAGCCGATTTCTTAGGTTGTCTACTACTAGTCCATGCCTATCAAAGTCTGACCCTCTACTTAATCTAGAGTTGATGCCCTTGGCCTACACTCTCAGCTTGGTATACCATTGTACCATCAGTTGGGTTGTATAGGTCGCACAGTTACTCTAGTGATCTGATAAGGATCCCAATAACTCATGTCATACTCTTCATCATATTGCTCATCTTAATTATTAGGGGATTCACGACCTGACCTCCCTAGACGTAAGCCCCCAGAGTCGGTCTCATCTCTATGCCTTTGCTAAGGAGGAAAATCTTTAAGTGGGGCCTGGTGTGGTCCCCTGGCCATTTGATCTGGAGTACCATCCCTGGTGGCCAGCTTTATAAACTCATCTCCAGCTCCGATAAGTCTGGCCACCATATTCTGGCTAAAAGTAGCAAGAGTTGCCTGCATCTGTCATTGACTATCTACTAATAAGCACAAAGTCATCACCACCTCAGTTATTTCTGACTGAGGAGGGGCCTGGATGATTCTAGGACTACCTATGGTTGGTGGATTTATTGCCATTCGATAGTTCCAGTGATTAAAAAAATTAGATGAGGTACTGGCAGTAACCAAATCTTTTTTAATGGTGGTTTAAGCTCAACCAAGGATGAGATTGGACCACCACCTGAGAATGTGGTAGAGTTGATATAGAAAGGGAAGAGAATGTCTATCTCGTTCCCACATATGATGCCAGACTGATGATACCAGAATTGGTATCACCATATCAAAGTAATGAATAAGCTCACACTAGTACAACAATGGTGAAAATACAACAATACAACAGTAGAAGGAGATGAGGCAAAGAAGAAGATAACCCCAGATATAAGTGGTTCGACCGGAGCCTACATCCACTGTGCAGTGTGAATGGTGATTTTCACTATAATAAGGGCACTAATGGCATGTCAATACAACACTCAAGCTTTTCTCTCTTCAATAAGTATTTTGACAGAGTTTTAGTAGGAATTTCGAACTCAGGTCCCTTTATAAGGTAGAAAATGAGGATTATACATAGTTCTTAGGGGGGAGGGTGAATAGTTTACCCCCAAGCATGTAATCAACATGTGCATGAGGAGCCTCCCAATAACAAGTTGACACGTGTCCCTCATACATGTATCTAATCATGATATAATATTCCCTCACGTGAGGGAATAATCTTGTTGCAACAGATTTGTTCGCTTGGGATTTTCCATCTTGGAACCTTGTACTACTTATACTATAGATGTCGTCTGGACGGGTCTCAGTCTGGTTAAGTACGAAACCCCCATGTTGCTTTGTTCGATATTCTGGTGGAAGTATGGTCTCGACTGTACACATTAGGTCGAGACATGTCTTACAATAATATCACTAGGTCTTAGCCGAAATAGTGGATGAGACATGTCTTTACTAATGGAATGCTGCCCTGGAGTATCGACTCATGATAGGGTCGAGAGCATGGATTTCATAGCCGACCCCAGTCCGAACGAACCATGGGTACAGTATATGTGGGGTCCCTTGGGAACTCGACTGTGGACACTGCTGACCATTGTTCTAGGATGTGGTCACACTTGGTCATATCACCACCCATATAAAACCTGGATCTAGTTAATTTTATTTGGTAATATTAAAAATTCGATTCAATAGCATCAGAATTTGTCGTGATTAGTAATCTGAAAATAATTTTAAATAATGAGCTGTTTTGAGGACGTAGTAAATTAATTAACTATACGTAGACCCGCTGATTGAGGTTAATAAATCGAGTTGTTGTGTAGGGGCACTAGTCGCTGTTTTATGTTTACCGCCTCAATATAAAACCACTATACCAAAAATGGAAACTGGTCAGAATTAATGGGTCACATTATAGGCAGTGACCGTGACTAGGGGGTTATGGTCTTCACCTATGACCTCAACATATTTACCATAACTAAAGAAGTGACCATGGTCTAAGGTAACTTTGTTATGGGTCTAGTCACGGTCCGAAGCCATGACCGACGGGGTCATCGTCACTAACCGTAATCCCGTGTGACTCGGGATGGCGCCAAATGTCCCTCGCTTTTGGTCACACTGGTGGTCACAGTCAATACCCATGACCAACCAATGACGCATACCGCGACTAAGATTATTTTGGTGCCAAAATTTCCTTTATTTTGGTGACGAATAAAAAAGTCACAATACTGGTCACGGGCGTAAACCGTGACCTGTTTTATATTATTAAATAACCAAGAACCCTCTATTTTTTTCGCTCGTGTCCTAAAAAATAAAAAAACTCTCCCTCTCTCATTAAAACCCTCCGTCGAAACCCGCTTTCTCTCTCTCCACACAAGGAATTTCTTCTATTTTATTTCATTTCTTGTGTGTGTTCTATCTATGCGTGTGTGTTATATGTCTGTCTTCGATGTGGGTGCATGTGTTCACTGTGTGCATGTGTGTGTATTTAGTGTGTGTGTGTGTGTGTGTGTGTATGTTTGTGTGTTCTCTCTGTGTGTATTCAGGGTGTGTGTATTCCGTGTGTGTATTCAGTGTGTATGTATGTTTGTATTGATATTCAAACAATATAATAATTATTTTGTTGTATTCAAAAATTGAAATTAGTTGTTGTTCTTCATTTTATTATACTATTTTTCACATAATGAATATTTTTCATACCTTGAATTTTAACATGATGAATATTTTTTAATTATATTTTTTAGTGCTCATAATGAACAACAACCAATTTATATGTACATCACACATTCTGTATTGAAATATGACCCTATTTATTGTTAGAAATTGCATATGAAACTCTTTATGTAGAATTGTATAGGAAACTCATATTCTATAATTATGTTCTTGGAAATCAATTAAGTAGACAAATTAGAAGGAGTACGGGATAATCTTATGTTGAATTTTTGATTTATTACTGATGATGGATACTTAAAATGCTCACTCTATTATTTCATTATAATAAACCATTAACTAATTATTTGTTTTAACAACGGTCCTAGCATAACAACTAAAACGCTCACTTTATTAATTCTTCACCCCTTCCTTAGGATTAAATTAAAATGAAGTTAAATTTGACTTCTTGTGTCAGATGACCATAATTTATTTAGGATTAATTATAGCCATAATTTGTTGTGCCTTTATAAGTACCAAAAAGTGTACATTTTGTACACCGAATAGGCGATTTTTAGTTGCTAATTCTCGACAAATTGGGTCTTATATGCGTAAATGTTTAATGTGCATGCTTGATCGCCGTTTGCGGAGTTCGTTACTTATTTCAAGGCAAATGTGCGATTTATGGAGCTAATTCTCCAGTCCCATACCTTACCTAAGTCTAACCTAGTCCAAACCATCACCCGAGCCCCGAATTGTTTAGTTTGTGTTTATTAGATTTTTCTAGATTTTTATTTTGTGTCGTTTTATTTTAGGTTTTACTTTAGATTTATATATAATTTTCTAAAATTTATTTTCTATTTCTTTTTATTTTTTATTTTTATTAGTTTTTAATTTTAGTCTTTATTTTTATTTTATTTTATTATTTTTAGGATTAGTCTTTAGTAGTTTACTAGATTTTATATTTTTAAGACCTTAGTTTTTAGATTTTTAGTTTTTACTTCTTTTTATTTTATTTAGAGTCTTTTTAGTTTAATAGGTTTATTATTTTTGTTTTTATTTTCTTTTAGTTTGTTTTTTATTTATTTATGAGTTAGGATTTTTTTTAGTTTAGTTTTGTTATTTTTTATTTTTAGATAATTTCATTTTTGGTACAAATTAAAAATACACACACACATTAAACCCACTAATACCTTATTACACCATACTCCCATATACCTAACACCCTCACTCATCCTCACTCACCCACACACTACCTAACCTACACACTCACACACCCTAACACTTACACCTTCATCTTCCTCATTCACCTAACACCATATCTCTCCTAAAACTCCATAACCATTAACCCACTTCCTCATTTCAAGCCTCCTTCCATGGCCATTAACCCGATACCCAGTTCGAAGCTCCTACCTTACCCCCGCCCCGACCTACCCGAATGCGATCCACCTTTTACCCATCTAAACACCCTTCAGCAGCCACCTGTCATACCTTTTAAATCGGCGACCACCTCCGATTTCCATCCTTATACCTCCGGGGACCACCATACCTCCTGACCCGAGAGCCAAACTCCCTTTAACCCGTGATAATACCCACGAACCCGAGCTGCTATCTCCATAACCCAAAAGCCATATCCTCACACCTCAATGCGACCCATTCCGAACCACAAACCCGAACTCCAAAACCGTTCCACCCATCTCCTTAACCCAGCATTGACCCTTCAACCCAAATACCCACATCATCAAACTCAGACCCATTCTTAACCTTCCAACCCATTTCACCCATTCTCCCAATTTCTAACACAATTTCTTCACCTGTTTAAACCCAACCTTTTACCGATTTCAACCAAAACCATTCCTCCAAATTCTATACGATTTTTACCTATACAAAACAAACACAAGACCAAATAAATCAAAGTCAAGTCAACCAAAAATACCACATGTCTTTAACCCCTTTTTAACCCTTTTCCAAAATTACCCCCAACTAACCATATACCCAAAACACCCTTTTAACAAATCTGATTTTTTTCTCACCATTACCTCACACCTTTGCCATGCACATGTGCTCAACTCATGCTCACTATTATCATTACCCAATTTACCCCTAGCCTCATTGCACCTATAAATTGAAGACTTGGTGCCATTGAAGAGCGATCTCCAAATTAGTTTTTAAATTTTGTGTGATAAAATTCTCTCCACCCCTCTATAGAGAGTATTTGCATTTTTAGCAAATATCTCAATATAGAGGGGTGTGGTGAAATTTATCTCTAGGATGAATTCCACTCCACCCCTCTATAGTGGGTTTTTGCATTTTTAGCAACTATTTCAAAATAAATTGATGTGATTGAATTCATCCCTTATGGGAGTTAAATTCTAATCCATTCCTTTATATTGAGTATTTGTATTTTCAGTAAATTTTTCAACATAAAGTGATGATATAGAATTTATTTCCTTGGATGAGTTCTAAGGTACAATTTTAAATATTAGGATTTGCATTTTTAGCAAATCTCTTTTATTATTTAAGTGTCCATTATGAATTCATCCATTATCTTGTATTTAGTTTTTTTTTATTTTGTAGTTTTTATTTTAGATTCAATAAATATATTGGCGAGTGATTGTAATTGAGAGAATTTTGATTGTAACTGAATACTCCATTCCAATTCAAGGTATAAATAGGTTTGATCTATTACTCTCTTATTACCTTTTATTTTAATCATCACATGCTTTCATTTGTTTATCTTATATTTTTGGATGATGATTATTGAGGGATAATCTTTCATTCATGGGATGAATTTTGAACTCCCCATGAGTCCAATTTAGCTAGTTTACTTGTTAGCACAATTTTTTTATCTCACTTTCCTTAAATTATCTTTTAGATCTTAGTTAGTACTTTAAAAATTACTATAGTTAGTTAATTAATAATCCCTTGAAAAATTAAAATATATATATAAAAATAGAAAAATAGAAAAATCATAAAAAATAATAATATGCAAATGAATTTACACATGTCTGCACATAATTTTTGATTCATCCTTAGAGTTGGATTGATACTCACTTACTTACCCTATACATATTTTAAGTTTATTTGTAGGTTCAAGGAAATTTTGATGGAAAAGAAGTTGCAACAATGACAAAAATACATAAGAGACACAATTTTTTGTCTATCACTTTTTTAATTCTTCACCCCTTCCTTAGGATTAAATTCAAATGAAGTAAAATTCGACTTCTTGTGTCAGATGACCATAATTTATTTTGGATTAATTATAGCCATAATTTGTTATGCCTTCCCCCTTAAGACTCATATTCACTCCCTTCTATATATATTTTCTTAGGATTTTACCAGTCTTGTACTACCAGTATGGATATAATTGCACTTTTGGAGTTAACAATATAGTTAAGAGCATTTACAGAGTTGGAATACCCTATATTTCCCTCCTCATCCCTAATAAATTTCTCATACTCTCTCTCTCTCTCTCTCTCTCTCTCTCTCTCTTAAAGATATTTAGAATGGATTACATCCAATGTAATCTTGTCAAACTTTAAACAGCTGATAAGTTTGATTTAAAGTAATAATTTCAAGTGTAATCCACATTGGCGTAGTTTTAGTTTCATGTATGAGTTGTGCTAAAAACACCCACTCTTATCATGAACTACTGGATGTGTTTTAATATATTGCATTGTTGTGTTAGTCACTCAATATACAATGCATTTAAAAAAAATTGGCATTAGATAGGTATAAAGTGTAAGTGTGTGTATATATAATCTTATCGTGTATATTCTTTATATATATCCTTAGATCCATACACAACATTGACTAATAACTTCAATTATTTTCTATCAACTGGTGTCCTTGAGTTTGAACAATATCAATTTTCAGAACTTAACAGCATCATCACTAACTTAGATGATATCAGTAATGTTGAAATGAAAGAATTGCACATTTTTAGCCAAAAAAAAGAGTTTCATAATAGCAAACCTTCTTAAGACACAAATGTATATAGATGGCACTCAAATTCCTGCCGAACACTTAGCAGTTAAACATTACATTTTTTACACGACGTTTGATCTCAAGGAGCGGCCCACAAGAGAGAAGAATGCTGATGTTCGGCCCTCAAGTAGGAATGATCATAATATACACTCCTTGAGATCAAAAGTTGTGTAAAAAATACTGTTGGGAAAGTTTTGGGTGGGGAATTTGGTGTTATATATATATACATTTGTGGTCTAAGAAGGTTTGCTAATATGAAAGTCTTATCTTTGACTCAAAAATGTGCAATTCTTCCATTTCAACAAAACTGATATCCTCTAAGTTGGTGATTTTTATTTCTGTTTTGAAAATTAAAATTGTTCAAACTCAAGGACATCAGTTGGTAAACAATAATTGAAGTTATTGGTCAATGTTATGTATGGATCTAAGATTATATATAAAGAATATAGACATAAAATTATATATACACACACTTACACTTAATACCTATCTAGTACCAAATGTTTTTTAAATGCATTGTATGTTAAGTGATCAAAATGATAATGCAATATATTAAACACATTCAGTAGCTCATGCTAAGAGTGGGTGTTTTTAGCACAACTCATACATAAAACTACAACTAGATCGATGTGAATTATACTTGAAATTATTATTTCAAATCAAACGTATCAATTGTTTCTGGTTTGACAAGGTTATATTGATTGTAATCCATTATGAGGATCTTTGAGAGAGAGAGATAGAGAGTGAGAGAGAGAGAGGAAGGGAGGCAGAGAGAGAGAGAGAGATCGAGAGAGTTTGAGGGGGGAAGGGAGGGGAAGGGGGACATAGGGCATATAAATTGTTGTTGATCATGTTCCGTACTTTTTCTTCGTCCAACAGAGGTATGTGTTGATTTTTCTGTCATTTGTTTTGTTGGAGAACATGATTAAAAATTGAAAATAGCCAGATTTAGGCTTGAAAACACGCTGTTGAAGGATAAAAATACAAAATAACCCCCAAACACCCCTGCGAGGGTGGGGATAAACACCTCCCACAAGACCAACGTAACACGTGGAAGCTGATCATGTAGTCACGGGATGCTCGGTAGGAGAACATGACCAAAAATTATAAATAGCTAGACTTAGGCTTGAAAACATGCCTTGAATGACAAAAATGCAAAACATCCCTCAAATACCCTTAGGAGGGGCATAAACACCTCCCACACGATCAACATAACACGTAGAAATTGATCTCATAGTCACGGGACATCCTATTGAAGAACATGACCAAGCTTAGACTTCAAAATATGTCGTTGAACGGCGAAAACATAAAACAACCCCCAAACGTCTCCATAAGGGGTACAAAAACCTCTCACGGGACCAACGTAATACGTAATAACTGATCGAGTAGTCACAGGGTGCCCGGTTAGAGAACATAACCAAAAATTGAAAATATCCAGACTTAGGCTTGAAAATATGCCGTTGAACGACGAATACACAAAACAATCCCCAAATGCCCCCGCGAGGGGCATAAAAATCTCCTAGAGGACCAGCGTAACATATGACAACTGGATGCGTAGTCACGGAACATCCGGTTGGAGAACATGACCAAAAATTTCCAATTGCTAGACTTAGGCTTGAAAATATATTGTTGAACGACCAAACACAAAATAGACCCCAAACACCCCCGTGAAGGGCACAAACACCTCTCACAAGACCAACGTAACACGTGGCAACTGACCACATATTCACAGGATGACCGATTGGAGAATATAATAAAAAATTGCAAATAGCAAGACTTAAGCTTAAAAGCATGCCGTTGAACAACAAAAATGCAAAACAGCCCCCAAACACCCCTGCGAGGGGCACAAACACATCCCACGAGACCAGCGAAACATGTGGCAAATATCTCCCCAAATTCCCCTGCGAGGGGGCACAAACACCTTCCATGGGACCAACATAACACGTGGTAACTGATCTCATAGTCATGGGACACCCGATTGGAGAACATGAATAAAAATTACAAATAACCGGAGTTGGGCTTGAAAACATGTTGTTAAGGGTTGTTACTTACCACTTGTGACATTTTTGAAGTTTTGTTTGTCGGACTCAATACAAAAGGAACACTTGTAACATATTCACACAAGCATTTGTTGTATTTTTATTTAAATTGTTCAAATGCATTGTATTTTATTTTGTGCTGCATATATTCATGCAAGCATCTGTTGTATTTTATTATTTATTCATGCAAGGATTCGTTAGTTAACTTTACATACTAGCTAAATATTTATGTCTGGAATTGTAAACTAGTTCAAAAAATTTACAAGTTTTTTTGGGAATGCAGAAAAATAATTTTTAATTTTTTTATTAGGTCATGGTTCTGGACCGTAATCAGAGCCGTGATTTTTTTTTAATATAAAAAATAAAAAATAGGGTCACGATCTACAACCATGACCAAACCCGTAACAGTGGCCACGGATTATGAGCGTGACAAAAAATTCCACATGTGGGTCACGGGCATGGACTGTGACGCGTCGTGGTGCCTAGTCATGGGCGGGGATCGTTCCCCAAGTGCTCTCCTATGGCTTACGGGTGGCAACCGTGACCCACATTTGGATAATGCTTCATATTATGATGGGTGTGGACCGTAACCCACAGTTGTAGTCCCGGGTTAAAACTTTGACCATTGGTGATATATGGTGAAGTGAACCTAAAATTTTACTGCACTCAATGGGAGTATAACGACGAGTTCGAGAATCGAATCCATGAAGAACGTGCTTATAACTTAATGGATTTATGTGGGAGAATTATTTGATGAGATGGGAGAAGCTGACACATGTCTTACAGAGTTAGAAACAACCACAACTTAAAGATATATGGATGGATAGAGGACGATTGGCAAAAATATCGAATTGGATTCATAAGATCAAATTGCGATAGCAATCTAAGGCCATGAAGTTCCAGACAACTCAGTTTATTTATATTTTCTATAAATGTCACCCAAATCACTGGTGAAAGGGGCATGTAATTGTTATATCAATAATTGATCAATAAAGAAGAGAAACACCCCATAAGCATATGCACATTGCCGAACCACGTACATACGGTGTTATTATGATCTTTATTCTCTACTCGGCTTCATTGTGTTGAATTCATAATAATAGGAATTTTCCACATACAATTGGCACTGTCTATGGGAATTAATTTCCATTTCTTAGCCAAGAAAAAACAATAAGAAATTATGTCTCACTCATACAACCCACGTCTACCGTCTAAATACGACCGTCAGAATGATCCAAATGGACCTAAAACACTTAAAGACACATATGAGGTTCATCCCAATAGGAGTCATAACACTCTAGATCATATTACCATCCACAAGAGGAATGTACTATGGAGAGTAATGAACCTCCATGATCCAACCAAATTTCACAACTTGTGAACGCCTATGAGCGGCAACTTCGTCAATAAAGGACACCACGCGCCACCAACAAGAAGAAAACATACCCTTCAGCATTGTGTGGAAAGAATGAAGGAAGAAATCCTTGAAGACAAATGTAACTAACATGCCCAAATACCTATCCCTCAAGCAAGCAAAACTCGTAATCGAATAAGGAGTTCACATCACGATCAGGAGCACTCCAGGCACATGAACTCGCGAGAACGAAAAAAATCAAGAAGGAGGTCACAGCAAGAAAGATCACCGCGACTTCATTTGATGTGCGATGGATGAGAAAAATACTCATCGAGGGTCCATATCGACTAAAGAACTGGTCAGGAAGGCCCTCATTAGCTGAATGAAGCCCCCTTTCTCAAAATCAATTAAAGAACTAGGACTTCCTAAGAAGTTCTTCACCCTGAGATTCAAAATCTTTAATTGGAAAACTGATCCCATCGTCCATGTTCGCCAATATCGGCAATCTATGATTCTCTGAAGATATGACAAGTCCCTCATGTATCACATATTACCTTCGAGTCTAGGGTATATCGCACAAAAATGGTTTAAGAAGTTACCACACAGATCGGTCACTAGCTTCAAGCAGCTTGCAAAGGCTTTCACCGCGAGATCTATCACCAGTTGTTCTTATCCAAAGAGGATGGAATCACTCCTCACCATAAGAAAGAAACCCTAGGAGACCTTACGGGAATACTCTTAGCGATACTGAAAAAAAATAATTGAAGTGGAAGATTGCTCCGAGCAGGATGTTGTGTCTTAATTTAAGATTCGCTTACCGAGCAACTCTATTTTCACCAGACTCTCATGAAGAAAGAGGCATGTACTATTGATGACCTGATGTCTAGGATTGAAAAATATGTAAAAGTGAACATTACACCAGAATAACAATTTTGCCTCGAGACATTTGTCACTACTACTTGAAGTGACAAAATTTGTTACCACTTATGGTAGTGACAAAGTATATTTTAAGTTAAATAAAATTATTTGTCACTGCCATAAGCAGTGACAGACGTCTTGCCCAACTTGTCAATGCCATTGACATATACAAGTTTGAGTGAATTTATTTTTCATTGCTACTGGTGGTGACACATTTTGTCTTTAATATTTGTCAGTGCCAATAGTAGTGGTAAAAATTAGATTTCGGGATTATTTTGTAACTGACATTTAAAGTGAAATTTTTTGTCACTGCCAATAGTAGTGACAAACTTTGTCTTTAATATTTGTCATTGTTATTAACACTCACAAAATTTGACTTTTCCTAATTAGTCACTCCTCATATAAGTTATAAATAATTAGGTTACAAAAAAAAACCCTCAATTAAAACTCTCCCCAATTTCTTCTCTCCCTCCATTTTCTTCTCTCCCTCCCACGCCCTAACCAAAAGAACCATCCAAGCATTTCTTCTCCGAGGTGTCGTGCCCGCGGTTTCTTCTCCGAAACCCTCTCCAAGATTTCTTCAACTGCGATTTCTTCTCATAGTTGTTTAGGTTAGTACACACACACACACACACACACACACACACACACACATATATATATATATATATATATATATATATATATATATATATATATATATATATATATATATATATATCCTGTGCACACTAAGTTTGCACACGTGTTGACGCACACCAATTTTTTTAAAATATTAAAAAAATATTTTTGAGTTAATTGTTTTATGTAATATTCAAAACATTTCAACAGAGCCATTTAAAAAAACCAGCTCGAAAAAACATTTTTTGCTATTTTTAAAAAATCGGTTAAACTTTCACAGCTTTTAAAGTGCTTAAAAGGAGCGAAAGTTTGATCGATTTTTCTTTAAAAGCTGCAAAAGTTTGACCGATTTTCTGAAAATAGCAAAAAAGGCTTTTTTGAGTTGATTTTTTTGTATGTCTCGTGAAATGTTTAAATATCACACAAAACAAATTAGCTCAAAAATATTTTTTTTACTATTTAAAAAAATGATGTGCAAACTTAGTGTGCACATGAGCTTGTTTGTATATATATATATACACACAAAAAAAAATGCTGCTCCTATACGATGTTCTCGTATAGGAGTTATAACTCACCCTTGATTACTTCAATTGTGAGAGTTATAGGTGCTGCTAAAGTTAATCAAGTGTGTCTTTTCAAATATGTACTGTTGAATATGGATTATGATTTATATTGTAGAAATTTTTTCTATTTAACTTCATTGTGTTTACGGAGAATTTTATATATCTTATTGTTGTGAAGCTGTCTATAGCATCTTTATTAAAACTTAAACCATTGATTGAAAACAAAAACATAAGAATGCAAGCTTTTATTTCATTTACCATATTTTATACATTGAATTGACTTGGTTTATACGTTTTTGACACTTTTGTTAAAAAAGTGTTTGCGGGAAAAGGGTTGAAAAAAGTAAAAATGGTAGACATAACATATAGGACCAAAAACCAAATGACCCCCCCCCCCCCCCCGAAAAAAAAATTAGTGACACTGACCAAATTATACACAATACAATCCCACTATATATGATCCATTAACCATGAGACATGCATATGACACATCAAAACCCATTTCCAAGTCTAATCTTGAGGCGAACATACACTATAATCTTAAGAGAACCGTGTCGAAAGGCTCAGAACCAATAGGAATTACATATGTAATGCATTACCCAGGGGAGGATCCACCTTAGGACGAGGTGGGGCGACCGCCACAGTTCAGATTTGAATTTTTTTAGGATTAGTCCAGTCCTTTGGGTACAGAGACAAAGCCTCTCTCTCCAATAATCTCAATTCTCCCTCTCCCACTGCCCAACTCTAGGGTACAATTCTCCATTTCCAAATCTATAAAACTTTACTTTTATATTTTTTTTTAATTTTATTTCCCACTACTTGTTTGTTAGTGTTTTTAGGTGTTGAATATTAATTGCTTCCAGAAGAAACCAAATGGAGACGATGAGGTACTTGCTCATATTCATATGTTCTTCAACCCTACTTTTTGAATTTGGTATGTTCATAGACTGCTGGAAATGATTGACTTCTAGTAATCTGGTTGAACATTCAATTTCCCTTAATGGACATATTTTTTTATATCATATATTGTAAGTGATCAATTTTGATAAAATAAGACAAATAAAAATACCACATGGCAGGGTTTTGTAGAGATTAAATGGGGTCTTCATCAAGCTGTTTTTATTCCATCAGGTGTGCTTGGGTTGAACCTTAATGGTGTAAGGTGAGTTAACTCATTTTCGTACTTCATATTAAGAAAAATTCAATTGTTATCACTACTAAAATTGGGGTTTTGTGAATATTTATTACGCGTTGTTTATTTCTTGAAATTAATTAGGTATTATTAATAATGATTGAGAGTAGTTGTTTGGACATTACCAGAAAAATCTACCCGAATTTCCTACTATTGTCCTTGTTCCCTTCTTCCTCCTTGAGATAAATTCTCCATTGTTGGTTCGTGGGACTGTTGCACTGAAGTTCTTCTTGTAACAGTTGAGGCAGATGGCCATTGAATTTGCCGTCAGCACTGTAGCGGGGGCGTATTCTTTCTTAAAAATTACAGTGCCAGTAAAGAAAGGCAAGAAGAACATATAGTTAGTGATTGAAACAATCACTTCCAGAGATTTGACCGAGTTAAAAGTTGAACTCTCTATCCTTAAGAGAGAATACGCCCCTGCTACTGTGCTAACATAAAATTCAATGGGCGTCTGCCACCCAGGATGAAATGATCAACGAATGTTATAAGAAGCACTTGAGTGCAACAGTCCCACGAACCAACAATGGCGAATTTCCCTCAACCAGGAAGAAGGGAACAAGGACAAGAGTAGGGAATTCGGGTAGATTTTTCTGGTGTTAAAATGGACTGCATATGGTCCTTTATATAAGTGGTGAAGGGTAGCAACTGTTGTCTTTTCCCAGAAAAGATGTGATTGTTTGAACAGTCATATCTTTTAACAAAACACCACAAATTTTTTAATTAAATGAATTAAAACGATAGCGTTTCAAATAATTAATTAATGCAGAATTAATTAAATAATTAATTAGTTCGTAATTAATTAATTCATTTTGGGAAAACAAATTTTTCGGTTCAAAAATAAATTTTAAAGCCCAAAGGTCAATTAAATTTTGTCCAAAAAAAATTTAATAGTTCCTTAAGGAAGACCCAAAACCCAGACCTGAACATGGGCACAGGTCGGGCTGGCCGGATGGTAGGGTTGGCCCATACAGGCGTGTGTCCCATTTCAAATCGACTCCAAAGTTTGACAAAAGAAGCTGTCATTTTTATTAAAATATCGAACAATCCCCCACATGAATAAAATTTTGAAGAATCAAACGAATATAGATACAGAGAGAGAGATTTTCTAGGAAAAACATTGCATCGAAAAAGATAGCTTATGCCTTTGAGTCTTTCCTAGTGAGATACTATCGAGCTTACTAGACAATCAATGAACGTGATGTCTTGAATTGATTAGCCGTTTATGTAAAATGAGACAATAGTATTCACATAATGTCTTTCCAACCTTATTGGTTCTCATTGTTGTGTCCATTTTGGTCTTGGGAACCTCCTGGTTTCATGAGTGTGTTAGAGAATTAGTCTTCGTCATTCTCATAGAAGCGTCCCCTTCTCACTCACATAGATGATTTCTATAATGAGTATGCTTCTAATACCCCCACTTGATCTATACATTCAATACATAGAAATCATTAAAAACATAGTTTCTCCTTACACACGCGGTAGTTTGTGCACTGACTCATTTTAGAAATGGGAGAAAGTAATTAGAGAATTAATTCTCAGTGCTAACTAAGTCATTATAATTAGGTTGTCCCTTTGAACCTATTTCTTGGGATCTACAATCATTTAGGTTGGGTTTTCATTAAGACGACTCTTTATAAATTCATAGTCGTTAGGCCCATTCCACGTGATGAACTTATAACTTGCTCTCCAGGTATTCCTTGGTTAGTGGATCAGCTATATTTTACTTTGACTTTAGATAGTCAACAAAAATAACTCCATTTGAGAGAAACTGTCTAACGATTTGGTGTCGACGACGTATATGTCGCGACTTGCCGTTATAGCTATTATTTTTAGCCCTAGCAATTTCCGATTGACTATCCCAATGTATTATGATAGGTGGAACAGGCTTTTTCCATATAGGAATATGCTCTAAGAAGTTTCTAAGCCATTTGGCTTCCACCCCAGCTTTGTCTAAGACAATAAATTCAGATTCCATAGTGGATCTTGCAATACCCGTTTGTTTCGAGGATTTCAAAGATACAACTGCACCACCAAGAGTAAATACATATCCACTTGTAGATTTTGAATCAGATATCTAATTTTCATCGTTATAGTCTTCAAGTACAGTTGGATATCGTTCATAGTGCAACCCATTCTTTAAAGAGTATCAAAGATATCGAATAACTCTTTTCAAAGCTTTCCAATGAACTTTTTCAGGGTTACTCTTATATCGACTGAGCATACTAATCGAGTATGCTATATCAGGTTGAGTACAAATCAAACTTCCATTAATACGAGAATATTGTAGTTGAGAAATACCTTCACCTTTATTTTTAAAGAAATGATGATTTGGATCTATTGGTGTTCTCACTAGACTTTGATCATATCATACTTTTGAAGTATATTTTTCACGTAATGTGATTGAGATAAGCAAATTCCTTGAGGGGTTCTAGTAATTTTAATTCCTAGAATTACATCATCCAGTCCTAAGTTCATTTCAAATCTACTAGTCAACATTTGTTTAGTCGAATTGATAACATTATTATTATTACCAATTATTAACATATCGTCTACATATAGACATACATTCACAAGTCCCGCTTGAGTGCTTTTGACATAGACACATTTGTCACACTCATTTATTTTGAAACCATTTATCTTCATGACATGGTTAAATTTTCTGTGCCATTGTTTAGGTGCTTGTTTCAACCCATATATTGACTTCACAAGTTTACATACTTTCCTTTCATTTCCAGGAAACTTAAAACCTTTCGATTTTTCCATATATATTTCTTCATATAATTCACCATTTATAAATGCCATTTTGACATCCATTTAGTGTATTTCCAATTTATGTATTGTTGCAGTTGCAATTAACTTTCTAATGGATGTAATCCTTGTAATAGGTGAATACGTGTCAAAATAATCTATTCCCTCCCTTTTCTTGTATCCTTCAGCTACAAGTCTAGCCTTATATTTATCAATGGTTCCATCATCTTTCATTTTTCGTTTGAATATCCATTTAAACCCTAACAATTTTGCCCCCGGAGGTCGGTCCACCAGTTTCCATGTATGATTTTGCATAATGGATTCAATTTTACTATTAATAGCTTCTTTCCAATAGAGGCTTCCGGAGTGGATAGAGCTTCCTTTACTGTTTGAGGTTCCCTTTCTAACATATATGTTAGAAATTTCGAACCGAAATATTTTGAAATCTTATCTCTTTTTCTACATTTAGGTTCTTCCTCAATAATATTTCGAGGTTCACCATTTATAACTTCAATCATTCTTTTGTTAGAACTTGTTTCTTGTATATTTTTACAAGGAAAGATATTTTCAAAGAATAATGCATTCCTAGATTCTAAACAAAACATGGCGTTAATGGGTCAAAACTCGAAACAGCCCTCGAACGTCCCCGTGGGTGGCACCAACACCTCCCACGGGACCAATGTAACTCGTAGGAACTGACCCCACAGCCACGGGTCTCCCGGTTTGAGAGTATGATGGTAATTTTCATATTTCTAGACTTAGGCTTAAAAACATGGCGTTAGAGGGTGAAAACTCGAAACAGCCCCCGAACAGCCCCCGAACAGCCCCGTGGGTGGCACCAACACTTCCCACGGGACCAATGTAATTCGTAGGAACTGACCTCGCAGCCGCGGGTCTCCCAGTTTGAGAGTACGATGGTAATTTGCATATTTCTAGACCTAGGAACGGCCCCGTGGGTGGCACCAACACCTCCCACGGGACCAATGTAACTCGTAGGAACTGACCCCGCAGCCGCGGGTCTCCCAGTTTGAGAATACGACGATAGTTTGTATATTTATAGACTTAGTCTTAAAAACATGGTGTTAGAGGGTGAAAACTCGAAACAGCTTTCGAACGTCCCCATGGGTGGCACCAACACCTCCCATGGGACCAATGTAACTCGTATGAACTGACCCCAAAGCCGCGGGTCTCCCGATTTGAGAGTACGATCGTAATTTGCATATTTCTAGACTTAGGCTTAAAAACATGATGTTAGAGGGTGAAAACTTGAAACAGCCCCGAACGGCCCTGTGGGTGGCACCAACACCTCCCAGGGACCAATGTAACTCGGAGGAACTAACCCCGCAGTCGCGGGACTCCCGGTATGAGAGTACGACGGTAATTTGCATATTTCTAGACTTAGGCTTAAAAACATGGCGTTAAGGGACAAAAACTCAAAACAGCCCTCGACCGTCCCCGTGGGTGGCACCAACACCTCCCACGGGACCAATGTAACTCGTAGTAACTGACCCCACAGCCGCGGGTCTCCCGGTTTGAGAGTACGAGGGTAATTTGCATATTTCTAGACTTAGGCTGAAAAATAAGGGGTTAGAGGGTTAAAAAAATAAACAGCCCCCGGACGGCCCCGTGGATGGTACCAACACCTCCCACGGGACCAATGTAACTCGTAGGAACTGACCCCGCAGCCGCGGGTCTCCCAGTTTGAGAGTACGATGGTAATTTGCATATTTCTAGACTTAGGCTTAAAAACATGGCGCTCGAGGGTGAAAACTCGAAACAGCCCGCGAACGGCCCTATGGGTGGCACCAACACCTCCCACGGGACCAATGTAACTCGTAGAACCCCTATCCGCGGGTCTCCCAGATTGAGAATACGACGGTAGTTTGTATATTTCTAGACTTAGTCTTGAAAACATGGTGTTAGAGGGTGAAAACTCGAAACAGCCTTCGAACGTCCCCATGGGTGGCACTAACACCTCCCACGGGACCAATGTAACTCGTAAGAACTGACCTCAGAGCTACGGGTCTCCCCGTTTGAGAATATGACGGTAATTTGCATATTTCTAGACTTAGGCTTAAAAATATGGCGTTAGAGGGTGAAAACTCGAAACAGCCCCCGAAAGGTCCCGTGGGTGGTACCAACACCTCCCACGGGACCAATGTAACTCGTAGGAACTGACCCCGCAGCCGCGGGTCTCCCAGTTTGAGAGTATGACGGTAATTTTCATATTTCTAGACTTAGGCTTAAAAACATGGCGTTAGAGGGTGAAAACTCGAAACAACCCCCGAACGGCCCAGTGGGTGGCACCAACACCTCCCACAGGACCTATTAATCTCGTAGGAACTAACCCTGCAGTCGCGGGTCTCCCGGTTTGAGAGTACGATGGTAATTTGCATATTTCTAGACTTAGGCTTAAAAATATGGCGTTAGAGGGTTAAAACATGAAACAGCCCCTGAACGGCCCCGTAGGTGGCACCAACACCTCCCACGGGACCAATGTAACTCATTGGAACTAACCTCCTAGCCGCGGGTCTCTCGGTTGGAGAATACAACGATAATTTGCATATTTCTAGACTTAGGCTTAAAAACATGGCGTAAGAAGGTGAAAACTCGAAACATCCCCCGAACGGCCCCGTGGGTGGCACCAACACCTACCACGGGACCAATGTAACTCGTAGGAACTGACCACGCAGCCGCGGGTCTCCTGGTTTGTGAGTACGACTGTAATTTGTATATTTCTAGACTTAGGCTTAAAAACATGGCATTAGAGGATGAAAACTCGAAACAGCCCCCGAACGGCCCCGCGGGTGACACCAACACTGCCCACGGGACCAATGTAACTCGTAGGAACTGACCCCGCAGCCGCGGGTCTCCCAGTTTGAGAATACGACGACAGTTTCCATATTTATAGACTTAGGCTCAGCACCCGAACGTCCCCGTGGGTAGCACCAATAGCTCCCCTGTAACCAATGTAACTCGTAGGAACTAACCTCGCAGATGCGGGTCTCCCAGTTTGAGAGTACGACGATAATGTGCATATTTCTTGACTTAGGCTTAAAAAGATTGCGTTAGAGGGTGAAAACTCGAAACAACACCCGAACGGCCCCTTGGGTGGCACCAACACCTCCCACGGGACAAATGTAACTCGTAGGAACTGACCCCGTATCCGCGGGTCTCCCGGTTTGAGAATATGACGGTAATTTGCATATTTCTAGACTTAGTCTTAAAAACCCGGCGTTAGAGGGTGAAAACACGAAATAGCCCTCGAACGTCCCCGTGGGAGGCACCAACACCTCCCACGGGACCAATGTAACTCGTAGGAACTGACCCCGCAGCCGCGGGTCTTCCAGTTTGAGAATACGACGGTAGTTTGAATATTTATAGACTTAGGCTTAAAAACATGGCATTAGAGGGTGGAAACTCGAAACAGCACCCAAACGTCCCCGTGGGTAGCACCAATACCTCCCATATAACCAATGTAACTCGTAGGAACTGACCCCGCAGCCGCGGGTCTCCCGGTTTGAGAATACCACGATAATTTGCATATTTTTATACTTAAGCAAAGATTGGCGCGAATCAACCCTCGAACGTCCCCGTGGGTGGCGCCAACACCTCCCACCGGACCAATGTAACTCGTAGGAACTGACTCCACGGTCGCAGGTCTCCAGGTTTGAGAGTACGAGGGTAATTTTCATATTTCTAGACTTAGGCTGAAAAACATGGCGTTAGAGGGTGAAAACTCTAAACAGCCCCCGAACGGCCCCGTGGGTGGCACCAACACCTCCCACGGGACTAATGTAACTCGTAGGAACTGATCCCGCAGCCGCGGGTCTCCCGGTTTGAGAGTACGATGGTAATTTGCATATTTCTAGACTTAGGCTTAAAAACATGGCGTTAGAGGGTGAAAACTCGAAACAGCCCCCCGAACGTCCCCGTGGGTAGCACCAACACCTCCCACGTGACCAATATAACTCGTAGGAACTGACTCCCTAGCCGCGGGTCTCCCATTTTTAAAATACAACTGTAATTTGCTTATTTGTAGACTTAGGTTAAATATATGGCGTTAGAGGGTGAAAACTAGAAACAGCCCCCGAACGGCCACGTGGGTGGCACCAACACCTCCCACGGGACCAATGTAACTCGTAGGAACTGACCCCGCAGCCGCGGGTCTTCCAGTTTGAGAATACGATGGTAGTTTGAATATTTATAGACTTAGGCTTAAAAACATGGCATTAGAGGGTGGAAACTCGAAACAGCACCCAAACGTCCCCGTGGGTAGCACCAATACCTCCCATGTAACCAATGTAACTCGTAGGAACTGACCCCCTAGCCGCGGGTCTCTCGGTTCAAGAATACGACGGTAATTTGCATATTTATAGACATAGGCTTAAAAACATGGTGTTAGAGGGTGAAAACTGGAAATAGCTCCCGAACGGCCCCGTGGATGGCGCCAACACCTCCCACCGGACCAATGTAACTCGTAGGAACTGACCCCACATCCGCGGGTCTCCCGGTTTGAGAATACAGTGGTAATTTGCATATTTTTATACTTAAGCAAAACATGGCGTTAATGGGTGAAAACTCGAAACAGCCCTCGAATGTCCCCGTGGGTGGCACAAACACCTCCCACGGGACCAATGTAACTCGTAGGAACTGACTCCACAGCCACGGGTCTCCCGATTTGAGAGTACGATGGTAATTTTCATATTTATAGACTTAGGCTTAAAAAGATGATGTTAGAGGCTGGAAACCCGAAAAAGCCCTCGAACAGCCCCATGGGTGGTACCAACACCTCCCACCGGACCAATGTAACTCGTAGGAACTGATCCCGCAGCCGCGCGTCTCCTGGTTTGAGAGTACGACTGTAATTTTCATATTTCAAGACTTAGGATTAAAAACATGGCGTTAGAGGATGAAAACTCGAAACAGCCCCCAAACGGCCCCGTGGGTGATACCAACACCTCCCACGAGACCAATGTAACTCGTAGGAACTGATCTCACAGCCGCGCGTCTCCTGGTTTGAGAGTACGACTATAATTTGCATATTTCTAGACTTAGGATTAAAAACATGGCGTTAGAGGGTGAAAACTCAAAACAGCCCCCCAAACGTCCCCGTGGGTAGCACAACCACCTCCCACGTGACCAATGTAACTCGTAAGAACTGACCCCCTAGACGCGGGTCTCCCGATTTGAGAATACGACGGTAATTTGCATATTTGTAGACTTACGTTAAAAATATGGCGTTAGAGGGTGAAAACTCGAAACAACTCCCGAACGGCCCCGTGGGTGGCACCAACACCTCCCACGGGACCAATGTAACTCGTAGGAACAGACTTCGCAGCCTCGGGTCTCCCAATTTGAGAATACTATGGTAATTTGCATATTTCTAGACTTAGGATTAAAAACATGACGTTAGAGGGTGAAAACTCAAAACAGCTCCCGAACGGCCCCATGGGTGGCACCAACACCTCCCACGGGACCAATGTAACTCGTAGAAACAGACCCCGCAGCCGCGGGTCTCCCGATCTGAGAGTACGACGGTAGTTTGCATATTTCTAGACTTAGGCGAAAAAACATGGTGTTATAGGGTTGAAACTCGAAACACCCCCCGAACGGCCCCGTGGGTGGCACCAACACCTCCCCCGGGACCAATGTAACTCGTAGGAACTGACCACGCAGCCGCGGGTCTCCGGGTTATTAAAGTACGACGGTAATTTGCATATTTCTAGACTTAGGATTAAAAACATGGCATTAGAGGGTGAAAACTCGAAACAGCCCCCGAACGGCCCCGTGGGTGGCACCAACACCTCCCACGGGACCAATGTAAGTCGTAGAAACAGACCCCGCAGCCGCGGGTCTCCCGATCTGAGAGTACGACGGTAGTTTGCATATTTCTAGACTTAGGCGAAAAAACATGGCATTAGAGGGTGAAAACTCGAAACAGCCCCCGAACGGCCCCGTGGGTGGCACCAACACCTCCCACGGGACCAATGTAATTCGTAGAAACAGACCCCGCAGCCGCGGGTCTCCCGATCTGAGAGTACGATGGTAGTTTGCATATTTCTAGACATAGGCGAAAAAACATGGCGTTAGAGGGTTGAAACTCGAAACACCCCCCGAACGGCCCCGTGGGTGGCACCAACACCTCCCACGGGACCAATGTAACTCGTAGGAACTGATCTCATAGTCGCGCGTCTCCTGGTTTGAGAGTACGATTGTAATTTGCATATTTCTAGACTTAGGATTAAAAACATGGTGTTAGAGGGTGAAAACTCGAAACAGCCCCCCGAACGTCCCCGTGGGTAGCACCAACACCTCCCACGTGACCAATGTAACTCGTAAGAACTGACCCCGCAGCCGCGGGTCTCCCGATTTGAGAATACGACGGTAATTTGCATATTTGCAGACTTAGGTTAAAAATATGGCGTTAGAGGGTGAAAACTCGAAACAACGCACGAACGGCCCCGTGGGTGGCACCCACACCTCCCACGGGACCAATGTAACTCGTAGGAACTGACTCCGCAGCCTCGGGTCTCCCAGTTTGAGAATACTATGGTAATTTGCATATTTCTAGACTTAGGATTAAAAACATGACGTTAGAGGGTGAAAACTCGAAACATCTCCCGAACGACCCCATGGGTGGCACCAACACCTCCCACGGGACCAATATAACTCGTAGGAACTGACCCCACAGCCGCGGGTCTCCCGGTTTGAGGATAGGACGGTAATTTGCATATTTCTAGACTTAGGCTTAAAAACATGGCGTTAGAGGGCGAAAACTCGAAACATCCCCCGAATGGCTCCGTGGGTGGCACCAACACGTCCGACGCGACCAATTGTAACTCGTAGGAATAGACCCCGCAGCCGCGGGTCTCTCGGTTTGAGAATACGATGGTAATTTGCATATTTTTAGACTTAAGCAATGGGCAAAAAGTCGAAACAACCCTCGAACGTCCCCGTGGGTGGTACCAACACCTCCCACGGGACCAATGTAACTCTTAGGAACTAACCCCGTAGCCGCGGGTCTCCCAGTTTGAGAGTACGAGGATAATTTGCATATTTCTAGACTTAGGCTGAAAAACATGGCGTTAGACGGTGAAAACTCGAAACAACCCCCGAATGGCCCCGTGGGTGGCACCAACACCTCCCACGAGACTAATATAACTCGTAGGAACTGTCCCCTAGCCGCGGGTCTCCCAATTTGAGAATACGATGGTAATTTGCATATTTCTAGACTTAGGATTAAAACCATTGCGTTAGAGGGTGAAAACTCGAAACAGCCCCCCGAACGTCCCCATGGGTAGCACCAACACCTCCCACATGACCAATGTAACTTGTAGGAACTGACCCCTAGCCGCGGGTCTCCCGATTTGAGAATACGACGATAATTTGCATATTTGTAGACTTAGGCTTAAAGACATGGCGTTAGAGGGTGAAAACTCGAAACAGCCCCCGAACATCCCCGTGGGTGGCACCAATACCTCCCACGGGACCAATGTAACTCGTATGAACTGACCCCGTAGCCTAGGGTCTCCCAGTTTGAGAATACTATGGTAATTTGCATATTTCTAGACTTAGGCTTAAAAACAAGAGGTTAGAGGGTGAAAATGCAAAACAGCTCCCGAACGGCCCCGTTGGTGGCAACAACACCTCCCCACGGGACCAATGTAACTCGTAGGAACTGACCCCACAACCGCGGGTCTCCCGGTTTGAGAATACGACGGTAATTTGCATATTTCTAGACTTAGGCTTAAAAACATGGCGTTAGAGGGCGAAAACTCGAAACATCCCCCAAATGGCTCCGTGGGTGGAACCAACACCTCCCACGGGACCAATTGTAACTCGTAGGAATGGACCCCGCAGCCGCGGGTCTCCCGATTTGAGAATACGACTATAATTTGCATATTTTTAGACTAAAGCAAAGATTGGCGTTAATGGGCAAAAACTCGAAACAACCATCGAACGTCCCCGTGGGTGGTACCAACACCTTCCACGGGACCAATGTAACTCGTTGGAACTGACCCCAGAACCACGGGTCTCCCGGTTTGAGAGTACGAGGGTAATTTATATATTTCTAGACTTAGACTGAAAAACATGGCGTTAGAGGTTGAAAACTCTAAACAGCCCCCGAACGGCCCCGTGGGTGGCACCAACACCTCTCACGGGACCAATGTAACTCGTAGGGACTGACCCCGCGGTCGCGGGTCTCCCGGTTTGAGAATACGATAATAATTTACATATTTCTAGACTTAGGCTTAAAAACATGGCGTTAGAGGGTGAAAACTTGAAACAACCCTCAAACTTTCCCGTGGGTGGCACCAACACACCTCCCACGGCACCAATGTAACTCGTAGGAACTGACCCCGCAGCCGTGTGTCTTCCGGTTTGAGAGTATGACAGTAATTTGCATATTTATAGACTTAGACTTAAAAACATGACGTTAGAGGGTGAAAACTCGAAACAACCCCCGAACGGCCCCCTGGGTAGCACCAACACCTCCCACGGGACCAATTTAACTCGTAGGAACTGACCCCGCAGCCGTGCATCTCCCGGTTTGAGAGTACGACAATAATTTGCATATTTCTATACTTAGGCTTAAAAACATGGCGTTAGAGGGTGAAAACTCGAAACAGCCCCCGAACGGCCCCGTGGGTGGCACCAACACCTCCCACGACACCAATGTAACTCGTAGGAACTGACCCCGCAGCAGCGCGTCTCCTGATTTGAGAGTATGATGGTAATTTCATATTTCTAGACTTAGGCTTAAAAACATGGCGTTAGAGGGTGAAAACTCGAAATTGCCCCCGAACGTCCCCGTGGGCAGCACCAATACCTCCCACGTGACCAATGTAACTCGTAGGAACTGACCCCCTAGCCGCGGGTCTCCCGGTTTGAGAATATGATCGTAATTTGCATATTTTTAGACTTAGGCTTAAAAACATGGCGTTACAGGGCTAAAACTCGAAACAGCCCGCGAACGGCCCCGTGGGTGGCACCAACACCTCCCACGGGACCAATGTAACTCGTAGGAACAGACCCCGAAGCCGCGAGCCTCCCGGTTTGAGAATACGACCGTAATTTTCATATTTTTAGACTTAAGCAAAAAATGGCGTTAATGGGAAAAAACTCGAAACAGCCCTCGAACGTCTCTGTGGGTGGCACCAACACCTCCCACGAGACCAATGTAACTCGTAGGAACTGACCCCGCAGCTGCGGGTCTCCCGGTTTGATAATATGATGGTAATTTACATTTATCTAGACTTGGGCTTAAAAACATTGCGTTAGAGGGTGAAAACTCGAAACAACCCTCGAACGTCCTCGTGGGTTTCACCAACACCTCCCACGGGACCAATGAAACTCATAGGAACTGACCCTACAGCTGCGTGTCTCCCGGTTTGAGAGTACGACGGTAATTTGCATATTTATAGACTTAGGCCTAAAAACATGACGTTAGGGGGTGGAAACTCGAAACAGCCCCCGAACGGCCCCCTGGGTGTCACCAACACCTCCCACGGGACCAATTTAACTCGTAGGAACTGACCCCGTAAACGCGGGTCTCCCGGTTTGAGAGTACGACGGTAATTTTTATTTTTCCAGACTTAGGCTTAAAAACATGGCGTTACAGGGTGAAAACTCGAAACAGCCCGCGAACGGCCCCGTGGGTGGTACCAACACCTCCCACGCGACCAATTGTAACTCGTAGGAACAGACTCCGCAGCCGCGGGTCTCCCGGTTTGAGAATACGGCGGTAATTTGTATATTTTTAGACTTAAGCAAAGATTGGCGTTAATGGGCAAAAACTCGAAACAACCCTCGAACGTCCCCGTGGGTGGCACCAACACCTCCCACCGGACCAATGTAACTCGAAGGAACTGACCCCACAGTCGCAGGTCTGCCGGTTTGAGAGTACGAGGGTAATTTGCATATTTCTAGACTTAGGCTTAAAAACATGGCGTTAGACGGTGAAAACTCTAAACAGCCCCCGAACGGCCCCGTGTGTGGCACCAACACCTCCTACGGGACCAATGTAACTCGTAGGAACTGATCCCGCAGCCGCGCATCTCCTGGTTTGAGAGTACAACTGTAATTTTCATATTTCAAGACTTAGGCTTAAAAACATGGCGTTAGAGGATGAAAACTTGAAACAGCCCCCGAACGGCCACGTGGGTGACACCAACACCTCCCACGAGACCAATGTAACTCGTAGGAACTGATCTCGCAGCCGCGCGTCTCCTGGTTTGAGAGTATGACTGTAATTTGCATATTTCTAGACTTAGGATTAAAAACATGGCGTTAGAGGGTGAGAACTCGAAACAGCCCCCCGAACGTCCCCGTGGGTAGCACCAACACCTCCCACGTGACCACTGTAACTCGTAAGAACTGACCCCCTAGCCGCGGGTCTCCCGATTTGAGAATACGATGGTAATTTGCATATTTGTAGACTTAGGTTAAAAATATGGCGTTAGAGGGTGAAAACTCGAAACAACCCCCGAACGGTCCCGTGGGTGGCACCAACACCTCCCACGGGACCAATGTAACTCGTAGGAACTGACTCCGCAGCCTCGGGTCTCCAAGTTTGAGAATACTATGGTAATTTGCATATTTCTAGACTTAGGATTAAAAACATGACGTTAGAGGGTGAAAACTCAAAATAGCGCCCGAACGGCCCCATGGGTGGCACCAACACCTCCCACGGGACCAATGTAACTCATAGGAACTGACCCCACAACCGCGGGTCTCCCGGTTTGAGAATACAACGGTAATTTGCATATTTCTAGACTTAGGCTTAAAAACATGGCAGTAGAGTGTGAAAACTCGAAACAGCCCCAGAACGGCCCCGTGGGTGGCACCAACCCCCCACGGGACCAATGTAACTCATAGAAATAGACCCCGCAGCCGAGGGTCTCTCGATCTGAGAGTACGACAGTAATTTGCATATTTCTCGACTTAGGCTTAAAAACATTTCGTTAGAGGGTTGAAACTCGAAACACCCCCCGAACGGCCCCGTGGGTGGCACCAACACCTCCCACGGGACCAATGTAACTCGTAGGAACTGATCTCGCAGCCGCGCGTCTTCTGGTTTGAGAGTACGACTGTAATTTACATATTTCTAGACTTAGGATTAAAAACATGGCGTTAGAGGGTGAAAACTCGAAACAGCCCCCCGAACGTCCCCGTGGGTAGCACCAACACCTCCCACGTGACCAACGTAACTCGTAAGAACTGACCCCCTAGCCGCGGGTCTCCCGATTTGAGAATACGACGGTAATTTGCATATTTGTAGACTTAGGTTAAAAATATGGCGTTAGAGGGTGAAAACTCGAAACAACCCCCGAACGGCCCCGTGGGTGGCACCCACACCTCCCACGGGACCAGTGTAACTCGTACGAACTGACTCCGAATCCTCGGGTCTCCCAGTTTGACAATACTATGGTAATTTGCATATTTCTAGGCTTAGGATTAAAAACATGACGTTAGAGGGTGAAAACTCAAAACAGCTCCCGAACGGCGCCATGGGTGGCACCAACACCTCCCACGGGACCAATGTAACTCGTAGGAACTGACCCCACAACCGCGGGTCTCCCGGTTTAAGAATACGACGGTAATTTGGATATTTCTAGACTTAGGCTTAAAAACATGGCGTTAGAGGGCGAAAACTCGAAACATCCCCCGAATGGCTCCGTGGGTGGCACCAACACCTCCCATGCGACCAATTGTAACTCGTAGGAAGAGACCCCGCAGCCGCGGGTCTCCCGGTTTGAGAATACGACGGTAATTTGCATATTTTTAGACTTAAGCAAAGATTGGCGTTAATGGGCAAAAACTCGAAACAACCCCGAACGTCCCCGTGGGTGGCACCAACACCTCCCACCGGACCAATGTAACTCGTAGGAACTGACCCCACAGTCGCAGGTCTGTCAGTTTGAGACTACGAGGGTAATTTGCATATTTCTAGACTTACGCTGAAAAACATGGCGTTAGACGGTGAAAACTCTAAACAGTCCCCGAATGACTTCGTGTGTGGCACCAACACCTCCCACGGGACCAATATAACTCGTAGGAACTGATCCTGCAGCCGCGGGTCTCCCGGTTTGAGAATACGATGGTAATTTACACATTTCTAGACTTAGGCTTAAAAACATGGCGTTAGAGGGTGGAAACATGAAACAACCCTCGAACGTCCCCGTGGGTGGCACCAACACCTCCCACGGCACCAATGTAACTCGTAGGAACTGACCCCCTAGCCGCGGGTCTCACAGTTTGAGAATGCGACGGTAATTTGCATATTTCTAGACTTAAGCTTAAAAACATGGCGTTAAAGGGTGAAAACTCAAAACAGCCCCCGAACGGCCCCGTCGGTGGCACCAACACCTCCCACGGGACCAATGTAACTCGTAGGAACTGACCCCGCAGCCGCGGGTCTCCCAGTTTCAGAGTACGATGGTAATTTGCATATTTCAAGACTTAGGCTTAAAAACATGGCGTTAGAGGGTGAAAACTCGAAACAACCCCCGAATGGCCCCGTGGGTGGCACCAACACCTCCCACGAGACTAATATAACTCGTAGGAACTGACCCCCTAGCCGCGGGTCTCCCAATTTGAGAATACGATGGTAATTTGAATATTTCTAGACATAGGATTAAAAACATGGCGTTAGAGTGTGAAAACTCGAAACAGCCTCCGAACGGCCCCGTGGGTGGCACCAACACCTCCCACGGCATCAATGTAGCTCATAGGAACTGACCCCGCAGCCGCGGGTCTCCCAATTTGAGAATACGACAGTAATTGGCATATTTCTAGACTTACGGGTCTCCCGGTTTGAGAGTACGAGGGTAATTTGCATATTTATAGACTTAGACTGAAAAACATGGCGTTAGAGGGTGAAAAGTCTAAACAACCCCCGAACGGCCCCGTGGGTGGCACCAACACCTCTCACGGGACCAATGTAACTCGTAGGAACTGACCCCGCGGTCGCGGGTCTCCCGGTTTGAGAATACGACAACAATTTACACATTTCTAGACTTAGGCTTAAAAACATGGCGTTAGAGGGTGAAAACTCGAAACAGCCCTCGAACTTTCCCGTGGGTGGCACCAACACCTCCCACGGCACCAATGTAACTCGTAGGAACTGACCCCGCAGCCGTGTGTCTCCCGGTTTGAGAGTGCGACAGTAATTTGCATATTTATAGACTTAGACTTAAAAACATAACGTTAGAGGGTTAAAACTCGAAACAACCCCCGAACGGCCCCCTGGGTAGCACCAACACCTCCCACGGGACCAATTTAACTCGTAGGAACTGACTCCGCAGCCGCGCGTCTCCCGGATTAAGAGTACGACAATAATTTGCATATTTCTATACTTAGGCTTAAAAACATGACGTTAGAGGGTGAAAACTCGAAACATCCCCCGAACGGCCCCGTGGCTGGCACAACACTTCCCACGACACCAATGTAAGTCGTAGGAACTGACCCCGATGCCGCGCGTCTCCTGATTTGAGTGTATGATGGTAATTTCATATTTCTAGACTTAGGCTTAAAAACATGGCGTTAGAGGGTGAAAACTCAAAATAGCCCCCGAACGTCCCCGTGGGCAGCACCAATACCTCCCACGTGACCAATGTAACTCGTAAGAACTGACCCCCTAGCCGCGGGTCTCCCGGTTTGAGAATATGACGGTAATTTGCATATTTCTAGACTTAGGGTTAAAAACATGGCGTTACAGGGCTAAAACTCGAAACAGCACGCGAACGGCCCCGTGGATGGCACCAACACCTCCCACGGGACCAATGTAACTCGTAGGAACAGACCCCATAGTCGCGAGCCTCCCGGTTTGAGAATACGAAAGTAATTTTCATATTTTTAGACTTAAGCAAAACATGGTGTTAATGGGCAAAAACTCGAAACAACCCTCAAACGTCTCTGTGGGTGGCACCAACACCACCCACGAGACAAATGTAACTCGTAGGAACTGACCCCACAGCTGCGGGTCTCCCGATTTGAGAATATGACGGTAATTTACATATTTCTAGACTTAGGCTTAAAAACATTGCGTTAGAGGGTGAAAACTCGAAACAGCCCTCGAACGTCCTCCTGTGTTTCACCAACACCTCCCACGGGACCAATGAAACTCATAGGAACTGACCCTACAGCTGCGTGTCTCCTGGTTTGAGAGTACGACAGTAATTTGCATATTTATAGATTAGGCCTAAAAACATGACGTTAGGGGGTGGAAACTCGAAACAGCCCCCGAACGGCCCCCTGGGTGTCACCAACACCTCCCACAGGACCAATTTAACTCGTAGGAACTGACCCCGCAGACGCGGGTCTCCCGGTTTGAGAGTACGACGGTAATTTTAATTTTTCTAGACTTAGGCTTAAAAACATGACGTTAGAGGGTGAAAACACGAAACAGCCCCCGAACGGCCCCGTGGGTGGTACCAACACCTCCCTCGGGACCAATGTAACTCGTAGGAACTGACCCCGCAACTGTGCGTCTCCTGGTTTGAGAGTACGACTGCAGTTTTCATATTTCTAGACTTAGGCTTAAAAAATGGCGTTAGAGGGTGAAAACTCGAAACATCCCCCGAACGTCCCCGTGGGTAGCACCAACACCTCCCACGTGACCAATGTAACTCGTAGGAAATGACCCCCTAGCCACGGGTCTCTCGGTTTGAGAATACGATGTTAATTTTCATATTTGTAGACATAAGCTTAAAAACATGGCGTTAGAGGGTGAAAACTCAAAACAGCCTCCGAACGGCCCCGTGGGTGGCACCAACACCTCCCACGGCATCAATGTAACTCGTAGGAACTGACCCCGCAGCCGCGGGTCTCCCAGTTTCAGAATACGACAGTAATTGGCATATTTCTAGACTTACGCTTGAAAATATGACGTTAGAGGGTGAAAACTCGAAACATCCCCCGAATGGCTCCGTGGGTGGCACCAACACCTCCCACGCGACCAATTGTAACTCGTAGGAACAGACCCCGCAGCCGCGGGTCTCTCGGTTTGAGAATACGACGGTAATTTGCATATTTTTAGACTTAAGCAAAGATTGGCGTTAATGGGCAAAAACTCGAAACAACCCTCGAACGTCCCCGTGGGTGGCACCAACACCTCCCACCGGACCAATGTAACCCGTAGGAACTGAACCCACAGTCGCAGGTCTCCCGGTTTGAGAGTACGAGGGTAACTTGCATATTTCTACACTTAGGCTGAAAAACATGGCGTTAGAGGGAGAAAACTCTAAACAGCCCCCGAACGGCCCCGTGGGTGGCACCAACACCTCCCACGGGACCAATGTAACTCGTTGGAACGGATCCCGCAGCCGCGGGTCTCCCGATTTGAGAATACGATGGTAATTTAAACATTTCTAGACTTAGGCTTAAAAATATAGCGTTAGAGGGTGAAAACTCGAAACAACCCTCGAACGTCTCCGTGGGTGGCACCAACACCTCCCACGGCACCAATGTAACTCGTAGGAACTTAACCCGCATCCGCGGGTCTCCTGGTTTTAGAATACGACGGTAATTTGCAAATTTATAGACTTAGGCGTAAAAACATGATCTTAGATGGTGAAAACTCAAAACAACCCCCGAATGACCCCGTGGGTGGCACCAACACCTCCCACGGGACCAATGTAACTCGTAGGAACTGACCCCACAGCCGCGTGTCTCCCGATTTGAGAGTACGACAGTAATTTGCATATTTATAGACTTAGGCATAAAAACATGACGTTAGAGGGTGAAAACGAAAAAGAGCCCCCGAACGGACCCATGGGTAGCACCAACACCTCCCACGGGACCAATTTAACTCGTAGGAACTGAGCCCGCAGCCGCGGGTCTCCCGGTTTAAGAGTACGACAATAATTTGTATATTTCTAGACTTAGGCTTAAAAACATGGTGTTAGAGGGTCAGAACTCGAAACAACCCCCGAACGGCCCCGTCGGTGGCACCAACACCTCCCACGGGACCAATGTAACTCGTAGGAACTGACCCCACAGCCGCGGGTCTCCCAGTTTGAGAGTACGATGGTAATTTGCACATCTCAAGACTTAGGCTTAAAAACATGGCGTTAGAGGGTGAAAACTCGAAACAACCCCTGAATGGCCCCGTGGGTGGCACCAACACCTCCCACGAGACTAATATAACTCGTAGGAACGGACCCCCTAGCCGCGGGTCTCCCAATTTGAGAATACGATGGTAATTTGCATATTTCTAGACTTAGGATTAAAAACATGGCGTTAGAGGGTGAAAAATCGAAACACCCTCCGAACGTCCCCATGGGTAGCACCAACACCTCCCACGCGACCAATGTAACTTGTAGGAACTGACCCCTAGCCGCGGGTCTCCCGATTTGAGAATACGACGATAATTTTCATATTTGTAGACTTAGGCTTAAAAACATGACGTTAGAGGGTGAAAACTCAAAACAGCCCCCGAACGGCCCCGTGGGTGGTACCAACACCTCCCACGGGACCAATGTAACTTGTAGGAACTGACCGGGTAGCCTCGGGTCTCCCAGTTTTAGAATACTATGGTAATTTGCATATTTCTAGACTTAGGCTTAAAAACCAGACGTTAGAGGGTGAAAACACAAAACAACCCCCGAACGGCCCCGTCGGTGGCACCAAAACCTCCCACGGGACCAATGTAACTCGTAGGAACTGACCCCACAGTCGCAGGTCTCCCGGTTTGAGAGTACGAGTGTAATTTTCATATTTCTAGACTTAGGCTGAAAAACATGGCGTTAGAGGGTTAAAACTCTAAACAGCCCCTGAACGGCCCCGTGGGTGGCACCAACACCTCCCACAGGACCAATGTAACTCGTAGGAACTGATCCCGCAGCCGCGGGTCTCCCGGTTTGAGAATACGATGGTAATTTATACATTTCTAGACTTAGGCTTAAAAACGTGGCGTTAGAGGGTGAAAACTCGAAACAGCCCTCGAACGTCCCCGTGGGTGGCACCAACACCTCCCACGGCACCAATGTAACTCGTAGAAACTTACCCCGCATCCGTGGGTCTCCCGGTTTTGGAATACGACGGTAATTTGCAAATTTATAGAATTAGGCTTAAAAACATGATGTTAGAGGGTGAAAACTGAAAACATCCCACGAATGACCCCGTGGGTGGCACCAACACCTCCCATGGGACCAATGTAACTCGTAGGAACTAACCCCACATCCGCGTGTCTACCGGTTTGAGAGTACGACAATAATTTGCATATTTATAGACTTAGGCTTAAAAACATAACGTTAGAGGGTGAAAACGCGAAACAGCCCCCGAACGGCCCCATGGGTAGCACCAACCCCTCCCACGGGACCAATTTAACTCGTAGGAACTGAGCCCCCAGCCGCGGGTCTCCCAGTTTCAGAGTACGATAATAATTTATATATTTCTAGACTTAGGCTTGAAAACATGGTGTTAGAAGGTGAGAACTCGAAACAGCCCCCGAACGACCCCGTCGGTGGCACCAACACCTCCCACGGGACCAATGTAACTCGTAGGAACTGACCCCACAGCCGCGGGTCTCCCAGTTTGAGAGTACGATGGTAATTTATAAATTTCTAGACTTAGGCTTAAAAAGATGGCGTTAGAGGGTGAAAACTCGAAACAGCCCTCGAACGTCCCCGTGGGTGGCACCAACACCTCCCACGGCACCAATGTAACTCGTAGGAACTTACCCCGCATCCGCGGGTCTCCCGGTTTTGGAATACGACGGTAATTTGCAAATTTATAGACTTAGGCTTAAAAACATGATGTTAGAGGGTGAAAACTCAAAACATCCCCCGAATGACCCCGTGGGTGGCACCAACACCTCCCACGGGACCAATGTAACTCGTAGGAACTAACCCCACAGCCGCGTGTCTCTCGGTTTGAGAGTACGACAGTAATTTGCATATTTATAGACTTAAGCTTAAAAACACGACGTTAGAGGGTGAAAAAGCGAAACAGCCCCCGAACGGCCCCATGGGTAGCACCAACACCTCCCACGGGACCAATTTAACTCGTAGGAACTGAGCCCGCAGCCGCGGGTCTCCCGGTTTCAGAGTACGATAATAATTTATAAATTTCTAGACTTAGGCTTGAAAACATGCTGTTAGAAGGTGAGAACTCGAAACAGCCCCCGAACGACCCCGTCGGTGGCACCAACACCTCCCACGGGACCAATGTAACTCGTAGGAACTGACCCCACAGCCGCGGGTCTCCCAGTTTGAGAGTACGATGGTAATTTTCATATTTCAAGACTTAGGCTTAAAAACTTGGCGTTAGAGGGTGAAAACTCGAAACAACCCCTGAATGGCCCCGTGGGTGGCACCAACACCTCCCACGAGACTAATATAACTCGTAGGAACGGAGCCCCTAGCCGCGGGTCTCCCAATTTGAGAATACGATGGTAATTTGCATATTTCTAGACTTAGGATTAAAAACATGGCGTTAGAGGGTGAAAAATCGAAACACCCTCCGAACGTCCCCATGGGTAGCACCAACACCTCCCACGCGACCAATGTAACTTGTAGGAACTGACCCCTAGCCGCGGGTCTCCCGATTTGAGAATACGACGATAATTTTCATATTTGTAGACTTAGGCTTAAAAACATGGCGTTAGAGGGTGAAAACTCAAAACAGCCCCCGAACGGCCCCGTGGGTGGTACCAACACCTCCCACGGGACCAATGTAACTCGTAGGAACTGACCCGGTAGCCTCGGGTCTCCCAGTTTTAGAATACTATGGTAATTTGCATATTTCTAGACTTAGGCTTAAAAACCAGACGTTAGAGGGTGAAAACACAAAACAACCCCCAAACGGCCCCGTCGGTGGCACCAACACCTCCCACGGGACCAATGTAACTCGTAGGAACTGACCCCACAGTCGCAGGTCTCCCGGTTTGAGAGTACGAGTGTAATTTTCATATTTCTAGACTTAGGCTGAAAAACATGGCGTTAGAGGGTTAAAACTCTAAACAGCCCCTGAACGGTCCCGTGGGTGGCACCAACACCTCCCACGGGACCAATGTAACTCGTAGGAACTGATCCCGCAGCCGCGGGTCTCCCGGTTTGAGAATACGATGGTAATTTATACATTTCTAGACTTAGGCTTAAAAACGTGTCGTTAGAGGGTGAAAACTCGAAACAGCCCTCGAACGTCCCCGTGGGTGGCACCAACACCTCCCACGGCACCAATGTAACTCGTAGGAACTTACCCCGCATCCGTAGGTCTCCCGGTTTTGGAATACGACGGTAATTTGCAAATTTATAGACTTAGGCTTAAAAACATGATGTTAGAGGGTGAAAACTGAAAACATCCCCTGAATGACCCCGTGGGTGGCACCAACACCTCCCATGGGACCAATGTAACTCGTAGGAACTAACCCCACATCCGCGTGTCTACCGGTTTGAGAGTACGACAGTAATTTGCATATTTATAGACTTAGGCTTAAAAACATAACGTTAGAGGGTGAAAACGCGAAACAGCCCCCGAACGGCCCCATGGGTAGCACCAACCCCTCCCACGGGACCAATTTAACTCGTAGGAACTGAGCCCGCAGCCGCGGGTCTCCCAGTTTCAGAGTACGATAATAATTTATATATTTCTAGACTTAGGCTTGAAAACATGGCGTTAGATGGTGAGAACTCGAAACAGCATCCGAACGTCCCCATGGGTAGCACCAACACCTCCCACGTGACCAATGTAACTTGTAGGAACTGACCCCTAGCCCCGGGTCTCCCGATTTGAGAATACGACGATAATTTGCATATTTGTAGACTTAGGCTTAAAAACCTGGCGTTAGAGGGTGAAAACTCGAAACAGCCCCCGAACGGCCCCGTGGGTGGCACCAACACCTCCCACGGGACCAATGTAACTCGTAGAAACTGACCCGGTAGCCTCGGGTCTCCCAGTTTTAGAATACTATGGTAATTTGCATATTACTAGACTTAGGCTTAAAAATAAGACGTTAGAGGGTGAAAACACAAAATAGTTCCCAAACGGCCCCGTGGGTGGCACCAGCACCTCCCCACGGGACCATTGTAACTCGTTGGAACTGACCCCACAGCCGCGGGTCTCCCGGTTTGAGAATACGACGGTAATTTGTAAATTTCTAGACTTAGGCTTACAAACATGGCGTTAGAGGGTGAAAACTCGAAACATCCCCCAAACGGCTTCGTGGGTGGCACCAACACCTCCCACGGGACCAATTGTAACTCGTAGGAACAGACCCCGCAGCCGCGGGTCTCCTGATTTGAGAATACGACTGTAATTTACATATTTTTAGACTCAAGCAAAGATTGGCGTTAATGGGAAAAAACTCGAAACAGCCCTTGAACGTCCCCATGGGTGGTACCAACACCTCCCACGGGACCAATGTACCTCGTAGGAACTGACCCCAGAGCCGCGGGTCTCCCGGTTTGAGAGTACGAGGGTAATTTTCATATTTCTAGACTTAGACTAAAAAACGTGGCGTTAGAGGGTGAAAACTCTAAACAGCCCCCGAACGGTCCCGTGGGTGGCACCAACACCTCCCACGGGACCAATGTAACTCGTAGGAACTGACCCCGCGATCGCGGGTCTCCCGGTTTGAGAATACGACGGTAATTTTCACATTTCTAGACTTAGGCTTAAAAACATGGCGTTAGAGGGTGAAAACTCGAAACAGCCCTCGAACTTTCCCGTGGGTGGCACCAACACCTCCCACGGCACCAATGTAACTCGTAGGAACTAACCCCGCAGCCGCGGGTCTCCCGATTTTAGAATACGATGGTAATTTGTGTATTTATAGACTTAGGCTTAAAAACATGGCGTTAGAGGGTGAAAACTCGAAACAGCCCCCGAACGACTCCGTGGGTGGCACCAACACCTCCCTCGGGACCAATGTAACTCATAGGAACTGACCCCACTGCCGTGTGTCTCCCGGTTTGAGAGTATGATAGTAATTTGCATATTTATAGACTTAGACTTAAAAACATGATGTTAGAGGGTGAAAACTCGAAACAACCCCCTAACGGCCCCATGGGTAGCACCAACACCTCCCACGGGACCAATTTAACTCGTAGGAACTGACCCCGCAGCCGCGCGTCTCCCGGTTTGAGAGTACGACAATAATTTGCATATTTCTATACTTAGGCTTAAAAACATGGCGTTAGAGGGTGAAAATCGAAACAGCCCCCGAACGGCCCCGTGGGTGGCACCAATACCTCCCACGACACCAATGTAACTCGTAGGAACTGACCCCGTAGCCGCGCGTCTCCTGATTTGAGAGTATGATGGTAATTTCATATTTCTAGACTTAGGCTTAAAAACATGGCGTTAGAGGGTGAAAACTAGAAATTCCCCCCAATGTCCCCGTGGGCAGCACCAATACCTCCCACGTGACCAATGTAACTCGTCGGAACTGACCCCCTAGCCGCGGGTCTCCCGGTTTGAGAATATGATGGTAATTTGCATATTTCTAGACTTAAGCTTAAAAACATGGCGTTACAAGGCTAAAACTCGAAACAACCCGCGAACGGCCCCCACGGGACCAATGTAACTCGTAGGAACAGACCCCGTAGCCGCGAGCCTCCCGGTTTGACAATACGACCGTAATTCGCATATTTTTAGACTAAAGCAAAACATGGCGTTAATCGGTAAAAACTCGAAACAGCCCTCGAACGTCTCTGTGGGTGGCACCAACACCTCCCACGAGACCAATGTAACTCGTAGGAACTGACCCCGCAGCTGCGGGTCTCCCGGTTTGAGAATATGACGGTAATTTACATATTTCTAGACTTAGGCTTAAAAACATTGCGTTAGAGGATGAACACTCGAAAAAGCCCTCAAACGTCCTCGTGGGTGGCACTAACACCTCCCACGGGACCAATGAAACTCATAGGAACTGACCCTACAGCAGCGTGTCTCCCGGTTTGAGAGTACGACGGTATTTTGCATATTTATAGACTTAGGCCTAAAAACATGACGTTAGGGGGTGGAAACTCGAAACAGCCCCCGAACGGCCCCCAGTGTGTCACTAACACCTCCCACGGGACCAATTTAACTCGTAGGAACTGAACCTGTAGACGCGGGTCTCCCGGTTTGAGAGTACGACAGTAATTTTCATATTTCTAGACTTAGGCTTAAAAACATGGCGTTAGAGGGTGAAAACTCGAAATAGCCCCCGAACGGCCCCGTGGGTGGTACCAACACCTCCCTCGGGACCAATGTAACTCGTAGGAACTGACCCCACAGCCGTGCGTCTCCTGGTTTGAGAGTACGACTGCATTTTGCATATTTCTAGACTTAGGCTTAAAAACATGGCGTTAGAGGATGAAAAGTCGAAACAGCCCCCGAACGTCCCCGTGGGTAGCACCAACACCTCCCACGTGACCAACGTAACTCGTAGGAACTGAACCCTAGCCGCGGGTCTCCCGGTTTGATAATACGATGGTAATTTTCATATTTGTAGACATAGGCTTAAAAACATGGCGTTAGAGGGTGAAAACTCAAAACAGCCCCCGAACGGCCCCGTGGGTGGCACTAAAACCTCCCACGACATCAATGTAACTCGTAGGAACTGGCCTCACAGCCGCGGGTCTCCCAGTTTGAGAATACGACGGTAATTGGCATATTTCTAGACTTAGACTTGAAAACATGACGTTAGAGGGTGAAATCTCAAAACAGCTCCCGAACGGCCCTGTGGGTGGCACCAACACCTCCCACGGGACCAAAGTAACTCGTAGGAACTGCCCCGCAGCCGCGGGTCTCCTGATCTGAGAATACGACGGTAATTTGCATATTTTTAGACTTAAGCAAAACATGGCATTGATGGGCAAAAACTCGAAACAGCCCTCAAACGTCCCCGTGGGTGGCACTAACACCTTCCACAGGGACAATGTAAGTAGTAGGAACTGACCCCACAGCCGCGGGTCTCCCGGTTTGAGAGTACGACGGTAATTTACATATTTCTAGACTTAGGCTTAAAAACATGGCGTTAGAGGGCGAAAACTCGAAACAGCCCCCGAACGGCCTCGTGGGTGGCACCAACGCCTCCCATAGGACCAATGTAACTAGTAGGCACTGACCCCACAGCCGCGGGTCTCCCGATTTGAGAGTACGAGGGTAATTTGCATATTTCTAGACTTAGACTTAAAAACATGGCATTAGAGGGTGAAAACTCGAAACAGCCCCCGAACGGCCCCGTGGGTGGCACCAACACCTCCCACGAGACCAATGTAACTCGTAGGAACTGACCCTGCAGCCTCGGGTCTCCCAGTTTGATAATACTACGGTAATTTGCATGTTTCTAGACTTAGGCTTAAAAACATGAAGTTAGAGGGTGAAAACGCAAAACAGCTCCTGAACGATCCCGTGGGTGGCACCAACACCTGCAAGGGGACCAATGTAACTCGTAGGAACTGAACCCGCAGCCGCCGGTCTCCCGGTTTGAGAGTACGATGGTAATTTGCATATTTCTTGACTTTAGCTTGAAAACATGGCGTTAGAGGGTGAAAACTCGAAACAACCGTTGAATGGCCCCGTAAGTGGCACGAACACCTCCCACGGGACCAATGTAATTCGTAGGAATTGGCCCCACAGCCGCGGGTCTCCCGGTTTGAGAGTATGACGATAATTTGCATATTTCTTGACTTTGGCTTAAAAACATGATGTTAGAGGGTGAAAACTCGAAACAACTCCCGAACGGCCCCATGGGTGGCACCAACACCTCCCATGGGACCAATGTAACTTGTAGGAACTTACCCCACAGCCGCGGGTCTCCTGATTTGAGAGTACCATGGTAATTTTCATATTTCTAGACTTAGGCTTAAAAACATGGTGTTAGTGGGTGAAAACTCGAAACAGCCTCCGAACGGCTCGGTGGGTGGCACCAACACCTCCCAAGGGACCAATGTAACTCATAGGAACTGACCCACTAGCCGCGGTTCACCCGGTTTGAGAATACGACGGTAATTTTCATCTTTCTAGACTTAGGCTAAAAAACATGGCGTTGAGGGTGAAAACTCGAAACAGCCCTCGAACGTCCCCGTGGGTGGCACCAACACCTCCCACGGGAGCAATGTAACTCGTAGGAACTGAACCCACAGCCGCGGGTCTCCCGGTTTGAGAGTACGACGGTAATTTGCATATTTCTAGACTTAGGCTGAAAAACATGGCGTTAGAGGGTGAAAACTCTATACAACCCCCAAACGGCCCCGTGGGTGGCACCAACACCTCCCACGGGACCAGTGTAACTCGTAGGAACTGACCCCGCAGCCGCGCGTCTCCTGGTTTGAGAGTACGACTGCATTTTGCATATTTTTAGACTTAGGCTTAAAAACATGGCGTTAGAGGATGAAAAGTCGAAACAGCCCCCGAACGTCCCCGTGGGTAGCACCAACACCTCCCACGTGACCAATGTAACTCGTAGGAACTGACCCCCTAGCCGCGGGTCTCCCGGTTTTAGAATACGATGGGAATTTTCATATTTGTAGACATCGGTTTAAAAACATGGCGTTAGAGGGTGAAAACTCGAAATAGCCCCCGAACGGCCCCGTTGGTGGTACCAACACCACCCTCGGGACCAATGTAACTCGTAGGAACAGACCCCGCAGCCGCGCGTCTCCTGGTTTGAGAGTACGACTGCATTTTACATATTTCTAGACTTAGGCTTAAAATCATGGCGTTAGAGGGTGAAAACTCGAAGCAGCCCCCGAACGTCCCCGTGGGTAGCACCAACACCTCCCACGGGACAAATGAAACTCATAGGAACTGACCCTACAGCTGCGTGTCTCCCGGTTTGAGAGTACGATGGTAATTTACATATTTATTGACTTAGCCCTAAAAACATGACGTTAGGGGGTGGAAACTCGAAACAGCCCCCGAACGGCTCCCTGTGTGCCACCAACACCTCCCACGGGACCAATTTAACTCGTAGGAACTGACCCCACAGACGCGGGTCTCCCGGTTTGAGAGTACGACGGTAATTTTTATATTTCTAGACTTAGGCTTAAAAACATGGCGTTAGAGGGTGAAAACTCCAAACATCCCCCGAACGGCCCCGTGGGTGGTACCAACACCTCCCTCGGGACCAATGTAACTCATAGGAACTGACCCCGCAGCCGCGTATCTCCTGGTTTGAGAGTACGACTGCATTTTGCATATTTCTAGACTTAGGCTTAAAAACATGGTGTTACAGGGTGAAAACTCGAAACCGCCCCCGAATGTCCCCGTGGGTAGCACCAACACCTCCCACGTGACCAATGTAACTCGTAGAAACTGAACCCCTAGCCGCGGGTCTCCCGGTTTGAGAATATGATGGTAATTTGGATATTTCTAGACTTAGTCTTAAGAACATGGCTTGAGAGGATGAAAACTCGAAACATCACCCTAACGGCTCCGTGGGTGGCACCAACACCTCCCACGGGACCAATGTAACTCGTTGGAACTGACCCCGCAACCGCGGGTCTCCCGGTTTTAGAATATGACGGTAATTTACATATTTCTAGACTTAGGCTTAAAAATATGGCTTTAGAGTGTGAAAACTCGAAATTGCCCCCGAACGACCCGTGGGTGGCACCAACACCTGCAAGGGGACCAATGTAACTCGTAGGAACTGACCCCGCAGCCGCTGCTCTCTCGGTTTGAGAATACGACGGTAATTTACATATTTCTAAACTTTGGCTTAAAAACATGGCGTTAGAGGTGAAAACTCGAAACAACCGTCGAACAGCCCCGTAGGTGGCACCAATACCTCCCACGGGACCAATGTAACTCGTAGGAACTGACCCCCTAACCGCGGGTTTCCCGGTTTGAGAATACGACGGTAATTTGCATATTTCTAGACTTAGGCTTAAAAACATGACGTTAGAAGTTGAAAACTCGAACCAACCCCCGAACGGCCCCGTGGGTGGCACCAACACCTCCCACGGGACCAATGTAACTCGTAGGAACTGACCCGGGAGCCGCGGTCTCTCGGTTTGAGAATATGACGGTAATTTGCATATATCTAGACTTAGGCTAAAAAATATGGCGTTAGTAGGTGAAAACTCAAAACATCCCCCGAATGACCCCGTGGGTGGCACTAACACCTTCCACGGGACCAATGTAATTCATAGGAACTGACCCCGCAGCCGCGGGTCTCCCGGTTTGAGAATATGATGGTAATTTGCATATTTCTAGACTTAGGATTAAAAACAAGGCGTTAGAGGGTGAAAACTCGAAACAACCCTCGAACGGCCCCGTGGGTGGCACCAACACCTCCCACGGGACCAATGTAACTCGTAGGAACTTACCCCACAGCCGTGTTTCTCCCAGTTTGAGAGTACGACGGTAATTTGCATATTTCTAAACTTAGGCTTAAAAATATGGCCTTAGAGGGTGAAACCTCGAAACAGCCCCCGAATGGCCCCGTGAGTGGCACCAACAGCTCCCACGGGACCAATGTAACTCGTAGGAATTGACCCCGCAGCCGCGGTCTCCCGGTTTTAGAATATGACGGTAATTTGCATATTTCTAGGCTTAAGCTTAAAAACATGGCGTTAGAGGGTGAAAACTTGAAACAGCCCACGAACGGCTCCGTGGGTGGGACCAACACCTCCCGCGGGACCAATGTAACTCGTAGTAACTGACCCCCTAGCCGCGGGTCTCCCGATTTGAGAATACGACGATAATTTGCATATTTTTAAACTTAGGGTTAACAACATGGCGTTAGAGGGTGAAAACTCGAAATAGCCATTGAGCGTCCCTGTGGGTCGCACCAACACCTCCCACGAGATCAATGTAACTCGTAGGAACTGACCCCGCATCCGTGGGTCTCCCGGTTTGAGAATACGACGGTAATTTGCATATTTCTTGACTTAGTCTAAAAAACATGCCGTTAGAGGGTGAAAACTCAAAACAGCCCTCGAACGTCCCCGTGGGTGGCACGAACACCTCCCACGGGACCAATGTAACTCGTAGGAACTGACCCCTCAGCCGTGGGTCTCCCGGTTTGAGAATACGATGGTAATTTGCATATTTTTAGACTTAGTCTTTAAAACATGCCGTTAGAGGGTGAAAACTCGAAACAGCCCTCGAACGTCCCCGTAGGTTTCACCAACTCCTCCCACCGGACCAATCTAACTCGTAGGAACTGACCCCACAGCCGCGGATCTACCGATTTGAGAGTACGGAAGTAATTTGCATATTTTTAGACTTGGGCTTAAAAACATGACGTTAGAGGGTGAAAACTCGAAACAGCCCCTGAACGGCCCCGTGGGTGGCAACAACACCTCGCACGGGACCAATGTAACTCGTAGGAACTGACCCCGTAGCTGGGGGTCTCTCGGTTTGGGAGTACGATCGTAATTTTCATATTTATAGACTTAGGCTTAAAAACATGGCGTTAGAGGGTGAAAACTCGAAACAACCATCGAATGGCCCCGAGGTGGCACCAACACCTCCCACGGGACCAATGTTACTCGTAGGAACTGACCCCACAACCGAGGGTCTCCCGATTTTAGAATATGACAATAATTTACATATTTCTAGACTTAGGCTTAAAAACTTGGCGTTAGAGTGTGAAAACTCGAAATAGCCCCCGAACGACCCCGTGGCTGGCACCAACACTTGCAAGGGGACCAATGTAACTCGTAGGAACTGACCCCGCAGCCGCCGGTCTCCCGGTTGGAGAGTAATACAGTAATTTGCATATTTCTAGACTTTGGCTTAAAAACATGGCGTTAGAGAGTGAAAACTTGAAACAGCCCCCGAACGGCACCGTAGGTGGCACCAACACCTCCCACGGGACCAATGTAACTCATAGGAACTGGCCCCCTAGCCGCGGCTCTCCCGGTTTGAGAATACGATGGTAATTTGCATATTTCTAGACTTAAGCTTTAAAACATGGCGTTAGAGGGTGGAAATATGAAACAGTCCCCGAACAGCCCCGTGGGTGGCACCAGCACCTCCAACGGTCCCAACGTAACTCATGAAACAGACCCCGCAGCCGCGGGTCTCCCGATTTGAGAGTACGATGGTAATTTGTATATTTCTAGACTTAGGCTTACATACATGGCGTTAGAGGGAGAAAACTCGAAACAACCCCCGAACGGCCCCGTGTGTGGCACCAACACCTCCCACGGGACCAATGTAACTCGTAGGAACTGACCCCACAGCCGCGGTTCTCCCGGTTTTAGAGTACGACGGTAATTTGCATATTTCTAGACTTAGGCTTAAAAATATGGCGTTAGAGGGTGAAAACTCGAAACAGCTCCCGAATGGCCCTGTGGTTGACACCAACACCCACCACGGGACAAATGTAACTCGTAGGAACTGACCCCGCAATCGCGGGTCTCCCGGTTTGAGAATACGACTGTAATTTACATATTTCTAGACTTAGGCTTAAAAACAAGACGTTAGAAGGTGAAAACTCGAAACATCTCCCGAACGACCCCGTGGGTGGCACCACCACCTCCCACGGGACCAACGTAACTCGTAGGAACTGACCCCGCAGCCGAGGGTCTCCCGATTTGAGAACACGACGGTAATTTTCATATTTCTAGACTTAGGCTTAAAAACATGGCGTTAGAGGGAAAAAACTTGAAACATCCCCTGAACGGCATCGTGGGTGGCACCAACACCTCCCATGGTACCAATGTAACTCGTAGTAATTGACACCGCAGCCGCGGGTCTCCCTGTTTGATTATACGACAGTAATTTGCATATTTCTAGACTTAAGCAAAACATGGCGTTAGAGGGTGAAAACTCGAAACAACTGTCGAACCTCCCCGTAGGTGGCACCAACACCTCCCACGGGACAATTGAAATTCGTAGGAACTGACCCCACAGCCGCGGGTCTCCCGGTTTGAGAGTATGATGGTAATTTGCATATTTCTTGACTTAGGCTTAAAAACATGATGTTAGAGGTTGAAAACTCGAAAAAAACTCCCGAACGGCCCCATGGGTGGCACCAACACCTCCCACGGGACCAACGTAAGTCGTAGGAATTGACCCCCTAGACGCGGGTTTCCCGGTTTGAGAATACGAAGGTAATTTGCATATTTCTAGACTTAGGCTTAAAAACATGGCGTTCGAAGGTTAAAACTCGAACCAGCTCCCAAACGGCCCCGTGGATGGCACCAACACCTCCCAAGGGACCAATGTAACTCGTAGGAACTGACCCTGTACCCGCGGGTCTCTCGGTTCGAGAATATGATGGTAATTTGCATATTTCAAGACTTAGGCTTAAAAACATGGCGTTAGAAGGTGAAAACTCGAAACATCCCCCGAACGACCCCGCGGGTGGTACCAACACCTGCAATGGGACCAATGTAACTCGTAGGAACTGACTCCTTAGCCGCGGTTCACCCGGTTTGAGAATACGATGGTAATTTGCATATTTCTAGACTTAGGCTAAAAAACATGGCGTTGAGGGTGAAAACTCGAAACAACCCTCGAACGTCCCCGTGGGTGGCACCAACACCTCCCACGGGACCAATGTAACTCGTAGGAACAGAGCCTGCAGTCGCGGGTCTCCCGGATTGAGAATATGACATTAATTTTCATTTTTTTAGACATAGGATTAAAAACAAGGCGTTAGAGGGTGAAAACTCGAAAAAGCCCCCGAACGGCCCCGTGGGTGGCCCCAACTACTCCCACGGGAACAATGTAACTCGTAGGAACGGACCCCACAGTTGCGGGTCTCCAAGTTTGAGAGTACGACGGTAATTTGCATATTTCTAAACTTAGGCTTAAAAACATGGCGTTAGTGGGTGAAAACTCGAAATAGCCCCCGAACGGCCCCGTGAGTGGCACCAACACCTCCCAAGGGACCAATGTAACTCGTAGGAACTGACCCTGCACCCGCGGGTCTCTCGGTTCGAGAATATGATGGTAATTTGCAAATTTCAAGACTTAGGCTTAAAAACATGGCGTTAGAAGGTGATAACTCGAAACATCCCCCGAACGACCCCGCGGGTGGTACCAACACCTGCAATGGGACCAATGTAACTCGTAGGAACTGACCCCTTAGCCGCGGTTCACCCGGTTTGAGAATACGATGGTAATTTGCATATTTCTAGACTTAGGCTTAAAAACATGGCGTTGAGGGTGAAAACTCGAAACAGCCCTCGAACGTCCCCGTGGGTGGCACCAACACCTCCCACGGGACCAATGTAACTCGTAGGAACAGAGCCCGCAGCCGCGGGTCTCCCGGATTGAGAATATGACGTTAATTTTCATTTTTTTAGACATAGGATTAAAAACAAGGCGTTAGAGGGTGAAAACTCGAAAAAGCCCCCGAACGGCCCCGTGGGTGGCCCCAACTACTCCCACGGGAACAATGTAACTCGTAGGAACGGACCCCACAGTTGCGGGTCTCCAAGTTTGAGAGTACGACGGTAATTTGCATATTTCTAAACTTAGGCTTAAAAACATGGCGTTAGTGGGTGAAAACTCGAAATAGCCCTCGAACGGCCCCGCGAGTGGCACCAACACCTCCCACGAGACCAACGTAACTCGTAGGAACTGACCCCGCAGCCGCGGGTCTCCGCGTTATAAAATATGATGGTAATTTACATATTTATAGGCTTAGGCTTAAAAACATGGCGTAAGAGGGTGAAAACTCGAAACATCCCACGAACGGCCTCGTGGGTGGGACCATCACCTCCCGCGGGACCAATGTAACTCGTAGTAACTGACCCCCTAGCCGCGGGTCTCTCGGTTTGAGAATACGACGGTAATTTCAAATTTTTAGACTTAGCCTTAACAACATGGCGTTAGAGGGTGAAAACTCGAAACAACCCTTGAACGTCCCTGTGGGTGGCACCAACACCTCCCACGGGATCAATGTAACTCGTAGGAACTGACCCCGCAGCCGTGGGTCTTATGGTTTGAGAATACGACGGTAATTTGCATATTTCTATACTTAGTATTAAAAACATTGCATTAGAGTGTGAAAACTCGAAACAGCCCTCGAACGTCCTCGTGGGTGGCACCAACACCTCCCACGGGACCAATGTAACTCGTAGGAACTGACCCCACAGACGCGGGTCTCCCGATTTTAGAGTACGGCGGTAATGTGCATATTTCTAGACTTAAGCTTAAAAACATGACGTTAGAGGGTGAAAACTCGAAAGAGGCCCCGAATGGCCCCGTGGGTGGCACCAACACCTCGCACGGGACCAATGTAACTCATAGGAACTGACCACGTAGCCGCGGGTCTCCCGATTTGAGAGTACGATGGTAATTTGTATTTTTCTTGACTTAGGCTTAAAAACATGGCGTTAGAGGGTGAAAACTCAAAACAGCCCCCGAACGGCCCCGAGGGTGGCACCAACACCTCTCACGTTACCAATGTAACTCGTAGGAACTGATCCCCTAGCCGCGAGTCTCCCGGATTGAGAATACGACGATAATTTTCATATTTCTAGACTTAGGCTTAAAAACATGGCGTTAGAAGGTGAAAACTCGAAACAGCCACCGAATGGCCCCGAGGTAGCACCAACACCTCCCACGGGACCAATGTAACTCGTAGAAACTGACCCCGCAACCGCGGGTCTCCCGATTTTAGAATATGATGATAATTTACATATTTCTAGACTTAGGCTTAAAAACATGGCGTTGGAGTGTGAAAACTCGAAATAGCCCCCGAACGACCCCTGGGTGGTACCAACACCTCCCACGGGACCAATGTAACTCGTAGGAACTGACCCCGTAGCCGCGGGTCTCCCAGTTTGAGAGTACGACGGTAATTTGCATATTTCTAAACTTAGGTTTAAACACATGGCATTAGAGGGTGAAAACTCGAAACAGCCCCCGAACGGCCCCGTGAGTGGCACCAACAGCTCCCACGGGACCAATGTTACTCATAGGAACTGACCCCGCAGCCGCGAGTCTCCCGATCTTAGAATATGACGGAAATTGCATGTTTCTAGGCTTAGGCTTAAAAACATGGCGTTAGAGGGTGAAAACTCGAAACAGCCCACGAACGGCCCCGTGGGTGGGACCAACATCTCCCGCGGGACCAATGTAACTCGTAGTAACTGACCCCCTAGCCGCGAGTCTCCCGGTTTGAGAATACTACGGTAATTTGCATATTTCCAAACTTAGGCTTAACAACATGGTGTTAGAGGGTGAAGACTCGAAACAGCCCTTGAACGTCCCTGTGGGTGGCCCCAACACCTCCAACGGGATCAATGTAACTCGTAGGAACTGACCCCGCAGCCACGGGTCTCCCGATTTGAGAATACGACGGTAATTTTTATATTTCTAGACTTAGTCTTAAAAACATGGCGTTAGAGAGTGAAAACTCGAAACAACCCTCAAACGTCCCCGTGGGTGGCACCAACACCTCCCACGGGACCAATGTAACTCGTAGGAATTGACCCCTTAGCCGCGGGTCTCCCGATTTGAGAGTACGACGGTAATTTGCATATTTCTAGACTTAGGCTTAAAAATATGGCGTTAGAGGGTTAAAACTCAAAACAGCCCCCAAACGGCCCCGTGGGTGGCACCAACACCACTCACGGGACCAATGTAACTCGTAGGAACTGATCCCCTAGCCGCGGGTCACCCGGATTGAGAATACGACGATAATTTTCATATTTCTAGACTTAGGCTTAAAAACATGACGTTAGAAGGTGAAAACTCGATACAGCCATCGAATGGCCCCGAGGTGGCACTAACACCTCCCACGGGACCAATGTAACTCTTAGCAACTCACCCCGCAACCGTGGGTCTCCCGATTTTAGAATATGACGATAATTTATATACTTCTAGACTTAGGCTTAAATACATGGCGTTAGAGTGTGAAAACTCGAAATAGCCCCCGAACGACCCCGTGGGTGGCACCAACACCTGCAAGGGGACCAATGTAACTCGTAGGAACTGACCCCGCAGTCGCCGGTCTCCCGGTTTGAGAGTACGACGGTAATTTGCATATTTCTTGACTTTGGCTTAAAAATATGGCGTTAGAGGGTGAAAACTTGAAACAACCCCCGATAGGGCCCCGTGTGTGGCACCAACACCTCCCACGGGACCAATGTAACTCATAAGAACTGACCCCATAGCCGCGGGTCTCCCGATTTGAGAGTATGACGGTAATTTTCATATTTCTAGACTTAAGCAAAATATGGCGTTAGAGGGTGAAAACTCGAAATAGCCGTCGAACGTCCCCGTGGGTGGCACCAACACCTCCCACAGGACCAATGTAACTCGTAGGAACTGACCCCACAGCCGCGGATCTCCCGGTTTGGGAGTACGACGGTAATTTGCATATTTCTAGACTTAGGCTTAAAAACATGGCGTTAGAGGCTGAAAACTCGAAACAGCCCCCGAATGGCCCTGTGGGTGGCACCAACACCTCCCACGGGACCAACGTAACTCGTAGGAACTGACCCAGCAGCCGAGGGTCTCCCGATTTGAGAGTATGACGGTAATTTGCATATTTCTATACTTAGGCTTAAAAACATGGCGTTAGAGGGTGAAAACTCGAAACAGCTCCCGAACGACCCCATGGGTGGCACCAACACCTCCCACGGGACCAATGTAACTCGTAGGAATTGACCCCGCAGCCGCGGGTCTCCCGGTTTGATTATATGACGGTAATTTGTATGTTTCTAGACTTAAGAAAAACATGGCGTTAGAGGGTGAAAATTCGAAACAACCGTCGAACGTCCCCGTGGGTGGCACGAACACCTCCCACGGGACCAATGTAATTCGTAGGATCTGACCCTACAGCCGCGGGTCCCCTGGTTTGAGTGTATGGAGGTAATTTGCATATTTCTTGACTTAGGTTTAAAAACATGATGTTAGAGGGTAAAAACTCGAAACATCTCCCGAACGGCCCCATGGGTGGCACCAACACCTCCCACGGGACCAACGTAACTCGTAGGAATTGACCCCCTAGCCGCGGGTTTCCCGGTTTGGTAATACGACGGTAATTTGCATATTTCTAGACTTAGGCTTAAAAACATGGCGTTAGAAGGTGAAAACTCGAACCAGCCCCCGAACAGCCCCGTGGGTGGCGCCAACACCTCCCACGGTATCAATCTAACTCGTAGGAACTGACCCCGCAGCCGCGGGTCTCCTAATTTTAGAATATGACACTAATTTGCATATTTCTAGGCTTATGCTTAAAAACATGGCGTTAGAGGGTGAAAACTTAAAACAGCCCCCAAAGGACCCCGTGGGTGGCAACAACACCTGCAACGGGACCAATGTAACTCGTAGGAACTGACCCCGCAGCCTCGGGTCTCCCGGTTTGAGAGTACCATGGTAATTTTCATATTTATAGACTTAGGCTTAAAAACATGGCGTTAGTGGATGAAAACTCAAAACAACCCCCGAACGGCTCTGTGGGTGGCACCAACACCTCCCACGGGACCAATGTAACTCATAGGAACTGAACCACTAGCCTCGGTTCACAAGGGTTGAGAATACGACGGTAATTTGCATATTTCTAGACTTAGGCTTAAAAACATGGCGTTGAGGGTGAAAACTCGAAACAGCCCTCGAATGTCCCCGTGGGTGGCACCAACACCTCCCACGGGACCAATGTAACTCGTAGGAACTGAACCCACAACCGCGGGTCTCCGGGTTTGAGAGTACGATGGTAATTTGCATATTTCTAGACTTAGGCTGAAAAACATGGCGTTAGGGGGTGAAAACTCTAAACAACCCCCAAACGGCCCCGTGGATGGCACCAACACCTCCCACGGGACCAATGTAACTCGTAGGAACTGACCCCGCAACCGCGGGTCTCCCGGTTTAAGGATATGACGGTAATTTAAATATTTCTAGGCTTGGGCTTAAAAACATGGCGTAAGAGGGTGAAAACTCGAAACAACCCTCGAGGGTCCCCGGGTGTGGCACCAACACCTCCCACGGGACCAATGTTACTCGTAGGAACTGACCCCACAGCCGCGTGACACTCGGTTTGAGAGTACGACAAAAATTTGCATATTTATAGACTTAGGCTTAAAAACATGACGTTGGAGGGTGAAAACTCGAAACAGCCCCCGAACAGCCCCGTGGGTGGCACCAACACCTCCCACGAGACCAATTTAACTCGTAGTAACTGACCCCGCAGCTGCGGGTCTCCCGATTTGAGAGTACGACGGTAATTTGTATATTTCTAAACTTAGGCTTAAAAACATGGCATTAGAGGGTGAAAACTCGAAACAGCCCCCGAACGGCCCCGTGGGTGGCACCAACACCTCCCACGGGACCAATGTAACTCGTAGGAACTGACCCCCTACCCCGGGTTTCCCGGTTTGAGAATACGATGGTAATCTGCATATTTATAGACTTAGACTTAAAAAAAATGGCGTTAGAAGTTGAAAACTTGAACCAGCCCCCGAACGGCCCCGTTGGTGGCACCAACACCTCCCACGGGACCAATGTAACTCGTAGGAACTGACCCCGCAGTCGCGGGTCTCTCGGTTTGAGAATACTACGATAATTTGCATATTTCCAAATTTAGGCTTAACAACATGGCGTTAGAGGGTGAAAACTCAAAACAACCCTTGAACGTCCCTGTGGGTGGCACCAACACCTCCCACGGGATCAATGTAACTCGTAGGAACAGACCCCGCAGCCGTGGGTCTCCCGGTTTGAGAATACGACGGTAATTTTCATATTTCTAGACTTAGTCTTAAAAACACGGCGTTAGAGAGTGAAAACTCGAAACATCCCTCAAACGTCCCCGTGGGTGGCACCAACACCTCCCACGAGATCAATGTAACTCGTAGGAACTGACCCCGCAGCCGCGGGTCTCCGCGTTATAGAATATGATGGTAATTTACATATTTATAGGCTTAGGCTTAAAAACATGGCGTAAGAGGGTGAAAACTCGAAACATCCCACGAACGGCCTCGTGGGTGGGACCATCACCTCCCGCGGGACCAATGTAACTCGTAGTAACTGACCCCCTAGCCGCGGGTCTCTCGGTTTGAGAATACGACAGTAATTTCAAATTTTTAGACTTAGCCTTAACAACATGGCGTTAAAGGGTGAAAACTCGAAACAACCCTTGAACGTCCCTGTGGGTGGCACCAACACCTCCCACGGGATCAATGTAACTCGTAGGAACTGACCCCGCAGCCGTGGGTCTTCCGGTTTGAGAATATGACGGTAATTTGCATATTTCTAGACTTAGTATTAAAAACATTGCATTAGAGTGTGAAAACTCGAAACAGCCCTCGAACGTCCTCGTGGGTGGCACCAACACCTCCCACGGGACCAATGTTACTCGTAGGAACTGAACCCACAGCCGCGGGCCTCCCGATTTTAGAGTACGGCGGTAATGTGCATATTTCTAGACTTAAGCTTAAAAACATGACGTTAGAGGGTGAAAACTCGAAAGAGGCCCCGAATGGCCCCGTGGGTGGCACCAACACCTCGCACGAGACCAATGTAACTCATAGGAACTGACCCCGTAGCCGCGGGTCTCCCGGTTTGAGAGTACGATGGTAATTTGTATTTTTCTTGACTTAGGCTTAAAAACATGGCGTTAGAGGGTGAAAACTCAAAATAGCCCCCGAACGGCTCCGAGGGTGGCACCAACACCTCTCACGTTACCAATGTAACTCGTAGGAACTGATCCCCTAGCCGCGAGTCTCCCGGATTGAGAATACGACGATAATTTTCATATTTCTAGACTTAGGCTTAAAAACATGGCGTTAGAAGGTGAAAACTCGAAACAGCCACCGAATGGCCCCGAGGTAGCACCAACACCTCCCACGGGACCAATGTAACTCGTAGAAACTGACCCCGCAACCGCGGGTCTCCTGATTTTAGAATATGATGATAATTTACATATTTCTAGACTTAGGCTTAAAAACATGGCGTTGGAGTGTGAAAACTCGAAATAGCCCCCGAACGACCCCGTGGGTGGTACCAACACCTCCCACGGGACCAATGTAACTCGTAGGAACTGACCCTGTAGCCGCGGGTCTCCCAGTTTGAGAGTACGACGGTAATTTGCATATTTCTAAACTTAGGTTTAAAAAACATGGCATTAGAGGGTGAAAACTCGAAACAGCCCCCGAACGGCCCCGTGAGTGGCACCAACAGCTCCCACGGGACCAATGTTACTCATAGGAACTGACCCCGCAGCCGCGAGTCTCCCGATTTTAGAATATGACGTAAATTGCATGTTTCTAGGCTTAGGCTTAAAAACATGGCGTTAGAGGGTGAAAACTCGAAACAGCCCACGAACGGCCCCGTGGGTGGGACCAACATCTCCCGCGGGACCAATGTAACTCGTAATAACTGACCCCCTAGCCGCGAGTCTCCCGGTTTGAGAATACTACGGTAATTTGCATATTTCCAAACTTAGGCTTAACAACATGGTGTTAGAGGGTGAAGACTCGAAACAGCCCTTGAATGTCCCTGTGGGTGGCCCTAACACCTCCCACGGGATCAATGTAACTCGTAGGAACTGACCCCGCAGCCGCGGGTCTCCCGATTTGAGAATACGACGGTAATTTTTATATTTCTAGACTTAGTCTTAAAAACATGACGTTAGAGAGTGAAAACTCGAAACAACCCTCAAACGTCCCCGTGGGTGGCACCAACACCTCCCACGGGACTAATGTAACTCGTAGGAATTGACCCCTTAGCCGCGGGTCTCCCGATTTGAGAGTACGGCGGTAATTTGCATATTTCTAGACTTAGGCTTAAAAATATGGCGTTAGAGGGTTAAAACTCAAAACAGCCCCCAAACGGCCCCGTGGGTGGCACCAACACCACTCACGGGACCAATGTAACTCGTAGGAACTGATCCCCTAGCCGCGGGTCACCCGGATTGAGAATACGACGATAATTTTCATATTTCTAGACTTAGGCTTAAAAACATGACGTTAGAAGGTGAAAACTCGATACAGCCATCAAATGGCCCGGAGGTGGCACTAACACCTCCCACGGGACCAATGTAACTCTTAGGAACTCACCCTGCAACCGTGGGTCTCCCGATTTTAGAATATGACGATAATTTATATATTTCTAGACTTAGGCTTAATAACATGGCGTTAGAGTGTGAAAACTCAAAATAGCCCCCGAACGACCCCGTGGGTGGCACCAACACCTGCAAGGGGACCAATGTAACTCGTAGGAACTGACCCCGCAGTCGCCGGTCTCCCAGTTTGAGAGTACGACGGTAATTTGCATATTTCTTGACTTTGGCTTAAAAATATGGCGTTAGAGGGTGAAAACATGAAACAACCTCCGATAGGGCCCCGTGTGTGGCACCAACACCTCCCACGGGACCAATGTAACTCATAAGAACTGACCCCATAGCCGCGGGTCTCCCGATTTGAGAGTATGACGGTAATTTGCGTATTTCTAGACTTAAGCAAAATATGGCGTTAGAGGGTGAAAACTCGAAATAGCCGTCGAACGTCCCCGTGGGTGGCACCAACACCTCCCACAGGACCAATGTAACTCGTAGGAACTGACCCCACAGCCGCGGATCTCCCGGTTTGGGAGTACGACGGTAATTTGCATATTTCTAGACTTAGGCTTAAAAACATGGCGTTAGAGGCTGAAAACTCGAAACAGCCCCCGAATGGCCCTGTGGGTGGCACCAACACCTCCCACGGGACCAACGTAACTCGTAGGAACTGACCCCGCAGCCGAGGGTCTCCCGATTTGAGAGTATGACGGTAATTTGCATATTTCTATACTTAGGCTTAAAAACATGGCGTTAGAGGGTGAAAACTCGAAACAGGTCCCGAACGACCCCATGGGTGGCACCAACACCTCCCACGGGACCAATGTAACTCGTAGGAATTGACCCCGAGCCGCGGGTCTCCCGGTTTGATTATATGACGGTAATTTGTATGTTTCTAGACTTAAGAAAAACATGGTGTTAGAGGGTGAAAACTCGAAACAACCGTCGAACGTCCCCGTGGGTGGCACGAACACCTCCCACGGGACCAATGTAATTCGTAGGATCTGACCCTACAGCCGCGGGTCTCCTGGTTTGAGTGTATGGCGGTAATTTGCATATTTCTTGACTTAGGTTTAAAAACATGATGTTAGAGGGTAAAAACTCGAAACAGCTCCCGAACGGCCCCATGGGTGGCACCAACACCTCCCACGGGACCAACGTAACTCGTAGGAATTGACCCCTAGCCGCGGGTTTCCCGGTTTGGGAATACGACGGTAATTTGCATATTTCTAGACTTAGGCTTAAAAACATGGCGTTAGAAGGTGAAAACTCGAACCAGCCCCCGAACAGCCCCGTGGGTGGCGCCAACACCTCCCACGGTATCAATGTAACTCGTAGGAACTGACCCCGCAGCCGCGGGTCTCCTAATTTTAGAATATGACACTAATTTGCATATTTCTAGGCTTATGCTTAAAAACATGGCGTTAGAGGGTGAAAACTTAAAACAGCCCCCAAAGGACCCCGTGGGTGGCAACAACACCTGCAACGGGACCAATGTTACTCGTAGGAACTGACCCCGCAACCTCGGGTCTCCCGGTTTGAGAGTACCATGGTAATTTTAATATTTCTAGACTTAGGCTTAAAAACATGGCGTTAGTGGGTGAAAACTCAAAACAGCCCCCGAACGGCTCTGTGGGTGGCACCAACACCTCCCACGGGATCAATGTAACTCATAGGAACTGAACCCCTAGCCTCGGTTCACCAGGGTTGAGAATACGACGGTAATTTGCATATTTCTAGACTTAGGCTTAAAAACATGGCGTTGAGGGTGAAAACTCGAAACAGCCCTCGAACGTCCCCGTGGGTGGCACCAACACCTCCCACGGGACCAATGTAACTCGTAGGAACTGAACCCACAACCGCGGGTCTCCGGGTTTGAGAGTACGTTGGTACTTTGCATATTTCTAGACTTAGGCTGAAAAACATGGCGTTAGGGGGTGAAAACTCTAAACAACCCCCAAACGGCCCCGTGGATGGCACCAACACCTCCCACGGGACCAATGTAACTCGTAGGAACTGACCCCGCGGCCGCGGGTCTCCCGGTTTAAGGATATGACGGTAATTTAAATATTTCTAGGCTTGGGCTTAAAAACATGGCGTAAGAGGGTGAAAACTCGAAACAACCCTCGAGGGTCCCCGGGTGTTGCACCAACACCTCCCACGGGACCAATGTTACTCGTAGGAACTGACCCCACAGCCGCGTGACACTCGGTTTGAGAGTACGACAATAATTTGCATATTTATAGACTTAGGCTAAAAAACATGACGTTGGAGGGTGAAAACTCGAAACAGCCCCCGAACAGCCCCGTCGGTGGCACCAACACCTCCCACGAGACCAATTTAACTCATAGTAACTGACCCCGCAGCTGCGGGTCTCCCGATTTGAGAGTACGACGGTAATTTGTATATTTCTAAAGTTAGGCTTAAAAACATGGCATTAGAGGGTGAAAACTCGAAACAGCCCCCGAACGGCCCCGTGGGTGGCACCAACACCTCCCATGGGACCAATGTAACTCGTAGGAACTGACCCCCTACCCCGGGTTTCCCGGTTTGAGAATACGATGGTAATCTGCATATTTCTAGACTTAGACTTAAAAAAATGGCGTTAGAAGGTGAAAACTCGAACCAGCCCCCGAACGGCCCCGTTGGTGGCACCAACACCTCCCACGGGACCAATGTAACTCGTAGGAACTGACCCCGCAGTCGCGGGTCTCTCGGTTTGAGAATACTACGATAATTTGCATATTTCCAAATTTAGGCTTAACAACATGGCGTTAGAGGGTGAAAACTCAAAACAACCCTTGAACGTCCCTGTGGGTGGCACCAACACCTCCCACGGGATCAATGTAACTCGTAGGAACTGACCCCGCAGCCGTGGGTCTCCCGGTTTGAGAATACGACGGTAATTTTCATATTTCTAGACTTAGTCTTAAAAACACGGCGTTAGAGAGTGAAAACTCGAAACATCCCTCAAACGTCCCCGTGGGTGGCACCAACACCTCCCACGGGACCAATATAACTCGTAGGAATTGACCACTTAGCCGCGGGTCTCCCGATTTGAGAGTATGACGGTAATTTGCATATTTCAATACTTAGGCCTAATAACATGGCGTTAGAGCGTGAAAACTCAAAACAACCCCCGAACGGCCCCGTGGGTGGCACCAACACCTCTCAAGGGACCAATGTAACTCGTAGGAACTGATCCCCCAGCCGCGGGTCACCCGGATTGAGAATACGACGATAATTTTTATATTTTTAGACTTAGGCTTAAAAACATGGCGTTAGAAGTTGAAAACTCGATACAACCACTGAATGGCCCCGAGGTGGCACCAACACCTCCCACGGGACCAATGTAACTCTTGGGAACTGACCCCGCAATCGCGGGTCTCCCGATTTTAGAATATGACAATAATTTACATATTTCTAGACTTAGGCGTAAAAACATGGCGTTAGAGGGTGAAAACTCGAAATAGTCCCCGAACGGCCCCGTGGGTGGCACCAGCACCTCCAACGGGACCAACGTAACTCGTAGGAACAGACCCCGCAGCCGCAGGTCTCCCGGTTTGAGAATACGACGGTAATTTGCATATTTCTAGACTTAGGCTTAAAAACATGGCGTTAGAGGGTGAAAACTTGAAACAGCCCCCGAATGGCCCCGTGTGTGGCACCAACACCTCCCACGGGACCAATGTAACTCGTAGGAACTGACCCCATAGCCGCAGGTCTCCCGATTTGAGAGTACGACGGTAATTTGCGTATTTCTAGACTTAAGAAAAATATGGTGTTAGAGGGTGAAAACTCGAAACAGCCGTCGAACGTCCCCGTGGGTGGCACCAACACCTCCCACGGGACCAATGTAACTCGTAGGAACTGACCCCGCGATCGCGGGTCTCCCTGTTTGAGAATACGATGGTGATTTGCATAGTTCTAGCTTTGGCTTAAAAACATGGCGTTAGAGGGTGAAAACTCGAAACATCCCCCGAACGGACCCGTGTGTGGCACCAACACCTCCCACGGGACCAATGTAACTTGTAGGAACTGGACCCGCAGCCGCGGGTCTCCCGGTTTGAGAATACGACGGTAATTTGAATATTTCTAGACTTAGGCTTAAAAACATGATGTTAGAGGGTGAAAACTCGAAACAACTCCCGAACGACCCCGTGGGTGGCACCAACACCTCCCACGGGACCAATGTAACTCGTAGGAACTGACCCCGCAGCCGCGGGTCTCCCGGTTTGAGAATACGACCATAATTTGTATATTTCTAGACTTAAGCAAAACATGGCATGAGAGGGTGAAAACTCGAAAAAACCGTCGAACATCCCCGTGGGTGGCACCAACACCTCCCACGGGACCAATGTAACTCGTAGGAACTGACCCCACAGCCGCGGGTCTCCCGATTTGAGAGTATGATGTTAATTTGCATATTTCTTTACTTAGGCTTAAAAACATGGCGTTAGAGGGTGAAAACTCGAAATAGCCCCCAAACGTCCCCGTGGGTGGCCCCAATAGCTCCCACGGGACTAATGTTACTCGTAGGAACTGACCCCGCAGCCGCGGGTTTCCGGGTTTTAGAATATGATAGTAATTTACATATTTCCAGACTTAGGCTTAAAAACATGGCGTTAGAGGGTGAAAACTCGAAACATCCCCCGAACGGCCTCGTGGGTGGCACCAACACCTCCCACGGGACCAATGTAACCCATGGTAACTGACCCCCTAGCCGCGGGTCTCCCAGTTTGAAAATACAACGGTAATTTGCATATTTCTAGATTTAGGCTTAAAAACATGGCGTTAGAGGGTGAAAACTCGAAACAACCCTCCAACGTCTCCGTGGGTTGCACCAACACCTCTCCCCGGACCAATGTAACTCGTAGGAACAGACCCCGCAGCCGCCGGTCTCCCGATTTGAGAATACGAGGGTAATTTGCTTATTTCTAGACTTAGTCTTAAAAACATGGCGTTAGAGGGTGAAAACTCGAAACAACCCTCGAACGTCCCCTTGGGTGGCGCCAACACCTCCCACGGGACCAATGTAACTCGTAAGAACTTACCCCACAACCGCGGCTCTCCCGATTTGAGAGTATGATGGTAATTTGCATATTTCTAGACTTAGGCTTAAAAACATGACGTTAGAGGGTGAAAACTCGAAACAGACCCCGTAGGGCCCCGTGGGTGACACCAACACCTCGCACGGGACCAATGTAACTCGAAGGAACTGACCCCGCAGACGCGGGTCTCCCGGTTTGAGAGTACGATGGTAATTTACATATTTTACTAAGGCTTAAAAACATGGCATAGACGGTGAAAACTAGAAACATCCCCTGAACGGCCCCGTGGGTGGCACCAACACTCTCACGGGACCAACGTAACTCGTAGGAACTGACCCCCTAGCCGTGGGTCTCCCGGTTTGAGAATACGATGATAATTTTCGTATTTCTAGACTTAGGATTAAAAATATGGCGTTAGAGGGTGAAAACTCGAAATAGCCCACGACCGAACCCGTGGGTGGCACCAGCACCTGCAAGGGACCAATGTAACTCGTAGGAACTGACCCCGTAACCGCCGGTCTCCCGGTTTGATAGTACGACTGTAATTTGCATATTTCTAGACTTTGGCTTAAGAACATGGCGTTAGAGGGTGAAAATTCGAAACGGAGTCCGAATGGCCCCGTGAGTGGCACCAACACCTCCCACGGGACCAATGTAACTCGTAGGAACTGACCCCGTAGCCACGGGTCTCCCAGTTTGAGAGTACGACGGTAATTTGCATATTTCTAAACTTAGGATTAAAAACATGGCGTTAGAGGGTGAAAACTCGAAACAGCCCCCGAACGGCCCCGTGGGTGGCACAAACACCTCCCACGGGATCAATGAAACTCGTAGGAACTGACCCCGCAGCCGCGGGTCTCTTGATTTTAGAATATGACCGTAATTTGCATATTTCTAGACATATGCTTAAAAACATGGCATTAGAGGGTGAAAACTTAAAACTGCCCCCAAAGGACCCCGTGGGTGGCAACAACACCTGGAACGGGACTAATGTAACTCGTAGGAACTGACCCCGCAGCCTCGGGTCTCCCGGTTTGAGAGTACCATGGTAATTTTCATATTTCTAGACTTAGGCTTAAAAACAAGGCGTTAGTGGGTGAAAACTCAAAACAGCCCCCGAAACGCTCTGTGGGTGGCACTAACACCTCCCACGGGACCAATGTAACTCATAGGAACTGAACCCCTAGCCTCGGTTCACCCGGTTTGAGAATACGACGGTAATTTGCATATTTCTAGACGTAGGCTTAAAAACATGGCGTTGAGGGTGAAAACTCGAAACATCCCTCGAACGTCCCCGTGGGTGGCACCAACACCTCCCACGGGACCAATGTTACTCGTAGGAACTGAACCCACAGCCGCGGGTCTCCCAGTTTGAGAGTACGGTGGTAATTTGCATATTTCTAGACTTAGGCTGAAAAACATGGCGTTAGAGGGTGAAAACTCTAAACAACCCCCAAATGGCCCCGTGTGTGGCACCAACACCTCCCACGGGACCAATGTAACTCGTAGGAACTGACCCCGCATCCGAGGGTCTCCCGATTTGAGAATACGACGGTAATTTAAATATTTCTAGGCATGGGCTTAAAAACATGGCGTTAGAGGGTGAAAACTCGAAACAACCCTCGAGGGTCCCCGTGTGTGGCACCAACACCTCCCACGGGATCAACGTTACTCGTAGGAACTGACCCCACAGCCGCGTTACTCTCGATTTGAGAGTACGATAATAATTTGCATATTTATAGACTTAAGCTTAAAAACATGACGTTGGAGGGTGAAAACTCGAAACAGCCCCCGAACAGCCCCGTGGGTCGCACCAACACCTCCCACGAGACCAATTTAACTCTTAGTAACTGACCCCGCAGCTGCGGGTCTCCCGATTTGAGAGTACGATGGTAATTTGCATATTTCTAAACTTAGGCTGAAAAACATGGCGTTAGAGGGTGAAAACTCGAAACAGCCCGTGAACGGCCCCGTGGGTGGGACTAAAACCTCCCACGGGACCAATGTAACTCGTAGGAACTGACCCGTGGGTGGCACCAACACCTCCCACGGGACAAATGTAACTAGTAGTAACTGACCCCCTAGCCGCGAGTCTCTCGGTTTGAGAATATGACGGTAATTTGAGTATTTCTAGACTTAGGCTTAACAACATGGCGTTAGAGGGTGAAAACTCGAAACAGCCCGTGAACGGCCCCGTGGGTGGGACCAAAACCTCCCGCGGGACCAACGTAACTCGTAGTAACTGACCCCCTAACCGCGGGTCTCCCGGTTTGAGAATACGACGGTAAATTCATATTTCTAGACTTAGGCTTAACAAAATGGCGTTAGAGGGTGAAAACTCGAAACAGCCCTCGAACGGCCCCGTGGGTCGTACCAACACCTCCCACGGGACCAATGTAACTCGTAGGAACTGACCCCGTAGCCGTGGGTCTCCCAGTTTGAGAGTACGACGGTAATTTGCATATTTCTAAACTTAGTCTTAAAAACATGGCGTTAGAGGGTGAAAACTCGAAACAGCCCCCGAACGGCCCCGTGGGTGGCACCAACAGCTCCCACAGGACCAATGTAAATCGTAGGAACTGACCCCACAACCGCGGGTCTCCCGGTTTTAGAATAAGACGTTAATTTGAATATTTCTAGTCTTATGCTTAAAAACATGGCGTTAGAGGGTGAAAACTCGAAACAGCCCACGAACGGCCCCGTGGGTGGGACCAACACCTTCCGCGGGACCAATGTAACTCGTAGTAACTCACCCCCTAGCCGCGGGTCTCCCGGTTTGAGAATACGACGGTAATTTGCATATTTCTAGACTTAGGCTTAACAACATGGCGTTAGAGGGTGAAAACTCGAAACAGCCCTTGAACGTCCCTGTCGGTGGCACCAACGCCTCCCACGGGATCAATGTAACTCGTAGGAACTGACCCCGCAGTCGTGGGTCTCCCAGTTTGAGAATACGACGGTAATTTTCATATTTCTAGGCTTAGTGTTAAAAACATTGCGTTAGAGGGTGAAAACTCGAAACAACACTCGAACGTCCCCGTGGGTGGCACTAACACCTCCCACGGGACCAATGTAACTCGTAGGAACTGACCCCACAGCCGCGGGTCTCCCAATTTGAGAGTACGGCGGTAATTTTCATATTTCTAGACTTAGGCTTAAAAACATGACGTTACGGGTGAAAACTCGAAACAGGCCCCGAATGGACCCGTGGGTGGCACCAACACCTAGCACGAGACCAATGTAAGTCGTAGAAACTGATCCCCTAGCCGTGGGTCACCCGGATTGAGAATACGACGATAATTTTCATATTTCTAGACTTAGGCTTAAAAAACATGGCGTTAGAAGGTGAAAACTCGAAACAGCCACTGAATGGCCCCGAGGTGGCACCAACACCTCCCACGGGATGAATGTAACTCGTAGGAACTGACCCCGCAATCGCGGGTCTAACGATTTTAGAATATGATGGTAATTTACATATTTCTAGACTTAGGCTTAAAAACATGGCGTTAGAGTGTGAAAACTCAAAATAACCACCGAACAACCCCGTGGGTGGCACTAACGCCTGCAAGAGGACCAATGTAACTTGTAGGAACTGACCCCGCAGCCGCCGGTCTGCCGGTTTGAGAGTACGACGGTAATTTGCATATTTCTAGACTTTGGCTTAAAAACATGGCGTTAGAGGGTTAAAATTTGAAACAGGCCCCGAACGGCCCCGTGGGTGGCACCAACACCTCCCACGGGACCAATGTAACTCATAGGAACTGGCCCCCTAGCCGCGGGTCTCCCGATTTTAGAATACGATGGTAATTAGCATATTTCTGGACTTAGGCTTAAAAACATGGCGTTAGAGGGTGAAAACTCGAAACAGTCCCAGAACGGCCCCGTGGGTGGCACCAGCACCTCCAACGGGACCAACGTAACTCGTAGGAACAGACCCCGCAGCCGCAGGTCTCACGATTTGAGAGTACGATGGTAATTTGCATATTTCTAGACTTAGGCTTAAAAACAAGGCATTAGAGGGTGAAAACTTGAAATAGCCTCCGAACGGCCCCGTGGGTGGCACCAACACCTCCCACGGGACCAATGTAACTCGTAGGAACTGACCCCTAGCCACGGGTCTACCGGTATGAGAATACGACGGTAATTTGAATATTTCTAGACTTAGGATTAAAAACATGGCGTTAGAGGGTGAAAACTTGAAACAGCCCCCGAACGGCCCCGTGTGTGCCACCAACACCTCCCACGGGACCAATGTAACTCTTAGGAACTGAACCCACAGTCGCGGGTCTCCCGATTTGAGAGTACGACGGTAATTTGCGTATTTCTAAACTTAAGCAAAATACGGTGTTAGGGGATGAAAACTCGAAACAGCCGTCGAACGTCCCCGTGGGTGGCACCAACACCTCCTACGGGACCAATGTAACTCGTAGGAACTGACCCCACATTCGCGGGTCTCCCGGTTTGAGAGTACAATGATAATTTGTATATTTCTAGACTTAGGCTTAAAAACATGGCGTTAGAGGGTGAAAACTCGAAACATCCCCCGAACGGCCCCGTGGGTGGCACCAACACCTCCCATGGGACCAATGTAACTTATTGGAACTAGCCCCGCAGCCGCGAGTCTCCCGGTTTGAGAATACGTCGGTAATTTGCATATTTCTAGACTTAGGCTTAAAAACATGACGTTAGAGGGTGAAACTCAAAACAGCTCCTGAACGGCCCCGTGGGTGGCACCAACACCTCCCACGGGACCAATGTAACTCGTAGGAACTGACCCCGCAGCCGCGGGTATCCCGGTTTGAGAATACGACCGTAATTTGTATATTTCTAAATTTAAGCAAAACATGGCATTAGAGGGTGAAAACTCGAAACAACCGTCCAACGTCCCTGTGGGTGGCACCAACACCTCCCACGGGACCAATGTAACTCGTAGGAACTGACCCCACAGCCGCGGGTCTCCCGGTTTGAGAGTATGACGGTAATTTGCATATTTCTTGACTTAGGCTTAAAAACATGGCGTTAGAGGGTGAAAACTCGAAACAGCCCCCAAACGTCCCCGTGGGTGGCACCAACAGCTCCCACGGGACTAATGTTACTCGTAGGAATTGACCCCGGAGCCGCGGGTCTCCCGGTTTTAGAATATGATAGTAATTTGCATATTTTTAGACTTAGGCTTAAAAACATGGCGTTAGAGGGTGAAAACTCGAAACATCCCCCGAACGGCCTCGTGGGTGGCACCAACACCTTCCACGGGACCAATGTACCTCGTAGTAACTGACCCCCTAGACGCGGGTCTCTCAGTTTGAAAATTCGACGGTAATTTGCATATTTCTGGACCTAGGCTTAAAAACATGGCGTTGGAGGGTGAAAACTCGAAACAACCGTCGAACGTCTCCGTGGGTGGCACCAACACCTCCCCCCGGACCAATGTAACTCGTAGGAATAGACCCCGCAGCCGTCGGTCTCCCGATTTGAGAATACGATGGTAATTTGCATATTTCTAGACTTAGTCTTAAAAACATGGCGTTAGAGGGTGAAAACTCGAAACAACCCTCGAACGTCCTCATGGGTGGTGCCAACACCTCCCACGGGACCAATGTAACTCGTAAGAACTTACCCCACAACCGCGGGTCTCCCGATTTGAGAGTATGATGGTAATTTGTATATTTCTAGACTTAGGGTTAAAAACATGACTTTAGAGGGTGAAAACTAGAAACAACCGTCGTACGGCCCCGTGGGTGGCACCAACACCTTGCACGGGACCAATGTAACTCGAAGGAACTGACCCAGCAGCCGCGAGTATCCCGGTTTGAGACTACGATGGTAAATTACATATTTTACTTAGGCTTAAAAACATGGCGTTAGACGGTGAAAACTAAAAACATCCCCTGAACGGCCCCGTGGGTGGCACCAACACTCTCACGGGACCAATGTAAATCGTAGGAACTGACCCCCTAGCCGTGGGTCTCCCGGTTTGTGAATACGACGATAATTTTCGTATTTCTAGACTTAGGCTTAAAAACATGGCGTTAGAGGGTGAAAACTCAAAATAGTCCCCGAACGACCCCGTGGGTGGCACCAACACCTGCAAGGGACCAATGTAACTCGTAGGAACTGACCCCGCAACCGTCGGTCTCCCGGTTTGATAGTACGACTGTAATTTGCATATTTCTAGACTTTGGCTTAAAAACATGGCGAAAGAGGGTGAAAACTCGAAACAGACTCCGAATGGCCCCGTGGGTGGCACCAACACCTCCCAGGGGACCAATGTAACTCGTAGGATCTGACCCGTAGCCGCGGGTCTCCCAGTTTGAGAGTACGATGGTAATTTGAATATTTCTAGACTTAGGCTTAAAAACATGGCGTTAAAGGGTGAAAACTCGAAACAGCCCCCGAACGGCCCCGTGGGTGGCACCAACACCTCCCACGGGACCAATGTAACTCGTAGGGCTGCGCGGGTCTCCCAGTTTGAGAGTATGACAGTAATTTGCATATTTATAAACTTAGGCTTAAAAACATGGCGTTAGAGGGTGAAAACTCGAAACAGCACCCGAACGGCCCCGTGGGTGAAACCAACAACTCCCACGGGACCAATGTAACTCGTAGGAACTGACCCCGCATCCGCGGGTCTCCCGGTTTTAGAATATGACGGTAATTTACATATTTATAGACTTAGGCTTAAAAACATGGCGTTTGAGGGTGAAAACTCGAAGCAGCCCGTGAACGGCCCCGTGGGTGGTAAAAACACCTCCCGCGGGACCAATGTAACTCGTAGTAACTGACCCCCAGCCGCGGGTCTCCCGGTTTGAGAATACGATGGTAATTTGCATATTTCTAGACTTAGGCTTAACAACATGGCGTTAGAGGGTGAAAAATCGGAACAACCCTTGAACGTCCCCGTGGGTGGCACCAACACCTCCCATTGGATCAATGTAACTCGTAGGAACTGACCCCGCAGCCGCGGGTCTCCCAGTTTTGAGAATACGACGGTAATATGTATATTTCTATACTTAGTCTTAAAAACATGGTGTTAGAGGTTGAAAACTCGAAACAGCCCACGAACGTCCCCGGGCCTCCCGATCTGAAAGTACAATGGTAATTTGCATATTTCTAGACTTAGGCTTAAAAACATGACTTAGAGAGTGAAAACTCCAAACAGCCCCCGAACGGCCCCGTGCGTGGCACCAACACCTCGCACGGGACCAATGTAACTCGTAGGAACTGACCCCGTAGCCGCGGGTCTCCCGGTTTGAGAGTACGACGGTAATTTGCATATTTCTAGACTTAGTCTTAAAAACATAGCGTTAGAGGGTGAAAACTCGAAGCAGCCCCCGAACGGCCCCATGGGTGGCACCAACACCTCCCACGGGACCAATGTAACTCGTAGGATCTGACCCCGTAGCCGCGGGTCTCCCAGTTTGAGAGTACGATGGTAATTTGGATATTTCTAGACTTAGGCTTAAAAACATGGCGTTAGAGGGTGAAAACTCGAAACAGCCCCCGAACGGCCCCGTGGGTGGCACCAACACCTCCCACGGGACCAATGTAACTAATCGGAACTGAACCCGCAGCCGCGGGTCTCCCAGTTTGAGAGTATGACAGTAATTTGCATATTTCTAAACTTAGGCTTAAAAACATGGCGTTAGAGGGTGAAAACTCGAAACAACACCCGAACGGCCCCGTGGGTGAAACCAACACCTCCCACAGGACCAATGTAACTCGTAGGAACTGACCCCGAAGCCGCAGGTCTCCCGGTTTTAGAATATGACGGTAATTTGCATATTTCTAGACTTAGGCTTAACAACATGGCGTTAGAGGGTGAAAAATCGGAACAACCCTTGAACGTCCCCGTGGGTGGCACCAACACCTCCCACGGGATCAATGTAACTCGTAGGAACTGACCCCGCAGCCGCGGGTCTCCCAGTTTTGAGAATACGACGATAATATGTATATTTCTAGACTTAGTCTTAAAAACATGGTGTTAGAGGGTGAAAACTCGAAACAGCCCACGAACGTCCCCGGGCCTCCCGATCTGAGAGTACAATGATAATTTGCATATTTCTAGACTTTGGCTTAAAAACATGACTTAGAGAGTGAAAACTCAAAACAGCCCCCGAACGACCCCGTGGGTGGCACCAACACCTCGCACGGGACCAATGTAACTCTTAGGAACTGACCCCGTAGCCGCGGGTCTCCCGGTTTGAGAGTACGACGGTAATTTGCATATTTCTAGACTTAGTCTTAAAAACATGGCGTTAGAGGGTGAAAACTCGAAACAGCCCCCGAATGGCCCCGTGGGTGGCACCAAAAGCGCTCACAGGACCAATGTAACTCGTAGAACTAATCCCCTAGTCGCGGATCTCCCGGATTGAGAATATGACGATAATTTTAATATTTCTAAACTTAGGCATAAAAACATGGCGTTAGAAGGTGAAAACTCGAAACAGCCACCGAATGGCCCCGTGGGTGGGTCCAACACCTCCCACGGGACCAATGTAACTCATAGGAACTGACCCCGCAGCCGCCGGTCTCCCGATTTTAGAATATGACGGTAATTTACATATTTCTAGACTTAGGCTTAAAGACATGGCGTTAGAGTGTGAAAACTCGAAATAGCCCCCGAACGACCCCGTGGATGGCACCAACACCTGGAAGGGGACCGATGTAACTCATAGGAACTGACCCCGTAGCCTTCGGTCTTCCGGTTTGAGAATACAACGATAATTTGCATATTTCTAGACTTAGGCTTAAAGACATGACGTTAGAGGGTGAAAACTCGAAACAGTTCGCGAACGGCCCCGTGGGTGGCACCAGCACCTCTCATGGGACCAATGTAACTCGTAGGAACTGACCCCGCAGCCGCAGGACTCCCGGTTTGAGAATACGACGGTAATTTGCATATTTCTAGACTTAGGCTTAAAAACATGGCGTTAGAGGGTGAAAACCAGAAACACCCCCCGAACGTCCCCGTGGGTGGAACCAACACCTCCCACGGGACCAATGTAACTCGTAGGAACTGACACCGCAACCACGGGTCTCCCGGTTTGAGAGTACGATGATAATTTGTATATGTCTAGACTTAGGCTTAAAAAACATGACGTTAGAGGGTGAAAACTCGAAACAGCTTCCGAACGGCCCCATGGGTGCTACCAACACCTCCAACGGGACCAACGTAACTCGTAGGAACAGACCCAGCAGCCGCGGGTCTCTCGGTTTGAGAATACGACGATAATTTGCATATTTCTAGACTTAGGCTTAAAAACATGGCGTTAGAGGGAGAAAACCTGAAACAACCCCCGAACGGCCCCGTGGGTGGAACCAACACCTCCCACGGGACCAATGTAACCCGTAGGAATAGGCCCCACAGCCGCAGGTCTCCCGGTTTGAGAATTTAAAAGTAATTTGTGTAATTCTATACTTAAGCAAAACATGGCGTTAGAGGGTGAAAACTAGAAATAGCCGTCGAACGTCCCCGTGGGTGGCACCAACACCTCCCATGGGACCAATGTAACTTGTAGGTACTGACCCCACAGCCGTGGGTCTCCCGGTTTGAGATTACGACGATAATTTGCATATTTCTATAATTAGGCTTAAAAACATGGCGTTAGAGGGTGAAAAATCGAAACAACCCCCGAACTGCCCCGTAGGTGGCACTAACAGCTCCCACGGGTCCAATGTAACTCGTAGGAACTGACCCCGCATTCGCTGGTCACCCGGTTTGTGAGTACGATGGTAATTTTCATATTTCTACACTTATGCTTAAAAACATGACGTTAGAGGGTGAAAACTCAAAACAACCCCCGAACGGCCCTGTGGGTGGCACCAACACCTCCCACTGGACCAACGTAACTCGTAGGAACTGACCCCGCAGCCGAGGGTCTCCGAGTGTGAGAATACGACGAAAATTTTCATATTTCTAGACTTAGGCTTAAAAACATGGCGTTAGAGGGTGAAAACTCGAAACAGCCCCCGAACGGCCCCATGGGTGGCACCAGCACGTCGCACGGGACCAATGTAACTCGTAGGAACTGACCCCGTAGCCACGGGTCTCCCGATTTTAGAGTACGACGGTAATTTGGATATTTCTTGACTTAGCCTTAAAAACATGGCGTTAGAGGCTGAAAACTCAAAACAACCCGAACGGCCCATGGGTGGCACCAAAACCTCTCACGGGACCAATGTAACTCGTAGGAATTGATCCCCTAGCCGCGGGTCTCCCAGATTGAGAATAGGACGATAATTTTCATATTTCGAGACTTAGGCTTAAAAACATGGCGTTAGAAGGTCAAAACTCAAAACATCCACCGAATGGCCCGTGGGTGGCACCAACACCTCCCACGGGACCAATGTAACTCGTAGGAACTGACCACGCAGCCGTGGGTCTCCCAGTTTGAGAGTACGAACGTAATTTGCATATTTTTAGACTTAGGCTTAAAAACATGGCGTTAGAGGGTGAAAACTCGAAACAGTCCCCGAACAGCCCCGTGGGTGGCACCAACACCTCCCACGGGACCAACGTAACTCATAGGAACTGACCCCTATCCGCGGGTCTCACGGTTTGAGAATACGAGGGTAGTTTGTATATTTCTAGACTTAGGCTTAAAAACATGGCGTTAGAGGGTGAAAACTCAAAACATACCCCGAACGGCCCCGTGGGTGGCACCAACACCTCCCACGGGACCACTAAAACTCGTAGGAACTGACCCCGCAGCCGCGGGTCTTTCGGTTTTAGAATATGACTGTAATTTGCATATTTATAGACTTAGGTTTAAAAACATGGTATTAGAGTGTGAAAACTCGAAATAGTCCCCGAACGACCCCGTGGGTGGCACCAACACCTGCAACGGGACCAATGTAACTCGTAGGAACTGACCCCGCAGCCGCCGGTCTCCCGGTTTGAGAGTACGATGGTAATTTGCATATTTCTTGACTTAGGCTTAAAAACATGGCGTTAGAGGGTGAAAACTCGAAACAGTCCCCGAACGGCCCCATGGGTGGCACCAGCACCTCCAACGGGACCAATGTAACTTGTAGGAATTGACCCCGCAGCCGCGGGTCTCCCGATTTGAGAATACGACGGTAATTTGTATTTATCTAGACGTTGGCTTAAAAACATGACGTTAGAGGGTGAAAACTCGAAACAGCTCGCGAACGGCCCCGTGGGTGGCACCAACACCTCCCACGGAACCAACGTAACTCATGGGAATAGACCCCGCAGCCGCGGGTCTCCCGGTTTGAGAATACAACGGTAATTTACATATTTCTAGACTTAGGATTAAAAACAAGGCGTTAGAGGGAAAAAACATGAAACAGCCCTCGAACGGCCCCGTGGGTGGCACCAACACCTCCCACGGGACCAATGTAACTCGTAGTACCAGGCCCCGCAGCCGTGGGTCTCCCGGTTTGAGAATTCGACGGTAATTTGCATATTTCTAGACTTAAGCAAAACATGTCATTAGAGGATGAAAAATCGAAACAGCCGTCGAACGTCCCCGTGGGTGGCACCAACACCTCCCACGGGACCAATGTAACTCGTAGGTACTGACCCCACAGCCGCGGGTCTCCCGATTTGAGAGTAAGATTGTAATTTGCATATTTCTAGACTTAGGCTTAAAAACATGGCGTTATAGGGTTAAAACTCGAAACAGCCCCCGAACAGCCCCGTGGGTGGTACTATCAGCTCCCACGGGACCAATGTAACTCGTAGGAACTGACCTCGCAGCCGCGGGTCTCCCGGTTTGAGAATACGACGGTAATTTAAATATTTGTAGACTTAGGCATAAAAACATGGCGTTAGAGGGTAAAAACTCGAAACAGCCCTCGAACGTCCCCGTGGGTGGCACCAACACCTCCCATGGGACCAATGTAACTCGTAGGAACTGACCCCACAGCCGCGGGTCTCCCGATTTGAGAGTACGACGGTAATTTGTGTATTCTTAGACTTAGGCTTAAAAACATGACGTTAGAGGGTGAAAACTTGAAACAGCCCCCGAACGGCCCCGTGGGTGGTACCAACACCTCCCACGGGACCAATGTTACTTGTAGAACTAACCCCGCAGCCGCGGGTCTCCCGGTTTGAGAGTACGACTGTAATTTGCATATTTCTAGACTTAGGCATAAAAACATAGCGTTAGAGGGTGAAAACTCGAAACAACCCCGAAAGGTCCCGTGGGTGGCACCAACACCTCCCACGGGACCAATGTAACTCGTAGGAACTGACCCCGTAGCCGCGGGTCTCCCGGTTTGAGAGTACGATGGTAATTTGAATATTTCTAGACTTAGGCTTAAAAACATGGCGTTAGAAGGTTAAAACTCGAAAGAGCCCCCTAACGGCACCATGGGTGGCACCAACACCTCCCACGGGACCAATATAACTTGTAAGAACTGACCCTGCAGCCGCGGGTCTCCCGGTTTGAGAATACAATGGTAATTTGCATATTTCTAGACTTAGGCTTAAAAACATGGCGTTAGAGGGTGAAAACTCGAAACATCCCCCGAACGACCCCATGGGTGGCCCCAACACCTCCCACGGGACCAATGTAACTCGTAGGACCTGTCCCCGCAGCCGCGGGTCTCCCGGTTATTAAAGTATGACGGTAATTTGTATATTTCTAGACTTAGGCTTAAAAACATAGCGTTAGAGGGTTAAAACTCGAAACAGCCCCAGAACGGCCCCGTGGGTGGGACCACCACCTCCCACGGGATCAATGTAACTCGTATGAACTGACCCCCTTGCCACGGGTCTACCGGTATGAGAATACGACGGTAATTTTCATATTTCTAGTCTTAGGCATAAAAACAGGGCCTTAGAGGGTGAAAACTCGAAACAGCCCCCGAACAACCCCGTGGGTGGCACCAACACCTCCCACGGGACCAATGTAACTCGTAGGAACTGACCCCGCAGCTACGGGTCTCCCGGTTTGAGAATACGACGGTAATTCTCATATTTCTAGACTTATGCTAAAAAACATGGCGTTAAAGGGTGAAAACTCGAAACAGCCCCCGAACGGCGCCGTGGGTGGCACCAACACCTCCCACGGGACCAATGTAACTCGTAGGAACAGACCCCGCAACCGCGGGTCTCCCTTTTTGAGAATACGATGGTAATTTGCATAGTTCTAGGTTTGGATTAAAAACATGATGTTAGAGGGTGAAAACTCGAAACAGCTCCTGAACGGCCCCGTGGGTGGCACCAACACCTCCCACGGGACCAATGTAACTCATAAGAACTGACCCCGCAACCGCGGGTCTCCCTTTTTGAGAATACGATGGTAATTTGCATAGTTCTAGCTTTGGCTTAAAAACATGATGTTAGAGGGTGAAAACTCAAAACAGCTCCAGAACGGCCCCGTGGGTGGCACCAACACCTCCCACGGGACCAATGAAACTTGTAGGAATTGACCCCGCAGCCGTGGGTCTCCCGGTTTGAGAATACGACGGTAATTTTCATATTTCCAGACTTAGGCTTAAAAACATGGCGTTAGAGGGTGAAAACTCGAAACCTCCCCCGAACGGCCCCGTGGGTGGCACCATCACCTCCCACAGGACCATTGTAACTCGTAGGAATAGACCCCGCAGCCGCGGGTCTCCCGGTCTGAGAGTACGATGGTAATTTGCATATTTCTAGACTTAGGCTTAAAAACATGGCGTTAGAGGGTGAAAACTCGAAACATCCCCCGAACGACCCCATGGGTGGCCCCAACACCTCCCACGGGACCAATGTAACTCGTAGGACCTGTCCCCGCAGCCGCGGGTCTCCCGGTTATTAAAGTATGACGGTAATTTGTATATTTCTAGACTTAGGCTTAAAAACATAACGTTAGAGGGTTAAAACTCGAAACCGCCCCCGAACGGCCACGTGGGTGGCACCAACACCTCCCACGGGACCAATGTAACTCGTAGGAACGGACCCCCCAGCCGCGGGTCTCCCGGTTTGAGAGTACGACGGTAATTTGAATATTTTTAGACTTAGGCCTAAAACACATGGCGTTAGAGGGTGAAAACTCGAAACAACCGTCGAACGTCCCCGTGGGTGGCACCAACACCTCCCACGGGACCAATGTAACTCCTAGGAACTGACCCCACAGCCGCGGGTCTCCCGATTTGTGAGTACGACGGTAATTTGTATATTTCTAAACTTAGGCTTAAAAACATGACGTTAGAGGGTGAAAACTTGAAACAGCCCCCGAACGGCCCCGTGGGTGGTACCAACACATCCCACGGGACAAATGTAACTCGTAGGAACTAACCCCGCAGCCGCGGGTCTCCCGGTTTGAGATTACGACTCTAATTTGCATATTTCTAGACTTAGGCTTAAAAACATGGCGTTAGAGGGTGAAAACTCGAAACAACCCCCGAGCGGTCCCGTGGGTGGCACCAACACCTCCCACGGGACCAATGTAACTCATAGGAACTGACACCGTAGCCACGGGTCTCCCGGTTTGAGAGTACGACGGTAATTTGCATATTTCTAGACTTAGGGTTAAAAACATGGCGTTAGAAGGTTAAAACTCGAAAGAGCCCCCGAACGGCCCCGTGGGTGGCACCAACACCTCCCACGGGACCAATATAACTCGTAAGAACTGACCCTGCAGCCGCGGGTCTCCCGGTTTGAGAATACAACGGTAATTTGCATATTTCTAGACTTAGGCTTAAAAACATGGCGTTAGAGGGTGAAAACTCGAAACAGCCCCCGAACGACCCCATGGGTGGCCCCAACACCTCCCATGGGACCAATGTAACTCGTAGGAACTGTCCCCGCAGCCGCGGGTCTCCGGTTATTAAAGTACGACGGTAATTTGCATATTTCTAGACTTAGGCTTAAAAACATGGCGTTAGAGGGTTAAAACTCAAAACAGCCCTCGAACGGCCCCGTGGGTGGCACCAACAGCTCCCACGTGACCAATGTAACTCGTAGGAACTGACCCCTAGCCGCGGTTCTACCGGTATGAGAATACGATGGTAATTTGCATATTTCTAGTCTTAGGCTTAAAAACATGGCCTTAGAGGGTGAAAACTTGAAACAACCCCCGAACAACCCCGTGGGTGGCACCAACACCTCCCACGGGACCAGTGTAACTCGTAGGAACTAACCTCGCTGCCACGGGTCTCCCGGTTTGAGAATACGACGGTAAGTTACATATTTCTAGACTTAGGCATAAAAACATGGCGTTAAAGGGAGAAAACTCGAAACAACCCCCGAACGGCGCTGTGGGTGGCACCAACACCTCCCACGGGACCATTGTAACTCGTAGGAACAGACCCCGCAGCCGCGGGTCTCCCGATTTGAGAGTACGAATGTAATTTGCATATTTCTAGACTTAGGTTTAAAAACATGGCGTTTGAGCGTGAAAAATCGAAAAAGCCCCCGAACGACCCCGTGGGTGGCACCAACACCTCCCACGGGACCAATGTAACTCGTAGGAACTGACCCCACAGCCGCGGGTCTCCGGGTTATTAAAGTACGACGGTAATTTGCATATTTCTAGACTTAGGCTTAAAAACATGGCATTAGAGGATGAAAACTCGAAACAACCACCGAACGGCCCTGTGGGTGGCACCAACACCTCCCACGGGACCAATGTAACTCGTAGGAACTGACCCCCTAGCCGCGGGTATCCCGGTTTGAGAATACGACAATAATTTACATATTTCTAGATTTAGGCTTAAAAACATGGCGTTAGAGGGTGAAAACTCAAAACAGCCCCCGAACGGCCCCGTGGGTGGCACCAACACATCCCACGGGACCAATGTAACTCGTAAGAACTGACCCCACAACCGTGGCTCTCCCTGTTTGAGAATACGATGGTAATTTTCATAGTTCTAGACTTAGGCTTAAAAACATGATGTTAGAGGGTGAAAACTCGAAATAGCTCCTGAACGGCCCCGTGAGTGGCACCAACACCTCCCACGGGACCAATGTAACTGGTAGGAACTGACCCCGCAGCCGCGGGTCTCCCGGTTTGAGAATACGACGGTAATTTTCATATTTCCAAACTTAGGCATAAAAATATGGCGTTAGAGGGTGAAAACTCGAAACCGCCCCCGAACGGCCCCGTGGGTGGCACCATCACCTCCCACGGGACCAATGTAACTCGTAGGAACAGACCCCGCAGCCGCGGGTCTACTGGTCTGAGAGTACGATGGTAATTTGCATAATTCGAGAATTTGGCTTAAAAACATGGCGTTAGAGGGTTGAAACTCGATACACCCCCCGGACGGCCCCGTGGGTGGCACCAACACCTCCCACGGGACCAATGTAACTCGTAAGAACTGACGCCGCAGCCGCGGGACTCCCGATTTGAGAGTACGACGGTATTTTGCCTATTTCTAGACTTCGAGGTAACATGGCGTTAGCGGGTGAAAACTCGAAACAGTCCCCGAACGTCCCCGTGGGTGGTACCAACACCTCCCACGGGACCAATGTAACTCGTAGGAACTGAAACCGCAGTCGCGGGTCAACCTGTTTGAGAATACGACGGTAATTTACATATTTCAAGACTTAGGCTTAAAAACATGGCGTTAGAGGGTGAAAATAAGAAACAGTCCCCGAACGACACCATGGGTGGCACCAACACCTCCCACGGGACCAATGTAACTCGTAGGAACTGTCCCCGCAGCCGCGGGTCTCCCGGTTATTAAAGTACGACGGTAATTTGCATATCTAGACTTAGGCTTAAAAACATGGCGTTAGAGGGTGAAAACTCGAAACAGCCCCCGAACGGCCCCGTGGGTGGCACCAACACCTCCCACGGGACCAATGTAACTCGTAGGAACTGACCCCCTAGTCGCGGGTCTCCCGGTTTGAGAATACGACGGTAATTTGCATATTTCTGGACTTAGGCTTAAAAACATGGCGTTAAAGGGTGAAAACTCGAAACAGCCCCCGAACGGCGCCGTGGGTGGCACCAACACCTCCCACGGGACCAATGTAACTCGTAGGAACAGACCCCACAACTGCGGGTCTCCCGATTTCAGAGTACGACGGTAATTTGTATATTTCTAGACTTAGGCTTAAAAATATGGTGTTAGAGGGTGAAAACTCGAAACAGCCCCCGAATGACCCCGTGGGTGGCACCAACACCACCCACGGGACCAATGTAACTCATAGGAACTGACCCCGCAGCCGCGGGCCTCCCGGTTATTAAAGTACGACGGTAATTTGGATATTTCTAGACTTAGGCTTAAAAACATGGCGTTAGAGGGTGAAAACTCGAAACAGCCCCGAACGGCACCGTGGGTGGCACCAACACCTCCCCTGGGAACTGATCCCCTAGCCGCGGGTCTCCCGGTTTGAGAATACGATTGTAATTTCCATATTTCAAGACTTAGGCTTAAAAACATGGCGTTAGAGGGTGAAAACTGAAAACAGCCCCCGAATGGCCCCGTGGGTGGCACCAACACCTCCCACGGGACCAATGTAACTCGTAGGAACTGACCTCGCAGCTGCGGGTCTCCCAGTTTGAGAATACGACGGTAATTTGCATATGTCTAGACTTAGGCTTAAAAACATGGCGTTAAAGGGTGAAAACTCGAAATAACCCCCGAACGGCGCCGTGGGTGGCACCAACACCTCCCACGGGACCAATGTAACTCGTAGGAACAGACCCCGCAGCCGCGGGTCTCCCGATTTGAGAGTACGATGGTAATTTGCATATTTCTAGACTTAGGCTTAAAAACATGGCGTTAGAGGGTGAAAAATCGAAACAGCCCCCGAACGACCCCGTGGGTGGCACCAACACCTCCCACGGGACAAATGTAACTCGTAGGAACTGACCCCGCAGTCGCGGGTCTCCCTGTTATTAAAGTACGACGGTAATTTGCATATTTTTTTACTTAGGCTTAAAAACATGGCATTAGATGGTGAAAACTCGAAACAACCCCCGAACGGCGCCGTGGGTGGTACCAACACCTCCCACGGGACCAATGTAACTCGTAGGAACAGACCCCGCCGCCGCGGGTCTCCCGATTTGAGAGTACGACGTTAATTTGCATATTTCTAGACTTAGGCTTAAAAACATGGCGTTAGAGGGTGAAAAATCGAAACAGCCCCCGAACGACCTCGTGGGTGGCACCAACACCTCCCACGGGACCAAAGTAACTCGTAGGAATTGACCCCGCAGCTGCGGGTCTCCGGGTTATTAAAGTACGACGGTAATTTGCATATTTCTAGACTTAGGCTTAAAAACATGGCATTAGAGGGTGAAAACTCGAAACAACCTCCGAACGGCCCCGTGGGTGTCACCAACACCTCCCACGGGACCAATGTAACTCGTAGGAACTGACCCCCTAGCTGCGGGTATCCCGGTTTGAGAATACGACAGTAATTTCCATATTTCTAGACTTAGGCTTAAAAACATGGCGTTAGAGGGTGAAAACTCAAAACAGCCCCCGAACGGCCCCTTGGGTGGCACCAACACCTCCCACGGGACCAATGTAACTCGTAAGAACTGACCCCGCAACCGTGGCTCTCCCTGTTTGAGAATACGATGGTAATTTTCATAGTTCTAGACTTAGGCTTAAAAACATGATGTTAGAGGGTGAAAACTCGAAACAGCTCCAGAACGGCCCCGTCAGTGGCACCAACACCTCCCACGGGACCAATGTAACTCGTAGGAACTGACCCCGCAGCCGCGGGTCTCCCGGTTTGAGAATACGACAATAATTTTCATATTTCCAGACTTAGGCTTAAAAATATGGCGTTAGAGGGTGAAAACTCGAAACCGCCCCCGAACGGCCCCGTGGGTGGCACCATCACCTCCCACGGGACTAATGTAACTCGTAGGAACAGACCCCGCAGCCACGGGTCTCCTGGTCTGAGAGTACGATGGTAATTTGCATATTTCTAGAATTAGGCTTAAAAACATGGCGTTAGAGGGTTGAAACTATATACACCCCCCCGAACGGCCCTGTGGGTGGCACCAACACCTCCCACGGGACCAATGTAACTCGTAAGAACTGACCCCGCAGCCGCGGGACTCCCGATTTGAGAGTACGACGGTATTTTGCCTATTTTTAGACTTCGAGGTAACATGGCGTTAGCGGGTGAAAACTCGAAACAGCCCCCGAACGTCCCCGTGGATGGTACCAACACCTCCCACGGGACCAATGTAACTCGTAGGAATTGAAACCGCAGCCGCGGGTCAACCTGTTTGAGAATACGACGGTAATTTGCATATTTCAAGACTTAGGCTTAAAAACATGGCGTTAGAGGGTGAAAACAAGAAACAGTCCCCGAACGACACCATGGGTGGCACCAACACCTCCCACGGGACCAATGTAACTCGTAGGAACTGTTCTCGCAGCCGCGGGTCTCCCGGTTATTAAAGTACGACGGTAATTTGCATATTTCTAGACTTAGGCTTAAAAACATGGCGTTAGAGGGTGAAAACTCGAAACAGCCCCCGAACGGCCCCGTGGGTGGTACCAACACCTCCCACGGGACCAATGTAACTCATAGGAACTGATCCCCTAGCCGCGGGTCTTCCGGTTTGAGAATACGACGGTAATTTCCATATTTCAAGACTTAGGCTTAAAAACATTGCGTTAGAGGGTGAAAACTGAAAATAGCCCCCGAACGGCCCCGTGGGTGGCACCAACACCTCCCACGGGACCAATGTAACTCGTAGGAACTGACCCCGCAGCTGCGGGTCTCCCAGTTTGAGAATACGACGGTAATTTGCATATGTCTAGACTTAGGCTTAAAAACATGGCGTTAAAGGGTGAAAAATCGAAACAGCCCCCGAACGGCGCCGTGGGTGGCACCAACACCTCCCACGGGACCAATGTAACTCGTAGGAACAGACCCCGCAGCCGCGGGTCTCCCGATTTGAGAGTACGACGGTAATTTTCATATTTCTAGACTTACGCTCAAAAACATGGCGTTAGAGGGTGAAAAATCGAAACAGCCCCCGAACGACCCCGTGGGTGGCACCAACACCTCCCACGGGACAAATGTAACTCGTAGGAACTGACCCCGCAGCCGCGGGTCTCCCGGTTATTAAAGTACGACGATAATTTGCATATTTTTTTACTTAGGCTTAAAAACATGGCATTAGATGGTGAAAACTCGAAACAGCCCCCGAACGGCCCCGTGGGTGGCACCAACACCTCCCACGGGACCAATGTAACTCGTAGGAACTGATCCCCTAGCTGCGGGTCTCCCGGTTTGAGAATACGACGGTAATTTCCATATTTCAAGACTTAGGCTTAAAAACATTGCGTTAGAGGGTGAAAACTGAAAACAGCCCCCGAACGGCCCCGTGGGTGGCACCAACACCTCCCACGGGACCAATGTAACTCGTAGGAACAGACCCCGCAGCCGCGGGTCTCCCAATTTGAGAGTACGACGGTAATTTTCATATTTCTAGACTTAGGCTTAAAAACAAGGCGTTAGAGGGTGAAAAATCAAAACAGCCCCCGAACGACCCCGTAGGTGGCACCAACACCTCCCACGGGACAAATGTAACTCGTAGGAACTGACCCCGCAGCCGCGGGTCTCCCGGTTATTAAAGTACGACGATAATTTGCATATTTTTTTACTTAGGCTTAAAAACATGGCGTTAGAGGGTGAAAACTCAAAACAGCCCCCGAACGGCCCCGTGGGTGGCACCAACACCTCCCACGGGACCAATGTAACTCGTAAGAACTGACCCCGCAACCGCGGGTCTCCCTGTTTGAGAATACGATGGTAATTTGCATAGTTCTAGACTTAGGCTTAAAAACATGATGTTAGAGGATGAAAACTCGAAACAGCTCCTGAACGGCACCGTGGGTGGCACCAACACCTCCCACGTGACCAATGTAACTCGTAGGAACTGACCCCCTAGCCGCGGGTATCCCAGTTTGAGAATACGACGGTAATTTCCATATTTCTAGACTTAGGCTTAAAAACATGGCGTTAGAGGGTGAAAACTCAAAACAGCGCCCAAACGGCCCCGTGGGTGGCACCAACACTTCCCACGGGACCAATGAAACTCGTAAGAACTGACCCCGCAACCGCGGGTCTCCCTGTTTGATAATACGATGGTAATTTTCATAGTTCTAAACTTATGCTTAAAAACATGATGTTAGAGGATGAAAACTCGAAACAGCTCCTGAACGGCACCGTGGGTGGCACCAACACCTCCCACGGGACCAATGTAACTCATAGGAACTGACCCCGCAGCCGCGGGTCTCCCGGTTTGAGAATACGACGGTAATTTTCATATTTCCAGACTTAGGCTTAAAAACATGGCGTTAGAGGGTGAAAACTCGAAACCGCCCCCGAACGGCCCCGTGAGTGGCACCATCACCTCCCACGGGACCAATGTAACTCGTAGGAACAAACCCCGCAGCCGCGGGTCTACTGGTCTGAGAGTACGACGGTAATTCGCATATTTCTAGACTTAGGCTTAAAAACATGGCGTTAGAGGGTTGAAACTCGAAACACCCCCCGAACGGCCCCGTGGGTGGCACCAACACCTCCCACGGGACCAATGTAACTCGTAAGAACTGACCCCGCAGCCGCGGGACTCCCGATTTGAGAGTACGACGGTATTTTGCCTATTTCTAGACTTCGAGGTAACATGGCGTTAGCGGGTGAAAACTCGGAACAGCCCCCAAACGGCCCTGTGGGTGGTACCAACACCTCCCACGGGACCAATGTAACTCGTAGGAACTGAAACCGCAGCCGCGGGTCAGCCTGTTTGAGAATACGACGGTAGTTTGCATATTTCAAGATTTAGGCTTAAAAACATGGCGTTAGAGGGTGAAAACAAGAAACAGTCCCCTAACGACACCATGGGTGGCACCAACGCCTCCCACGGGACCAATGTAACTCGTAGGAACTGTCCCCGCAGCCGCGGGTCTCCCGGTTATTAAAGTACGACGGTAATTTGTATATTTCTAGACTTAGGCTTAAAAACATGGCCTTACAGGGTGAAAACTCGAAACAGCTCCCGAACGGCCCCGTGGGTGGCACCAACACCTCCCACGGGACCAATGTAACTCGTAGGAACTGACCCCCTAGCCGCGGGTCTCCCGGTTTGAGAATACGACGGTAATTTGCATATTTCAAGACTTAGGCTTAAAAACATGGCGTTAGAGGGTGAAAACTCAAAACAGCACCCGAACAGCCCTCTGAGTGGCATTAACAGCTCCCACGGGACCAATGTAACTCGATGGAACTGACCTCGCAGCTGCGGGTCTCCCGATTTGAGAGTACGACGGTATTTTGCCTATTTCTAGACTTCGAGGTAACATGGCGTTAGCGGGTGAAAACTCGAAACAGCCCCCGAACGGCCCCTTGGGTGGTACCAACACCTCCCACGGGACCAATGTAACTTGTAGGAACTGAACCAGCAGCCGCGGCTCATCCTGTTTGAGAATACGATGGTAATTTGCATATTACAAGACTTAGTCTTAAAAACATGGCGTTAGAGGGTGAAGACACGAAATAACCCCCGAACGACACCATGGGTGGCACCAACTCATCCCACGGGACCAATGTAACTCGTAGTAACTGTCCCCACAGCCGCGGGTCTCCCGGTTATTAAAGTACGACGGTAATTTGCATATTTCTAGACTTAGGCTTAAAAACATGGCGTTAGAGGGTGAAAACTCGAAAGAGGCCCCGAACGGCCCCGTGGGTGGCACCAACACCTCCCACGGGACCAATGTAACTCGTAGGAACTGACCCCGTAGCCATGGGTACCCTGGTTTGAGAGTACGACGATAATTTGCATATTTCTAGACTCGGGCTTAAAAACATGGCGTTAGAAGGTTAAAACTCGAAGAACCCCCGAACGGCCCCGTGGGTGGCACCAACACCTCCCACGGGACCAATATAACTCGTAAGAACTGACCCTGTAGCCGCGGGTCTCCCGGTTTGAGAATATAACGGTAATTTACATATTTCTAGACTTAGGCTAAAAAATATGGCGTTAGAGGGTGAAAACTCGAAACAGACCCCGAACGATCCCATGGGTGGCCCCAACACCTCCCACGGGACCAATGTAACTCGTAATAATTGTCCCCATAGTCGCGGGTCTCCCGGATATTAAAGTACGACGATAATTTGCATATTTGTAGACTTAGGCTTAAAAACATGGCATTAGAGGGTGAAAACTCGAAATAGCCTCCGAACGGCCCCGTGGGTGGCACCAACACCTCCCACGGGACCAATGTAACTCGTAGGAACTGACCCCTAGCCACGGGTCTACCGGTATGAGAATACGACGGTAATTTGAATATTTCTAGACTTAGGATTAAAAACATGGCGTTAGAGGGTGAAAACTCGAAACAACCCCCGAACAACCCCGTGGGTGGCACCAACACCTCCCACGGGACCAATGTAACTCGTAGGAACTAACCCCGTAGCCATGGGTACCCTGGTTTGAGAGTACGACGGTAATTTGCATATTTCTAGACTTAGGCTTAAAAACATGGCGTTAGAAGGTTGAAACTCGAAGAACCCCCGAACGGCCCCGTGGGTGGCACCAACACCTCCCACGGGATCAATATAACTCGTAAGAACTGACCCTGTAGCCGCGGGTCTCCCGGTTTGAGAATATAACGGTAATTTACATATTTCTAGACTTAGGATAAAAAATATGGCGTTAGAGGGTGAAAACTCGAAACAGACCCCGAACGACCCCATGGGTGGCCCCAACACCTCCCACGGGACCAATGTAACTCGTAATAATTGTCCCCGTAGTCGCGGGTCTCCCGGATATTAAAGTACGACGATAATTTGCATATTTGTAGACTTAGGCTTAAAAACATGGCATTAGAGGGTGAAAACTTGAAATAGCCTCCGAACGGCCCCGTGGGTGGCACCAACACCTCCCACGGGACCAACGTAACTCGTAGGAACTGACCCCTAGCCACGGGTCTACCGGTATGAGAATACGACGATAATTTGAATATTTCTAGACTTAGGATTAAAAACATGGCGTTAGAGGGTGAAAACTCGAAACAACCCCCGAACAACCCCGTGGGTGGCACCAACACCTCCCACGGGACCAATGTAACTCGTAGGAACTGACCACGCAGCCGCGGGTCTCCGGGTTATTAAAGTACAACGGTAATTTGCATATTTCTAGACTTAGGCTTAAAAACATGGCGTTAGCGGGTGAAAACTCGAAACAGCCCTCGAACGGCCCCGTGGGTGGTACCAACACCTCCTACGGGACCAATGTAACTCGTAGGAACTGACCCCCTAGCCGCGGGTATCCCGGTTTGAGAATACGACGGTAATTTCCATATTTCTAGACTTAGGCTTAAAAACATGGCGTTAAAGGGTGAAAACTCAAAACAGCCCCCGAACGGCCCCGTGGGTGGCACCAACACCTCCCACGGGACCAATGTAACTCGTAAGAACTGACCCCGCAACCGCGGGTCTCCCTGTTTGAGAATACGATGGTAATTTGCATAGTTCTAGAGTTTGGCTTAAAAACATGATGTTAGAGGATGAAAACTCGAAACAGCTCCTGAACGGCACCGTGGGTGGCACCAACACCTCCCACGAGACCAATGTAACTCGTAGGAACTGACCCCCTAGCCGCGGGGATCCCGGTTTGAGAATACGACAGTAATTTCCATATTTCTAGACTTAGTCTTAAAAACATGGCGTTAGAGGGTGAAAACTCAAAACAGCCCCCGAACGGCCCCGTGGGTGGCACCAACACCTCCCAAGGGACCAATGTAACTCGTAAGAACTGACAACGCAACCGCGGGTCTCCCTGTTTGAGAATACGATGGTAATTTGCATAGTTCTAGCTTTGGCTTAAAAACATGATGTTAGAGGGTGAAAACTGGAAACAGCTCCTGAACGGCCCCGTGGGTGGCACCAACACCTCCCACGGGACCAATGTAACTTGTAGGAACTGACCCCACAGCCGTGGGTCTCCCCGTTTGAGAATACGACGGTAATTTTCATATTTCCAGACTTAGGCTTAAAAACATGGCGTTAGAGGGTGAAAACTCGAAACCTCCCCCGAACGGCCCCGTGGGTGGCACCATCACCTCCCAAGGGACCAATGTAACTCGTAGGAACAGACCCCGCAGCCGCGGGTCTCCCGGTCTGAGAGTACGATGGTAATTTGCATATTTCTAGACTTAGGCTTAAAAACATGGCGTTAGAGGGTTGAAACTCGAAACACCCCCCGAACGGCCCCGTGGGTGGCACCAACACCTCGCACGGGACCAATGTAACTCGTAAGAACTGACCCCGCAGCCGCGGGACTCTCGATTTGAGAGTACGATGGTATTTTCCCTATTTCTAGACTTTGAGGTAACATGGCGTTAGCGGGTGAAAACTCGAAACAGCCCTCGAACGGCCCCGTGGGTGGTACCAACACCTCCTACGGGACCAATGTAACTCGTAGGAACTGACCCCCTAGCCGCGGGTATCCCGGTTTGAGAATACGACGGTAATTTCCATATTTCTAGACTTAGGCTTAAAAACATGGCGTTAAAGGGTGAAAACTCAAAACAGCCCCCGAACGGCCCCGTGGGTGGCACCAACACCTCCCACGGGACCAATGTAACTCGTAAGAACTGACCCCGCAACCGCGGGTCTCCCTGTTTGAGAATACGATGGTAATTTGCATAGTTCTAGAGTTTGGCTTAAAAACATGATGTTAGAGGATGAAAACTCGAAACAGCTCCTGAACGGCACCGTGGGTGGCACCAACACCTCCCACGAGACCAATGTAACTCGTAGGAACTGACCCCCTAGCCGCGGGGATCCCGGTTTGAGAATACGACAGTAATTTCCATATTTCTAGACTTAGTCTTAAAAACATGGCGTTAGAGGGTGAAAACTCAAAACAGCCCCCGAACGGCCCCGTGGGTGGCACCAACACCTCCCAAGGGACCAATGTAACTCGTAAGAACTGACAACGCAACCGCGGGTCTCCCTGTTTGAGAATACGATGGTAATTTGCATAGTTCTAGCTTTGGCTTAAAAACATGATGTTAGAGGGTGAAAACTGGAAACAGCTCCTGAACGGCCCCGTGGGTGGCACCAACACCTCCCACGGGACCAATGTAACTTGTAGGAACTGACCCCACAGCCGTGGGTCTCCCCGTTTGAGAATACGACGGTAATTTTCATATTTCCAGACTTAGGCTTAAAAACATGGCGTTAGAGGGTGAAAACTCGAAACCTCCCCCGAACGGCCCCGTGGGTGGCACCATCACCTCCCAAGGGACCAATGTAACTCGTAGGAACAGACCCCGCAGCCGCGGGTCTCCCGGTCTGAGAGTACGATGGTAATTTGCATATTTCTAGACTTAGGCTTAAAAACATGGCGTTAGAGGGTTGAAACTCGAAACACCCCCCGAACGGCCCCGTGGGTGGCACCAACACCTCGCACGGGACCAATGTAACTCGTAAGAACTGACCCCGCAGCCGCGGGACTCTCGATTTGAGAGTACGATGGTATTTTCCCTATTTCTAGACTTCGAGGTAACATGGCGTTAGCGGGTGAAAACTCGAAACAGCCCTCGAACGGCCCCGTGGGTGGTACCAACACCTCCTACGGGACCAATGTAACTCGTAGGAACTGACCCCCTAGCCGCGGGTATCCCGGTTTGAGAATACGACGGTAATTTCCATATTTCTAGACTTAGGCTTATAAACATGGCGTTAGAGGGTGAAAACTCAAAACAGCCCCCGAACGGCCCCGTGGGTGGCACCAACACCTCCCACGGGACCAATGTAACTCGTAAGAACTGACCCCGCAACCGCGGGTCTCCCTGTTTGAGAATACGATGGTAATTTGCATAGTTCTAGAGTTTGGCTTAAAAACATGATGTTAGAGGATGAAAACTCGAAACAGCTCCTGAACGGCACCGTGGGTGGCACCAACACCTCCCACGAGACCAATGTAACTCGTAGGAACTGACCCCCTAGCCGCGGGTATCCCGGTTTGAGAATACGACGGTAATTTCCATATTTCTAGACTTAGGCTTAAAAACATGGCGTTAGAGGGTGAAAACTCAAAACAGCCCCCAAACGGCCCCGTGGGTGGCACCAACACTTCCCACGGGACCAATGAAACTCGTAAGAACTGACCCCGCAACCCCGGGTCTCCCTGTTTGATAATACGATGGTAATTTGCATAGTTCTAAACTTATGCTTAAAACCATGATGTTAGAGGATGAAAACTCGAAACAGCTCCTGAACGGCACCGTGGGTGGCACCAACACCTCCCACGGGACCAATGTAACTCATAGGAACTGACCCCGCAGCCGCGGGTCTCCCGGTTTGAGAATACGACGGTAAATTTCATATTTCCAGACTTAGGCTTAAAAACATGGCGTTAGAGGGTGAAAACTCGAAACCGCCCCCGAACGGACCCGTGGGTGGCACCATCACCTCCCACGGGACCAATGTAACTCGTAGGAACAGACCCCGCAGCCGCGGGTCTACTGGTCTGGGAGTACGACGGTAATTTGCATATTTATAGACTTAGGCTTAAAAACATGGCGTTAGAGGGTTGAAACTCGAAACACCCCCCGAACGGCCCCGTGGGTGGCACCAACACCTCCCACGGGACCAATGTAACTCGTAAGAACTGACCCCGTAGCCGCGGGACTCCCGATTTGAGAGTACGACGGTATTTTGCCTATTTCTAGACTTCGAGGTAACATGGCGTTAGCGGGTGAAAACTCGAAACAGCCCCCAAACGGCCCTGTGGGTGGTACCAACACCTCCCACGGGACCAATGTAACTCGTAGGAACTGAAACCGCAGCCGCGGGTCAGCCTGTTTGAGAATACGACGGTAATTTGCATATTTCAAGATTTAGGCTTAAAAACATGGCGTTAGAGGGTGAAAATAAGAAACAGTCCCCTAACGACACCATGGGTGGCACCAACACCTCCCACGGGACCAATGTAACTCGTAAATACTGTCCCCGCAGCCGCGGGTCTCCCGGTTATTAAAGTACGACGGTAATTTGTATATTTCTAGACTTAGGCTTAAAAACATGGCGTTAAAGGGTGAAAACTCGAAACAGCTCCCGAACGGCCCCGTGGGTGGGACCAACACCTCCCACGGGACCAATGTAACTCGTAGGAACTGACCCCCTAGCCGCGGGTCTCCCGGTTTGAGAATACGATGGTAATTTGCATATTTCAAGACTTAGGCTTAAAAACATGGCGTTAGAGGGTGAAAACTCAAAACAGCCCCCGAACAGCCCTCTGAGTGGCATTAACAGCTCCCACGGGACCAATGTAACTCGTAGGAACTGACCTCGCAGCTGCGGGTCTCCCGATTTGAGAGTACGACGGTATTTTGCCTATTTCTAGACTTCGAGGTAACATGGCGTTAGCGGGTGAAAACTCGAAACAGCCCCCGAACGGCCCCTTGGGTGGTACCAACACCTCCCACGGGACCAATGTAACTTGTAGGAACTGAACCAGCAGCCGCGGCTCATCCTGTTTGAGAATACGATGGTAATTTGCATATTACAAGACTTAGTCTTAAAAACATGGCGTTAGAGGGTGAAGACACGAAATAACCCCCGAACGACACCATGGGTGGCACCAACTCATCCCACGGGACCAATGTAACTCGTAGTAACTGTCCCCACAGCCGCGGGTCTCCCGGTTATTAAAGTACGACGGTAATTTGCATATTTCTAGACTTAGGCTTAAAAACATGGCGTTAGAGGGTGAAAACTCGAAAGAGGCCCCGAACGGCCCCGTGGGTGGCACCAACACCTCCCACGGGACCAATGTAACTCGTAGGAACTGACCCCGTAGCCATGGGTACCCTGGTTTGAGAGTACGACGATAATTTGCATATTTCTAGACTTGGGCTTAAAAACATGGCGTTAGAAGGTTAAAACTCGAAGAACCCCCGAACGGCCCCGTGGGTGGCACCAACACCTCCCACGGGACCTATATAACTCGTAAGAACTGACCCTGCAGCCGCGGGTCTCCCGGTTTGAGAATATAACGGTAATTTACATATTTCTAGACTTAGGCTAAAAAATATGGCATTAGAGGGTGAAAACTCGAAACAGACCCCGAAGGACCCCATGGGTGGCCCCAACACCTCCCACGGGACCAATGTAACTCGTAATAATTGTCCCCGTAGTCGCGGGTCTCCCGGATATTAAAGTACGACGATAATTTGCATATTTGTAGACTTAGGCTTAAAAACATGGCATTAGAGGGTGAAAACTTGAAATAGCCTCCGAACGGCCCCGTGGGTGGCACCAACACCTCCCACGGGACCAATGTAACTCGTAGGAACTGACCCCTAGCCACGGGTCTACCGGTATGAGAATACGACGGTAATTTGAATATTTCTAGACTTAGGATTAAAAACATGGCGTTAGAGGGTGAAAACTCGAAACAACCCCCGAACAACCCCGTGGGTGGCACCAACACCTCCCACGGGACCAATGTAACTCGTAGGAACTGACCACGCAGCCGCGGGTCTCCGGGTTATTAAAGTACGACGGTAATTTGCATATTTCTAGACTTAGGCTTAAAAACATGGCATTAGAGGGTGAAAACTCGAAATAGCCTCCGAACGGCCCCGTGGGTGGCACCAACACCTCCCACGGGACCAATGTAACTCGTAGGAACTGACCCCCTAGCCGCGGGGATCCCGGTTTGAGAATACGACAGTAATTTCCATATTTCTAGACTTAGGCTTAAAAACATGGCGTTAGAGGGTTAAAACTCAAAACAGCCCCCGAACGGCCCCGTGGGTGGCACCAACACCTCCCAAGGGACCAATGTAACTCGTAAGAACTGACAACGCAACCGTGGGTCTCCCGGTTTGAGAATACGACGGTAAATTTCATATTTCCAGACTTAGGCTTAAAAACATGGCGTTAGAGGGTGAAAACTCGAAACCGCCCCCGAACGGACCCGTGGGTGGCACCATCACCTCCCACGGGACCAATGTAACTCGTAGGAACAGACCCCGCAGCCGCGGGTCTACTGGTCTGGGAGTACGACGGTAATTTGCATATTTCTAGACTTAGGCTTAAAAACATGGCGTTAGAGGGTTGAAACTCGAAACACCCCCCGAACGGCCCCGTGGGTGGCACCAACACCTCCCACGGGACCAATGTAACTCGTAAGAACTGACCCCGTAGCCGCGGGACTCCCGATTTGAGAGTACGACGGTATTTTGCCTAATTCTAGACTTCGAGGTAACATGGCGTTAGCGGGTGAAAACTCGAAACAGCCCCCAAACGGCCCTGTGGGTGGTACCAACACCTCCCACGGGACCAATGTAACTCGTAGGAACTGAAACCGCAGCCGCGGGTCAGCCTGTTTGAGAATACGACGGTAATTTGCATATTTCAAGATTTAGGCTTAAAAACATGGCGTTAGAGGGTGAAAATAAGAAACAGTCCCCTAACGACACCATGGGTGGCACCAACACCTCCCACGGGACCAATGTAACTCGTAAATACTGTCCCCGCAGCCGCGGGTCTCCCGGTTATTAAAGTACGACGGTAATTTGTATATTTCTAGACTTAGGCTTAAAAACATGGCGTTAAAGGGTGAAAACTCGAAACAGCTCCCGAACGGCCCCGTGGGTGGGACCAACACCTCCCACGGGACCAATGTAACTCGTAGGAACTGACCCCCTAGCCGCGGGTCTCCCGGTTTGAGAATACGATGGTAATTTGCATATTTCAAGACTTAGGCTTAAAAACATGGCGTTAGAGGGTGAAAACTCAAAACAGCCCCCGAACAGCCCTCTGAGTGGCATTAACAGCTCCCACGGGACCAATGTAACTCGTAGGAACTGACCTCGCAGCTGCGGGTCTCCCGATTTGAGAGTACGACGGTATTTTGCCTATTTCTAGACTTCGAGGTAACATGGCGTTAGCGGGTGAAAACTCGAAACAGCCCCCGAACGGCCCCTTGGGTGGTACCAACACCTCCCACGGGACCAATGTAACTTGTAGGAACTGAACCAGCAGCCGCGGCTCATCCTGTTTGAGAATACGATGGTAATTTGCATATTACAAGACTTAGTCTTAAAAACATGGCGTTAGAGGGTGAAGACACGAAATAACCCCCGAACGACACCATGGGTGGCACCAACTCATCCCACGGGACCAATGTAACTCGTAGTAACTGTCCCCACAGCCGCGGGTCTCCCGGTTATTAAAGTACGACGGTAATTTGCATATTTCTAGACTTAGGCTTAAAAACATGGCGTTAGAGGGTGAAAACTCGAAAGAGGCCCCGAACGGCCCCGTGGGTGGCACCAACACCTCCCACGGGACCAATGTAACTCGTAGGAACTGACCCCGTAGCCATGGGTACCCTGGTTTGAGAGTACGACGATAATTTGCATATTTCTAGACTTGGGCTTAAAAACATGGCGTTAGAAGGTTAAAACTCGAAGAACCCCCGAACGGCCCCGTGGGTGGCACCAACACCTCCCACGGGACCTATATAACTCGTAAGAACTGACCCTACAGCCGCGGGTCTCCCGGTTTGAGAATATAACGGTAATTTACATATTTCTAGACTTAGGCTAAAAAATATGGCATTAGAGGGTGAAAACTCGAAACAGACCCCGAACGACCCCATGGGTGGCCCCAACACCTCCCACGGGACCAATGTAACTCGTAATAATTGTCCCCGTAGTCGCGGGTCTCCCGGATATTAAAGTACGACGATAATTTGCATATTTGTAGACTTAGGCTTAAAAACATGGCATTAGAGGGTGAAAACTTGAAATAGCCTCCGAACGGCCCCGTGGGTGGCACCAACACCTCCCACGGGACCAATGTAACTCGTAGGAACTGACCCCTAGCCACGGGTCTACCGGTATGAGAATACGACGGTAATTTGAATATTTCTAGACTTAGGATTAAAAACATGGCGTTAGAGGGTGAAAACTCGAAACAACCCCCGAACAACCCCGTGGGTGGCACCAACACCTCCCACGGGACCAATGTAACTCGTAGGAACTGACCACGCAGCCGCGGGTCTCCGGGTTATTAAAGTACGACGGTAATTTGCATATTTCTAGACTTAGGCTTAAAAACATGGCATTAGAGGGTGAAAACTCGAAATAGCCTCCGAACGGCCCCGTGGGTGGCACCAACACCTCCCACGGGACCAATGTAACTCGTAGGAACTGACCCCCTAGCCGCGGGGATCCCGGTTTGAGAATACGACAGTAATTTCCATATTTCTAGACTTAGGCTTAAAAACATGGCGTTAGAGGGTGAAAACTCAAAACAGCCCCCGAACGGCCCCGTGGGTGGCACCAACACCTCCCAAGGGACCAATGTAACTCGTAAGAACTGACAACGCAACCGTGGGTCTCCCTGTTTGAGAATACGATGGTAATTTGCATAGTTCTAGCTTTGGCTTAAAAACATGATGTTAGAGGGTGAAAACTCGAAACAGCTCCTGAACGGCCCCGTTGGTGGCACCAACACCTCCCACGGGACCAATGTAACTTGTAGGAACTGACCCCGCAGCCGTGGGTCTCCATGTTTGAGAATACGACGGTAATTTTCATATTTCCAGACTTAGGCTTAAAAACATGGCGTTAGAGGGTTGAAACTCGAAACACCCCCCGAACGGCCCCGTGGGTGGCACCAACACCTCGCACGGGACCAATGTAACTCGTAAGAACTGACCCCGCAGCTGCGGGACTCTCGATTTGAGAGTACGACGGTATTTTCCCTATTTCTAGACTTCGAGGTAACATGGCTTTAGCGGGTGAAAACTCGAAACAGCCCCCGAACGGCCCCGTGGGTGGTACCAACACCTCGTACGGGACCAATGTAACTCGTAGGAACTGAGCCGCAGCCGCGGGTCAACCTGTTTGAGAATACGATGGTAATTTGCATATTTCAAGACTTAGGCTTAAAAACATGGCTTTAGAGGGTGAAAACGCGAAACAACCCCCGAACGACACCATGGGTGGCACCAACACCTCCCACGGGACCAATGTAACTCGTAGGAACTGTCCCCGCAGCCGCGGGTCTCCCGGTTATTGAAGTACGACGGTAATTTACATATTTCTAGACTTAGGCTTAAACACATGGCGTTAGAGGGTGAAAACTCGAAACAGCCCCCGAACGGCCCCATGGGTGGCACCAACACCTCCCACGGGACCAATGCAACTCGTAGGAACTGACCCCTAGCCGCGGGTCTCCCGATTTGAGAATACGACGGTAATTTGCATATTTCTAGACTTAGGCTTAAAAACATGGCGTTAGATGGTGAAAATTCAAAACAGCCCCCGAACAACTTCGTGGGTGGCATCAACACCTCCCACGGGACCAATGTAATTCGTAGGAACTGACCCCACAGCCGCGGATCTCCCGATTTGAGAGTACGACGGTAATTTATATATTTCTAAACTTAGGATAAAAAACATGACGTTAGAGGGTGAAAACTTGAAAAAGCCCCCGAACGGCCCCGTGGGTGGTACCAACACCTCCCACGGGACCAATGTAACTCGTAGGAACTAACCCCGCAGCCGCGAGTCTCCCGGTTTGAGAGTACGACTGTAATTTGCATATTTCTAGACTTAGGCTTAAAAACATGGCGTTAGAGGGTGAAAACTTGAAACAACCGCCGAACGGTCCCGTGGGTGGTACCAACACCTCCCACGGGACCAATGTAACTCGTAGGAACTGACACCGTAGCCACGGGTCTCCCGGTTTGAGAATACGACGATAATTTGCATATTTCTAGACTTAGGCTTAAAAACATGGCGTTAGAAGGTTAAAACTCGAAAGAGCCCCCGAACGGCCCCGTGGGTGGCACCAACACCTCCCACGGGACCAATATAACTCGTAGGAACTGAACCCGCAGCCGCGGGTCAACCTATTTGAGAATACGATAGTAATTAGCATATTTCAAGACTTAGGCTTAAAAACATGGCGTTAGAGGGTGAAAACACAAAACAACCCCCGAACGACACCATGGGTGGCACCAACACCTCCCACGGGACCAATGTAACTCGTACGAACTGTCCCCGCAGCTGCGGGTCTCCCGATTATTAAAGTACGACGGTAATTTGCATATTTCTAGACTTAGGCTTAAACACATGGCGTTAGAGGGTGAAAACTCGAAACAGCCCCCGAACGGCCCCGTGGGTGGCACCAACACCTCCCACGGGACCAATGTAACTCTTAGGAACTGACCCCAAGCCGCGGGTCTACCGGTATGAGAATACGACGGTAATTTGCATATTTATAGTCTTAGGTTTAAAAACATGGCCTTAGAGGGTGAAAACTCGAAACAACCCCCGAACAACCCCGTGGGTGGCACCAACACCTCCCACGGGACCAATGTAACTCGTAGGAACTGACCCCGCAGCCGCGGGTCTCCCGGTTTGAGAACACGACGGTAATTTACATATTTCTAGACTTAGGCTTAAAAACATGGCGTTAAAGGGTGAAAACTCAAAACAGCCCCCCAACTGCTCCGTGGGTGGCACCAACACCTCCCACGGGACCAATGTAACTCGTAGGAACAGACCCCGCAGCCGCGGGTCTCCTGATTTGAGAGTACGACGTCAATTTGCATATTTCTAGACTTAGGATTAAAAACGTGGCGTTAGAGGGTGAAAAATCGAAACAGCCCCCGAACGACCCCGTGGGTGGCACCAACACCTCCCATGGGACCAATGTAACTCGTAGGAACTGACCCCGCAGCCGCGGGTCTCCGGGTTATTAAAGTACGATGGTAATTTTCATATTTCTAGACTTAGGCTTAAAAACATGGCATTAGAGGGTTAAAACTCGAAACAGCCTCCAAACGGCCCCGTGGGTGGCACCAACACCTCCCACGGGGCCAATGTAACTCGTTGGAACTGACCCCCTAGCCGCGGGTATCCCGGTTTGAGAATACGACAGTAATTTCCATATTTCTAGACTTAGGCTTGAAAACATGGCGTTAGAGGGTGAAAACTCAAAACAACCCCCGAACGGCCCCGTGGGTGGCCCCAACACCTCCCACGGGACCAATGTAACTCGTAAGAACTGACCCCGCAACCGCGGCTCTCCCTGTTTGAGAATACGATGGTAATTTTCATAGTTATAGACTTAGGCTTAAAAACATGATGTTAGAGGGTGAAAACTCGAAACAGCTCCTGAACGGCCCCGTCAGTGGCACCAACACCTCCCACGGGACCAATGTAACTCGTAGGAACTGACCCCACAGCCGCGGGTCTCCCGGTTTGAGAATACGATGGTAATTTTCATATTTCCAGACTTAGGCTTAAAAACATGGCGTTAGAGGGTGAAAACTCAAAATCGCCTCCGAACGGCCCCGTGGGTGGCCCCATCACCTCCCACGGGACCAATGTAACTCGTAGGAACAGACCCCGCAGCCGCGGGTCTCCTGGTCTGAGAGTACGATGGTAATTTGCATATTTCTAGAATTAGGCTTAAAAACATGGTGTTAGAGGGTTGAAACTCGATACACCCCCCGAACGGCCCCGTGGGTGGCACCAACACCTCCCACGGGACCAATGTAACTCGTAAGAACTGACCCCGTAGCCGCGGGACTCCCGATTTAAGAGTACGACGGTATTTTGCCTATTTCTAGACTTCAAGGTAATATGGCGTTAGCGGGTGAAAACTCGAAACAGCTCCCGAACGGCCCCTTGGGTGGTACCAACACTTCCCACGGGACCAATGTAACTCGTAGGAACTGAACCCGCAGCCGCGGGTCAGCCTATTTGAGAATACGACGGTAATTTGCATATTTCAAGACTTAGGCTTTTAAACATGGCGTTAGAGGGTGAAAACACGAAACAGCCTCCAAGCAACACCATGGGTGGCATCAACACCTCCCACGGGACCAATGTAATTCGTAGTAACTGTCCCCGCAGCCGCGGGTCTCCCGGTTATTATAGTACGACGGTAATTTGCATATTTCTAGACTTAGGCTTAAAAACATGGCGTTAGAGGGTGAAAACTCGAAACAACCACCGAACGGCCCCGTGGGTGGCACCAACACCTCCCACGGGACCAATGTAACTCGTCGGAACTGACCCCCTAGCCGCGGGTCTCCGAGTTTGAGAATACGACGGTAATTTGAATATTTCTTGACTTATGCCTAAAAACATGGTGTTAAAGGGTGAAAACTCAAAACATCCCCCGAACGGCGTCGTGGGTGACACCAACACCTCCCACGGGACCAATGTAACTCGTAGGAACAGACTCGGCAGCCACGGGACTCCCAATTTGGGAGTACGACGGTAATTTGCATATTTCTAGACTTAGGCTTATAAACATGGCGTTAGAGGGTGAAAAATCGAAACAGCCCCCGAACGACTCCGTGGGTGGCACCAACACCTCCCACGGGACCAATGTAACTCGTAGGAACTAACCCCGCAGCCGCGGGTCTCCCGGTTATTAAAGTATGATGGTAATTTGCATATTTCTAGACTTAGGCTTAAAAACATGGCGTTAGAGAGTGAAAAGTCAAAACCGCCCCCGAACGACCCCGTGGGTGGCACCAACACCTCCCACGGGACCAATGTAACTCGTAGGAACTGACCCCGCAGCCGCGGGTCTCCCGGTTATTAAAGTACGATGGTAATTTGGATATTTCTAGACTTAGGCTTAAAAACATGGCGTTAGAGGGTGAAAACTCGAAATATCCTCCGAACGGCCCCGTGGGTGGCACCAACACCTCCCACGGGACCAATGTAACTCGTAGGAACTGACCCCCTAGCCGCGGGCCTCCCGGTTTGAGAATACGATGATAATTTCCATATTTCAAGACTTAGGCTTAAAAACATGGCGTTAGAGGGTGAAAACTCAAAACAGCCCCCGAACGGCCCCGTGGGTGGCACCAACACCTCCCACGGGACCAATGTAACTCGTAGGAACTGACCCCGCAGATGCGGGTCTCCCGGTTTGAGAATACGACGGTAATTTGCATATTTCTAGACTTAGGCTTAAAAACATGGTGTTAAAGGGTGAAAACTCGAAACAACCCCGAACGACGCCGTGGGTGGCACCAACACCTCCCACGGGACCAATGTAACTCGTAGGAACAGACCCCGCAGCCGCGGGTCTCCCGATTTGAGAGTACAATGGTAATTTGCATATTTCTAGACTTAGGCTTAAAAACATGGCGTTAGAGGGAGAAAACTCGAAACATCCCCCGAACGGCCCCGTGGGTGGCACCAACACCTCCCACGGGACCAATGTAACTCGTAGGAACTGGCCCCCTAGCCGCGGGCCTCCCGATTTGAGAATACGATGGTAATTTCCATATTTCAAGACTTAGTCTTAAAAACATGGCGTTAGAGGGTGAAAACTCAAAACAGCCCCCGAACGGCCCCGTGGGTGGCACAAACACCTCCCACGGGACCAATGTAACTCGTAGGAACTGACCCCGCAGATGCGGGTCTCCCGGTTTGAGAATACGATGGTAATTTGCATATTTCTAGACTTAGGCTTAAAAACATGGTGTTAAAGGGTGAAAACTCGAAACAGCCCCCGAACGGCGCCGTGGGTGGCACAAACACCTCCCACGGGACCAATGTAACTTGTAGGAACAGACCCCGCAGCCGCGGGTCTCCCGATTTGAGAGTACAACGGTAATTTGCATATTTCTAGACTTAGGCTTAAAAACATGGCGTTAGCGGGTGAAAAATCGAAACAGCCCCCGAACGACCCCGTGGGTGGCACCAACACCTCCCACGGGACCAATGTAACTCGTAGGAAGTGACCCCGCAGCCGCGGGTCTCCCGATTATTAAAGTATGACGGTAATTTGCATATTTCTAGACTTAGGCTTAAAAACATGGCATTAGATGGTGAAAATTCGAAACAGCCCCTGAACGGCCCCGTGGGTGGCACCAACACCTCCCACGGGACCAATGTAACTCGTAGGAACTAACCCCCTAGCCGCGGGTATCCCGGTTTGAGAATACGACGGTAATTTCCATATTTCTACACTTAGGCTTAAAAACATGGCGTTAGAGGGTGAAAACTCAAAACAGCCCCCGAACGGCCCCGTGGGTGGCACCAACACCTCCCACGGGACCAATGTAACTCGTAAGAACTGACCCCGCAACCGCGGGTCTCCCTGTTTGAGAATACGATGGTAATTTGCATAGTTCTAGACTTAGGCTTAAAAACATGATGTTAGAGGGTGAAAACTCGAAACAGCTCCTGAACGGCACCGTGGGTGGCACCAACACCTCCCACGGGACCAATGTAACCCGTAGGAACTGACCCCGCAGCCGCGGGTCTCCTAGTTTGAGAATACGACGGTAATTTTCATATTTCCAGACTTAGGCTTAAAAACATGGCGTTAGAGGGTGAAAACTCGAAACCGCCCCCGAACGGCCCCGTGGGTGGCACCATCACCTCCCACGGGACCAATGTAACTCGTAGGAATAGACCCCGTAGCCGCGGGTCTCCTGATCTGAGAGTACGACGGTGATTTGCTTATTTCTAGACTTAGGCTTAAAAACATGGCGTTAGTGGGTTGAAACTCGAACCCCCCCCCCCCGAACGGCCCCGTGGGTGGCACCAACACCTCCCACGGGACCAATGTAACTCGTAAGAACTGACCCTGCAGCCGCGAGACTCCCGATTTGAGAGTACGACGGTATTTTGCCTATTTCTAGACTTCGAGGTAACATGGCGTTAGTGGGTAACAACTCGAAACAGCCCCCGAACGGCCCCGTGGGTGGTACCAACACCTCCCACGGGACCAATGTAACTCGTAGAAATGAAACCGCAGCCGCGGGTCTACCTGTTTGAGAATACGACGATAATTTGCATATTTCAAGACTTAGGCTTAAAAACATGGCGTTAGAGGGTGAAAACAAGAAAGGGTCCCCGAACGACACCATGGGTGGCACCAACACCTCCCACGGGACCAATGTTACTCGTAGGTACTGTCCCCGCAGCCGCGGGTCTCCCGGTTATTAAAGTACGACGATAATTTGCATATTTCTAGACTTAGGCTTAAAAACATGGCGTTAGGGGGTGAAAACTCGAAACAGCCCCCGAACGGCCCCGTGTGTGGCACCAACACCCCCACGGGACATATGTAACTCGTAGCAACTGACCCCCTAGCCGCGGGTCTCCCGGTTTGAGAATACAATGGTAATTTGCATATTTCTAGACTTAGGCTTAAAAACATGGTGTTAGAGGGTGAAAACTCAAAACAGCCCCCGAACAGCCCTGTGAGTGGCATTAACAGCTCCCACGGGACCAATGTAACTCGTAGGAACTGACCTCGCAGCCGCGGGTCTCCCGATTTGAGAGTACCACGATATTTTGCCTATTTTTAGACTTCGGGGTAACATGGCGTTAGCGGGTGAAAACTCGAAACAGCCCCCGAACGGCCCCTTGGGTGGTACCAACACCTCCCACGGGACCAATGTAACTCGTAGGAACTGAACCCGCAGCCACCGGTCAGCCTGTTTGAGAATACGACGGTAATTTGCATATTTCTAGACTTAGGCTTAAAAACATGGCGTTAGAGGGTGAAAACTTGAAACAGCCCCCGAACGACCCCATGGGTGGCCCCAACACCTCCCACGGGACCAATGTAACTCGTAGGAACTGTCCCCGTAGCCGCGGGTCTCCCGGTTATTAAAGTACGACGGTAATTTGCATATTTCTACATTTAGCCTTAGAAACATCGCATTAGAGGGCTAAAACTCGAAACAGCCCCCGAACGGCCCCGTGGGTGGCACCAACATCTCCCACGGGACCAATGTAACTCGTAGGAACTGACCCCTAGCCGCGGGTCTACCGATATGAGAATACGACGGTAATTTGCATATTTCTAGTCCTAGGCTTAAAAACAGGGCCTCAGAGGGTGAAAACTCGAAACAGCCCCCGAACAACTTTGTGGGTGGCTTCAACACCTCCCACAGGACCAATGTAACTCGTAGGAACTGACCCCGCAGCCGCGGGTCTCCCGGTTTGAGAATACGACTGTAATTTGCATATTTCTAGACTTAGGCTTAAAAACATGGCGTTAAAGGGTGAAAACTCGAAACAGCCCCCGAACGGCGTCGTGGGTGGCACCAACACCTCCCACGGGACCAATGTAACTCATAGGAACTGACCCCGGAGCCGCGGGTCTCCCGATTTCAGAGTACGACGGTAATTTGCATATTTCTAGACTTAGGCTTAAAAACATGGCGTTAGAGGGTGAAAAATCGAAACAGCCCCCGAACGACCCCGTGGGTGGAACCAACACCTCCCACGGGACCAATGTAACTCGTAGGAACTGACCCCGCAGCCGAGGGTCTCCCGGTTATTAAAGTACGACGGTAATTTTCATATTTCTAGACTTAGGCTTAAAAACATGGCGTTAGAGGGTGAAAACTCGAAACAGCCCCCGAACGGCCCCGTGGGTGGCACCAACACCTCCCACGGGACCAATGTAACTCGTAGGAACTGACCCCCTAGTCGCGGGTCTCCCAGTTTGATAATACGACGGTAATTTGCATATTTCTAGACTTAGGCTTAAAAACATGGTGTTAAATGGTGAAAACTCGAAACAGCCCCCGAACGGCGCCGTGGGTGGCACCAACACCTCCCACGGGACCAAAGTAAGTCGTAGGAATAGACCCCGCAGCCGCGGGTCTCCCGATTTGAGAGTACGATGGTAATTTGCATATTTCTAGACTTAGGCTTAAAAACATGGCGTTAGAGGGTGAAAAATCGAAACAGCCCCCGAACGACCCCTTGGGTGGCACCAACACCTTCCACGGGACCAATGTAACTAGTAGGAACTGTCCCCGCAGCCGCGGGTCTCCCGGTTATTAAACTACGACGATAATTTGCATATTTCTAGACTTTGGCTTAAAAACATGGCGTTAGAAGGTGAAAACTCGAATCAGACCTCGAACGGCCCAGTGGGTGGCACCAACACCTCCCACGGGACCAATGTAACTCGTAGGAACTGACCCCCTAGCTGCGGGTCTCCCGGTTTGAGAATACGATGGTAATTTCTATATTTCTAGACTTAGGCTTAAAAACATGGCGTTAGAGGGTGAAAACTCAAAACAACCCCCGAGCGGCCCCGTGGGTGGCACCAAAACCTCCCACGGGACCAGTGTAACTCGTAGGAACTGACCCCGCTGCCGCGGGTCTCTCGGTTTGAGAATACGACGGTAATTTTCATATTTCTAGACTTAGGCTTAAAAACATGGCGTTAGAGGGTGAAAACTCGAAACCGCCCCCGAACGGACACGTGGGTGGCACCAACACCTCCCACGGGACCAATGTAACTCGTAGGAACGGACCCCCCAGCCGCGGGTCTCCCGGTCTGAGAGTACGACGGTAATTTGCATATTTCTAGACTTAGGCCTAAAAACATGGCGTTAAAGGGTTGAAACTCGAAACACCCCCCGAACGGCCCCGTGGGTGGCACCAACACCTCCCATGGGACCAATGTAACTCGTCGGAACAGACCCCCAAGTCGCGGGTCTCCCGGTCTGAGAGTACGATGGTAATTTGCATATTTCTAGACTTAGGCTTAAAAACATGCCGTTAGAGGGTTGAAACTCGAAACACCCCCCGAACGGCCTCTTGGGTGGCACCAACACCTCCCACGGGACCAATGTAACTCGTAATAACTGAACCCGCAGCCGCGGGACTACCGATTTGAGAGTACGACGGTATTTTGCCTATTTCTAGACTTCGGCTTAAACATGGCGTTAGAGGGTGAAAACTCGAAACAGCCCCCGAACGACACCATGGGTGGCACCAACACCTCCCACGGGACCAATGTAACTCGTAGGAACTGTATCTGCAGCCGCGGGTCTCCCGATTATTAAAGTACGACGGTAATTTGCATATTTCTAGACTTAGGCTTAAAAATATGGCGTTAGAGGTTGAAAACTTGAAACAGCCCCCGAACGGCCCCGTGGGTGGCACCAACACCTCCCACGGGACCAATGTAACTCGTAGGAACTGACCCCCTAGCCGCGGGTCTCCCGATTTGAGAATACGACGGTAATTTGCATATTTCTAGAGTTAGGCTTAAAAACATGGCGTTAGAGGGTGAAACATCAAAACAGCCCCCGAACGGTGCCGTGGGTGGCACCAACACCTCCCACGTGACCAATGTAACTCGTAGGAACTGACCCCGCAGCCGCGGGTCTCCCGATTTGAGAGTAAGACGGTAATTTGCCTATTTCTAGACTTAGGCTTAAAAACATGACGTTAGGTGGTGAAAACTTAAAACAGCCCTCGAACGTCCCCGTGGGTGGCACCAACACCTCCCACGGGAACAATGTAACTCGTATTAAGTGACCCCACAACCGCGGGTCTCCCGATTTGAGAGTACGACGATAATTTGCATATTTCTAGACTTAGGCTTAAAAACATGACGTTAGAGGGTGAAAACTTGAAACAGCCCCCGAACGGTCCCGTGGGTGGTACCAACACCTCCCATGGGACCAGTGTAACTCGTAGGAACTGACCCCGCAGCCGCGGGTCTCCCGATTTGAGAGTAAGACGGTAATTTGCATATTTCTAGACTTAGGCTTAAAAACATGACGTTAGAGGGTGAAAACTTAAAACAACCATCGAACGTCCCCGTGGGTGGCACCAACACCTCCCACGGGACCAGTGTAACGCGTAGGAACTGACCCGCAGCCGCGGGTCTCCCGATTATTACATACGACGATAATTTGCATATTTCTAGACTTAGGCTTAAAAACATGGCGTTAGAGGTTGAAAACTCGAAACAACTCCCGAACGGCCCCGTGGGTGGCACCAACACCTCCCACGGGACCAATGCAACTCGTAAGAACTGACCCCTAGCCGGGGGTCTCCCGATTTGAGAATACGACGGTAATTTGCATATTTCTAGTCTTAGGCTTAAAAACATGGCGTTAGAGGGTGGAGAATCGAAAAAGCCCCCGAACGACCCTGTGGGTGGCACCAACACCTCCCACGGGACCAATGTAACTCGAAGGAACTGACCCCGCAGCCGCGGGTCTCCCGGTTATTAAAGTACGACGGTAATTTGCATATTTCTAGACTTAGGCTTAAAAACATGGCGTTAGAGGGTGAAAACTCGAAACAGCCCCCGAACGGCCCCGTGGGTGGCACCAACACCTCCCACGGGACCAATGTAACTCGTAGGAACAGACCCCGCAACCGCGGGTCTCCCAATTTGAGAATACGACGGTAATTTGCATATTTCTAGACTTAGGCTTAAAAACATGGCATTAGACGGTGAAAACTCGAAATAGCAACTGAACGGACCCGTGGGTGGCACCAACACCTCCCACGGGACCAATGTAACTCGTAGGAACTGACCCCCTAGCCGCGGGTATCCCGGTTTGAGAATACGACGGTAATTTCCATATTTCTAGACTTAGGCTTAAAAACATGCGTTAAAGGGTGAAAACTCAAAATAGCCCCCGAACGGCCCCGTGGGTGGCACCAACACCTCCCACAGGACCAATGTAACTCGTAAGAACTGACCCCGCAACCGCGGGTCTCCCTGTTTGAGAATACGATGGTTATTTGCATAGTTCTAAACTTAGGCTTAAAAACATAATGTTAGAGGGTGAAAACTCGAAACCGCTCCTAAACGGCCCCGTGAGTGGCACCAACACCTCCCACGGGACCAATGTAACTCATAGGAACTGACCCCGCAGCCGCGGGTCTCCCGGTTTGAGAATACGACGGTAATTTTCATATTACCAGACTTACGCTTAAAAACATGGCGTTAGAGGGTGAAAACTCGAAACCGCCCCCGAACGGCCCCGTGGGTGGCACCATCACCTCCCACGGGACCAATGTAACTCGTAGGAACAGACCCCGCAGCCGCGGGACTCCCGATTTAAGAGTACGACGGTATTTTTTGTCTATTTCTAGACTTCGAGGTAACATGGCGTTAGCGGGTGAAAACTCGAAACAGCCCCCGAACGGCCCCTTGGGTGGTACCAACACCTCCCACGGGACCAATGTAACTCATAGGAACTGAACCCGCAGCCGCGGGTCAGCCTGTTTTGGAATACGACGGTAATTTTCATATTTCCATACTTAGGCTTTAAAACATGGCGTTAGAGGGTGAAAAATCGAAACCGCCCCCGAACGACCCCGTGGGTGGCACCAACACCTCCCACGGGACCAATGTAACTCGTAGGAACTGACCCCGCAGCCGCGGGTCTCCCGGTTTGAGAATACGACGGTAATTTTCATATTACCAGACTTACGCTTAAAAACATGGCGTTAGAGGGTGAAAACTCGAAACCGCCCCCGAACGGCCCCGTGGGTGGCACCATCACCTCCCACGGGACCAATGTAACTCGTAGGAACAGACCCCGCAGCCGCGGGACTCCCGATTTAAGAGTACGACGGTATTTTTTGTCTATTTCTAGACTTCGAGGTAACATGGCGTTAGCGGGTGAAAACTCGAAACAGCCCCCGAACGGCCCCTTGGGTGGTACCAACACCTCCCACGGGACCAATGTAACTCATAGGAACTGAACCCGCAGCCGCGGGTCAGCCTGTTTTGGAATACGACGGTAATTTTCATATTTCCATACTTAGGCTTTAAAACATGGCGTTAGAGGGTGAAAAATCGAAACCGCCCCCGAACGGCCCCGTGAGTGGCACCAACACCTCCCACGGGACCAATGTAACTCGTAGGAACTTAGCCCCTAGCCGCGGGTCTCCCGGTTTGAGAATACGACGGTAATTTGCATATTTCTAGACTTAGGCTTAAAAACATGGCATTAAAGGGTGAAAACTCGAAACAGCCCCCGAACGGCGCCGTGGGTGGCACCAACACCTCCCACGGGACCAATGTAACTCGTAGGAACTGACCCCGCAGCCGCGGGTCTCCCGGTTATTAAACTACGACGGTAATTTTCATATTTCTAGACTTAGGCTTAAAAACATGGCATTAGAGGGTAAAAACTCGAAACAGCCCCCGAACGGCCCCGTGGGTGGCACCAACACCTCCCACGGGACCAATGTAACTCGTAGGAACTGACCCCCTAGCCGCGGGTATCCCGATTTGAGAATACGATGGTAATTTCCATATTTCTAGACTTAGGCTTAAAAACATGGCGTTAGAGGGTGAAAACTCAAAACAGCCCCGAACGGCCCCGTGGGTGGCACCAACACCTCCCACGGGACCAATGTAACTCGTAAGAACTGACCCCGCAACCACGGGTCTCCCTGTTTGAGAATACGATGGTAATTTGCATAGTTCTAGACTTAGGCTTAAAAACATGATGTTAGAGGGTGAAAACTCAAAACAGCTCCTAAACGGCCCCGTGAGTGGCACCAACACCTCCCACGGGACCAATGTAACACGTAGGAACTGACCCCGCAGCCGCGGGTCTCCCGGTTTGAGAATACGACGGTAATTTTCATATTTCCAGACTTAGGCTTAAAAACATGGCGTTAGAGGGTGAAAACTCGAAACCGCCCCCGAATCGCCCCGTGGGTGGCACCATCACCTCCCACGGGACCGATGTAACTCGTAGGAACAGACTCTGCATCCGCAGGTCTCCCGGTCTGAGAGTACGATGGTAATTTGCATATTTCTAGACTTAGGCTTAAAAACATGGCGTTAGAGGGTTGAATTTCGAAACACCTCCCGAACGGCCCCGTGGGTGGCACCAACACCTCCCACGGGACCAATATAACTCGTAAGAACTGACCCCGCAGCCACGGGACTCCCGATTTGAGAGTACGATGGTATTTTTCCTATTTCTAGACTTCAAGGTAACATGGCGTTAGCGGGTGAAAACTAGAAACAACCCCCGAACGGCCCCTTGGGTGGTACCAACACCTCCCACGGGACCAATGTAACTCGTAGGAACTGAACCCGCAGCCGCGGGTCATCCAGTTTGAGAATACGACGGTAATTTGCATATTTCAAGTCTTAGGCTTAAAAACATGGCGTTAGAGGCTGAAAACACGAAATAGCCCCCGAACGACACCATGGGTGGCACCAACCCCTCCCACGGGACCAATGTAACTCGTAGTAACAGTCCCCGCAGCTGCGGGTCTCCCGGTTATTAAAGTACGACGGTAATTTTCATATTTCTAGACTTAGCCTTAAAAACATGGCGTTTGAGGGTGAAAACTCGAAACAGCCCCGTGGGTGGCACCAACACCTCCCACGGGACCAATGTAACTCGTAGGTACTGACCCCCTAGCTGCGGGTCTCCTGGTTTGAGAATACGATGGTAATTTGCATATTTCTAGACTTAGGCTTAAAAACATGGCGTTAAAGGGTGAAAACTCGAAACATCCCCCGAACGGCGCCGGGGGTGGCACCAACACCTCCCACGGGACCAATGTACCTCGTAGGAACAGACCCCGCAGCCGCGGGTCTCCCGATTTGAGAGTACGACTGTAATTTGCATATTTCTAGACTTAGGCTTAAAAACATGGCGTTAGAGGGTGAAAAATCGAAACAGCCCCCGAACGACCCTGTGGGTGGCACCAACACCTCCCACGGGACCAATGTAACTCACAGGAACTGACCGCGCAGCCGCGGGTCTCCCGGTTATTAAAGTACGATGGTAATTTGTATATTTCTAGACTTAGGCATAAAAACATGGCGTTAGAGGGTGAAAACTCGAAACAGCCCCCGAACGGCCCCGTGGGTGGCACCAACACCTCCCACGGGACCAATGTAACTCGTAAGAACTGACCCCCTAGCCGCGGGTCTCCCAGTTTGAGAATACGATGGTAATTTCCATATTTCAAGACTTAGGCTTAAAAACATGGCGTTAGAGGGTGAAAACTCAAAATAGCCCCCGAACGGCCCCGTGGGTGGCACCAACACCTCCCACGGGACCAATGTAACTCGTAGGAACTGACCCCGCATCTGCGGGTCTCCCGGTTTGAGAATACAACGGTAACTTTCATATTTCCAGACTTAGGCTTAAAAACATGGCGTTAGAGGGTGAAAACTCAAAACCGCCCCCGAACGGCCCCGTGGGTGGCACCATCAAGTCCCACGGGACCAATGTAACTCGTAGGAACCGACCCCGCTACTGCGGGTCTCCTGGTCTGAGAGTACAACGATAATTTGCATATTTCTAGACTTAGGCTTAAAAACATGGCGTTAGAGGGTTGAAACTCGAAACACCCCCCGAACGGCCCCGTGGGTGGCACCAACACCTCCCACGGGACCAATGTAACTCGTAAGAACTGACCACGCAGCCGCGGGACTCCCGATTTGAGAGTACGACGGTATTTTGCCTATTTCTAGACTTCGAGGTAACATGGCGTTAGCGGGTGAAAACTCGAAACAGCCCCCGAACGGCCGTGTGGGTGGTACCAACACCTCCCACGGGACCAATGTAACTCGTAGGAACAGACCCCGCAGCCGCGGGTCTCCCAATTTGAGAGTACGACGGTAATTTTCATATTTCTAGACGTAGGCTTAAAAACATGGCGTTAGAGGGTGAAAAATCGAAACAGCCCCCGAACGACCCCGTGGGTGGCACCAACACCTCCCACGGGACCAATGTAACTCGTAGGAACTGACCCCGCAGCCGCGGGTCTCCCGGTTATTAAAGTACGATGGTAATTTGCATGTTTCTAGACTTAGGCTTAAAAACATGGCATTAGAGGGTGAAAACTTGAAACAGCCCCCGAACGGCCCCGTGGGTGGCACCAACACATCCCACGGGACCAATGTAACTTGTAGGAACTGACCCCCTAGCCACGGGTCTCCCGGTTGAAGAATACGACGCTAATTTCCATATTTTCAGACTTAGGCTTAAAAACATGGCGTTAAAGGGTGAAAACTCGAAACCGCCTCCGAACGGCCCCGTGGGTGGCACCATCACCTCCCACGGGTCCAATGTAACTCGTAGGAACAGACCCCGCAGTCGCGGGTCTCCCGGTCTGAGAGTACGACGGTAATTTGCATATTTCTAGACTTAGGCTTAAAAACATGGCGTTAGAGGGTTGAAAGTCGAAACACCCTCCAAACGGCCCCGTGGGTGGCACCAACACCTCCCACGGGACCAATGTAACTCGTAAGAACTGACCACGCAGCCGCGGGACTCCCGATTTGAGAGTACGACGGTATTTTGCCTATTTCTAGACTTCGAGGTAACATGGCGTTAGCGGGTGAAAACTCGAAACAGCCCCCGAACGGCCGTGTGGGTGGTACCAACACCTCCCACGGGACCAATGTAACTCGTAGGAACTGAAACCGCAGCCGCGGGTCAGCCTGTTTGAGAATACGACGGTAATTTTGCATATTTCAAGACTTAGGCTTAAAAACATGGCGTTAGAGGGTGAAAACTCGAAACAGCACCCGAACGGCCCCGTGGGTGGCACCAACACCTCCCACGGGACCAATGTAACTCGTAGGAACTGACCCCCTAGCCGCGGGTCTCCCGGTTTGAGAATAAGACGGTAATTTGCATATATTCTAGACTTAGGCTTAAAAACTTGGCGTTAGAGGGTGAAAAGTCAATACAGCCCCCGAACAGCCCTGTGGGTGGCACTAACAGCTCCCACGGGACCAATGTAACTCGTAGGAACTGACCTCACAATCGCGGGTCTCCCAATTTGAGAGTACGGCGGTATTTTGCCTATTTCTAGACTTCGAGGTAACATGGCGTTAGCGGGTGAAACTCGAAACAGCCCCCGAACGGCCCCTTGGGTGGTCCCAACACCTCCCACGGGACCAATGTAACTCGTTGGAACTGAACCCGCAGCTGCGGGTCAGCCTGTTTGAGAATACGACGGTAATTTACATATTTCAAGACTTAGGATTAAAAACATGGCGTTAGAGGGTGAAAACACGAAACAGCCCCCGAACGACACCATGGGTGGCACCAACACCTCCTAGGGGACCAATGTAACTCGTAGAAACTGTCCCCGCAGCCGCAGGTCTCCCGGTTATTAAAGTACGACGGTAATTTGCATATTTCTAGACTTAGGCTTAAAAACATGGCGTTAGAGGGTGAAAACTCGAAACAGCCCCCGAACGGCCCCGTGGGTGGAACCAACACCTCCCACGGGACCAATATAACTCGTAGGAACTGACCCCCTAGCCGCGGGTCTCCCGGTTTGAGAATACGACGGTAATTTTCATATTTCCGGACTTAGGCTTAAAAACATGGCGTTAGAGGGTGAAAACTCGAAACCGCCCCCGAACGGCCCCGTGGGTGGCACTAACACCTCCCTCGGGACCAATGTAACTTGTAAGAACTGACCCCACAGCCGCGGGACTCCCGATTTGAGAGTACGACGGTATTTTGCATATTTCTAGACTTCGAGGTAACATGGCGTTAGCGGGTGAAAACTCGAAACAACCCCCGAACGGCCCCGTGGGTGGTACCAACACCTCCCACGGGACCAATGTAACTCGTAGGAACTGAACCCGCAGCCGCGGGTTAGCCTGTTTGAGAATACGACGGTAATTTGCACATTTCAAGACTTAGGCTTAAAAATATGGCGCTAGAGGGTGAAAACACGAAACAGACCCCGAACGACACCATGGGTGGTACCAACACCTCCCACGGGACCAATGTAACTAGTAGGAACTGTCCCCGCAGCCGCGGGTCTCCCGGTTATTAAACTACGACGGTAATTTGCATATTTCTAGACTTAGGCTTAAAAACATGGCGTTAGAGGGTGAAAACACGAAACAGACCCCGAACGACACCATGGGTGGTACCAACACCTCCCACGGGACCAATGTAACTAGTAGGAACTGTCCCCGCAGCCGCGGGTCTCCCGGTTATTAAACTACGACGATAATTTGCATATTTCTAGACTTAGGCTTAAAAACATGGCGTTAGAGGGTGAAAACTCGAAACAGCCCGCGAACGGCCCCATGGGTGGCACCAACACCTCCCACGGGACCAATATAACTCATAGGAACTGACCCCCCTAGCCGCGGGTCTCCCGGTTTGAGAATACGACGGTAATTTGCATATTTCTAGACTTAGGCTTTAAAACATGGCGTTAAAGGGTGAAAATTCGAAACAGCCCCCGAACGGCTCCGTGGGTGGCACCAACACCTCCCACGGGTCCAATGAAACTCGTAGGAACAGACCCCGCATTCGCGGGTCTCCCGATTTGAGAGTACGATGGTAATTTGCATATTTCTAGACATAGGCTTAAAAACATGGCGTTAGAGGGTGAAAAATCGAAACAGCCCCAGAACGACCCCGTGGGTGGCACCAACACCTCCCACGGGACCAATGTAACTCGTAGGAACAGACCCCCTAGCCGCGGGTCTCCCGGTTTGAGAATACGATGGTAATTTCTATATTTCTAGACTTAGGCTTAAAAACATGGCGTTAGAGGGTGAAAACTCAAAACAGCCCCCGAACGGCCCCGTGGGTGGCACCAACACCTCCCATGGGACCAATGTAACTCGTAGGAACTGACCCCGCAATCGCGGGTCTCCCTGTTTGAGAATAAGATGGTAATTTACATAGTTCTAGACTTAGGTTTAAAATAATGATGTTAGAGGGTGAAAACTCGAAACAGCTCCTGAACGACCCCGTGGGTGGCACCAACACAAACCACGGGACCAATGTAACTCGTACGAACTGACCCCGCAGCCGCGAGTCTCTCGATTTGAGAATTCGACGGTAATTTTTGTATTTCTAGACCTAGGCTTAAAAACATGGCGTTAGAGGGTGAAAACTCGAAACCGCCCCCGAACGACCCCGTGGGTGGCACCAACACCTCCCACGGGCCAATGTAACTCGTAGGAACAGACCCCCCAGCCGCGGGTGTCCCGGTCTGAGAGTACGATGGTAATTTGAATATTTCTAGACTTAGGCTTAAAAACATGGCGTTAGAGGGTTAAAAATCGAAACAGCCCCCGAACGGCCCCGTGGGTGGCACCAACACCTCCCACGGGACCAATGTAACTCGTAGGAACTGACCCCGCATCCGCGGGTCTCCCGGTTATTAAAGCACGACGGTAATTTGCATATTTCTAGACTTAGGTTTAAAAACATGGCATTAGAGGGTGAAAACTCGAAACAGCCCCCGAAAGGCCCCGTGGGTGGCACCAACACCTCCCACGGGACCAATGTAACTCGTAGGAACTGACCCCCTAGCCGCGGGTATCCCGGTTTGAGAATACGAAGGTAATTTTCATATTTCTAGACTTAGGCTTAACAACATGGCGTTAGAGGGTGAAAACTCAAAACAGCCCCCGAACGGCCCCGTGGGTGGCACCAACACCTCCCACAGGACCAATGTAACTCGTAAGAACTCACCCCGCAACTGCGGGTCTCCCTGTTTGAGAATACGATGGTAATTTGCATAGTTCTAGACTTAGGCTTAAAAACATGATGTTAGAGGGTGAAAACTCGAAACAGCTCCTGAACGTCCCCGTGAGTGGCACCAACACCTCCCATGGGACCAATGTAACTCGTAGGAACTGACCCCGCAGCCGCGGGTCTTCCGGTTTGAGAATACGATGGTAATTTTCATATTTTCATACTTAGGCTTAAAAACATGGCGTTAGAGGGTGAAAACTCGAAACCGCCTCCGAACGGCCCCGTGGGTGGCACCATCACCTCCCACGGGACCAATGTAACTCGTAGGAACAGACCCCGCAGTCGCGGGTCTCCCGGTCTGAGAGTACGACGGTAATTTGCATATTTCTAGACTTAGGCTTAAAAACATGGCGTTAGAGGGTTGAAAGTCAAAACACCCTCCGAACGGCCCCGTGGGTGGCACCAACACCTCCCACGGGACCAATGTAACTCGTAAGAACTGACCCCGCAGCCGCGGGACTCCCAATTTGAGAGTACGACGGTATTTTGACTATTTCTAGACTTTGAGGTAACATGGCGTTAGAGGATGAAAACTCGAAACATCCCCCGAACGGCCCCGTGGGTGGTACCAACACCTCCCACGGGACCAATGTAACTCGTAGGAACTGAAACCGCAGCCGCGGGTCAGCCAGTTTGAGAATATGACGGTAATTTGCATATTTCGAGACTTAGGCTTAAAAATATGGCGTTAGAGGGTGAAAACACGAAACAGCCCCTGAACGACACCATGGGTGACACCAACACCTCCCACGGGACCAATGTAACTCGTAGGAACTGACCCCCTAGCCACGGGTATCCCGATTTGAGAATACGATGGTAATTTCCATATTTCTAGACTAAGGCTTAAAAACATGGCGTTAGAGGGTGAAAACTCAAAACAGCCCCCGAACGGCCCCGTGGGTGGCACCAACACCTCCCACGGGACCAATGTAACTCGTAAGAACTGACCCCGCAACCGCGAGTCTCCCTGTTTGAGAATACGATGGTAATTTGCATAGTTCTAGACTCAGGCTTAAAAACATGGCGTTAGAGGGTGAAAACTCGAAACAGCCCTCGAACGGCCCCGTGGATGGCACCAACACCTCCCACGGGACCAATGTAACTCGTAGGAACTGACCCCCTAGCTGCGGGTCTCCCGGTTTGAGAATATGACGGTAATTTGCATATTTCTAGACTTAGGCTTAAAAACATGGCGTTGAAGGGTGAAAACTCGAAACAGCCCCCGAACGACCCCGTGGGTGGCACCAACACCTCCCACGGGACCAATGTAACTCGTAGGAACTGACCCCGCAGCCGCGGGTCTCCCGGTTATTAAAGTATGACGGTAATTTGCATATTTCTAGACTTAGGCTTAAAAACATGGCGTTAGAGGGTGAAAACTCGAAACAGCCCCCGAACGACCCCGTGGGTGGCACCAACACCTCCCACGGGACCAATGTAACTCGTAGGAACTGACCCCCTAGCCGCGGGTCTCCCGGTTGAAGAATACGACGCTAATTTCCATATTTCTAGACTTAGGCTTAAAAACATGGCGTTAGAGGGTGAAAACTCAAAACAGCTCCTGAACGGCCCCGTGGGTGGCACCAACACCTCCCACGGGACCAATGTAACTCGTAGGAACGGACCCCGCAGCCGCGGGTCTCTCGGTTTGAGAATACGACGGTAATTTTCATATTTCTAGACTTAGGTTTAAAAACATGGCGTTAGAGGGTGAAAACTCGAAACCGCCCCCGAACGGCCCCGTGGGTGGCACCAACACCTCCCACGGGACCAATGTAACTCGTAGGAACAGACCCCCCAGCTGCGGGTCTCCCGGTCTGAGAGTACGACGGTAATTTTCATATTTCTAGACTTAGGCTTAAAAACATGGCGTTAAAGGGTGAAAAATCGAAACAGCCCCCGAACGACCCCGAGGGTGGCACCAACACCTCCCACGGGACCAATGTAACTCGTAGGAACTGACCCCGCAGCCGCGGGTCTCCCGGTTATTAAAGTACGATGGTAATTTGCAAGTTTCTAGACTTAGGCTTAAAAACATGGCATTAGAGGGTGAAAACTCAAAACAGCCCCCGAACGGCCCCGTGGGTTGCACCAACATCTCCCACGGGACCAATGTAACTCCTAGGAACTGACCCCGCAACCGCGGGTCTCCCTGTTTAAGAATACGATGGTAATTTACATAGTTCTAGACTTAGGCTTAAAAACAAGATGTTCGAGGGTGAAAACTCGAAACAGCTCATGAACGGCCCCGTGGGTGGCACCAACACCTCCCACGGGACCAATGTAACTCATAGGAACGGACCCCGCAGCCGCGGGTCTCTCGGTTTGAGAATACGACGGTAGTTTTCATATTTCTAGACTTAGGCTTAAAAACATGGCGTTAGAGGGTGAAAACTCGAAACCGCCCACGAACGGCCCCGTGGGTGGCACCAACACCTCCCACGGGACCAATGTAACTCGTAGGAATAGACCCCCCAGCTGCGGGTCTCCCGGTCTGAGAGTACGACGGTAATTTGCATATTTCTAGACTTAGGCTTAAAAACATGGCGTTAGAGGGTGAAAAATCGAAACAGCCCCAGAACGACCCCGTGGGTGGCACCAACACCTCCCACGGGACCAATGTAACTCGTAGGAACTAACCCCGCAGCCGCGGGTCTCCCGGTTATTAAAGTATGATGGTAATTTGCATATTTCTAGACTTAGGCTTAAAAACATGGCGTTAGAGAGTGAAAAGTCAAAACCGCCCCCGAACGGCCCCGTAGGTGGCACCAACACATCCCACGGGACCAATGTAACTCGTAGGAATAGACCCCCCAGCTGCGGGTCTCCCGGTCTCAGAGTACGACGGTAATTTGCATATTTCTAGACTTAGGCTTAAAAACATGGCGTTAGAGGGTGGAAAATCAAAACCGCCCCCGAACGACCCCGTGGGTGGCACCAACACCTCCCACGGGACCAATGTAACTCGTAGGAACTGACCCCGCAGCCGCGGGTCTCCCGGTTATTAAAGTACGACGGTAATTTGCATATTTCTAGACTTAGGCTTAAAAACATGGCGTTAGAGGGTGAAAACTCGAAACAGCCCCCGAACGACCCCGTGGGTGGCACCAACACCTCCCATGGGACCAATGTAACTCGTAGGAACTGACCCCCTAGCCGCGGGTCTCCTGGTTTAAGAATACGACGCTAATTTCCATATTTCTAGACTTAGGCTTAAAAACATGGCGTTAGAGGGTGAAAACTCAAAACAGCCCCCGAATGGCCCCGTGGGTGGCACCAACACCTCCCACGGGACCAATGTAACTCGTAGGAACTGACCCCGCAACCGCGGGTCTCCCTGTTTGAGAATACGATGGTAATTCACATAGTTCTAGACTTAGGCTAAAAAACATGATGTTAGAGGGTGAAAACTCGAAACAGCTCCTGAACGGCCCCGTGGGTGGCACCAACACCTCCCACGGGACCAATGTAACTCGTAGGAACGGACCCCGCAGCCGTGGGTCTCTCGGTTTGAGAATACGACGGTAATTTTCGTATTTCTAGACTTAAGCTTAAAAACATGGCATTAGAGGGAGAAAACTCGAAACCGCCCCCGAACGGCCCCGTGGGTGGCACCAACACCTCCCACGGGACCAATGTAACTCGTAGGAACAGACCCCCCAGCTGCGGGTCTCCCGGTCTGAGAGTACGACGGTAATTTTCATATTTCTAGACGTAGGCTTAAAAACATGGCGTTAGAGGGTGAAAAATCGAAACAGCCCCCGAACGACCCCGTGGGTGGCACCAACACCTCCCACGGGACCAATGTAACTCGTAGGAACTGACCCCGCAGCCGCGGGTCTCCCGGTTATTAAAGTACGATGGTAATTTGCATGTTTCTAGACTTAGGCTTAAAAACATGGCATTAGAGGGTGAAAACTTGAAACAGCCCCCGAACGGCCCCGTGGGTGGCACCAACACATCCCACGGGACCAATGTAACTTGTAGGAACTGACCCCCTAGCCACGGGTCTCCCGGTTGAAGAATACGACGCTAATTTCCATATTCCTAGACTTAGGCTTAAAAACATGGCGTTAGAGGGTGAAAACTCAAAACAGCTCCTGAACGGCCCCGTGGGTGGCACCAACACCTCCCACGGGACCAATGTAACTCCTAGGAACTGACCCCGCAACCGCGGGTTTCCCTGTTTGAGAATACGATGGTAATTTACATAGTTCTAGACTTAGGCTTAAAAACATGATGTTAGAGGGTGAAAACTCGAAACAGCTCCTGAACGGCCCCGTGGGTGGCACCAACACCTCCCACGGGACCAATGTAACTCGTAGGAACGGACCCCGCAGCCGCGGGTCTCTCGGTTTGAGAATACGACGGTAGTTTTCATATTTCTAGACTTAGGCTTAAAAACATGGCGTTAGAGGGTGAAAAATCGAAACAGCCCCCGAACGACCCCGTGGGTGGGACCAACACCTCCCACGGGACCAATGTAACTCGTAGGAACTAACCCCGCAGCCGCGGGTCTCCCGGTTATTAAAGTATGATGGTAATTTGCATATTTCTAGACTTAGGCTTAAAAACATGGCGTTAGAGGGTGAAAACTCGAAACCGCCCCCGAACGGCCCCGTGGGTGGCACCAACACCTCCCACGGGACCAATGTAACTCGTAGGAATAGACCCTCCAGCTGCGGGTCTCCCGGTCTGAGAGTACGACGGTAATTTGCATATTTCTAGACTTAGGCTTAAAAACATGGCGTTAGAGGGTGAAAAATCGAAACAGCCCCCGAACGACTCCGTGGGTGGCACCAACACCTCCCACGGGACCAATGTAACTCGTAGGAACTGACCCCGCAGCCGCGGGTCTCCCGGTTATTAAAGTACGATGGTAATTTTCATATTTCTAGACTTAGGCTTAAAAACATGGCGTTAGAGGGTGAAAACTCGAAACAGACCCCGAACGGCCCCGTGGGTGGCACCAACACCTCCCACGGGACCAATGTAACTCGTAGGAACAGACCCCGCAGCCGCGGGTCTCCCGGTTTGAGAGTACGACGGTAATTTGCATATTTCTAGACTTAGGCTTAAAAACATGGCGTTAGAGGGTGAAAACTCGAAACAGCCCCCGAACGGCCCCGTGGGTGGCACCAACACCTCCCACGGGACCAATGTAACTCGTAAGAACTCACCCCGCAACCGCGGGTCTCCCTGTTTGAGAATACGATGGTAATTTGCATAGTTCTAGACTTAGGCTTAAAAACATGATGTTAGAGGGTGAAAACTCGAAACAGCTCCTGAACGGCCCCGTGGGTGGCACCAACACCTCCCACGGGACCAATGTAACTCGTAGGAACGGACCCCGCAGCCGCGGGTCTCTCGGTTTGAGAATACGACGGTAATTTTCGTATTTCTAGACTTAGGCTTAAAAACATGGCGTTAGAGGGAGAAAACTCGAAACCGCCCCCGAACGGCCCCGCGGGTGGCACCAACACCTCCCACGGGACCAATGTAACTCGTAGGAACAGACCGCGCAGCCGCGGGTCTCCCGGTCAGAGAATACGACGGTAATTTGCATATTTCTAGACTTAGGCTTAAAAACATGGCGTTAGATGGTTGAAACTCGAAACACCCCCCGAACGTCCCCATGGGTGGCACCAACACCTCCCACGAGACCAATGTAACTCGTAAGAACTGACCCCGCAGCCGCGGGACTCCCGATTTGAGAGTACAACGGTATTTTGCCTATTTCTAGACTTCTGCATAAACATCGCGTTAGCGAGTGAAACTCGAAACAGCCCCCGAACGTCACCGTGGGTGGTACCAACACCTCCCACGGGACCAATATAACTCGTAGGAACTGAACCCGCAGCTGCAGGTCTCCCGGTTTGAGAATACGACGGTAATTTGCATATTTCTAGACTTAAGCTTAAAAACATGGCGTTAGAGGGTAAAAACTCGAAACAGCCCCCGAACGGCCCCGTGGGTGGCACCAACACCTCCCACGGGACCAATGTAACTCGTAAGAACTCACCCCGCAACCGCGGGTCTCCCTGTTTGAGAATACGATGGTAATTTGCATAGTTCTAGACTTAGGCTTAAAAACATGATGTTAGAGGGAGAAAACTCGGAACAGCTCCTGAACGGCACCGTGGGTGGCACCAACACCTCCCACGGGACCAATGTAACTCGTAGGAACTGACCCCACAGCCGCGGGTCTCCCGGTTTGAGAATACGACGATAATTTTCAAATTTCCAAACTTAGGCTTAAAAACATGACGTTAGAGGGTGAAAATTCGAAACCGCCCCCGAACGGCCCCGTGGGTGGCACCATCACCTCCCACGGGACCAATGTAACTCGTAGGTACATACCCCGCAGCCGCGGGTCTCCCTGTCTGAGAGTTCGACGGTAATTTGCATATTTCTAGACTTAGGCTTAAAAACATGGCGTTAGAGGGTTAAAACTCGAAATACCCCCCGAACGGCCCCGTGGGTGCCACCATCACCTCCCACGGGACCAATGTAACTCGTAAGAACTGAACCCGAAGCCGCGGGAGTCCCGATTTGAGAGTACGACGGTATTATGCCTATTCTAGACTTCGAGGTAACATTGCGTTAGCGGGTGAAAACTCGATAGAACCCCCGAACGGCCCCGTGGGTGGTACCAACACCTCCCACGGGACCAATGTAACACGTAGGAACTGAAACCGCATCCGCGGGTCAGCCTGTTTGAGAAAACGACGGGAATATCCATATTTCAAGACTTAGGCTTAAAAACATGGCGTTAGAGGGTGAAAACACGAAACAGCCCCCGAACGACACAATGGGTGGCACCAACACCTCCCACGGGACCAATGTAAGTCGTAGGAACTGTCCCCGTAGCCGCGGGTCTCCCGGTTATTAAAGTACGACGGTAATTTGCATATTTCTCGACTTAGGCTTAAAAACATGGCGTTAGAGGGTGAAAACTCGAAACAGCCCCCGAACGGCCCCGTGGGTGGCACCAACACCTCCCACGGGACCAATGTAACTCGTAGGAACAGACACTGTAATCGCGGGTCTCCCTGTTTGAGAATACGATGGTAATTTGCATAGTTATAGACTTAGGTTTAAAACATGATGTTAGAGGGTGAAAACTCGAAACAGCTCCTGAACGGCCCCGTGGGTGGCACCAACACCTCCCACGGGACCAATTTAACTCGTAGGAACTGACCCCGCAGCCGCGAGTCTCCCTGTTTGAAAATACGACGGTAATTTTCATTTTTCTAGACTTAAGCTTAAAAACACGGCGTTAGAGGGTGAAAAATCGAAACAGCCCCCGAACGACCCCGTGGGTGGCACTACACCTCCCACGGGACCAATGTAACTCGTAGGAACTAACCCCGCAGCCGCGGGTCTCCCGATTATTAAAGTACGACGGTAATTTGCATATTTCTAGAGTTAGGCTTAAAAAGATGGCGTTAGAGGGTCAAACCTCGAAACATCCCCCGAACTGCCCCGTGGGTGGCACCAACACCTCCCACGGGACCAATGTAACTCGTAGGAACTGACCCCCTAGCCGCGGGTTTCCCGGTTTGAGAATACGACGGTAATTTGCATATTTCTAGACTTAGGCTTAAAAACATGGCGTTAGAGGGTGAAAACTCAAAACAGCCAACGAACGGCCCCGTGGGTGGAACCAACACCTCCCACGGGACCAATGTAACTCGTAGGAACAGACCGCGCAGCCGCGGGTCTCCCGGTCAGAGAATACGACGATAATTTGCATATTTCTAGACTTAGGCTTAAAAACATGGCGTTAGAGGGTTGAAACTCGAAAAACCCCCCGAACGTCCCCATGGGTGGCACCAACACCTCCCACGAGACCAATGTAACTCGTAAGAACTGACCCCGCAGCCGCGGGACTCCCGATTTGAGAGTACAACGGTATTTTGCCTATTTCTAGACTTCGGCATAAACATCGCGTTAGCGAGTGAAAACTCGAAACAGCCCCCGAACGTCACCGTGGGTGGTACCAACACCTCCCACGGGACCAATGTAACTCGTAGGAACTGAACCCGCAGCTGCAGGTCTCCCGGTTTGAGAATACGACGGTAATTTGCATATTTCTAGACTTAGGCTTAAAAACATGGCGTTAGAAGGGGAAAACTCGAAACAGCCCCCGAACGACCCCATGGGTGGCACCAACACCTCCCACGATACCAATGTAACTCGTAGGAACTGTCCCCACAGCCGCGGGTCTCTCCGTTATTAAAGTACGACGGTAATTTGCATATTTATAGACTTAGGCTTAAAAACATGGCGTTAGAGGGTAAAAACTCGAAACAGCCCCCGAACGGCCCCGTGGGTGGCACCAACAACTCCCACGGGACCAATGTAACTCGTAGGAACTGACCCCTTAGCCGCGGGTCTCCCGGTTTGAGAATACGACGGTAATTTGCATATTTCTAAACTTAGGCTTAAAAACATGGCGTTAGAGGGTTAAAACTCGAAACAATCCCCGAACGGCCCCTTGGGTGGCACCAACACCTCCCACGGGACCTATGTAACTCGTAGTAACTGACCCCGCAGCCGCGGGTCTCCCGGTTTGAGAATACGACGGTAATTTTCATATTTCTAGACATAGGCTTAAAAACATGGCGTTAAAGGGTTAAAACTCGAAACAGCCCCCGAACGGCGCTATGGGTGGCACCAACACCTCCCACGGGACCATTGTAACTCGTAGGAACTGTCCCCGTAGCCGCGGGTCTCCCGGTTATTAAAGTACGATGGTAATATGCATATTTCTAGACTTAGGTTTAAAAACATGGCGTTAGAGGGTGAAAACTCGAAAACAGCCCCCGAACGGCCTCGTGGGTGGCGCTAACACCTCCCACGGGACCAATGTAACTCGTAGGAACTGACCCCCTAGCCACGGGTCTCCCGGTTTGAGAATACGACGGTAATTTGCATATTTCTAGACTTAGGCTTAAAAACATGGCATTAGAGGGTGAAAACTCGAAACAGCACCCAAACGGCCCCGTGGGTGGCACCAACGCCTCCCACGGGACCAATGTAACTCGTAGGAACTGACCCCCTTGCCGCGGGTCTCACGGTTTCAGAATACGACAGTAATTTGCATATTTCTAGAATTAGGCTTAAAAACATGGCGTTAAAGGGTGAAAACTCAAAACAGCCCCCGAACGGCGCCGTGGGTGGCACCAACACCTCCCACGGGACCAATGTAACTCGTAGGAACAGACCTCGCAGCCGCGGGTATCCCGGTTTGAGAGTACGATGGTAATTTGCATATTTCTAGACTTAGGCTTAAAAACATGGCGTTAGAGGGTGGAAACTCGAAACAGCCCCCGAACGACCCCGTGGGTGGCACCAACACCTCCCACGGGACCAATGTAACTCGTAGTTACTGACCCCCTAGCCGCGGGTCTCACGGTTTGAGAATACGACGGTAATTTTCATATTTCTAGACTTAGGCTTAAAAACATGGCGTTAAAGGGTGAAATCTCAAAACAGTCCCCGAACGGCGCCGTGGGTGGCACCAACACCTCCCACGGGACCAATGTAACTCGTAGGAACAGACCCCGCAGCCGCGGGTATCCCGGTATGAGAGTACGACGGTAATTTGCATATTTCTAGACTTAGGCTTAAAAACATGGCGTTAGGGGGTGAAAACTAGAAACAGCCCCCGAACGACCCCGCGGGTGGCACCAACAGCTCCCACGGGACCAATGTAGCTCGTAGGAACTGACCCCCTAGCCGCGGGTCTCCTGGTTTGAGAATACGAAGGTAATTTGCATATTTCTAGACTTAGACTTAAAAATATGGCGCTAGAGGGTGATAACTCGAAACAGCCCCCGAACGACCCCTGGGTGGCACCAACACCTCCCACGGGACCAATGTAACTCGTAGGAACTGACCCCGCAACCGCGGGTCTTCCTGTTTGAGAATACGATGGTAATTTGCATAGTTCTAGACTTAGGCTTAAAAACATGATGTTAGAGGGTGAAATCTCGAAAGAGCTCCTGAACGTCCCCGTGGGTTGCACCAACACCTCCCACGGGACAAATGTAACTCGTAGGAATAGACCCCCCAGCCGCGGGTCTCCCGATTTGTGAATACGACGGTAATTTTCATATTTCTAGACTTAGGCTTAAAAACATGGCGTTAGAGGGTGAAAACTCGAAACAGCCCCCGAACGGCCCCGTGGGTGGCACCAACACCTCCCACGGGACCAATGTAACTCGTAGAAACAGACCCCACAGCCGCGGGTCTCCCGATCTGAGAGTACGACGGTAATTTGCATATTTCTAGACTTAGGCTTAAAAACATGGCATTAGAGGGTTGAAACTCGAAACACCCCCCCCGAACGGCCCCGTTGTTGGCACCAACACCTCCCACGGGACCAACGTCACTCGTAAGAACTGACCCTGCAGCCGCGGGACTCCCGATTTGAGAGTACGACGGTATTTTGCCTATTTCTAGACTTCGGCTTAAACATGGCGTTAGCGGGTGAAAACTCGAAACAACCCCCGAACAGCCCCGTGAGTGGTACCAACACCTCCCACGTGACCAATGTAACTCGTAGGAACTGAACCCGCAGCCGCGGGTCTCCCGGTTTGAGAATACGACGGTAATTTGCATATTTCTAGACTTAGGCTTAAAAAGATGGCATTAGAGGGTGAAAACTCGAAACAGCCCCCGAACGGCCCCGTGGGTGGCACCAACGCCTCCCACGGGACCAATGTAACTCGTAGGAACGGACCCCCTAGCCGCGGGTCTCAAAATGACGGTAATTTGCATATTTCTACTTGGTTACTGATAATTTTAACTCATATATGCAATTTTTCAGCTTGATTAAATTTTTTTAAAACTACTTGGTTACTGATATTTTTTTTATGTATCCTATCATTTGTAGGATTTTTGCACGCGGGACAAACGAAGGAGGCAATGGTCTACAACATGAAGATTGTTTATATGTTGTGGACATTCAGGATTTTGTTTTTTGTGTTAATCCGTGCGGACTTTTATTGTTTAGTTTTATGGCCGTGCGGGCTTTTATAATTTGATTGTTGAATTCTATGGCCGTGCGGGCTTTATAATAAGTAGGTTTTACATTTAAAGGTTTTGGAATGTCAAGAAAATAGAGGAAACTCTGCCCAATTTTTTTTTTGGGTCTTTGAATTATTAAGATATTTATAAGTTTGTATATATATTTGTTTATTAACAACGTTCTCGATTCGCAGTTTGTGATTGGACCCCCAATTTTAGGTGCACTCACAGGACCCCCAATTTTAGGATTGGACAAAAAAAATACAATTTTTTTTTAAATTATAGTTAAATATTGTCATGGACTTTGTCCATGACCATTTTTATTTTTTTCGTCACGCATAACAATGGTCGCGGACTTGGGCCGCGACCATTTTTTTAATATTTTTGGTCACGGTTATTGGTCACGGCCAAAGTCCGCGACCATTTTTTTCCTTTTTTTTCATCACGGTCGTGGGTCACGGGCTTGGACCGCGATCATTTTTTTATTTGTCACGGTTGTTGGTCGCGGACTTTGACCGCAACCAATTTGTCACGGATGAGGACCGCGACCAATTTTTTTTAATTTTTTTTGTCACGGTCGTCGGTCGCGGACTTTGGCTGCGACCAATTTGTCACGATTATGGGTCACGGATGAGGACCGCGACCCATCACGGCATGGGTCACGGCCCAAGTCCGCGACCAACGACCGTGACCCCTAATGGCCGTGACCATTTTTTGATCACGGACTTGTTCCGCGACCCACGAAAATGGTCACCCCCGAAATGGTCACGGCCCAAGTCCGCGACCCACAGTTTTGGTCAGGGATTTTGACCGTGACCAATCGCCAGTTTTGGTGTAGTGATATATATATATATATATATATATATATATATATATATATATATATAGAGAGAGAGAGAGAGAGAGAGAGAGAGAGAGAGAGAGAGAGAGAGAGAGATCCAAATTGAAGAAACCATGTTATTCTCATATATTTTGATGCGAAACTATTAATTAACTTATTAAATTTTAATTTTTAACAAATCCTTTTTAATTGATAACATAACTAACCCCTTTAATATTTGTTGTGACACAGTAGAATGAAGGTAAGATTTTATTATTTTTAACTTTAAAAACTTGTTTCGGCCGAGGCAACCGTAACGAGTATAGTTAAAATTACTCTATGAACAATCCATTTCTATAAACATTTCAAGAATAACAATTCATTCTTTTAATATGGTCTCATACCTGATTTTAATTTTAGTTTCTTTCGGTAAAACCATTTTCAAAATTTGCAATTCTAAACACAATTCGTTTCCATCAATATCACAAATATTGTCAAATGTTAAAAACTCTTCTAGTTTAATACAATAACAATTTAAATTATCACCATCTAAAGATTTTAACATGTTCAAATCAAATAAAAATCCAAAAGTAAACTTATAGTTTATAAATGGTTCAAATTTGGTTCTAAATGACATAAGAGTTGATCTGTTAGATGTAAGGAGTAATTACTCTACATGATTCTTCCGGTGATTTTTTAATTCAGTCACTAGAATTCCCATCAAAATATCTTTTTCTATAAATATTAAGTTTTTTTCATGAACTGTGAGTTCTTTAATAAAATCTTTAGTTTTAATCTGTTTTAAAATACTTATTTAGTGACCCTAATAATTTTGCATTTGTTCTTCAATTTATTTGTATCTTTTTTCTTTTTCCATGGCCAGAGGGATATTTATAGCAGACATTGAAAATGGAATAAATAAGTAAAACAACCAAACAAAAACATTAAAATCAAACAAACTAATCACACAATAATATATTAAAGTGCTAAATAAGAGCAACAAATGGATTTACATATAGCAACTAAGTTGAGAGAAGCCCCAAAATGTAATTTGTAAATGTCCAAATAAAAACTTGATTGCTACAAAATAGGCACCCCAAAATGAAACATAAAAATTATTAGCAAACAAAATTTACATAATTTACAAACAAATTTTAGTGAAACAAATTATAAGTAAGTGTAAATGGTTTGAGTGAGTTTTTTATGTTTGACCTATTTTGAATCATTGATTGAGCCTTTAAATTTGATAAATTTTTTAGTCCATTGTAAGTGTAAATGGGTCTAGTTTAATTTATTTTGAGGGCTTCAATTTTGGAATTTATTATAAATGGGTCAAGTTTTAATTATTTTAGGGCCATTTTTAGGTGTTAAACTCTATTATTTTTTCTTATAACTCTTTTTACACCAAATTTTTTTTCAACCTAATTATTTTTTTTAAATTTGGGGGACTCGATTATTAAGGGGCTCTAGGTGATGGCCTAACCCGCCTATAGCCATGGTCGTCCTTAGCAGGCACCTAAATTATTTTGACTAGAAAAATTGTATTTTCCTATCTTTTCCGTTGGTCTTAATTGATCACTTGTATTATTTGGTCAAAGTATACCCCCGAATTTAAATAGTGCGATTTGACAGTTTCCCCATTAGTCATGTCTTATATTATTTTTGGTATTTAAGTTTAACGTAATATTAATTTGAGCATGATTTTCACTTATTGTAATGTATTTTTATGTTGTTTGTAACTTTTTGCAATACTTTTCTTTCACAAAACTGTCACAATTGGTGAAAATCATACTCAAATTGATAATATTTTAATGTTTAATAATCAAAGTTTGATACCCAAAGTAACATAGAGCATGATGTATATATATAAAATAGTGGTCTGGAACCATTCTAAACTTGCACGTGGCCCCTGTTTTAATTTCATTTCCTTTTACGTAGACTAAACCAATTAAAACCCATATAGCTAATCAGGTACTCCAATAGGCCATTGTGTAGGAGCCTAAAAGGCAACCCGTATAGACTGTTTAACCGTCTCTTTATTATAACCAAACATAAAAACACGCTTCCAACTTCTTCACGTTGTGAAAAAAAACCTAACATCCTCTTCTAATCTATGTATTTTTTGCAGATCTAAATATAATTTTTACAAGTGGTATTTGTCGGAGGATGGTACGCTAGAAATCAACATGGATGCTGCAGTGAAAACCTCACAAAACCCAGTAGAGGTGGAAGCTGAGTTTGTAGAGGGGCGGTGGGCAATCCTCAATGGACTTAATGCAGCCATTCAAAAGAGTCTTTATAATGTGGTGATTGAATCTAACATCCTGAAGATTATTTCCCTTATAAATTCTCATGAACCGATTGCATTCTTTGCAGCCCATCGTGAGAGCTCTAAGTGTAAGTATTTTTCAGCATATTTGTCTTGGATAAATCTTCTTAGCCTGCATTGAAACCAAATTGTTCACGTGTCAACAAGCTATAACCCATTATATCCCCAATTTATGGAGATTTTAAAAATGATTCTCTGGAGTCATACTAAAAAAATTCAAGTTCTATATGTGTTGACATTCAAGGTATATTCTCTCTCTCACTCTCTCTTATTTTAAATTTGGGATCTTTAAGGTTTTACTAAAATATGAGTAGTCTTTGGAGATTTACTCTAATTTCGAGATTTTTTTATACGCGAGTGAATATAACAATTTTCTGATACTCTCTAATTTTTCAATTTCAATTATGTTGGTATAATTTGAATTCTTTAATATTTTTCTATATTTGTCCATTTCAATCTCTCATATGATGCAACTTTACCTACTATTTTGAGATTTTTATTTGGAGAAAGAGAAAGTGAAGAAACAAAAAGTAAGAACGGGAAAATAAAACCAAAGATGAAAAAGAGGGAGAGAAAGTGTTTGAGAGGACGCAAAAAGATGAAAAAGTGGGAGAGAAAGTGTTTAAGAGATAATGAAGGAAAAAATAATTGTAGAGATAATGAGCTTAACAAAAAGGGTTCACAAAAGTATCTTTAAAATTCATAAATTCATTTGATACTTTGTAGTGCTAATACTTTTATATTTTCAGTTCTTTTCATATGGGAGCGATTATGAGTAACGAAGGGGATTGGTAGCATTGTAGGAGAAGTGTTTCGAGTTTTGTTTATCTAGATTAGTTTATGAATTTAGTTTTTTTAGATGATTTTTTAAATGTAAAATAAAATACTTTGCAGCTCTCATGAGTAATTTACTTATATTCGTTATGGCTAATAAACAAAATCTTAATGTTGATGAGCTAGCAGTAAGTGTGTTGATTTTTACTAAGTTGATATTGATTCATATAATAAAGCTTAAAAATTAAAATTAAGTAGCTTATTATACTATCTTTTTGTCTCTGTTATATATCTATGTATTTTTTTATTTGTTTGTTTATTCAGAGAGTGAAACTTATTCATACATTGAAGCTTAAAAATTAAAATAAAGTAGCCTATTATACTAGATTTTTACTAAGGTAATATTGATTCGGATATGGCTTTTGGGATTTTCAGTTTTCTGCACTCTCTCTTGAGAAGATTGTCATATACTCTCCCTCTATCTAATTTGTGTATGAATTAGCTAATATATGTAGATAATTACGATTTTGCGATCATGGATCTGTTTTTGAAAATCTATGACCATTCTGGTATCTACGGACATTATATTTTATATATTTTTGTATTTCATATCTTCACTTTTCACTCAATCATTCACCGGGATCACAATTTTTATTTTAAAGATCTAGTTGTAACAACCCGCGTAATTTTGGGGGTATTTTCAAAATAAAGAGGAATTTTTTTTTTTGAGATAAAATTATTTTTATTGCTCAAATATGTTGGTTATTATTTTTAAATGCGATTATTTCAAACGGTATCGAAATCGGAATTAAAATGGAGATTTAATTGAATTTTTATTATATAGAAGAGTCCTCAAAACATAAAACTCTCTAGCAACAAAAAAATATTTCAAAATATTGAACGGTCGATCGAGCTGAATTTTGTTATATATCTTCCTCTCGTCTTCAGCTAATTCTCTATAAAATTTCATCCAATTCCAACGGTCCGATCGTCCAAAATAAATGTTTTAGTGTTTGTATCTCATTAGAACTCTTTTTTTTAATCAAACTCTTAATCCTTTATATATCAACTAATTTGTGGCTTGGCTTTTCAAATCACTCTTTCTCAAACTTTTCAACCAGAAGAGCTCTTTAAAATTACTCCCTTTCATATACAAACCATAGCGCCAAACTTATTCAAGTTTTCAACCTTAGATTAGAAGGCTTATTTGATGTTTTCTCGAGTTTGGGCAAGAACGAGATTTGATTGTTTATGCGAGAAGAACGTGATGATGTGATTAGATTTTGAGGCTAAAATTATGTGATGATTCATGTAATGATTTTGAGGTATGGTGTTTTACACAATACGCTCCTTAATCTCACGAGTATTATTCTCGTTGTTTTCTTGTGATTATTGACTCATATTTGAATTGATAAAGTCATTTGGAAATCTGGAAATATTTGTTGGAATCTAATTTCGATTCACGTGGTATTATTTTTTGGTGTTGAGCATGTTGTCATGAATATTTTAATATGGCATCGAGGTTGGGCGCCCGCCAATATTCTTTTTTTCGGATATGCTAAAAAAATGCATAAGCGCGGTACGGTGGTGAGGCTTGGTGATTCGGTTAATGTGTTATTGAGAAATTACAATGATATAATTGCTTGTGTGATTCACATTTGATTTGAATATTTGTATTCATATTGTTACGTTTTATTCATCGCTAATATTTGTTGAGCATCTTTCCTGTCTTATTGTGTACTTCCCCATATTTTCTTTTAGTGGCAGGTTAGCGCGGATTTTGGGGAGCCATGGAGAATGATTTTTAGCGAGGATTCTTTTGGGAAGATTTTTAATACAAGAGAGAAGACTTGTATTTATTTATTTTGATATATAGAGCATTGGAGATTTGTTCATTTTAGTATCGAGACAGATAGTTGTTTTAATTCGAGAGACTTATTGTTTTATTTGAAGAGATTGAGATTAGTGGTTTATTTTCTATTGTGGGATTTTTAGATGCTCTATACCTTGTTATATTATGGAATTGATTTAGTTTTATCGATGAGTAGCGTTCCGTTCGCTCTCCCCGGGCGGGCGGGGTGTTACAGAATGATATCAGAGCTTAGGTAAACGACCACCATCGGGTCTTGAGTTTGGGATCTGTTGCGTTTTTGTGGCGCGTATTTTTGGAGATAGAATCTATAGATGATCGTTTTGTGTTAGGCATCTAGATTAGATGTGAGGAATTTATTTTTGGGAGACGAGTGTATTTTTTGAGATTGTTGGCCGGATTTTTTTAGAGTTAGGTATTCGGTGAATTTCGAGGGCGAAATTTCATTGTTAGTGGGGAAGTGTATCAACCCGGATAATTTTGGGGGTATTTTCGAAATAAAGAGGAAATTTTTTTTTGAGATAAAATTATTTTTATTGCTCAAATATGTTAGTTATTATTTTTAAAGGCGATAATTTCAAACGGTTTCGAAATCGGAATTAAAATGGAGGTTTAATTGAATTTTTATTATATAGAAGAGTCCTCAAAACATAAAACTCTCTAGCAACAAACAAATATTTCAAAATATTGAACAGTCCGATCGAACTGAATTTTGTTATGTATCTTCCTCTCGTCTTCAGCTAATTCTTTGTAAAATTTCATCCAATTCCAACGGTCCGATCGTCCAAAATAAATGTTTTAGTGTTTGTATCTAATTAGAACTCTTTTCTTAATCAAACTCTTAATCCTTTATATATCAACTAATTCGTGGCTTGGCTTTTCAAATCACTCTTTCTCAAACTTTTCAACCAGAAGAGATCTTTAAAATTAATCCCTTTCATATACAAACCATAGCGCCAAACTTATTTAAGATTTCAACCTTAGATTAGAAGGCTTATTTGGTGTTTTCTCGAGTTTGGGCAAGAACGAGATTTGATTGTTTATGCGAGAAGAACGTGATGATGTGATTAGATTTTGAGGCTAAAATTATGTGATGATTCATGTAATGATTTTGAGGTATGTTGTTTTACACAATATGCTCCTTAATCTCGCGAGTATTATTCTCGTTGTTTTCTTGTGATTATTGACTCATATTTGAATTGATAAAGTTATTTGGAAATCTGAAAATATTTGTTGGAATCTAATTTCGATTCACGTGGTATTATTTTTTGGTGTTGAGCATGTTGTCATGAAGATTTTAATATGGCACCGAGGTTCGGCACCCGCCAATATTCCTTTTTCCGGATATGCTAAAAAATGCATAGGCGTGGTACGGTGGTGAGGCTTGGTGACCCGGTTAATGTGTTATTGAGAAACTACAATGATATAATTGCTTGTGTGATTCACATTTGATTTGAATATTCGTATTCGTATTGTTACGTTTTATTCATCGCTAATATTTGTTGAGCATCTTTCCTGTCGTATTGTGTACTTCCCCATATTTTCTTTTAGTGGCAGGTTAGCGCGGATTTTGGGGGGCTATGGAGATTGATTTTTAGCGAGGAATCTTATGGAAGATTTTTAATACAAGAAAGAAGACTTGTATTTATTTATTTTGATGTATAGAGCATTGGAGATTTGTTCATTTTAGTATCGAGATAGATAGTTGTTTTAATTCGAGAGACTTGTTGTTTTACTTGAAGAGATTGAGATTAGTGGTTTATTTTCTATTGTGCGATTTTTAGATGCTCTATACCTTGTTATATTGTGAAATTAATTTAGTTTTATCGATGAATAGCGCTCTGTTCGCTCTCCCCGGGCGGGCGGGGTGTTACACTAGTAAAGGAAGATCTAGATGTTATGGGACCCTAAAATACAACAGGTAAGGATTTTTTGGTATGTGTATACATGTACTTTGATTTTGTGCTATGGTTCATTGCAGTTATGGGTATTTGTTATGGTTCATTGCAGTACTACATGGTTTGTTCCTAAAAAAATTTTTAGTGTTTATTTATCTTTATATCCATTTTCAATTTATTTGTAGATTGACAAACATAAACTTATTATCCAGATAGATTGGTTTCACTCACTGTTCTAAAAAACCCGCCTAGGCTTAAGGCTTGGGAGAAACGCCTCGCCTTACGCTTTTCACACCTTATTGTTGGTAAAACCCTTAAGGCGCACTTTTTCCTAAAAACAACAATGTTTTAGTGAAACGATGTCGCCTTTTAAAGAATTTGTTTACAAACCGGGCCATTATCTCATCCAAAATAATCAAATAGTATTTTAATTTGCATATATTCAGACATATTTTTATGATATGCGCAATTTTTGTATTTTAATAGCCGTATTATGGTTAAAAATATTAAAATATATTAAGAAGGCCTAAACGCCTTTTCACGTTTTTTCACGCCTAGGCCCGCCTAGGCTTCTAAGGCTTAAGGCTTGGCCTCCACGCCTCAATCACGCCCCGCGTTTTTTAGAACCTTGGTTTCACTAAATTATACGCTATATTTATATGCAACTCAGTTCATACATAGGTTTTGTTAAGGAATGACTTTTGCTAATCTTCGCTTTATTACATGTGTGGTTTTATATGGGATAGGTTTTAAGAGAAGATCATAATGTTGATGTATGAAGAAGTGGGAGTTAGGGTGTTTCATATGTGTCTTTAAATTAGGTTTGATTTAAATAAAAGATTAGAGTTTTGATTTTAGATATGGAATTCAAACAAGCTTCTTCCGTCGGTTTATGTGTTGGTTATTATTATTATTTTATATTTTGGTTGAATATTGAAATTACACGGACACAACATGAAGCTACTTCATGTAAATAAAAAAAAGTGAGACTAAACGACAAGAATGTGAAATATCATGTCAATTTCGAGTCAACTTCTATGTATTTAATCTGATTGAATTCATATAGCATTAGAACTTAGAACTGAAATATGACCATGCATTGCGTGACCTGCACAGTAATTACTAATGGAACCAAATGCCAAATCACCCCTTTAATTAAGCCCTCTTAAACTCCCATTCATTGATAATGCTTAAGCTCTAAGTTGGATTTAATAGTTAACAACTATCCCATTTGTTAAAAAAGGCCAACAAAATAAATATACAAAAAGCTCACCCAAGATAATACACTACAAATAATTTGTGGCCATACTATTGTGAGGTATGTAGAGGACAACTTAACCCACGTACATCAGATAGTATCCCTCCATTAGAGATGACAATTTTTGACCCGATAACCTGTTTACGGTAATAACCCGAAATGACCCGAATATGACTCGATTAACTTGTGTAGATGTAGAGTATCCAAAACTTATACTAAAATAAAAGTCAACGCGACCCGAAAATGACACGACTAACCCGAATTTCTACCCCTACCCTCCACAGCTGCAAATGATATCCATAATGTGGGACCATAAAAGGGTTATAAATTTAATGGGCCTCGGCCCAAATCACTTTTCTATTGTCTTTAATCTTCTAATTTATTTGCGACTTACCCTTCTTGTTTTCGAGTTTCCAAATGTCATATGGGACAAAACTCTTTAAATCTAATTAGGTTTCTTAAGAAAAATACAAAGGGTTGTTTATGGGCCGGGTTTGGATTTTTTTAATGTATAGTAAGCTCTTCGCCCCAAATAAATAGTTTTATTTTACTTTTTAATACATCCCAAAATAATACTCCATCCATCTCAAATTAAAAGTCTCTATTTTTTTTTTGTATAAATTAAGGATACACTCAATCAATGGTTAAGATCAATACTTATTCATTATTGTGGAATTTAGTTTGTTGATTATATGTAAAAAAAAGTGAATTTTCAATTTGAAACAATCTAAAATGATACTTGACTCTTAATTCGGGACATGGGGAGTAATTATGTTTCTATAAATAACAATATAACTTGGTGGGATTATAAAATTATATGTGAAAACAATATCCATTAGAGAACATTGATAAAAGTTCATGTCTTGCATTCAAAACGATTCATCATATATTAAAGGATAAATTTGAAAAAATATTTTTTTTCTTAAAATTTTGTACTTTTAAGAAGCAAATAATAATTCGCAACAATCAAAGTAATATTTTAAAAGCTAATCCAATTTTAACATTTCATATTATAAATAAATATAACATGATGCGCCGTTATCAGATATACTTTTAATAGAAGTTGCTTATGAACTATAAAGGTGGCCGGTGCAAATACAAGGCATGTTGTAAATTTAGGTAGATAGGGAATGCCGAGTAGTAATGAAGACAACCAGTAAATGGATGTTACATTTAAAAAACAGAGACCTATCACATGTAACCTAAAATTGAAACTTCAGTTCCAAGTATTAAGGATCATAACATAACATAGGCCAGGCTGTAACCTAAAATTGTGTTCGAACACTTGGAAAGAATTTATACAAATTTTATACTTTTGGTGGAGCACCCAAAATTTATCCCCAATAAATTATGCTAAGAAGATTAATTCCTCAACGGTTTTGATAGATTGAGTATTAATTCCTCTAATATATTTATGAAAATGCTAAGAAGGCTCAATTTTTGGACTTAATTTTGGAACTTAATGATGTATTATCATCACATGGTGTAATATTTTTAGTAGAATTCATGTGATCCACACACCACCTAATGTAATGATGACATATCACCGTGTTTCAAAATTATGTTCAGAATTAGATCTCCTTAACATCGCTAATAGATTTATTAGGGATACGAGGGTTTTTATTACGTTTTATTAAGTGCAAATTATCAAAATACCTTTTAGATTTGATAAAACCTAAAAAAAATACTCATTTCCCCCTTCTCGCCATTGGCGAGGAGGAGGAATTCTCCGTTCCCAATTTCTCCCTTTCTGATTCTATCTCTCCCCCTTTACCGTGATTTTTTGAAAGAACTTATGCGTAGAGTTTCCAGTGCAAAATCAATATCAAGGCTAGGTTTACATATTATTGGCACCCAGAAAAAATTCCCAAAAACAATGAGAATGTTTTTATGATTTCATATTTCATGTCTTACAGTTTTTTTATTATAATTTTTTTGATTTTGAATTTTTTTCTTATTAAAATAGATTCTTTATCTTTTTTCCAAAGATCTTGAACAAGATAGTTTTTTTTAAATCAAATTGATTTATATATTTTTTTATGAATTTTTCAATTTTTGGAATATTTTTTATTTGTTTTTAGATATTATAATCGATATAGATGTGTTTGTTTGTGAAGGGGTGGGAGTGGGGGTGGAGAGAGACATATGTAAGCTTTTAATTTCAACTAGAAGGTTATTTTTGAAAACTTATGAAAAATTAGAAGGTTAAAATCGGGTCAACATACGGACCGTGATACATAGTCTAGAATTGAGGATCAACTAACAAGTAGCCAATCTTTTGTGGGTGAAACCAAAATTATTTTTTCTTTAATTTGTTATATAACACGAAGTGAAAAAAAGAAGTAACAAACAAATTAATAGTTCACTTCTATCACTCGACTATAGTTTTTGTCACATGTACAAAGCTAGCAACTATCGTGCCAAGTATATTAATTTTTCATATTGAGTCCGTTAGATTCAAAAATCGAAAAATGATTTGGGTGGTAAATTTTTTCATGATAAAATATTCTATGATAAAAAATTTCTAGGTAAATCCTATAATTTTTCAGATAGAACTATTTGATGGCATTAATTATTAAGGTGACAATTGTTTTTCTGACAATTAATTTAAAGATTAGTATTAAAAAATAAAAAGTGTTTTATATGATGTGCGACTTTCTAGAAAGCCCTTATATAAAAAAAATCAATGTAAAAAAGCATAGTCTCTCTCTCTCTCTCTCTCTCTATATATATATATATATATATATATATATATAATTTAAAAAAATGACATACAAAAAAAAGCAAGCTTCAACAAAAAATATGTTTGTATCAAATAAAAGACAAAAAACAGTGTTCAATCCAAAAAACCTGATATACAAAAAAAAAATTTAACCAAAAATAGAAAAGCATATTTATATAACATAAAAAACTATTTAAGCTAAGATAATTTTTAAATTTAACAAAATAAAGAAAACTATATATATTATAGGGGATATACCAAATAGTCCTTTGAACTTCTTTTAATATATGCATAGTCCAAAGCCTTTTTATTTTGCACAAAAAAAGTCCTTCATCATATAAAAAAGGCTTCACCATGTCGTTGGCGTGGACCTTTAAAGATAAGAGAATAAATGACTTTTTGGTTCAAAATAAAAGGTTTGGACTAAATATGTATTAAAAAATGTTTGAGGGACTTTTTGATATTTGATCATATATTATAACAAATACAATGCATAAAAAATTTGTGGAAAATTTTTTCTTTGCTATTGAGCAAAGCAATTTTTTTCAAAAAAAGTGCAAATAATGGCAAATTTGGATGTGCGAATGAGTAACCATGAATTTTTTTTCATAAGAAATAAAGACAATCAAACACACAATATAGTAGACAAAATCTTCATTTGCCATCATTTGCCACGTTTGTCATAACAAATATGGTGTATCAGACGAATCCTTTAATATAAGAGTGGTGCTATGGATACCAAACAAATCCCCCAAATCTCCCCCAAATAGCATTAATGAGTTGTGCTCTCACGGGACCCGTATTACAAGGTATAACACTTAATGCTATTTGGGGGGGGGGGGGGATTTGAGAGAGTTGTTTGGGACACAAAGCATTTCCCTTAATATAATTCTTAGTCAACCTTTCCTTTTATGTAAACACACATGCACATGAGCTTTTAATTTTAAATTGCACTTAAAAATATATTTGCATAATATTATAATTTGAAGGATTATTACACTTTCCCCCTGAATTTTACTCCCCATTTTTGCACCATGAACCAAAGTTTCATTTTCAAAATATAACCCCTGAACTTCTAAAATGGCTTCAAGTGACCCTCGAGCACTAGCCCCTCTAGTTTTTAGACGAAATATTAGTCATGTACCGTGGACATGAGGGTATTTCTATCTAATCCAATATAATAGTTTAAAAAATAAATATTACATAAAAATTGAAAATTATTTACGAAATATAATTTATAGACAAACATTTAATTTTTTTTGGAAATTATAGATTTATTGAAATTTGAAAAATACAAAGTAATTAAAGAAAAATACATTTAAAAAATCTAAAAAATATTCATTGAAAAAAATGCAGAAATAGTACTTTTTTTTCGAATTTACATGAAACATATTAAAAGTTTGAATAATATTGAAAAATGAGCTTAAAAAATATAAAAGTAATAGAAAAAACATTTAAAATGTTTGAGTAAAATTGAAAAACAAAGTAAAAATATGGAAATAATAGAAAACATATTTTTAAAAGTTGGAATAATCTGGAAAGAACTTATCAAAATCTAAAACTCATAGAGAAACCATTTAAAAAGAATATTGTTGAATTTTTTTAAAAATAATTGAATTTATTTAAGAAGTTTGAATAATATTGAAAAAATGAAAAAAGATATGAAAATGATAAAATAAAATTTGAAAGTTTGAATAATATTAAAAATAATTATAAAAAATTCTAAAACACGGGATTTAAATAAAGTTTATATAATATTGAAAAAAAATTACATTAATAGAATTTTTTTTAATGTTTGAGTGGAATTGAAAATAAAATATTTTTTGAAATTATAGAAAAACATTGAAATTGTTTGAATAATAGTGAAAAAATTGATTAGAAAAACTGATAAAAAATCTTACATAATAGGGATTACGTTCAAAATTGAAAATAATGAAAAAACTTATAAATAATATAAAAAAATTATAAAAAAATTTAGAAAAAACAATTTCAAGAAAACTACGTTCATCTTCTTCAACAAATCGTTTCCCAATCACACCTTCTTCTTCTTCTTCTTCTTCTTCTTCAATAAACTTATTTAATAAACCCACTTTCTTCTTCAATAATCCCATAACACATTCCAAGTCAAATCCGAAAAAAGTTGTTTTAACAAACCCATAAAACATCCCAAAAAAAAAATATTAGATTAAGAGAAACAAAAAAATCCCAGACTCTATACCTTTCTCTTCAAACCTACCATCTTCTTGAACCCCAAATCAATATGTGTGTTTTCAAATCAATATGTGTGTGTGTGGCAGATCCTTGCATGCTTGTGCGTGTGTAGGGGTGTCAATTATTTTTGAACTTTCGATATTTTCGATTTTGGCATCATTTTTAAATTTCTGATTTTTGAATTTTTCGATTTTCGAATCTTTCAAAATAAATTGGAATGAAATTGGAAACCTTATTTGATATTTCGAATTTCTAAATTTTTGATCCGAAAATTCTGATAACACGCCGATCCGAATTATCCAAAATATATTCCGAAATCGTAATATTAATACTTATTATAATAATTTTTTAGTTATCATTTTACTAACATTTTTAAATTAAATATTTATTTATTAGTAGTGTAATCACAACCCTCCATTTAAAACAATCTCATCCCTTAATTTTATACCATATATATAGTACCCACTAACAAACATAACACTATTAACCTAAAGAAATAAACATCCGCTCCTCTCTTCTACTAACCCTCTTCTCTCTCACCCTCAACCCTCACTCATACGGACGGCCTCACTTACTTCATGACCATACGACCTCACACCCCTCAGTACCCATACGGCCGACCATCGCACCACCTCTCTTCTAAAGCTTAAACTCTTTACGGTCTCATCTCACCTCACCCATACGGCCATTACACATCAACAATCTTAGGTCTGAAATCAAAAGATCGGCCATCGCACCATCTCATGTCTGATTTTTGCTAATTTTTAACATGTTTTATTAATTTCTAACAAAAAATCACCTGAGATATGATTTTTTGTATTAATTTCTACCATTTTTATAACCTCATTTATGATTTTTTGTTAATTTCTACATGTTTTTTTTACATTCTCTATATATAATCGATGAAATGTATAAAAAATAGATGAAAAGGGCTATAAGAGCAGTCCGAAAAAACTCATTTGCAGTTAATCAACCTCATTTACAGTTTTTTTTTTACATCCTATAAGAGCACTCCTGTGAAAAATCAATGTTTATATAGTTCCATTATTTTTCGAAATAGATAAAACTGATAATTCCAACTTTTTTGAGATTTTTTCGAATAATAAAATATCCGAAAATTTCGGATCTGCAAACTTGGAAAAAAAATGATTTTCTGAAATTTATTTTTCCAATTTGGAAAGGATTTAAAATTCCAAAAATTTTGGAAAATTTTCCAAACACCCCTATTCCGATCCGATCCGGCGGAAACACACCCCTATGTGTGTGAGAGTGTGTGTGTGTGTGTGTGTGTGTGTGTGAGAGAGAGAGAGAGAGAGAGAGAGAGAGAGAGAGAGAGAAGAATAACTATGTATGTTTGTGATTGCTATGAGAGAAGATAGAGAAAGAGAAACAAAAAGAGAAGGAGAGAGAAAATGAGAGTTTTATCCCACAAAATGTTAAAATACAAAAATACCTTTTTAAAAAAATTAAGGGGTATCACATGTCATTTTTTGTCCAAAAAATTAACCGTGTTAACGTTTGGATGGTATTTAAAGCCATTTTTAAAATTTACGATGTTAAGTTTAGAAAATAAAAATTTGGGTGGTGAAGTAAAAAAAGGATAAAAGTTCAAGGTGGAGGTGTAATTAAATATAGTTGTCATAATATTGCATTTTGATAAACAATATATGTCACACGGAATTCTTAACAATATATGTTACATGCAATTATTACTTAATATCTCATATACCAAGTGCGTTCGCTATGTTGTCAATTAAATGATTAAATGTATGTTAATGTCCAAACTGAAAGTTATAGCACTTAGTTTTAAATCTAATTTCTCTCTCCATTATTTCTTTATGTGATGATGAAACTAGGGAGGGGGAAGGCGTTATTTATAACATATTCTTAGGGATAATATGTTTCTTTTATCCTTGCTTAGAAGATATTTCTAGTTCTCATATCTTATCTATGTATCTATGTATATATATAAAATAGAAGCTTGGATATGTATTGAAGTTACACATGGAAAATGTCTTAATTATAGAATTCTTTCAATTCCACTTAAAACTCTTAGGTATCCATGTAAAACGTGACTGTGTGATAATTGATTAAAATCGCAATTTTCTACGTTGGCACACTTATTTAATTAGTGTCTATTTTTAAACCAAAATAAATCAGGCCCAAATCATGCATCTACAGTGCGTGCGTGTGTCAAACCGTAAAATAAATAAAGCATGCGACACAAACTTAAGGAAAAATCTCCGCAGGGCAAAACCTTTTATTTCTAGAACATTGAAAATTTTACAAGACCATTGAATTACATACCATCTTGCTTTTGCCCATAAGAGTAACGCACGGTGTCTTCGTCAAACCTTGAAAGCAACGGCTAGAAATCTGCAGTGGTTCACGCGCAGCTACACCACAAGGACCGCAATCCTAGACACGCAGTCTGAAATCCTCACAAGGACTCCCTCCACAATAGCACGCAATTGTCGGTGGTAGAGCTCTCCCCACAAAGAATAAACAAGGGCAAAAGTTGTGTTCTTGAACACCAAAATAATTCACTAAAGCATATGGGAGTTTTGTGAATTGAAAACAAAAAGGGATTAAAACCCTAAAGGAAGAAGACAAAAAGGATTCTGCTTTTGCAGTTTTTCTATTCGTCAAAACGCTGCGACTTCTTAATGAAAACGGAACCAAATAATGAGATTTCATAGAAAATTGCGCCGCCTCGAAAACAGAGCTCGTTTGAACGAGATCAGCAAGTCGCTCGAACGAAGGACAAAAGTCGTTCGAACGAGATCTAACGACATGCTATGTCGTTTGAACGATAATTGTAGGTCGTTCAAATGACCTATCAAATGAGATTCCACGCGTACCAGCAGAAAATTTCGATATGAACGCGTAGCTGCCAGTTTCGTATCATTCTGATTTTTTATGAATTAGTTATGATTTTTCCACGGAAAGGTGTCCGAAAATAAAATCTTTAGCAAAATATTTTGTAAAAAATATCCCAAAAGCTCTAAGTGAAAAGATAAGGTATTTAAAACATAACCTTACCAAAGTAAACTTCACGGAGTCTTGAATGATGAAGAACTTGAGTAATTCGAATCCGTCTTTGATGTAGATGTCTCTTGAATGCTCTTCGACGATGTAGCGGTATATGACATAATAAATTGATAACGGACCTATGAAAATATGTCCTTACAATCCAAAATCAAGCTCTTCATCTTTCTATGGAAGATAAAATACTAACACCTCATCCATATCTTTCAACTTTTTTTTTCTCAATTTGGTATTCCACATGTTAGTTACCAGATGAGATGTGTTTTCATTATTATTATTATGATATACAACTTTAGTATTAAAAAATGATAAATGACAAATGTATTGAAAAATGATGTAATGAAAAATAATAAATGTATTAAAAAATTATGAAATGATAAATTTTTTTAGTTTAACATTTTTTTCCGTTGATCATTTTTTTTACTCTTAACAAAAAAAATTATAATGTTAATAATTCTTTGTTGTTTAGATATTTTTTCTAGTTAAATCATTAGAATTGTTAAATTAGTTTATCGTAAGAATTAGTAAATTGTTAAAATTGTTAAATGGTTAAAAAAAATTGTTAAGATAGATTTGTGCTAAACTCGAAAGGATAAAATTAAAAATGAACAAATTCGTGAAATGGTAAAAGTAGCTCCTATAGAAGATAAATTGATAGAAATTCGACTTAGATGGTTTGGACACGTCAAGCGTAGACCAATGGATGCTCTTGTAAGGAAGAGTGATTTAGTTAGTATTGATGGTAACACAAGGGGTAGAGGTATGGCTAAATTGACTTGGTGGGATATTATAAAAAAAGGACATGATGTCAAGTGGTTTAACCGAAGATATTGCACTGGACCAAATGGAATGAAAAAATAGGATTCATGTAGCCAGCCCAAAATAATTAGGGAAATGCTTTGTTGAGTTGAGTAGAGTTGAGTTTATTGTATTATATAGGGCATCTATGTTGAAGTATTTTAAAAAGACATGCGAAGGCGAGTCAATTGGAGCGGGCATCTTATGTAATTTGATGTTTGGTGTTTGTATTCAAAAGAAATTTTACGATTTTATATGATATTCTTGATAACACATATGTCTTATAAATTATGATTTTTAAAATTTTTTAAATATTATTTAACTCAATTTAATTTAGCTTTATTTTATTTTATTATGGTATGTTTTTTGCCCACCCTTCGCTAAAATCCTAGGTCTGTCACTGTTTAAGGCCTGATTATTTTGTTCCTAACAGGCTTGAAATATATATGGATTCATGAGACATCTTTTGGAAGGTTCCTTTAATGTTTATATATTTGAAAAAAATGTAATTAGTGGTTATATAAAAATTTATTATTTAATTTATAGAGAACGACATGAATACAAAATTGATTGTAACCAATGCAAGTATATAAGGGTCCGTTTGATAGCCGTATTTGCCATGGAAAATGGTAAATGTGACACATCGTCTACTAAAATACCGGATGGCCAGCCCGTGATAAAAATATCACGTTGGTCTCATATGGCTCATTCTTAGCATTACTGTCGAAAACTTTTTTAAGTTACTAACCACCTATTAATTTAATTAGACTAGTACCAAATTTTATCTTTCATTAATTAACAACATGCGAAAATAAGTAATAATTAAACCATCAACACAACTAGTAACTAAATTCAACATAGATAAATAACATCAATAAAGATGACCGAATCAACTATTGGTTCAAAAATAAAATCCAATAAAAAACTGTAATGTTAACCTGGATAGACAAAGTCCAATAAATAAAATGAATACAAAATCTAAGGGTAACATGCCCAAATGAGTATCGAAGTAAATATCCTACACTAGGAATAAATGAACGAATCGTCTATAGCAAAGTCCTGCAACTTTCACATGAGCTGAAGTTGTGCATCCTTGAATAGAATTCTCAAACTGGGCGTCCCTATGGCTGGACACCTAAAAGGTTTGGAAAAGATTTTGACACAGGTCAGAGCCCAAGTAAAACATTTGAAAAGATTTAGGAAGCAGTTAAATAGCAACAATTAAATGTGCATGCACCACTCTTCATATTTAAGTTAGTGTCATACTCTCTAAAGGTATGACTCACCCTCATATGATGTGCACACCTAACGCTTTCCTGATTACCTTCATAGCTAAGGTATCCCACCTAACTAGCTGTATCACACATCTTGCCACTACACTACTCTAACCCGAGTATTCTTACTTTGATTATTAAGTTATCTACTCATTAACTTATCAATTGCTTTAATTATATTAATTCATATAACGTTCACACTAGTTATATAAGAAATTCCCTTCTTAAAACCTATAACTTTCACACTAGTTATATAAGAAACACCTTTTTAACTCATATAAATTTAACGTTAGTTATCTAAGAAATATATTCACACTTATGTATTAATCCTGTATTTAATTATCTACACATATTATATACATACTAGTATACTACAACATTCACACACATGTTAAGTATAATATAACCATCAATTCCCGAGTAATAACTCATCGAATGCTTTCTCTATAATGCTATCATGTCCCAGGGATGCTCACTCTAACCCGCCACCTTAAGTTGGACTAGCTCACACCGAACTTCGACAAAAAAATTTTAAACGTAGTGGAGGTGGTCATATTTCCCTGAGAGTGAGACCGAATCATACCCAAAACATCTCATTGTAATACCCCGTATTTTCATGGCTTTTAAATTATGAGATTTATTAAATTTAATTGAGATAAATTAATTTAATTTTAATCCGGAATGTTATTCTAAATATTTACTAGCGTGATGAGAGTTAGTAATTATTGAAAATTTGTTATTTGTTGCATATTACTGGACAAGTATAGTAATATATGAGATGTATTTTTATAACATTGTCACGTGTGAATAAAATGACAATTGTAGAAATTTAAGTCAGGACGCGCCTGTGTCGTGTCGGGACTAAATGTGGATTAATAAAAGTGAATATTTTATAAGTTGCCCGTATGGTCGTTTTGAGCGCGCCAACGCATCCGGAAGGGTCGAGATAGTCAGAAAAGTGTACCCGGGGGTGTAGTTTGGGTCTCGGGGCGTTTTTAGGCCTAATTAGTAACCCGAGAGGGCATTTTGATCATTTTATATTCTTGGGTAATTAAACCCACGAATTTTAGAAACCTATATCATCCATCTAGGTTAGTCATTTAGGGTTAGAATATTCAGAAAACCCTAGTACGGCCATTGGAGAAGAGAGGGAAAGCTCTCAAGGCAATTCAAGGCCAAAAAGTCACCGGTTTGCACCGCCGCCACCACCAACGCGTAGATCGCGAGAAGGGGAACGCAACCACACCAAAATCAGTCGCAATCCAGACTTCTAAAAATCCCAGGCAAGTGTTTAACTTGCTATTTTCGTTGGTGCAATCTTCATATTAGTTTAGGAATGATTAGGGATGAATTATGTAGAAGAAAACCCAATTTGTGATAGGAAAATCCATGTAGTATTGGTTGATATGATAATTCTGGAACCCTTGCCATGTAGAGGAAGATAACCCACGAAATTTTGGTATAAATAAGAAGGAAATTCTGGGATTAAACAGAATAGAATCATGAGTTAAAGATTTTTAGGGTTCTTGAGTTTTAAATGACTTATGGCATAATAAATCCATGTTTAGTGATGCAAATTGTTATGTTTTACGTTGAATATACTTGTGATGATGATATAAGGTTAGTAGTATTAATTCTGGACGATTAGAACTTGAAAAATATGGACTTGGTGTAAATTTGGAGATGAAACCCGTAACTGCAATTCTGCAGATTTTCGCAGACCTGCTTGATCGATCGATCGAGCCCCAAACCTCGATCGATCAACCCCTCCTGGCAGACTACTATTTCCCAGACTCTATACCTTTCTCTTCAAACCTACCATCTTCTTGAACCCCAAATCAATATGTGTGTTTTCAAATCAATATGTGTGTGTGAGGCAGATCCTTGCATGCCTGTGCGTGTGTAGGGGTGTCAATTATTTTTGAACTTTCGATATTTTCGATTTTGGCATCATTTTTAAATTTCTGATTTTTGAATTTTTTGATTTTCGATTCTTTCAAAATAAATTGGAATGAAATTGGAAACCTTATTTGATATTTCGAATTTCTAAATTTTTTATCCGAAAATTCTTATAACACGCCGATCCGAATTATCCAAAATATATTCCGAAATCGTAATATTAATACTTATTATAATAATTTTTTAGTTATCATTTTACCAACATTTTTAAATTAAATATTTATTTATTAGTAGTGTAATCACAACCCTCCATTTAAAACAATCTCATCCCTTAATTTTATACCATATATATAGTACCCACTAACAAACATAACACTATTAACCTAAAGAAATAAACATCCGCTCCTCTCTTCTACTAACCCTCTTCTCTCTCACCCTCAACCCTCATTCATACGGACGGCCTCACTTACTTCACGACCATACGACCTCACACCCCTCAGTACCCATACGGCCGACCATCGCACCACCTCTTTTCTAAAGCTTAAACTCTTTACGGTCTCATCTCACCTCACCCATACGGCCATTACACATCAACAATCTTAGGTCTGAAATCAAAAGATCGGCCATCGCACCATCTCATGTCTGATTTTTGCTAATTTCTAACATGTTTTATTAATTTCTAACAAAAAATCACCTCAGATATGATTTTTTGTATTAATTTCTACCATTTTTATAACCTCATGTCTGATTTTTTGTTAATTTCTAACATGTTTTTTTTACATTCTCTATATATAATCGATGAAATGTATAAAAAATAGATGAAAAGGGCTATAAGAGCAGTCCGAAGAAACTCATTTGCAGTTAATCAACCTCATTTACAGTTTTTTTTTACATCCTATAAGAGCACTCCTGTGAAAAATCAATGTTCATATGGTTCCATTATTTTTCGAAATAGATAAAACTGATAATTCCAACTTTTTTGAGATTTTTTCGAATAATAAAATATCCAAAAATTTCGGATCTGCAAACTTGGAAAAAAAATGATTTTCTGAAATTTATTTTTCCAATTTGGAAAGGATTTAAAATTCCAAAAATTTTGGAAAATTTTCCAAACACCCCTATTCCGATCCGATCCGGCGGAAACACACCCCTATGTGTGTGAGAGTGTGTGTGTGTGTGTGTGTGTGTGTGTGTGAGAGAGAGAGAGAGAGAGAGAGAGAGAGAGAAAGAGAGAAGAATAACTATGTATGTTTGTGATTGCTATGAGAGAAGATAGAGAAAGAGAAACAAAAAGAGAAGGAGAGAGAAAATGAGAGTTTTATCCCACAAAATGTTAAAATACAAAAATACCTTTTTAAAAAAATTAAGGGGTATCACATGTCATTTTTTGTCCAAAAAATTAACCGTGTTAACGTTTGGATGGTATTTAAAGCCATTTTTAAAATTTACGATGTTAAGTTTAGAAAATAAAAATTTGGGTGGTGAAGTAAAAAAAGGATAAAAGTTCAAGGTGGAGGTGTAATTAAATATAGTTGTCATAATATTGCATTTTGATAAACAATATATGTCACACGGAATTCTTAACAATATATGTTACATGCAATTATTACTTAATATCTCATATACCAAGTGCGTTCGCTATGTTGTCAATTAAATGATTAAATGTATGTTAATGTCCAAACTGAAAGTTATAGCACTTAGTTTTAAATCTAATTTCTCTCTCCATTATTTCTTTATGTGATGATGAAACTAGGGAGGGGGAAGGCGTTATTTATAACATATTCTTAGGGATAATATGTTTCTTTTATCCTTGCTTAGAAGATATTTCTAGTTCTCATATCTTATCTATGTATCTATGTATATATATAAAATAGAAACTTGGATATGTATTGAAGTTACACATGGAAAATGTCTTAATTATAGAATTCTTTCAATTCCACTTAAAACTCTTAGGTATCCATGTAAAACGTGACTGTGTGATAATTGATTAAAATCGCAACTTTCTACGTTGGCACACTTATTTAATTAGTGTCTATTTTTAAACCAAAATACATCAGCCCCACATAATGCATCTACAGTGCGTGCGTGTGTCAAACCGTAAAATAAATAAAGCATGCGACACAAGCTTAAGGAAAAATCTCCGCAGGGCAAAACCTTTTATTTCTAGAACATTGAAAAGTTTACAAGACCATTGAATTACATACCATCTTGCTTTTGCCCACAAGAGTAACGCACGGTGTCTTCGTCAAACCTTGAAAGCAACGGCTAGAAATCTGCAGTGGTTCACGCGCAGCTACACCACAAGGACCGCAATCCTAGACACGCAGTCTGAAATCTTCACAAGGACTCCCGCCACAATAGCACGCAACTGTCGGTTGTAGAGTTCTCCCCACAAAGATAAACAGTAGCAAGGTGTGTTCTTCAACACCAAAACAATTCACTAAAGCATATGGGAGTTTTGTGAATTGAAAACAAAAAGGGATTAAAACCCTAAAGGAAGAAGACAAAAAGGATTCTTCTTTTGCAGTTTTTGTGTTCGTCAAAACGCTGTGACTTCTTAATGAAAACGGAACCAAATAATGAGATTTGATAGAAAATCGTGCCGCCTCGAAAACAGAGCTCGTTTGAACGAGATCAGCAAGTCGCTCGAACGAGGGACAAAGTCGTTCGAACGAGATCTAACGACATGCTATGTCATTTGAACGACAATTGCAGGTCGTTCGAACAACCTATCAAGTGAGATTCCACGCGGGCCTGCAGAAAATTTTGATACGAACGCGTGGCCGACAGTTTCGTAACATTCTGATTTTTATGAATTAGTTATGATTTTTCTACAAAAAGTTGTCCGAAAACAAAATCTTTAGATAAATATTTTGTAAAAAATATCCCAAAAGCTCTAAGTGAAAAGTTAAGGTATTTAAAACATAACCTTACCAAAGTAAACTTCACGGAGTCTTGAATGATGAAGAACTTGAGTAATTCGGATCCGTCTTTGATGTAGATGACTCTTGAATGCTCTTCGACGGTGTAGCGGTATATGACATAATAAATTGATAACGGACCTATGAAAATATGTCCTTACAATTATACAAATAATATTGCATTTGATATAAATTGAGTCACAATATAATTTTTCTTACAGATTTCGGTAACCAACAAACTTATATTGGAGATTTGGAGAAGTATATGTTGAAGTTCATATTGGTAAGTTCTCCTACTTTTTAGGTAGGTTCTTGAATTTTTTCCAGTTATGCATATGTTTTTTATATGATGCATACTGACAGTGGTGCATACATCTTATGTTGATGTTGCATATTTTAGGGTGTGGGTGCGTGTAAAGCTCTGTGCACTTGACGGTGATGCGTGCGGTTCTTGACTCAACAAGTTACCTAGTCGACTCGATTCAGAGGAACTTATCAATTGTGGTTTATTATGTATATATATTTTGGGTTTATATTTGATTATTGTTAAATTGATGAAGTGGTTGAAATGAGGTCTAATATGGACCTCAAGTATTGTAGTATTTTTGTTGTTGAGTATTTTTATTTTTTTAAACAGGGTGGATAGTCCTTTAAATAAAGTAAACTCTGCCCAAATTTTTTAAAATTAGAACATAAATATTGTACATTTATTTAGATGTACCTTTTTTTGTAATTTTAACGTAAACGAATATTGTTTCCATGGATTTGGGTTGTTTATTGATTATAGTGCCAACCGAATATGAATATAGTAATATGTACTGTGAGTCAACCGAGTATGAGTTTTTTATTTCACTTTGTTATCGGGTAACGATTTTTTTTTGCAATTACTTACTTTTTGTTTTGCAATTAAACACGACACGATATTAAATATTATTGTTTACCTATCTGAAACATGACCCAATGTTTTTTTAACCAAAAATGAACTTTACCAAAATAAACACGACATAAGGTTTTATTACCAATTGAGAACACTAACGTTTGGTAGGATAGTCCTATAAATAAAGGATATTATGGCCAAATTTTTAAAATTACACTTTGTTTTGTCGAGGAACGAAATTTTTGTTGTTCTGTAATTACGCACTTCGAAATTTTTTGTGTTTCGCTATTACATACTTTGAAAAATTATCGCCGTTTCGCGATTACGTACTTTGGAAAATTTTCGTCGTGCCTTCAGGCACGGACATACGCTAGTATATATATATATATAAGGTATAACTGAAATATATGAACATGAAAAGGGAGGACTTGAATCTCGAGATTTGCCCAAGATGGCTATGTAGCCCAAGGGGCATCAAAGTCCCATAGTTAGAAAATAGAATAGGGGTGGGGTTCAATCCATAAATCCAAATGTGGTACTTCTCTTATGTGTGTGAAAAGAAAATGTGTTTTAACAGTGAACAAATGAAATGGAAATCTCGCTTTTGGAATTTATGAATAAACCCTCTTTTTCTTCTTTTGGGGTTTTTATGAAAGTAGACTATGTACAATATTACTAATAAATAGTAGAGATTAGTCGATGTGATATAATGAAACAAAAGAAAAAAAAATATTGAAATAAGGTTAATAATACTAAAATGGAAAAAACTGGAGAAAGGGATGGAGAACTAGACCTCTTTATGAATGCTTGTTGCTGACTTGGGAATACAAGTGTGCTGATTTTGAAGTGGTATGGAAGTGATGGGATGAATTACCAAGTGAGGTAAGGAAATGATGTAAGGAAATGTGGGAAAATGGGCTTTTTAGGAAAGGGAAAGGCTCTGAATTCGAGGAGAATATTCTCTGACTTTTTGAGAGAGGTCTTAAGGGTGCCTTTCAGGGTGAGGTCATGGACGATTGTTATAGGGATAAGTTGGTGACAATCGGAATAGGGTTTGACCTTCCTATCGGCAGCGTGCTTGCCTTTTCAGGCAAGGAAAAGGACAACATGTCGATAGGCAGGGTTCCTGAGGTGCCTATACATAGTCCAAAATAGTTTTTTTTTAAAAAGGGCATAAAATGCAAACTGTAAGTCCAAATTATGAACAGGGCAGACCGCTGGAAAGATAATTCAGAGTCCTTTAGGAATCAATTGATCCACTCCCAAGTTCAAGAGTTGACTGAAGTCACACAAGGCTCGAAAACTGATGGTCTCTAAATGGGAGATTTTTAGAGGAAAATGGATCGTTCATCTGATCTGCAAGGTCGATTTATGCACGTGGTAGACCGTTAGAAAGAAAATTCATTGCCCTCTGAGATTTCACTGATCTTCGCTCAGTTTAGAGAGTTGACTAAAGTCAAATGGGGCCTAAAAGAGCTCGATGACCTTTTCGAGTAAAACGAATTGTTCGTCTATATCATAAGGTCGATTTGCACCGGGAACAAACCACTGGAAAGCTAATATAGATCCCTTTAAAGATTCATTGAGCTTCACTCAAGATAGAGAGCTAATCGGAGTCAAACGGGGATCGGGAGCTCCCGATGGCCTCTAGATGGGTTTTCGAAGTAAAATAGATCATTCGTGTGGACCGTGAGGCCGATCCACACATGACACATATTGTTAGAAATAGAATTCAGAGCCCTTCGAAGGTTGAGCTTCATTCAAGTTGGAGAGTTGACCAGAGTTGAACGGGGCCCGAGAGCACCTGATGGCATCTAGATCGGTACTTAGAGTATGACCTAGGGTTCATAGTGAATGGATGAGCGCTAGGGACCTAAGGAGGTGTTTTGGGTGGTCCTAGGATAAGGTGTCTATAGATACCCTCGATGGGAGAGCTTGGAACAAGTGAAGGACATTGAAAGATAGACACCACATCGATGCTGTGGAAGAGGATTTAGGTTAATGATTGTGGACCTAAGGGATGAGGGTGACTGATTCAGAAGGTAGAGGTCAATTATGCAGACCTAAGGAGCGTGCCAATCGATTCAGTGGGTCTAGGGGGTGTTAAAGTCGATTCTAAGGACCTAAGCTGCTAGGGTGATTGATTTAGAGGGTCGAGGTCAACTCTGAGGACCTGGAGTTATGATGACCAAATTTATAGTCCAAGGTCAATTATGAGGACCTTGAGTTGTGACGATCGATTCTGCAAGCTGAGGTCAATTCTGGGGACCTTGAGTTGGGATGATGATTTTTGCAGGTCAAGGTCACTTTTGAGGACCTTGAGTTAGGATGATCAAATGTGTAGACCGAGATAAATTCTTAGGACCTTGAGTTGGGACGACCAATTATGCAGGTCGAGGTCAATTACGAGGACCTAAAATTGTGACGACCAATTCTACGGGTCGAGGTCACGTCTGAGGACCTTAAGTTGGGTTGACCAATTCTATGGGTCGAGGTTAATTCTGAGGTCCTTGAGTTGTGAAGACCAATTCTATAGGTCGAGGTCAATTCTGAGGACCATAAGTTTGTGATGATGAATTATGAGGGCCAATATCAATTATGGGGACTTAAAGTTTGTGATGACCAATTATGTGCGCCTAGGTCAATTCTGAGGACCTAAAGTTACGACGACCAATGATGCATGTCGATGTTAATTTTGTGGACATTAAGTTTGTAACGACCAATGCTGTGGGCTGAGATCAATTCTTAAGACCTTAAATTTATGACGATCAATTCTGTGGGTTGAGGCCAATTTCTAGGACCTTAAATTTGTGACGACCAATTCTATGAGTCGAGGTCAATTCTGAGGTCATAAAGTTATAACGACCAATTCTGCAGGCCTAGGTTTCGAGGACCTTAAAGTTGTGGCGATTATTTCTGCGGGTCATTGTCAATTCTGAGGATCTAAAGTTGTGACGACTAATTCTAGGAGCCGAGTTCAAATCTAAGGACTTAAAGTTACGATTTGTAGGGAATGGTTTCACTGGGGAATGTGTAGATTTGAGATTCTACTAGGGATTGTGTAGTAGGTTTGGGTGAGGGTGCACTTTCAGTTCCGCTGGGGAGTATGTTGATGATAAGAGTGTGCGATTGATCTAATTGGAGATTTTATAGAGTTAGTAAGGGGCTTGGCACTCCAAAAATGGCTTTCTTGGGGAAAATAATATTCTATATTTTTCCAGGATTTTATGGGAATTTTCTGAGCAATTTTTGAAATTTTTTGGAATTTTTGGTATCAAATTTAGAGGGGATTGCTGATAGGTAGGTCTGGGGAGGTTCCTATTGGCATAGGGCATGGACTGCTGGGCTTTTAGGGGAGAGGAAAATTCACTGCCGTCTGACATGGGTCAGGGGGCTGCTGATCATTATGACCCTAGGCTTCTACAAAAAGAGGGCGACCCCTTCTCATTTTTCACACTTTCAACTGATTGAATTTCTTAATTTCTCTCTTCAAGAGTCATTCCTAAGTCCTTCCTTCTTCAAGACTTCAAATGGAAGGCACTTCTGGTGAAGTTAACAACGATTTGTAATCTGTTGATAATTGGGCAGGCTAGGAATGACGGTATGTGGTGCTGATTGCATTGGGAAATGAAAATTCCTATGACTCCTTTAATTTGGTTGATGATGAGAGGGTTTTATTGCGTGAACCTGCGTATCGTTCAATAATGGTGAAGAACCCTAATGGCTGTGTGAGTATTATGACCTTTTGTTTTCCAATTCTTTTTCTCTTTTTTTATTATTGGGATAATGAATTGTTTTCTTTTAGTTTCTTCACACTGATATAGCTTCATCGAGCATCCGATCCTGGGGGATGACTATGTTAAAGGATACTTGGGATAATCTTCCTGCAGCGCTATGCTGGATGGTGTTTTTTATCTGGTTTGGCCCGTTAGAGAATGCATTGGATGAGACACGCGTTCTTCTATGGTGATGTGCGCTCTTTCTGAGAGGTGGTGCGACACGACCCACACATTTCATTTGGGATTCAGGGAGATGTTCTTCACTCCCGTTGATGTCTAGCAACTGACAGGGCTAGATTGTGAGGGACATCAGATCATGGAGGACCGTACTCTGTGGGTCAAACCGGAGGCGGTACAAGATGCTCTAGGGGATGTGGGTAGATACGTGTTAGGGGATTCTATCTGAATGTTTGTGCTGAGGGACACACTGCTAAAGAGGTAGATTGACAAGACCGTCGGGTGATAAATGAGACAAACAAACCGTCTATTTATTTTTCTTTTTTTGGGAGGGTTTGTGGTGGCGATGAGTGGCGATGTAATTCATTTATTTTTTTTGTCATATTTGAGAATTATTGCGGACGTACATCTGATAAAACTAGGGGAGATTCTCCTTGTCATCCCTTTATGCTTCCCTATATGCATTCATCCAGTGCTGTCGGCAGACTTTTATAAGACCTACGTAGCTTCTAGAGGTACTTTAAGTTTTTTTCCTCTTGTATTTTCTTATAGTCCTCTTTTATTCTCTTTTTTTAATCTTTGTCTTCTTGAGGACGTGCTTCTATGAGGTGATAGGGCACAACGTGGGGTTGGTGTCCCTGAAGGATAGCAAGTTTTGGGATTTCTACTAGATGTGCCAGTAGAGAAAGTCTAACCAACAGTCTAACCAGTCTTTATCTCTAAAGGACCTGTGGAAGGCTCTAAATGATCTAACGAGCAATCAAGTTAACTTTTGTTTCTTTATGAGTTTTTTGTCATCTACATGTTGGGTGGATACTAAATTTTTCTTGGGTATATAGGTGGACTTATACTGTTAGGGTAAGTCCCCACGGGCTGTGGAGGTTATGGGTATGCATGCACAGAAGCGATGGCTGCAGACATATGTGTTCGGGTACGTTTAGTACCCGGGGAAGAGAGTTATGAGGCAGATTGTGGAGGAGGAGGTGTTGTTACCACCATCAGTGCCCCCAGAGTATATGAGGCAGGTGAGAGAGATGACGGACGATGCTAGGGAGGCGGCGATGATGTGAGAGCCCTACACTCTCTACACTGATACGAAAGCAAGTTACGACTACCTGGATTTAATGTCCAATTGATTGATCCCCTCCTCCATATATGACGTCGATAATATGCCTCCACCTGCCACCGTTTCGAGGAGGGGTACTAGAGCACTAGTGGGGGAATCGTTGAGTGTTCCCCACAATCCTCATGCGTCGGTAATCGGGTTGACGGGCCTTACTATAAGGCTCCCTGGCTTGAGGTACATTTTTTTTCTTTCTCTTTTTCATTTCCTATTTTATTCTTCCTTTCACTTTACTATCTTGTTCGAATTTTTTTTTGTTTTCTATTTTGTCTTTGCAGTTTATGCGTGTGTTGACAAATTGGCTATGGGATACCAAAGACTAAATGGATTCTATATCTTCCTATGTGAAGAAGTCATCCATTTCCTATATGGTTCCGTTAGTTACTTTTAATGTGGATTTAGGTTGCGAGCGTGCATCGCGGAGGTTGAGGGTTTTAGAGGTTTTTTGGAGGGTTCGGGCAGGGTCCCATTTGTATTTTTCTTTTCTTTTTCTTTTGTTACTACAAGGATGTAATAATGTCGAACAAGGATTATATATGAAATATATGCATTTCTTATTGGTATTTTTCTTGATTTAGTGACTTAATCAACATGCACTTAATTTTCTGCTGAAATCATTTTATTCATGCAAAGGCATAGATAAATATAAAGATGGTCACAAGGAGAGTAATAAAAAGAATTAACCCACCGGTTAATCTTTTTCATAATCAAGAAATTGAGTTGTGGGAAAAAGAAAAAAATATTTGTTTTTATCTAAAAGAGGGCGGTTGTTGATCAGCATACCCCTTGTCCTCCCTATCAGTATAAGGGTCAAGTCAAATTACTCATTTGGCTTTGATTTTACTTTCTTTATACTTGGGGAATGTGACACCCCGCCTAATTAACCCCGGGTGATCAGTCCTAAATTAAGTTAGAACAGGTTTCTCAGTTGGTTCATTCTTAGCATCACTGTCACCTTTTTAATTACTAACCACCTAAGTGCGAAATAGACTGGTGCCAAGTTTTATCTTTCATAAATTTACATGAAAATATTATGCGGAAATATAATAATATAACAATCACAGTTAACTGAAACAACCATTCACAATTAATTAAATAAACCATCGGTTCAAAAATCCAACCAAAAGTAAAGACATGAAATAAAACTCAATAGGTCTGATAAATAATAAATAATCTGTGAGCGACATGATCGAATAACTGATAAGAAGTCTCTATACTAGAAATGAAAAAATGAGGCGTCTATCAAACTCCCGCAACATCCACATATGCTGCAGCAACGGATCCCTAAAATTTTGTCAAGCCTGGCGTCCCTATGGCTGGACACCTAAAAGGTTTTTAAAAGTTTTTATAGCAAGGGTTAGTACCCAAAACATTTGAAAAATATTTAGCAAATGATTAACTTGCAGTAATAATTAAATATGCATGCTCTCCATATTTTAGTTAGTGCCGCACTCTCTTGAGGACTTTCTCACCCCTCCTCTAACGTGCACTATGAACGCCTTAATTAATTCACCTAGTTATTTCTCACGACTAGATAATTAATAAAACCTCCTTGCATCCACCCTATCTAACCGAGTGTGCCATGATTATGATTTTTAAGTTATTAGCAACATCAACTTAATTTATAATTTCCCTTTTTATATTCATATAACTTCCACACTTGTTATACATATAATACAACTCAGGCTTTGTATTAATTAGCCTGTATATAATTAATTTCCTAATTATATACTTACTCATAGTACAACATTCACACCCATACGGATATACATTTAATAATAGCATCCACCCGAGTAAAGACTCACAGGATATAATTTCTCTAAAATACTATCCCACTAGGTATATTCACATAACCTAGTTACCCCTAAGTCAGAATTGCTCACTAAATTGGTTAATACATACAATTGGAGGCGGTCATATTCCTTCCCTGAAAGTGAGATGCCCTTCACCCATATAATGGACGCTATGACCTGGGAATATACTCACCCTACTCTTCAAGCTAGGGGATTCATCCATTACGTGCAACCTTCCCCTATAGCACTAGAGTATATAATAATAATATCTAACCACTGATATTAATGTACACACCATATATATATACTATCACACACCGCATATATATAAATACAAACATCCTGACTACACCGTGTACTACGTTCGTAAAATAGCCTATTCAAATTATTATGAGTTTATGGTCCAACTCTAATTATTAATTAATTTTCACATTAATTATTTTTAGTGTCACCCCAACCAATATATTCAGACTTACTCTCGTGATCCGAAATAAAAATAACACCCGAGTCTAAATTATTTAGCTTTCACCTAAATAAATTTTATCATCTTGGCATCGCTCAACCAATAATCCCGGACTTACCCACTAAGTCCATTTGTAACCATTTTTGAAATATTATTCTCATAATTTAATCATAGTGTGCCACACCTAAATTTCTCCCAAGTCCCAATTAATTTCCCTCACAATTAATTAGTTTGTAACTCCATATGTTTCTCATTTCATAAGGCATGGTAAAAGATTTAACTTAATTTTCCCTTATGTAAACAAGGTGGCCATACTGCCAGAAATTTTTTACCTTCGATCGATCGACCCCCGACCCTCGATCGATCGATCGAACAGGTCATCATCTTCTCCGAGTGGTCTGTTTCAGCTATGGGCGAAAATCTAAAAAATCAAACTCCTTTTACCAGTAAACCCAAACCTTCTCATCAATAACACATATCAAAAACCTCATAAGGGACCCTCATACTGTCCACAAACATCATTAAATTGTCCGTTCTCTACTGTTTTCGTGATTTGGGGAAAATCCAATTTTAACCCTTAACCCATTTAAACATCAAATCTCATCCTCAAATTCATTTCTAGTTCCTCGGGATTACATCCTACCATATATATTTATACTATTCTCAGATTACGTATGAATTTCTACACAATTCAGAAATCAGAATATTTGTTTACAAAAACCCCATGTTTATACCCTTTAAATCCCAAAACGAATTTCTTTGATTTCACACATCACATGAATATGAATTGAAATACAATTTAAATGCTACAGTAAGTTAACCACTCGCCTTAGGTTTCGTAGAGTCTGATTTTGGAGTTGTGAATGCCCAAGGTTGAAGATGACCCCTTTGTTTTGGCTCTCCTTTGATCCCCAAATTTGCCTTTAACTCCTATTAGGGTTTCCCAATCCACTAAGTCTTTTTCTCAACTTAATTCAGCCATTCCCTTATTTCTTATAATTGCTCAATTAGGCTAAATCTCATTTTTTTGCCTAATGGGCCAAGTCCAAGTGACCCAAATGTCCCCGTGTGGGCCCGACAATGCCTAAAAATGTCCCGTGACCCATTTACTACCCCAGGGTACACTTTTTTGACTATCTCGACCCATACGGACTCAATCGTACACTCATAATTGGCATCCAAATTAATTTATAAAAATCCTTATCTCACACCCAATTTAGTCTATACCGACTCCCGACTGAGATAAGTGCATATCCCGTCATTAATACCCGAAATGACGTAATTAAATTATTACTATTCACTTAGTAAATAAATTTCCCTAAATATTAACCATTCAGTCCCCGATTAATATTTAAATATATATATTGCCATAATTAATTCAATTAAAATTACGAGACACAAGTAGTTTTGAATTCTCGAATTAATTAAATATTAAATGCACAAAATACGGGGTGTAACAGGGAACTTGTAGGGCAGAGGGATTGATGAGGTTCTGGATGGTTTGTCTTTTGTGAGTACTTTTAGGTATAAAAAAGAGGGTTTACGAGATGTATTTTTTACCACCCCTCATCTCCTCATTTGTGTCTTTCTGCTCTTTCGCAGATGGCTCTCCCAATGTCTGAAGCATTTTATTCTTACCTTGAAGGCTTAGGGTATATGTGCATCTATAACATCGACTATAACACTTTTAGCTTGTGCCGGGTCTCTTTATGGAGCAATCGAGCTATAGACTGGAATTTACTGGAGACGGCAGTACAATTCTGGTACCCCGAGATCACGTTTTCGATTTGGCCTGGATGAGATGTGCCCTACTTATGAGGAGTTTTCAGCAATGTTAAAGGTTAGCCCCAGTACAGTGGTAGCTATGCCCGACTTGTCTCGTTATTTCAGGTATCTTTAGTTGAGTTATTTCATATCTCTCCCTCGGAGGCTCGGCCATTGGTCCATGGAGGGATTATCATCCCCACGATGGTTATACACTTAGTGCGCCAAAGGGGTTTTTCTGATGTTGGTTTTGACAGAGATGTTGCCATGGGCCTAACTATTTGGTTATTATTTATGACGGGTGATGTGACGCCGACGATCGATCCTCATGTAACCACAATAGTGGCGTGGATGTCTTATCATTGTAGTCTCGCAGTTATGGTATTAGAGGAGACCTTGAATGGTCTTGATGATTAGAAGGAAGTTCGTTATGATTTTCTACGTGGGAGCCATGTGATGCTGTTCATGTGGCTTTCTGAGAGGTTTCGCCTGGCGGTCCCTCCTGAGTATCCCATGTCGGGTGTCCCTAACTTCTTCATTCGGCCCTTTTTCAGTTTTGTCCCTTCAATAGAGAATTGGGTTAACTTGTTCGTGGAGCACGAAGCCCGTTGTCTTCATTGGTCTGTGCCTTGGTGGGGGGACTTGTAATACTCAGTTATTTAAAGGAATTACTTAAGAATATTATATAAGATTTCAATAATAATTTTAAATAAGAATACTTTTATTAATATTATATTTGAAAGTAATTTATTTTTGTTTGAAATCGAATCAAACATTTAAATTTAAATATAAACGATTTTTGGACATTTTATAATAGTTTAAATATATAAAGTAGACAATTTTGAATTAAAAGGCAATATGGTAATATGTGTTAGCTTAGGCTCCAAGATAGGATTTGAGAGAGGAACTATATAAGGAATATTATAGCTGATTATAAGGAAAGGAAGATGAAAAAGAGAGGCCAAAAAAAAATTTAAGTGACAAAAATGAGAGGAATAGAAAGAGTTAGTTTGGAGTGTTTAGATCTTCTTTTTCAGATGAGATTTGAGAAAAACTTAAAACACATACATCACCCAATTTTTTGTGTAAAATCCAAATTTGAAGTTAGATCGGTGATTCAGATAATGTTTAGATCTGATTTTTCTATGTTTTTAAAACCGGCCTACAATTGTGGATTTTGACTCGCTTGAGGTAGTTTCGTTCCTCCATGGTTAATCTGGTGTGATACACTATTCAACCTTAATTGTATAGTTATATGCATGTTTTGTGTTTCATTTATATATTATATGTTCATATACTAAATTCGTTATTGCGCCCATTTTGTATGTGTTATTTTCATACTGTATAGTTTGCGTAACGAAACTAGTTGATTTTACGAGCATGAAAATATGGACACTTGATTTGTGGGAACTCAATTTGAATTTTTTTGAATTGAGAGAATGATATTATGATGAATATAATAGGATAATTCCTTATCCAAACAACCCGTTGGACTGAGTATGATGTCAGCTACGATTTTGTTTATTTTCCAAAGACTAGGCCATAGACCCCGATTGGCGAGTATGCCAATAGTTATTATGGAGGTGATGCCAGCTTATGATAAGCCATATGCCTGAATTATGTTATTTATTTTTTGGGGCCATTGGATTGTTTAGTGTATAATTAACAAGATAGTAGATGGTAGTTCATACCGTACTATGGGAAGTGCGGCAAGAATTTTGATATGGTGTAAGGACATTATTTTACATTATCTGTTCACATTTGAGTATGTCGTATGACGCTACAACCATCGAAGAATTATTCATGTTCATTAAAGCATCTAGACGGATCCGAATATCCAGCTTCTTAAACATTCAAACCTCAGCAAGATAAATTTAGGTGAGAACGTATTTAAGTCCCTTTACAGTTCATTTAAAAGTGTTTGGGACGTTTAAATATTTTTGTTAATTTTTTTGGATCCATACTATCTAAAGATTTTGTTCTCGGACACCTTTTCGTAGAAAAATCATAACTAATTAAAAAAAAATCAAAAAAATATGAAACTGGTGGCCACGCATTCGTATCGAAAATATCTACAATCATGGCTTGAAATCCCGTTTGATAGGTCGTTTAAACCACCTGCTTATGTTATTTAAACGACATAGCCATCTCGTGAGTAGCTGTCGCATGAAGTAATTCAAGCGACAATGCCTTTTCGTTTGAGCGACAGTCAACCTTGTTCGAGCGATGCGATGCCTTAAGTTTTTTTATAAATAGGAGTCTCCAACTCCGTTTTTCATAAGAAGACCTGTGATTTTAAATAAAGACGAAACTCATTCTGCAGAATATTTTAGTCTTCTTATTTAAGGACTTTAAACGTTTTATTTTTCAATTCACAAAACATCCCAATCTTTAGTGAATTGTTTTAGAACCCAAGATACAATCTTGTTGAAATTTAATCTTGTAGGGAGGATAACCTACACCGATATTTAGACTGCATGTCCATACGGATTCGATGCGTGTAGATTCATTGCTGAAGACTACGATCATTAAGGTTCGCTACATGTGGATCTTTACTGAAGATAGAACTGTGTGTTCTTGTGGAGTAGCTATGGTTGTTCTATTATTGACGACACCGACCGACACCTGAGGGTATTCGTGTAGCAAAAATCTATTTCATTATAACCGTGTAAGTTGTGATTTACAATTATAGAGAAATAAAAGGTTTTGCCCCTGTGGGAGATTTTCCTCATGTTGTGATTATCCTATTATTTGGTTTCCTATGTATGCTTATTGCTTTATGATTTCATATCACTTATATGCATGTGTTAGGGATGAATTAAAACTTGAGTTTCATTAAAACTGGTTTGGTTGGCACTTAATTAAAATTGATTTATTTGAGAAGTCACATTTATTCCGCTGTAGCACTCTTAAATTGGTATCAGAGCGGGTTACACTAATTTATCGTGTGATCCTGATTTTTGCACCCACTTTTGTGTCAAATCCTATTGCACTAAGTTATTGTGTTTAATCCTATTTTTCTTAAAAATGGCCTTTGGTGGTTTTGATGTCTTTTGGTGTCAACTTTTTGAAAAGTCTAATTGGAAAATTCACACGAACCTTTGGTTTAAATCTTCCATTGAAAAAGATTCTGATAGGTGTTCTGGATGTGAGGAAATTCGTCACACAATAGATGAGTGTCCCACAAATTTAAGGAAGGAATTGAAAAAATCGACGTTTCATGTTTCTACCCTTAGTGAGAGTGATTCGAAAGAATAAGTTTTTATGCTTCTAGGCGAGAGCTTCCCACCCGTGTGATTAGTGATGATAGTGAGTGTGATGGGGGTGAGGATGAGCGTTACTTGCAAATGACTTTCAATGAACTTTATGTTGAAGCTTTGAAAATAAATAAAGAAAATGTGAAATTGAAAGATCAATTGCAATAGAATGCCTTAAAAAATGATAATGATGTTTTGGTTGAAGAACTTAGGGCACGAGAGAAGATTTTGAGAGAGAAGCTTGGATATATCGAGGATGAGAGAGATGATCTTCGAGGCATAATGGAAGCTATGAAAAAGGAGATTCTTGAGTTTGAGGATTCTAGGCGCTTACTTGAATCCACGATAGGTGAACTTGAGAAAAGTTTGAGAGATTCGAGTAAAGTAAAATTCGATTTGGAGTCTAGGTCTGAAAAGCTTGATAAAATTTTGAGGACTGTCCAAATTAAGGAGGATAGGGGTGGTATAGGCTTTGATGAGAGTGTCGCACCCATTCCTAAAGACAACCCCACATGTGTGAGATAGCCTCCTAGGGGTGTTAGGAGAGAGGCACCTAGGGTTATTAAGAAAGGGACACCGAGGGTTGTCAAGCGAGAGCCACCTAGGAACATCGTGTGAGAGTAACCTAGGAATTTGAGGAGAGAACCACCTAGGAATTCAAGGAGAGGGCCACCTTTAGGTAACATTCACCTCCCGGTATACACTTGCATATATTGCGGTCATCTTAGGCATTTCTGTTACAAACTTTTGATGAACCTAGGAAGTTAAAAGAGAGAGTCACATCGATTCCTAAAACCCCCACACCCCATTACACATCGATTTGGGTTAGGAAATCGGATTTAGAGGCTTATGGTCTAATTGTCCACGACTCTCATCTTCTTGTACGCGATTCACCCCATGTGAGATCTTTTGGTTGATTGTGCTCATATTTGTCATACACTAGTTGTGCGTCTTGATATACTTTTGCTAGTGTTATGACTCACTTTGACTTATTTATTGAGTTTTCTATTTCTCTACTATTTTGAAAATGTATTGGATCTGTCAGGCCCTTACTGGTACTATTTTAGGGAAAATTTTGCACTGAGCATCTCTGTTTAATATTCTGGGCAAATTATCAAAGTGTTGTTTTCTTGTTCGAGCGAGATTTAATGTCGTGAGAAGTTATCATTTGAATGACAAGCATTCTCATTCGAGCGACATTATACTTTGTTTGAACGACATGTTTGGTTTTCTGCACTTTTTTATTTACAGTACCCTGTGTTCATCAGCTTAGGTTTTTGGTACTGCTGGTTGCTTCTGGAATAGTTTATATGTAGTTATTCTTAGTTTTCATGCTTAATTGCTAATACTGCATTGTTCGTTTAATCACACCTGCTTTGACTGATGATTCATTTGTGTGATTTATGTTTGCTAGCATATGATGACTTTCATGCTGATATTATGCCTATTGCTGATTGTACTACATTTGCCATATATTTTTTTCGGAAAGACAAAAAGATTTTCGATTTTGAAAAATTTTGAAAAAGACAAAAAGAGTTTTGTATTTTGTTTGCACCTTATATGAATTGACACTTAGGATGACCGAGTCACAATTTCATTCCATTTATCCATGTGACAATTTGATAGTGTTTTGAGACAATATATCATGTCATCCATGTGCTTTACAATGTTTGGAGTCATTGAGATGGTATTAGTTGATACTTACTACATGTTTGACTTATGTTTTCCTTTATTTCATACGTACATGGATTGGTTTGATTATTGTACTTGTCTATCACATGTTGGTCGAGTGCTTTCATCTTAATCCCGTCCTTAAAATGAAAGCAAGTGCAATAATATGATAGTAATAAAAGTAGTGCATGTAAAAACCATTTCCCGTGAGAATTTGTTTTAGGACCTAAAAAAGTGCGGAATTAATAATTATCCAGGGTCCAATAAGGTTTGAAAAGAGCCCAAAACAATTAAATGGCAATAAAAAGAATATTATGCCAATAATGGACCAATAGGTTTTCTCTATGTTTAGAATTTAGTACCTCATTAGATATAAAAACCTACATTATTTTATATGAGGGAGTTTTGGTTGAAAAGTAATCAATGGGCTTGCACATCCTTTGAAAAATTCTCCAAACGGCACTAAATTATTTTGGATGTTATTGGTGTGAAAATCACTTAGGCTTTGATTTGTTGGTTTGATTTATTCAGTATCATCTAAACTCAACAACCTTACACCTAAGGATGATTTTGATGTTCATTCATAGGAGGGTATTAGATTTGTAAAGGTATTTACTTTGTCTCATGTGTGTAGCTACGAATAATTGAAGATTACTGGGTTGCACCCTGATGCGAAAAGCTTGAAGTTTTGATGTTGAAGACTTCTAAAGAAAAATTGAAAGACTTGCATTTTAGTACCTTTTTCAGTTTTGTGTTCATGGGAGGGTATTAGATATGATAATTCAAATGTTTTTATTCTGTACCGACATAGACATAGGGGGATATTTGTAAGGACATTATTTTACATTGTTCGTTCACAATTGAGTATGTCGTATAACGCCACAACCGTCGAAGAATTATTCAAGTTCTTTCAAGCATCGAGACGGATCCGAATATCAAGCTTCTTCAACATTCAAACCTCTGCAAGATAAATTTTGGTCAGAACATATTTAAGTCCCTTTATGGTTCATTTAAAAGTGTTTGGTATGTTTAAATTTTTTTGTTAAATTTTTTTGAATTCATACTATCTAAAGATTTTGTTCTTGAACACCTTTCCGTATAAAAATCATAACTAATTCAAAAAAATGAAAAAAAAAATACGAAACTGGAGGCTACGCATTCGTATCAAAATTATCTACAATGATGGCCTCAAATCTCGTTTGATAGGTCATTTGAATGACGTGCTTATGTCGTTCAAACGACATAGCCATATCGCGAAGTAATTTAAGTGACAATGCCTTTTTGTTCGAGCGACAGTCAACCTCGTTCGAGTGACGCGCCGCCTTAAGTTTTTTATAAATGGGAGCCTCCAACTCCGTTTTTCATAAGAAGACCTGCGATTTTTAATAGATACGAAACTGCTTATGCAGAATATTTTAGTCTTCTTCTTTAAGGACTTTAAACCTTTCATTTTTCAATTCACAAAGCATCCCAATCTTTAGTGAATTGTTTTGGAAGCCAAGATACAATATTGTTGAAATTTACTCTTGTAGGGAGGATAAACTATACCAATATTTGGACTGCATGTCCATGTGGATTCGCTGCGTGTAGATTCATTGCTAAAGACTGCAGTCATTGAGGTTCGCTGCATGTGGATCTTTGCTGAAGATAAAACTACGTGTTCTTATGGAGTAGCTGTGGTTGTTCATTGATGATGACACCGATCGACACTTGAGGGTATTAGTGTGTCAAAAATCTATTTCATTATAACCATGTAAGTTGTGATTTACAATTATAGTGGAATAAAAGGTTTTGCTCCCATGGGGGATTTTTCCTCATGTTGTGACTATCCTGTTATTTGGTTTCATGTGCATGCTTATTGCTTTATGATTTCATATCACTTAGATACGTGTGTTAGGACTGAATTAAAACTTGGGTTTCATTAAAACTGGTTTGGTTGGCACGTAATTAAAATTGATTTATTTGAGAGGTCGTATTTATTCCGCTGTAACACTCTTATATGGGGTCTTGGGTTGTGTATTAACTGCGGTGAGATCCTAGGTTACGATTATATTATTGGGATTTTAGTTTGAGTGTTTATATTACATAAACTCTTGTATATGATGCACGGACACATAAGTATGTGTAGTTACACTCGGAGCATTTATACGAACTACTCAGTTTCTCGCTCACCCTCCCATAGTTTTTTATATTTTAGGTTTGATGCAAGATGATATTGATGGCATCATTGGTATTGGGATTTTCGTTAGAATCTCTGAATATTTTTTAAAAAATTTAAATGTACCTCCTTGTTTATTGTAAATTATTTTGTAAAAGTACATTTGAGATTTAATAAAATTGAGACATTATAATAAGTTTATTTATGTATTTATGCTTTCGCAAATTTGTGCTCAATCTAAATTGTAATTTTTTTTTTAAAAAATCTCTAATTTATCAATATTTTTAAGTAGCACCTCTAGGGGTGTTACAGGACTTGTAGCCCATTTTGGAGCTTGGAGAGTACCGATATGTTCGACTGGTTGGCCTTTGCCAATCTTCCTTCTATTTTCCTTAGCGGCTTCTACATTAAGTGGGGTGGGAACAGAAATTGCATCCTTGTATTACCAACTTCTTCCCGATAAAGGACTTAATCGAGTCTTTACGAATGATACTGGGACCTTTATGGCAGCCCCATTGACCGTTTACCTATTAATCGAAATATGTTAGAGGGGTTTGGCATTGTCTAGGAATTATCTGAAATGGTTGTGGAAGCGTGTAGTTGGGAAGATTTCAGAGGCGGAGATTGGCCAAAGCGTTGTAGTTTCGAGCAAACTTGTCAAGGCGTACTGCTGCATGGAGGATATACGGAGCATTAATCAAGAGTAGGAGACTTGAAGACCTCTAAGAGCAGGTAATGATGACGAGGTAGGGTCATCTGGTAGTTGAGGATAACATTTGTGAAGCTGGGGATAGTTTTTGTGAAGCTAGGGAAATTTATGTTCGGGGTGATTTATGTTTGTATTTGGAATATTCTAGTATTTTTCTATGAAGTTGTTTATTTAGTAAAGACTAGGTAGGTTTGCTTGTGGGTTGGTCTTATAATTGGAAAATAGGGGGATCTATTTAACTCCCTCTATTGATATTTCTTATAATGGTTGTGTTCCTTAATTTGAAAATAAAAGTGACTTTAACCACTTTTTTTGGGCCTTTTGATGATTTTTTGTGTTTGAACTATCTATATTGTTCATGTTAATTATGAGATGGGCCATCATTCTTGGGGGTTAGAAAATAATAATATTGTATGAAAAAGAAAGGACTGCGCCCATTTATTTCGTATGGATTGCCTATGTACCTCTAAGGGTTTTGAAAATTTCACGAGTTTTGTTTTAAAAATAATGGTTTTGAGAGGATCAGGTTCCACTTATCATGGGTAAGAGAAATACTTTTTTTTTAGAACAGAAGGGGGATGAGAAGAGTCGTAGCGCGCCGAGAATTCAGATTAAGGGTACAATTTCTTGTGACATTCCAAATTGACTGGACGTAGCATTTTTTCTCCGTCGAGATCTGAGAGCATAGTGGCACCGCCTGATAAGATTTTCTTCACGATTTAGGGTCCGATCCAATTAGGTTTGAAATTCCCCCAACGATCCTAGACAGGTTCTATAATTTATTTGAGGGCAAGGTCTCTTTCTTGGATACTGCAATCCTTGACTTTCTTATTGAATGATCGTGCTATTCGGTGATGATACCCCTGAATGTGGTATAGAAACTTAAGTGTCTTTTCATCCAAGTGTGAGAGTTCATCATATCGTATCTGATGACAATCTTCCTCGCTGACCCTACTTTTGATCATGAAATGTAGGGAAGGTACTTCTAGCTTAACGAGGAGGACTGCCTCGATTCCTTATATCAAAGAATAGGGGTATCCCCAGTAGGTGTTCTGTTGAAAGTGGGATAGCCCTAGAGCGCATATGGGATCTGATAGTCCTAGTCTCTGCAACTTATGATCATCTTGCTAATGATGGTTTTGAGGCTTTTATGGTTGGGTTCGACAACGCCATTGGTTTGAGGTCGGTAAAGAGAAGACTTGTGTCTATGAATTCCATACTCGTCAATCGGTTTAGTGACTTCGACATCGAAGTGGAGTGCATTGTTGGAGTCTAACTCATGAGGAAACCCATATCGACAAATGATGTTCTTTTTGCTAAACTTGTCCACTTTCTTGGCATTTGACACTGCGTATGACTCGACTTCAAATCATTTTATAAAGTAATCAATAGCGACTAGGATGAACTCATGATCGTTTGAATCTTTGGGAGTGAGCTTCCTTATGATGTCTATGTCCCAGGTGGAGAAGGTCCAGAGAGAGGTTATGTTATACAATTCTCAGGGAGGCAAATATTAGAGATTGGCAACCTATTGGCACTTGAGGCCTCTTCAAACATAGGTAGTGCAGTCTTGAACCTTGGTAGTTCGATAATACCCTTAACGAATGATCTTCTTGGCAAGAATTTGACCATTCATGTGGGGCCCATAGTCCCCTCTATAAATCTTGCACATCATTCCTTCAATATTAACAAATGGGCTCCATCGAAATTTCTTTTGAAAATTGCTTTATCGTAGATGATGTACTAGGCAACCCGTTTATGAAGGGTCACATGATCCTTCTTATTTATATCTTGGGATACCTACCATGTTTGAGGAGGAACCAAATGTCATAGTATCATAACCTAGCCACATAGTGGTCTTCTTCAAGGATGAGATTAATGTGGTAATAGTAGGTGGGCACAACCTATTTTTGGACTAGAAAATAGGACAATTTTATTCCCTTGAGCATGTCGACCATGGAGTTTAGGGTTATAAGAGTGTGGCTTAGTCTGTTCTTTGAACGAGGAAGGTAATGGAGGGCTACATCTTTGAACTGGGAAAAAAGCTCTTATAAGTGGACGTAGAAGGGTAGGAGTTTCTCGTCTTTGACTTTCCATTTTTTGAGAATTTGTTCGATAATGAGGGCAAAGTCCCCATAGATATCTAGGTGCCTAATGACTTTTTCGAGGGTGATATTGAGTCCTACGGTGCATGCCTCATACTTAGTGGTGTTGTTGGTGAAAGATAAGTCCAACTTAATGGTAATGGGGGTGTGGGGATCTTCAGGGGTGATTAGGAGTATCCCAATACCACACCCTTTCTTATTGGCAGCTCTATTGAAAAACATACGCCACGGAGATCCTCATAAGAGGTTCAAATAATGTCTTCATCAGGGAATTCAAAGACCTAAATATCGGCTCCTTATATGGGATAATCGGCAAGCTCGTCGGAGATCGTCCTCCCATTCATGGATTTTTGTGTGACATACATAATATCGAACTCGGTTATAACATCAACCATCATGTCATTTAGCTTGATAGAGTGGGTTTCTCTAGAAGGTACTTGATGAGATACATTTGGGATAATAGTCTGATGGAAAATAAAACATATAGTGCCATAATTTCTATGTGTCCCGACTAAGGCGACACACGCTTTCTCCAAAGCAGTGTAATTGACTTCGTACCTAGCCAGTTTCGAACTCGCAGCGTAGATGGATATTTCCTTATTAGATTCTTTAATATATTGGGCTAGCAAAGCCCCTGCGGTAGTATCTGTGATGGTCAAGTACAATAAGAGGGGGAGACCTCGTTGTGGAGGCATAAGAACTGGAGGTCGGGTGAGGCATCACTTAATTTGTTAAAAGGCTTCTTGGCAGGCCTCATTCAAAACTTTAATTGAGTCTTTTAGATAATCTTAAATATGGGCTCGCAGATAAAGGTTAGGTAAATGATGAATCGAATGATGTATTATAATTTACCCAGGAATCCACGATAATCCTTTTTTGTTTAAGTTAGTGGCATGTCGAGTATGCCTTTCATCTTGTTGGGGTTCTCTTAATTCCTTTCTCACTGACCATGAACCCAATGATTTTTCTTTTAGTGATGCCAAAAATGCACTTTTGAAGGTTAAGTCGCATCTGGTATTATCACAGTCGCTCGAAGAACTTCTGAAGGCCAGGAATATGGCCATCTTGGGCCTTGCACTTAATGATCATGTTGTCTACATAGACTTTGACCTCTTTGTGAATATGGTCATACAGAATAGTTGTGGCAACTCTTTGGTGGGTATACGAACATTCTTGAGCCTAAACAACATGACGGTGTAGCAAAAAGATCCGCAGGGGGGTGACGAAGGCAGTTTTCTCGTGGTGGTTAGCGTATATCTTGATCTCGTTATAATTGGCAAATATTTCGACAAATGATTGCAAGGTGTGGTTGGATGTGCTATCCATGATCATGTTGGTGTTGGGTAGTGTATAACCATCTTTCAAGTATACTTTGTTCAAATCCCAATAGTCAACACACATGCGAACTTTTCCTCTTGATTTCAACACGGGAATGATGTTGGCAAGACAAGTAGGGTATTCGACTATGCGAATGAAACCAGCCTTTAACTCTTTGACTACCTCTTATTTTACTTTGAGTGACCATTCTATTCAAAGTTTTCTCAACTTCTTCTTAGCCGATTTGCATTTTGGGAATGTCGGGATCTCGTGTTGAGCTATTTCTAGGTTAATATCGTGAATGTCGTCATAGGACCACGTTAAGACATCCATGAATTCTTTCATCAGCTCTTCAAATTATGCATGATCATGTGAGTTAAGGGTGGACCCTATCCTAATCTCGTGCTGATGGCTATTACAACCGAGGTTAACAAAAATAGTCTCATCATTATTAGTTTGAACGCAATTATATTGTTTATTTTTCCTTATTGAGATAAATTAAGGATTGTTCATTTGTAAAATCATTATCATCAAAAGTTTGATTAGAATCAATTCAATTAACATAAAGTGCAACAAGATACTCAAAATACTCATCTATTTCATTTTCAGGGAAAATAGCATTGAGAAACTCGTCAAAAAGGTCTCAGTTACATTTGCATCGAAAAAGGAGAAACATAAATGAGTGCAGAGATTTGTGGAATATGATAAAGAGTAGGGTTTGGATAAACTTGAGCATGCTGGACTAGGATGGCATGCCAATTTAGGAGAGGTATATCAATAGTTGTGATTTAGGAGGATGGGTCTAATGGCACAACATCTAAGAGGATCATGCATATATTTATCTTCACTGTCTGTAGGTCAAAAGATTCCTCAGAGTGGATTCCCTCGGAGTTCTCATTGATTGACATGGTGTCCTAGATCAAAGGTTACATTTCATGCTTTCAGTTTTTCCCCAAGAGAGGAAATCTTTTCCCTCGAATTCATCATTCGAGCTTTCAAAGTCTTCACCCCAATCGGTAGAGGCGATGTCTTCTTACTAAGAATAATCAATATGCTCAACAACCTCTATGGATTCATCATACAAATATTCCCACTCAAGGGGGAAGTGAAAGAGTGAAGGGAACAGGCATCCCTGAAGTATCAAAGCTATGAGAAACTCAGAAATGCTGCAGATTTCTCCCGTCTAGTGAAACATATCGGCCGTAATCTGTACAATGTTGTCCAAACTAATTTCTTCACTGGGTACCACCCATTAATATGATTCTCGACCCCACTCTCGGGCTTTAATGAACAGTAGATTGAATCTCCAGTAGACGATATTCATCTTGGCAGGAAATTTCAGCCCAAACCTTTAGAGTTGGGCCGAAATAATAGATAGTTCCATGCCTTCACCCTCTGAATGGGTGCGAACAGTATTACAGGCTCGCATAAGGATTGACATAGCTTGTTCCAAAAATATTATTGGATTCAAAAGAAAGTATGGAAAAGCCTTGAGAAGTTTGGGTGAGATTGGGGTCGTGCCGGGTAGCTTGGCAAGCATTATTAGGTAGGAGGGTCAAAATTTGGGTTATTTTCTTGGAAGATGGCATTTATTTTGGTTACATGTGTTGGAAGAGGGTTGTGAATAGTGTTAGACTTTGGATTAGCTAGAAGTATGATGAAACCTCAGTCCACAAAGCATTAGATCACATTTCTGAGATCAAATCATTGGTTAATGGTGTGGCCTGTGATTTGGAGAAAGTCATAGCGGGCATCATGTTTGAAGTTTTTAAGAAGTGGTTTTGATAATGGTTTGGGACCCAATGGTTTGATGAGGTTTTAAGCTAGCAGGTCCTAGTATATCTTCGACAGGGGAGCACGAAGCTTAGTGTATTCCTTTCTGATGGGATTTTAGCGACTTTCTAGTTCCCAAGAGGTAACGGGATGTGATATCTTATTAATGGTTGAGATTGAGGCAATAGCGGGCTTCCCATACTTTTTTTCTATGAATCATCCAGTAAGCTTCTTTTATTCAGATTCCACTTTGGCAATACCTTCTTCCATTTCTATATCAACCTCTCAGAGGGCTCGGAAGTGCGAGTACTAATGTCCTCCCATAGATGCTCAGAGATGAGGTAAGAAATTCTTTTTAGAATTCTAACTTGTTACTCCTATGAGGACCTATTAATTATAGTAGCCGCTTACTCTCTCCACCTTCCAATGAAGCTACTGACACTACAAGAAAAAGTGTTTTCCACGACATATGTTTTACGACACTTTATAAAAATGTGTCGTGGAAAGTCGATAAAGACGACACTTTATAAAAATGTGTTGTGGAAAGTAGATAAACACGACATAATTTCGAAACGTGTCGTAAACATTTCAATTATAATAAATATCATGACATATAAAATAAGGGGGTTTTAGGAAAAGGTCCTCATAATGTTCAAAGTGTATAAAAATAGGACATTTTATATAATTTTATAAATTTAGTCCCTGTACTAAAAATACCATGAAAAATGGTGAAAAATAGTGCCGCTGGCGCGGACCAAAAAAATAAAGGTATTGTACCACAGGGACTAAATTTATAAATGTTATTGTACCACAGGGACTAGATTTAGAAACTTGAAAAGAATTTTCCTAAAATCTAAATATAGGAAGGAACATGACCTTTACTTTAATTGTCTATTAAAATAAATATGTTCTAATTTTTTTAAAGACGACACGTTATTGGGTGTCGTAAATTAGAAAAAAAAAAAGGCGCGGGCGCTAGAATTTTCAGTCAGCGTGTCAAAAAAAAATGTTGATATTATCGTAACAACCCTCATCCACGATCCCATAAAAAACTCACGTATCTGTCATGAAGGAGAGCCGTATGGAACTGCAACTTCGATGGAGGTTTAGAAGAAGAGCCCTATATAAATCTCCCTTGAACCAGAGTCTCCATTGAAGCAGAGCAGTATAGAAATCTAGGTATATAAATCTACGTACATAAATCTCCATTGAAACAGAGCGGAATCAGAGTCTCCATTGAAGCAGAGCGGTATAGAAATCTAGGTATATAACTCTTCGTACAAATCTCCATTGAAACAGAGCGGGGAAATCTCCATTGTAGTAGACCCACAAAGCTTCACCTCCATTAATGTAAGGTATTTTTTCTCTTTCCCGATCCAACTAATATAGAAAACTTTCCAATTATTTAAATCTTCCATTATGTTCTTGTTTAGCTTATGTCAGTTCCAAATATATTGTGTTTAGAAAACACTGTGTTTCTATATTATGCGAACTTTTTAAAACGGCATTGGAAAGTACAAGAACGAAAAAATGTAGACATGATAAAGAATTTGACGCATACCTGTAAATGGAGATAATTATCCCACCCTGGATTTTGGGATATGAGTATTTGTTTTCTGAGCTCATTTTTTTATTCACTGCCCATTTTCTCTCTTTGTCAATATAGGGATTTACCACAAAGACATTGACAAAGAGGACAAATATTACAGTTCACCCACTGACTAAATTTGATCACGCTGTCTAGTGTGTTATACAAATGCCATTTGATCATCACACCAAATTTCCTTATTTTCAATCTAGTGAGATACACTGTTTCAACCTCTAGTTGACCAAAAAAAATAAATGTTCTGATTTTTAGCTTTGAAGAAGGGGTAATGTATGTTTAGATGCTATGTCAAAAAAATATATCTTAGATGCTTATGTCAGATGCTTATGTTAGACCTCAAAGTCCATAGTATTGTTGGATGATTAAAATTGGTATGGTCTTTCTTTTTATAATGACAACCACATTAAGCTATGATGATATAAATTGTAATCTATTTATTTATTATTTCTATTTTGGTCAAGTTTTGGCTTGCGACTTTGTTACTTTTTGCTACAGACACGTAATCATGCACCGAATGATATTTCGATGCTATTTTTTTAGATGTGAAAGTTTGTTGCTCTTAGTTCCTGAAAATCAAATTTTGTGGATCCTAAACAACTTTTTTACTCTTTGACATTGGATATATAGTGTGAAATCTGACAACTTGTGTGTTATTCTTCTTTTCTTTCTTAATTGCGTTATGTGAGTTTTATTTTTTATCGACATTTGGGTTAATTCTTTTTTTTCCCGGGCAAACTCATTAATACTAAATCTGATGTTTTCATTTGCAATATTTCATTATTCTATTTTTCAGGTGATTGTCTTAGGCAGTATTCAGATACTACAAATCAGATCCAATATAGGTATTTTTATCTTGCTTCATTTGTGTATGATTAAGTGTATATACCCACATTGATATTTCTGAACATATGTGTATACAACAGGTCAACTTGATTTAAGTGTATGAATCTGTATTGTTGAGTGTGGGTGATTATATTACTTCTATGCTTAAGAAAATCATGAATAAGACAAAAATGGCTATAGTTTGTAGCCCCGATAATCTAACTATATATTTATTTCAATCTACCTCTGTAGATAGTGAATAATCTAATCAGATTTAGTAAAATGTGACTAATGTAATGAGATCTTGTAGAATGACTATATTGAAAAAAATATGATATTTTACCTCTTTTTTAATATTAACGTTTGCTGGTGTAAACAGACTAGAAACTAGTAAGTGGGAAACTCAAGATGGAAAAAGATTGGTTGAGATTTCCAAGGTTTTTTTTATTATTACTCGCATGCATATACGTTTACATATATTACAAAAACCTAAAGTATTTTTCTGAATGAACACTGTAGTGAAATTGAGAAGTGATTATGATTTCATGCCTTTTTTTATTATCTGTAGACATACCGAGGAGTACCAAGATGGCGTGTACAAATTTATTGAATCTGCCAAGAAAACTGCTAGAAATCCTGATATGATAATATGTCCCTGTAGAAAATGTAAAAACCTTTGTCAACAAGACCAGGAAGAACTATTTGAGCACATAGTCATTCATGGCTTTGATCCTACGTACAAGAAGTGGGTATTTCACGGAGAACATTCGACTTCTTCATACTCTAATGATATTGATATTGAATTGTCAGATTTACATAGGATGTATAAAGATGCTTATGTTCAAGATGCAATTTTTGCTGAAGATAGTTTTGAAAGCGGCGATGAAAGTTTTAAACAAAAGTTAAAAGATGCCGAGACTCCTTTATATCCCGGGTGTACAAAGTATACAAAGATGTCGGCAATTACAACTTTATACAAGCATAAAGCTACACACGAACTATCTGATAAAGGATTTAATGAACTTCTTGAGTCTCTACATGAAATGTTGCCCGGGGATAACGTTCTTCCTAAGTCCTTGTATGCAACGAAGAAGTTTCTAAAGGAATTTGATCTTGGCTATGAGAAGATAGATGCATGCATTAATGATTGTTGTTTATTTAGAAAAGAGTATGAACATTTGGATAAATGCCCTAAATGTAGCTCCTCGCGGTGGAAAGTTGACGAACGCACAAAGAAGGTTAAGAAGGGAGTATCTGCAAAAGTATTGCGGTACTTTCCAATAATCCCAAGATTTCGAAGGATGTTTTTATCAGCAGATAGAGCAGAGCAGTTACAGTGGCACTCAACTCACATAAGCAAAGATGGAAAGATGCGACATCCAGTTGATTCATTAGCATGGGACACAATTAATAAAAAGTGGCCTCATTTCGCATCCGATCCAAGAAATCTTAGGCTTGGACTTGCAGCGGATGGATTTAATCCCTTTAATAATCTTAGCTCGAGCTATAGTTGTTGGCCCGTAATTTTAACTGTGTACAATCTTCCCCCATGGTTATGCATGTTGCAGGAAAATTTGATGTTGACTTTGCTTATACCGGGGCTAAAGCAACCGGGAAATGACATAGATGTATATCTGCAACCACTTATAGATGACTTAATCAAGTTGTGGAATAATGGGGTGGAGATGTACGATGCATCTAGCCAATCTACGTTTAATTTGAAAGTTATTTTGATGTGGACAATAAATGACTTTCCCGCATATAGTAATTTAGCCGGATGTACCACAAAAGGGGAATTTGCATGTCCAGTTTGTGGTCCTAACACATCCTCACTACGGTTATCAAAGAGTATGAAATCGGTGTATATGTGCCATAGGCGTTTTCTCCCAATGAACCATCCATGGAGGGTTACCAAAAAGAGTTGGTTTGACGGATTTGAAGAATTGAGGAGGCCACCAAAACCTTTGAATGCAGAGGAAATTTTAGATGCTTTGAAGGGTGTTGAAAATGATTTCGGTAAAGGGAAGAAGCGTAAGAGGAAGAAAGTGTTCTTGAAAAAGAAGTCAATATTTTTTGATTTACCATATTGGCATGTACGTATATTTTAACTCATAATCTAAGCCACTAACTTAATGAAATTCTATTAAAAGTTTTAGGACAATTTTTTTTCATATTAATCCTCTCTCATTTTTTCTCTCTAGGCATTAGATTTACGTCACAATTTGGACGTGATGCACATCGAGAAGAATATAAGTGATAGCCTCATTTCCACATTGTTAGATGTAAAGGGAAAATCAAAAGATGGACTCGAGTCTCGTAAAGATTTGCAAGAATTGGGCATTAGAAAGGAATTACATCCACAACCAAAAGGGAATAAATTTTACCTACCGGCAGCACCTTACACACTCTCAAAGAAAGAAAAGAAAGTTTTTTGTCAAAGACTATATGATTTGAAGTTACCTGATGGTTATAGCTCCAACATTAGTCGTTGTGTTTTAGTGGAAGAATGTAAGTTATTGGGATTGAAATCCCATGATTATCATGTTTTAATACAACAATTGTTGTCAGTTGCTATACGGGGACTACTACCAAAGGGGCCAAGACAAGTAATTTTTCGCTTATCTTCATTTTTTAATGAGTTATGTCAACGAGTGATCGATAAAAGGAGAATGGAAAAATTAGAGGAAGATATCGTAGAGATTACATGCATGTTGGAGAGGTACTTTCCTCCCTCTTTTTTTGACATTATGGTTCACTTGCCAATTCACTTAGCTCGAGAAGCTCGATTATGTGGGCCCGTACAATTTCGATGGATGTACCCATTTGAGAGGTAATTTAGAATGTATTTAACTTTTATCTTATTAACAAGTTAGATATGTAGTAAATAGATGTTGTATTCGTATTCTTTTGCTATGGTTTTTCATTAGGTTTATGAAGGTACTCAAGGGTTATGTTAGGAACCGTGCACGACCTGAAGGATGCATAGCTAAAAATTATTTGGCTGATGAGTGTGTAAGGTTTTGTAGCATGTATCTAAAAAAACAGCAGAAATAGGTGTTCCACAATCTCGAAATGAAGAGTTCAAAGATGAGACAATACTGGGAGGACGACCTATCTCAAAAGGGAAGCCAATAACATTGTCCGATGACTTGTTAAAAATTGCCCATCGTTCTGTGCTTTTTAATAATTTAGAAGTTGAGCCATATATAGAGTGAGTAAAATGATGCTCGTTATATATATTTATAACTTATGTTATCATTAATATTGTTATTAAAATTCCTCTACGTTCATATTAGAATGCATTTGAGCGAGCTAAAGCATTCCAATCGAAGTTTATCCCAAGATGAGACTATGCTACAAAAAAGACATATCGAGACATTCGCTTCGTGGTTTATGAACAAGGTAGACCAATTTTTACGTTGTGCATTGTAAGAGTCTAATGTTGTTATGTATATAAAAATTCATATAATTTTATTTATGATATTTTAAACAGATTAAGGTCCAAGCAAACACAACTGAAGTATCAACAATCCTAAAGTGGCTAGCGGTTGAGCCACGACGTTATGCTATGTCATATTCAGGCTACATAATAAATGGAAAACGATTTCATACATCCATGGTTGAAAAGTCCACCCAAGATAGTGGAGTTTGTTTCGAGGCAGAGACTATTTGTAGATCTAGTGCAAGGGATACCACACACGTTATTGCTAATGTTTCATATTATGGGATTATACGGGATATAATTTTGTTGGACTTTCACAAATTTCGAATGCCTATCTTTCAATGTGATTGGGCCAGCATTTCGAATGGTGTTAAATTTGACGATGGATTCACTTTGGTTAACCTCCACCAAGGACAAAATCAACTAAAAAAAGATCCTTTTGTTCTAGCATCACAAGCAAGACAAGTGTTTTATTCGAGAGAAAGTGGAACATCAAATTGGTATGTGGTTCTCAAGGCACCGCCACGAGGTTTTCATGAGCTGGAGACATATGATGAAAGTGCTTACACATCATATTCGCCGATTGATGTTTCAAAACTCGACAATAATGAGAGAAATGACGATGAGCCTCATGTGAGGATAGATTGTGAGGGTGTTATTGTGTGATTGTTATTTATTTTAGCATGTAAACATTAAGTTTGTTTGATGAATATAAGTGTTGGTATGTTTATGGCGAATTTAACAATAGATAACTAACAGAGAATGTTTCTTTGTGCTGCATATATATTTCCTTTTCTATGCTAGTTTGCGTGTTTAACCTTATTCGCATCACATATAGTTTGTTCATTTATAGCTCTATGAATACACTCAAAATAGAGAGCTAACAAAAATCGGGCAATAGTCAAAATGATATCACATTCCAATCTCATCAATAAAAAAGTGTTAAATAAGTGAAAGAACTGTCAAAATTGATCTCCATGCAAAAGAACCGTAAAAAATGATCTAGATGTTGAGTTGTAGATCCCGATTTATGTTACCACTTTACAGGACCTGTTTTAGGCCAAGCCCTCATAAATGTGTTGAGAAGGCCTTTATACACTTAAATTTCTATTATATTTAAGTGAATTACATTTATGTTCCCTAAATTTCGTAAAATTCGGTGCATTCCGTAGACATAAGTTGACACTACTAAACCGTGTAAAATTTAAAAGTCCTCGAGACATGGAAAACAATGCTGCAAAAGGAACAAGGCATGGCTTTTACACGTGTTGTAGCTGTTGGTTTTGACATGGATCACATGACGTCGTTGGTGTCATTTGCGAAATGCTGATACTCCATATAAGTTTCCGTTTGTTAAATTGTTAGTTTTGATCTCTGAATACGATATGGGTGTCTTGGATATGATATGAATACAACTGTCTATTTTGCATATTTTTATACTTAATGATGAGAATTTTATTGGGAATTTTAAAAATTTAATGTAGATTACAAGAAATACATATATCTCTTATTAACTCCTATCAATAGCTGATGAGAAAATATACAGAGCTCTACTACGTGGCCCCTGTGAGAAATCATGTGGCACATTACCTTTGATAATTTTATATAGGGTCTGTGTGAAATTTTTCTTGAATCCTTCAAGTAATACGGGGCTAAATTATTACTGATTGACAACCTCTGTTTTGTTTTTCTTTCAGGAGTGTTATTGACGTAACATGGGAAATGGCACACAAGAGCGCTAAATAAAAAAAGTTTCGTTCTCTCACTAAAATATAAACTGCAGGTACATAGATTATTAACTCATTGTCTTGTTTCTCAGTGTCCGTATATTACTACACTTAATGGTACATTGTTATGTTTTTAAACTCTTGATGCTGCTACTACACTTAATGGTAACTGCTTTTATTGTCGATCAATATCCCTACACTTAATGGTAACTGCATGGATCAATCACGAGGACTTCAAGTCCAACTGTTGTCAATGAGATACTTGAGGACATAAAGTTCGTGTGGATAACTGTAAAACCCGATATAGATATAGCTGAGGGTGAAAAATGAGGCCTAAGGTTCTACTAAGTAGATAAATAATCTAGGCCTTATTATTCATAGGACATGAACTCATAGGCTTCTGCTATGAACTCCTTAAAATTGATGACTACAACCAATAATTCTGAGATGGTGTTTGTGCTAAGGGGTAGGGGGACCTAAGAGGAATCAATCCACATCCTTAGCGATGCCATTGAGGGCCAAAGGTAATGTAGGCGGATTTCTGTTTCAGATTACAGCGTGAATGGAGTGACGATTTCCTGGAGCTGCTGAAATGGAGATGTGGCAGGTTCCTGCAATATGCACCAAGTATTTTTACTGGTTGCACTGCAAAAAAAAACTTCGAGCCACCACCACAGCCTTCTTACCTTTTATGCTAATACCACTTCTTGATAGAAGCTCAATACAACCCTTGGGGGTGCAAGGAAGGAGCAGAGGTTCTCTGCCTTTTATAGCGAGCTTGCCAATGTTGAGAGGATGAAAGCCATCTACGTCCTTTTCGAGGCTGATTTCACTTAAAATTTTCTCTTCGTTTATATGTTTTGGCAATAGAAGCTAGACTAGTATGCCGTGTACATCTGGATTTGAATTTAATTCATGGACCTTGCTGAGCAACTCAGGTTCAATCACTTGTTCCGGAGGTCTATACCGATGGATTTAATCCCAACTTCAACTCGTAATCCACTAAAAAACTACACCCCTCTAATAAGTCGAGATCGATTTCTTCAACTGATTTATCAATCGCAATACTAATCCACTGATCAATGTGGGAACTAAAATCTTGGCCCAAGTGAATTCCTCATATACCTCTCTCCCTTTATTTGTTTTTAACACGAAACACGTACATAAAACTAGAACAAAATTATTGGTACTGAGAAATACACTCAAGGCAAAGAGTATGCAACTGATGAAGTTTTGGAGGCTCAATTGAGGAATCAAGAAGCAGCTGATGTTAAAGAATTCTCTGAAGTTATTAAAAAGATTTCAAAGAACAAGATTGCCGCTAGTGGATCTCAAAAGCAATATATGAAATCTCCTAACTTGGGCAAGGCTATACTGTCCAGTAAGGGTGCTAGAACCATTCGAGCTTCTACTACAAGATAGTAGCACCATCTCAAAAACCTTTAAATGTTAATCTTCTTTATTTGGAATGTGAGGGGGGTTGGTAAATTTGCTACTTCTAGGAGAATAAAATGTCTTCTTAAAAAGTACAATTGCCCAATTTTTGCTATCTTAGAACCTAAAATTGGGATTGAAAAAATGGAGAAACTGAAGCATAAATGGTCAATGGAGGGTTGTATGTCTAATCAAAATGGTAAGATATGGCTTTTTTGGAGATTTGAGGTCAACATTAGCATGGAATGGAATTTTGATCAACTTTTTGCAGTGGAGGTCACTCATTCAGGTTTAATTCGGGCAGTTAAGATTGCAGTGGTCTATGCCAAATGTAATGCTCATGAGAGATGCCAATTGTGGGATGATATTGTGGTTATAAGTAGAAGATATGCTCTTAATCCCTTTAATTGTTGGCGATTTTAAAACAGTGGCTGCTCAGGAGGAAAAAAGTGGGGGTAATGAGATCGATTTTCAAGCAGTGATGGACTTTAACGTCTGCATTGATAATAGTGGCCTAATTGATATGGGCTTCTCAGGTTCGAGATTCACCTGGAGTAATAAAAGAAGAAAAGAGGACTTAATCTTTGAAAGATTAGATAGAGGTATTTTTAATGATATATGGAGAGACCAGTTCCCTAATTCTACAGTTAATCATCTGAACATCTCTTGCTCTGACCATCATCCCCTCTTGTTTGAGGTTAAAAGCTGGATGGATAACATTCCAAAATCTTTTCGATTTCAAAACTTCTGGATGAGTCATGATGATTTTATGGATGTTGTTAAAAGCTCTTGGGATGCTGATTGTGAAGGTAGATGTCTGCATTTGTTCTCTTATAAATTTAAAAGGCCAAAAGGAGATCTTAACACCTGGAGTAAAATAGTGTTCAAGAATATCTTTCAAAATGTTAACGACCTGGAAGATAAAGTGTTGATGATGGAAGCTCAGTTTGAAAGTAGCAAGGATAATGACATCAGATGTGAGCTAAATAAAAGCTGAGTTGGAAACTGTAATGAAAAATGTGGATACCTACTAGAGGCAAAAAGCAAGTGTCAAGTGGATGAACGTAGGTGATGACAATTCAAAATTCTTTCATTCCTCTTTAAAGAGTAAACAAAGAAAGTTGGGGATCCATTTTGTTCTGGGTAATGGCGGAGTTAACCTCGACAATCAGAAGGATATTACTAACCACATAGTGGAACACTTTAAGCTGCTGCTTTCTCCTGAAGAGCTTGAGCATCCTGAGGTTTTGCTAAAATTCATCCCTCACTTGATTACCTCAGGGGACAATGATATGCTTAGTGATTTTGCCTCTGATGTTGATATTTCTCAGACTCTTAATTCTATGAGTGTTCTCTCTGCTCCAGGTCCTGATAGTTTGGGTGTCTCATTCTATGCAAATGCTGGAAGATTATCAAAAAGGATTTCATTATTTGCCACTAATTCCTTCATGGATGGCTAGGATCTCCCTAGAAGTTGGACTAGTACCCTTGTGGTATTAATTCCGAAGATTGCTCACCCCAGAAATGTGAGGACTATAGACCCATAAGTCTTTGCAACTTTTCCTACAAGTTGATTTCCAAGCTGCTGGCCACTATATTGAACAAGTTGCTCCCTAAATTGATCTCCTCTAATCAAAGTGGCTTTGTCAAAGGTAGGAACATCCAAGACAACATCTGGCTTGCTCAGGAGATGATACATAATATTGATAAAATATTGTATATGCAGATGATATTGTTATATTTAACATAGGTGACAAAAGAAGCTTAGCTGGTTTCATGACTTTCCTTAAGGTTTATGAGGCTAGCTCGGGGCAGAAAGTGAACTCCCAAAAATATTGTATTATGGTGGGTAATAGATGCAACATGGATGCCTTGATTAAGGAGGTTTGTGTCTTTAACATCAAGCATAGCCCTATTAAGTATTTGGGATGACCTCTTTTCAAAGGGAGGATATCTAAATCTCATTTTGGGCTTCTTATTGAATCTATCAGATCTAAAATTTGTGGGTGGATCCCGAAATGGTTATCCAAAGGTGGTAGACTGGTCATAATCCAATCAGTTCTTTCATCTAAGCCATTTTATCTCATTGTTTCTTTAAACCCCCCCCCCCCCCCCAAACTGTAGTTAAAATAATACACTCCCTGCTTACTAAATTTTTCTGGAGTGGCTCTCTTGACAGGAAATATGTGTGGATGTCCTAGAAGAATTTGAGTAAGGACAGAAACCATGGTGGGATTGGCACTCAGGACTTAAATGTAGTGATTAAAGCCTGCTCTCTAAAGATGGCCTGGAAACTGAACACTGAGAACTCCCTGTGGGCCTCGTTTATGAAGTCTAGATACAAAGGTAGTAAAGATTACAGATACATTAGCTCCAAAAACTAGAGAAGGATTAAAGATGTTGAAAGCATTTGTGAGGCTAATATGTCCAATGATGCTAACGTATGGAGGTGGTCGGGCTCTAGTTATGGCACATTCGCCATGAAATCTGCTAAAGAGGTGCTCAAAGATAGTTACCCATCGTCTAGGCTTCATCAGTGGACTTGGGACCATAATGTTTCCCTCAAAATTTCTATTCACTCTTGGAATATGTTGAATCATATTGTGCCAGTTGAGGCAAATATCCAGTTAAAAAGTATTTATTAGCATCCCAATGTAAGCTCTGTCTTCAAAACTCTCTGACCCAAAACATTTCTTTTGTGAGTGCCCCTTTTCAAATTCCTTATGACTTCATTTTGAGAAGTCTATTTGTATTCCTCACAATAGAAGAGGTATACACTCCATCTTTATGGCCTGGTGGTGTTATGCTCCCAAAAACAAGTTTTGCCAAGTTCTATATAAATCTACTACAATGCTCATCTCTTGGGAAATTTTGTGTAGTAGGTGCAAATTAGTTTTTGATAATGACAGTACTGAATTGGACAAGGCTATCTCTAATATTAAAAATGATGTGTCCCTCATCTGTTCCAGATCGAAGATTAGCAGTGAGTCCTTGAATGGTAAGTCTGCCATAGGAATTCAGAGAATGCCTATCGCAGTTAAATCCAAGCTTGTTAGATGGATTCCTCCCAATCCTCCTAATTTTAAATTAAATATTACTTCCATTGCCCGTGGTGGTAGGTCTGCGATGGGGGGGCTCATTAGGGATCATTCTGGTGGATTTGTTGGGGCCTGCGCGGGGCCTTATAATGACGCTGATGTGGATTTTGAAGCTATCCTCCATGGTTTGAATCTCTGTAACCTCATTGGGTGCTTCCCCATTTCATTGGATGTGGACTCAAAGGTGGTACTTGATACTCTTACCTTAGTTGCTGCTACCCCTGGAAGCTCTAAAGTGTTCAAGATTTGTAGATATCTACTACAGCGGGACATCCCTACTCAGCACATTCCTACAGATACAAATTATGTGGCCTCCACTATAGCCAGATACAGTTTGAATCTCCGTCGAGTTGATGTATTTCTAAATATTTCTCATTTTAGCCCTCATTTTGGAAACCTTGTGAGAGGGCGAATCTCTCTCAACTCTATTGGGGCTCCTTATGTTTGTAAGTTCCACTAGAGAGGCTTTTTCTCAGACTAGCAAAGTCGGTATATTAGTGCGCGGGAGTATGTGTACGAGCATATCTTTTTAACTTGTAGCATGTATTTCATATATTATGCTCTGTACCAATCATGCTCTGTATCAATCATGTATCAATCATGAATAATATTTTTTCGTATTCCTGGTACATGTGTAACTTGAAGTTATGCTTTTAAGTGCAGATGTATAATACAAAATTTATTCCTCCCATTTATATTGCATCCTGGACCTTCACTTGAACTACTCTGTTTGGACCGAGTTGTACTAATTTTTCTAATTTTTTGCTTGTCAAATAGAGTGAATAGAAAAAAAAATCTACCTTTTGAGAATATGGCGGATATGTTTAAAGAGGTGAGTTATGAGTCCATTATCTCTTTAATTTAAACTTTGTAATAAATGTTATTGAAGTCCATATAATTTACACTACATTCCATGCATGTTGTGTGTATCCAAAACAGGTTGCTAGGGGTAAGAGATCAAAACGAACTACATGCAATGAGAGTGAGGATGCAAGAATATCATGCGAAGTCTCTAACTCACATGCGGCGGAAGAAATTTATGCGGATGAAGTACCTAACATTGATTCTGTTGATAAGGGCAAAAAAAAGAAGCGGGGGCCATCAAAATTGAATGTAATTGCAACTGGGATAAAAGACCGTAAAGATGTAGAATTCAATGAGTTTGGGCAACCAATTGGACTATATTCCATCCAGCTTAGTTCTATGATTGGAATTTTAGCACGAGAGTGCGTACCAGTAACACATAAAGGTTGGGATAAGGTGACAAGTGACATCAAGGATCAAATATGGGAGTTTGTTACTGTGAGTATTTTTTTTCTCTACCCTTTGCACAATTATGTAATATTTTGAATGTAACTTTGTACATATTTAATTGTAACTAATTTAGTGTATTTTTTCTGTATGATGCAACAAAAATATAACCTTGAAGAATGCCGAAAGGCCATTGTTTTAGGTCAGACGGGCAGAGCTTGGAAAGAATATAAGTCAAAATTGTCAACACAAATACGAGAAGAAGCTAAAAGACCAAATTCCACTCGCCATCTTACATTACTCAAGCCCCCTGGAATGAAGTCAAACGAATGGGATGAATTTGTTAAATCTCGTTTGTCACCTGAATTTGATGCAAGTGAATTTGACTATTTATTTTTTATTTTTATTAATAGACTAAAGTCCAATTTTAGTATTCTTGTATTTCTTGCAATTATATATGATTTCTTTTATTTTTATAGGAAACAAGTGAAAAGCGTAAGGAGGCTAGAGCAAAGCAAATCCATCCACACACAACTAGTCGTAGAGGCTATGCAAGACTTAAGGAAAACATGGTATGTTTCCCCTTTGAAGTTGTATACTTCAGAAATAGCTTACATTATTTCGTAATCCTATCTTTCAAAATTTTGTAGAAAGCCGAAGACCCAAATAAAACTATACGCCGTGTTGATGTTTGGATAAGGGGACATAGGAGAGAAAATGGCGATCCAGTTAATCAAGTTGTTGGTGAAGCAATAGTTACGACTTAAACACTTACAAAACAGTTTACAATTTTTTTAAATTCTACAATGTGTTTATTATTATTTTTTAATATGTTAAATTCTTGTATTTATTTTAGGAAAAGATGGAAAAAATTCCATCTCATGACTCAACATCGTTGAGAGATGATGCAGTGGTAAAGGTGCTTGGTCCTGAACGTCCGGGTCATGTCCGAGGTCTTGGATTTGGGGTGACGCCTACGAAGGTAGATGTGTCGTTACATAGTAATGCAAGGGTAACGACTCTTGAAAATCAAATTCAACAACTTTTGGAATGGAAGATGCACATGGAAAGTCGAATGACGCAAGGAAATGAACGAAATGTGGTATATTTGTAAAATTAAACATGATTCAATGCATATATTTTTTCCTTTATTTTGTTTTTATATACTTCACTTGCAATTTCTATAGGGTCAACATGAGGGTGGTGGGGACGCCATGCATAATCACGCACATACTCTACAGGTTATTGTTAATGAATTATCTAAGTCTAAATTATTTTACTAGTTGCTTTAATAATTATTTTTCAATTGTTTTCTTTGTACTATTTATTAGTGCAATCGAGAAAGTTCATGTATACAAAGTGCTCCACAAAGAAATTCTCCCTACAAATTGTTACATTGGTTGGGGACTGGAGAAGAAGTTGCAAGCGCAGAACTTGATTCTACAGACCCGAAGTCACTAGTGCACCACCAAATCCTTGGGCCTGATTGTTATAAAGTATGGGTTGTTGAAATTTTAGTGCCCAAAGTGCCAGTTTTTCGATACTCGGATGCATTTTCCATACTTGATGATGCAAAAGGAAGTACCATAGCATGGCCACATCGATACATTCATTTTGACTAGTTATGTGAGTGGAATAGTTATAGTTCTTGAATTTTATTCTAAGAATTTTGCTTTGACATTCTCTCGTATCGATTTCAGATAAACATAAGGAATTAAGTGGGTATGGTGTTTCTTCATTACTTTTTGGATTGAAGGTATACTTTGATTTTTTATTTTATTATTACAAGTGTTTTGTTAATTTATGAGAGTATTTTACTAAAATTGTTTTCTGAACAGGGACTTATTTTTTGAAGATGTTGAAGACATTATGGGAGGAATGTTTTTGAAGAATGATATTAGTTATTTTTTTAAGGAAGATAACATTTTAACTTGTTAGGCTATGCTCATTTCATTATAATCCCATGCTTTTATATGACTTGTAACACCCAAGTATATATTCCTTCTAGTGTTTTGCGCACGACTTTGATATTATGATTATGAGTACAAATTATGAGTTCCTCTTAATTATATAAGTTTGTTTTAAATTTCAAGAATTGTGGAATGTCTAATTGTGATACAATCATATATGTGGATATGTTAATGTTAGTATAAGCAACATGCATTTGAGAAGCTAATTTTTATAAAAAAAATTATACACTTTTAACGACATATTTTATACATCGTAAAATGATATAACGACGCTTATATGTAGTCATGTACAATATTAATGACACCTACATTCAGTCGTAAAATAACATTAATGACACATAATAAGTAGTCGTGGAAGGTTTTTTTGGGTAATGACTTTTACGACTAGTAACTAGATGTCGTTAATATTTGTTTCAATGACACTTGGCAGATGTCGTGAAATAGTTTTATGACACAACAAAGGTGTCGTGGATATTTACGACTAGTAACTACGTGTCGTGGATATTTGTTTCAACGACACTTGAGGGGTGTCGTCAAATAGTTTTACGACACCACAAAGATGTCGATATAGAAGGTAACTTTCTACGACACCCCCCTTCAACGACTACACAAAATGTGTCGTGGAAGTAGTTTCACGACGCATTTCAGGTGTCGTGGAAAGTAATTTTTCTTGTAGTGTGACTGATTCTCGAGGGTTTTGATTTAGCAGCTTTAAGTCTCTACGTGCAACCTCTAACTCTTCGTTATATTTGTATGGAGACATGAATTCTCGGGCTACATCTTCCCAATTAAGAATCCTAGATTCTTTAAGAAATAAGAACCCTGGAAGGGCACTTTCTTTCAATGTCTTCTGAAACATCTTGTCCATTATCTCCCTAGAGGCACCAAGAAGGTTTATAATCCGGTGAAATCTTCGTAGGTGCAAAATCGGGGCCTCGTTGCCATCAAACTTCTTCATGTCTGTCATCTTGAGTTTTTATGGCAATATGGTTTTAGGATAATGAGATATGTGGGTGTAATCCATGTATTTTTTGAATATCTTGACTTGGACAAACTTCTTCCACAACGTCTTGAGGTCTTTCTTGACCTTATTCAATTCTTCTTCTTTGGGATTCACAAGCACTGACGGATTAGTCCCAAGGTTCAGAATTAGGAGTTGAGCAGGTGGTGACCCATTTGATGGTGGGGCATGCGTGATAAGTGGGTATTCCTCTAGGACCCAAGGTGGACCCATAGCATGAGGGAAGAGGATCTCAGGTTCATGAGCTTTTGGATTCTGGACTCGATGCCACTGCATCTCTTGGACATCAATTTTAATGTTGAAAATCTTGTTGCTGAGTTGGGCTAGGATGTCTATCATATCTAGATGAACATTCACTTCTGGGTCGGTATTATCCATGAAGAGTTTGTGTAGGTAGATCCCAAATTTAGTTTAAGTAAAAAAAGAAGCATCGGAGCTTCGGGGTGATTTGACAAAAGACCAAAGCCAATAGGTAGCCATGCCAAATCGGGTATGCAATTGACCTGGGAGAGATAAATGATTTTGGTTTATTTTTGGAAGAAAAAGGGAGAATTTTTTATATTTTAAAAAAGAAAAAATGTTTTGGTATTTTTGAAAAGAGGGGAAAATATTTTTTGTATTTTTGAAAAAATGGAAAAATGTTTTTAGTATTTTTGGCTTTTGAAAAGAAGGGAAAAGAAAAGGAATCTCAGCACGATTATTATTATTTTTAGGTTTTCACTTGTATTATGTTTGCCTAAATGCTAAAAAAAATGTCGGGTAGTACCCAAGCCTAAGGAAAAATGGGGTTTAAAAAAATATAAGACACTGTTTGACTTTTTTCTAGGCTCACAGATAGGGTCCCTTTAAAAATTAGGCAAAATAGCGCGAAAATTTGGGCGGTATGCCGACCTAGAATTTTGAAAGAGTTTGGCATGGTAACCGAAAGGCTAATTATGAGTGCCCTAAGGTTGACGCCTATATGAGGTTTATGCACTTGTTGGGTTAGTGGAAGGGTTCCCCCCTTTGACATAACTTTCACGATATACCTCTTGCGTATAAGGGAAATCATTCATCAGTATATGTGGATAAGCCAATTGATATAGCTGAGTGTACGTGAATTATGTCACGATATACCTCATGGGAATGGTACGTGTGGGAGCGAATTCGATATACTTGACATACTTGAATGGTTTCTCTTCTATATGCCTCTCATCGCTAGTTCAATCAAGACGTACGATGCGGGGGAAACCGTTTGATATACGTCGAAGGTACGAGGCCAATGGAAAGTAACCTCTATGGTTAACTATGCCCCAGTGAAGCCGGCACCTGTCATGAAGTGACCCTTAAGTACGGGACAAAATTTTGGTCAATATTGCAAGATTTGGTGATGTAATGTGCAAAAATGCATGAGTCTTAATTAGTATCTTATGGAGAGAGATCTTTTATTTACATGTTAAGTAAAGGGACTACTACCACTATGAGGGAGCATATACAATTATAATGAAAAGTGAATCTAATATTGAGCATGGAGACTATACTAAGCATAGGGAAGCATGCGAATATATACAAGTGATTGAGAGTGACATGAGAATAGTGCGAGTAATGACACGACTATATACAAGTGAAGGTGTGTCCTAGTGATTGTAAGCATGGATCAACTACAAGTGGTGTGTGAGATGTGTAAGTGTGCATGGAGATATGTATAATTTTGGGCGTGTGCTAATGATGCTAAGCATGAATAATCTATAAGTTGTGTGCAGAGCATGTGAATAGAGGTGAAACTGTATACAAGTATAAGTGTGTGAAGTGAGTATGTACAAGTGAGTGAAAAAGTGATATATTTACATGGGAAGAGATCTAGGTAGAGATAATCATGAGGTAGGCAAAAAACGTATGTAAAGGAGTTAAGGGAATATACAAGTGGGAGCATATGTAGACATGTGGAAAAGTAGGAGAGCAAAGAATAACACCAATGTAGAAATAGAGTCCAGTCCACTTAAAAAAGTCCCCAACGTAGTTGCCATTGTGGCCATCCTAGGGTCGAATTCCATCCGGCGCATGTGGATACTGATAGTCAATCGTCGTCAAAGTGGGGGTAACACGAAGAGATAGAGTCGCGAGCCTATTTTGCTCAACATAGAAAAATAATGTCACCTCTTTGAGAGAATGACATCAAGGTAAAACTAATATATATGGTGGAGAATGGAATCATCCAACTCGCGTCATGGGAGGGACATAGTGAATTCATCCATAGGAGTGTTCCCAAAAATTACGATAAAAATATGATGTAAGTGTTTGCCGAATCACAAATCTCTAAAAAAGAGCGAGTGTGTACATCGGGCCGAACAAAAGTATATATATATATATATATATATATATATATAAGTTATAAAAGAAATATATGAACAAGAAAGGGGAGGACTCGAATCTCGGGATGGGCCTAAGATACCTACGTAGCCCAAGGAACGTCAAAGTCCACATAGTTTGAAAATAGATAGGGGTGGGTTTCAACCCATAAATCCAAATGTGGGGATTCTATTATTTGTATGTAGAAAAAAAGTGTTTTAAGAGTGAAAGTGTGAAATGGAAATCACGCTTTTGGAATTTAGGATTAACCCTTTTTTTCTTCTTTTTGGGGTTTTTATAAAAATAGATTATGTGCAATATTACTAATAAAGTGTATAGATTAGTGGATGTGATATAATGAAAAAAAAATCACAAAAAAAGAAAGAATGTAAATAATACTAAAATGGAAAAAACTAGAGAAAGGGATAGAGAAATATACCTCCTTATGAATGCTTGTCGCACACGAGGGATAGAGAAAGGCATACATCGAGCGCATTCAAGCCCAGTTTTTTTTGTATATTATATCATAAAAGAGGGTTTTACAATGTCAGAGACATTTTGGGATTTGCACACGAGAGTATGTCACTATGGACTTTGTCATTAATATAGAGTTCCTTAGCAAGTAACTAATGGTCTTCTCTAAGAGTTCCCCAGTCTTTATTTAGGGCTCACATGTTATACAATGTGTGAGATGCTAGAAATGATCCAATCTGTAGCTATCTACTACCAACAATATGTTGATAATGTGGGTTACAATGGGTAGATACTTTCTTGATATATTTTCCCTTTTTTCTTTTTTTGTTTGATGATTTTAATTTCTTTCACCATTCGCAAGCCTCCCTTATGTATGAATTCTCCTAGAGAGATAATGAGTGGATTACAGTAGCACGATAAAGGATTTTCTAAGGTCTAACAACTACAGTAAGGAGGTGGAGTGTGGGAAGGCTTATAGAGGTGTATGGTTGTTGATGGGTGCATCGAATGTGGATGTCAGTCATAAATGCTAGTGGTTTTGAGTGGTGTCGGTAGGTAAAACAATGGCCATCCTTTTTACTGCCAGTTAGAGAAACTGTAGGAGCTTAACCGAATATCTAAGGCGTCTGGAATTGGAGGAGGTTCCTCCTTCGATAATCTTGTGGTTGTTTATGAGAGTGTTCGTCTCAGCGGTAGATACCCAAATAAAAATTAATTCACCTAATTGAAGAAATTTTTTTGTTAATTAATTATTGAAAAAGGTTTAACACTCAGAAAGTCTATGTGAAAAAAATATTCTACTAAGTTTTAGAATCTCTCATGTTTTGATCTTCTTAATTAAGACAATGATTCTAAAAGATGTGGAAAGAGTAAATAAGCACAAGACTGGATGTATGAGGGGAAAACCAACTCACGGAAAAACCTCGGAGTGATAATTATGAAAAATGCACTATGGTAGAGATTCACAGTTAGAAAAATAGACTTACAACCTCATTCTGCTACAACTGACTAGAAACTCTTCCCCACCATATTCTCCGTTGAGAGTTCCAACATCTGGAGTATGTTACACAACCACAAACAGATTTGTTCCACAACCAATGCCTTCAAATTCTCTGGCCAAAACGTTCTTCTTTAAAGTATAATAAACATATGTTGTTCCGGGATAGAACATTTAAGCAACAAAAATGCTACACCTAGGTAATTTGAGGGAATCCAATATATATGTGTGTTGTCATGCTTGTAAAGGGTGTGGTGCTTTGAATCTCAAAATGTGTTTTTTTAAGCTAGGGAAGAAAAAATATTTACTCACTAATAAAATTGGATTTTGAGTATAATATGAGTATATATACATCTATTAAAAAAAATTCTTTAAAGAACCCAAAGAAAAGGAGTGAAACACGTGATTTAAAATATATGAAATGTTTTATTCAACAAAAGTATTTTTTCAAAGATCTCACTCTTGGTTTGGGAGAGTAAACAACACACTAACTTATAGCCATTTAATTTGAAAAGGTTTAAAGGCTCAAATGCTAGGTGTCACATTCTTAAGGTGTAAAATAGTCACATCAAGGTATAACTCGCCCAAAAAGTTGTATTTGGCACACTAAGCAAGAAGATCGTAAAGAAAAATCTTGTGCAAAATGTGACTTTTTACGCTTTCAAACACATTTTTCCACAGTGTCATTGCAGCGAGCTTTTGTGTCACTGCGTTGAACCTGAAATGAACCAGGTCGCATTGATGTCCAGATATTTTGCACCGCGAATATAAAACCAGTGAGATAGTGTTACTTAAATAAGGAAGACCATCATTGATGTGGAATTGCTACGAAGCAAGTAACACCTTTGTCCAAAGATTTTGATCATGGTCAAGCAAATGCCAACAATAAGCTACCGCTGAAGCAAGGAAAGCTATCACTGCAAAAAAGATGGAGTGAGGTAGGTCGCACATTGTCCAAATTTTTTTGTCCAATTGCCTTCGAAGATTTTTCAAAATATGTTTTAAATCAAACTCCAAGTACGTTTATTTCTCGCATGATTACGCATACTTGAAATACACAAAAGGATGCAATTATTTATAAAATAGATTTTTCATTATGAATAATATATTTTTATGTATTTGACAAAATTACAAATCTACGGTTAATTAGAAAGATTTTTCAATTATAAAAACGGATTAACCAAGGTGAATCTAAGTTCACTAAGTCCTATACCTTTTCCTAAGTGGTGTACTTGAAGTTCAACATTGAGTGAATCTGGTTCATTGATGAAGCTTTTCGATAACTCTTAGACAAAGATTTAAATAAATAAGCTCATTACTTGTATCATGCAAGGCGTCCCTAACATTCTGCGCATGAGTATTAAAATTGTGTAGAAATCATCGTAGAAAGAAAAGTTCATCAGACCAAATGATGGAAGCAAACTAGAACCGAGTTGAATAGATATCTATGAAATGGTGGAATCCAACTCATTTTCAGTTAAAGGTAATGGACTAGATGATGGAGATATAGGGTCATGGTGAAGTGGTTACGGGAGAGCGACATGCGGTGGTATAGTAGGGTCATTATAGTCGCTAAGCTGAGCAATAGAACTGAAATATGAATCCATATTTAAATGGTTTGTGACGTTTTCTCTTCTTCATATGGAAGGGTAGGAAATGCAAATTCCATGAGAAAATGAAGGATCAAACGACCATATGGTAAAGCGTGAGATTTATAACTATCCTTAGTGTGATAAAAAATTGTGTTCCGAATAAGATCATATAAACACATACCAACACCCATGCAAACAACGTACATAAATAATGATCGTTTAAGAGTTACATTGTGCAGGTGGTATGTGGGTAAAATACAATAGAAAACAACCATATTTAATATGTAGAATCCTTTGCCAAGATACACATGCAAAAAAGTCGTAGCGTTCCATTCGTGGAAATAGTTGTCGCTCAAAAGAGTGATAACATCCCGATAGGTAGGTCCACTCAAAAATAATTTGTATGGATATTTGGGGTATTTTTATTCTGTAACACAAAAGTGTTTTCTTGTCCACTTAGAACAAAGTTTAATTTGAATTCCCCTCACTCTGGTAGAAAGAACTCTATTGCCTTCGTGTTCCTTCCCATCTTCGAGAGTTAAATAAAGTTCTCTCACCATGTTGGGGTAGCATAGTCTGGTTTAAGAGCAAATAACAAACCAATATCCTTTATCCAAAAACTCATACAAAAGGGTGTCGAAAAAATAATCCAAGTCAATTGACCCCTCCCAATGCACATAATGTGTGGCGAAGAGTTTATTAAATCTGGAATGATTAATTGAAGTCGAGAGACGTGAGCCTGATTTAGGAGCCATAAGGTATTCTGAAATCACACACCAAGACACAAGAACATAGATCATATGAGATATGAAAATAAAAACCAAGGATCCTATAATATACACTATTAGTAGACAAACCCCAAAAATGTAAAGTAAAAGCTAGACACACTAAAAGCTACTCAAGAGATTCATTCTAAACTCAAGATAAATGGAAACTCATAATCATAGAAAAAGATTTCACCAAAAAATATGAAAACCACTCTCTCCAATCCCTAATTATAAAAAGTATTAAATCAGAAAATCTATGGAACAAAAGCTTACGAAGATAATGATTAATCCACTAGAATGAGGTAAATACAACCTAAAAGACATCCAACAGCTAAAATGGGAGGAAGATAAGAGTTTTGTCTAAGAGGTGAAAAAGGTTTAAGAAAAAATTGGGTAAAAGATCAAAATATCCCAATTTTGGGATTTCTTTATTAGTCCCAGTCGTTGTCGTCGCAGCGAGAATGTTCTCGCAGGCTGCGCCAATATCACTGCAGCAAAGCTCAAACAACACAGGTCGTGCTAACTTTCAGCGATCAAAAGTTGTGCAAAACCAACATAAAAAAAGGAAATACAGTTATAGATTTTTAGCTATAAAACATGTACATTTTAATCCTTAAAATACCATTTTAAATAACTAAACAAGTTATAAAAAGATCGTATAGTGGTTATTGGTTATGCTAAATACTCTATATGAAGAATGATTTTAGCATTTAATAACTTAAGGTCAAATTAAAGCCATATAAAAGATAGAATATTTTCAAAGAGATAACTCGTGATATAAAATGAATAAAATGAACACTAACCCATAAAATCGAAGAATGAAGATAATTGTTTGAACTCACTTTTGAAACAAATTGACTTTATGAAATAAGGAGAAAGCCCCGTGTTTCCTTAAAAACAAATAAATTTTCAACTATCATTTTTCTCCCTTAAATAGAGAAGTAAGATTCAAACAGTTTTAGTCTCATGTACTGGATGTTACTCAATTTTTTGGATAGATAAAAGTCCTTAAGACATCACTTTGATAAAATATTTCATGTGGCAACTTTCGCTCATTCATTACAAAGGGTGGGAACTATTTCCAATTTTCAAAGGTAGTTCTCACGACCCAAAGTTCCATCCCTTACCACATCATCACTCATGATTTTAAACAGACACACACACACACACACACACATATATATATTAAACTCCAACCATGATGATAAAAACTCTTATATTCAAAAGGATTAACAGTGACACCCTTTCATCAAAACATCGGCCAAAACTTAATTTCCGATAGAAGTAGGAAAAAAAGCACTTTATCATATTTTGCATTGAAATGCTCAAGTTTATTGTAAAATGTGAACTTTTTAAGGCCATTTGAGGGTTGTTGGTGGTTTTGACCCACTCGCGGCACGTTATCAAGCCCAAGTGTTCCTATTTTCAAATTTGGGTCCTATTCTCAAATAATGAGTTCCACGACTACACGACCGGTGCTATGAGTTATATTGGTTATATACGAGGCATTTTTTATACTTATGGGGGTGTTTGGGGGATGTTGCTAATTTCTTCCTTTTCGTGGCATGTGTTCAAGCCTAAGTGTGCCTATTTTCAAATTCAGCTCATATTCTTAAACCGAGAGCCCCACGACTACACGATCGGTTGCTACTTGTTATGTTTGTCATTTACGAGGTGTTCATGCCAGTTGTGGGGTCGTTTGGGGGCTGTTCAGGGTTTCGACCCACTTGTGACATGGTTTAAGCCTATGTGTGCCTATTTTCAAATTCGGGTCTCATTCTAAAATTAGGAGTCTCGTGACTATGCGACCAGTTTCTCTGAGTTACAGTTGTCACATGCAAGGTTTTCGTTCCACTTATGGGATTATTTAAGGGCTGCTGGTGGTTTCGGCCAACTCACAACACGTTTTCAAGCCTAAGAATTCCTATTTTCAAATTTGGATCATATTCTAAAATCAGGAGTTCTGACACTACCCGACTAGTTGCTACAAGTTACCTTGGACATATTCAAGATGTTTGTGCTGAAACGCTGTTACTTAAATCGTTTAATTCAGGATTAAACTGTCTAAGTAACTCTGAACTATTTTTTGGAGAAACACTTTTCTTTAAATCAAATAGATTAACCACAAGATGTGTTTAATAAAAATGTGTATGAGAAATGTTCAAGATTATGTAACTAGTTTTGAAAAAAAAAACTAAAATAGTTTAAATCAGTTAAATCAACACACCACTAAGAATGAGATGAGGAGATGTAGAAATATTAAGTACACATAGTTTTTAACGTGGTAAAACCTCACCCAGCTGAGGAAACATCCACGGTGACTTCTAAGTCACAAACTAAAAATCCACTAAAACAAAATATACAAGTTACAGGCTATTTAACACACATGTAAACAAAACAACCCTATACGAGTTTAGAAAATGTACCCACTGGTTTAATTCTAACTTTTCTACAGTTCTGATGTTGACGTGGCTTTCTCAAGTTGCTAACTTCTCAACACTTTATTCTAGCTTTACGTCAACTCTTGACGTTTCAAGATCTTATACCCAACACTTCTTGTGTTGTAGTGTGTCAAGTGTTTGTGACAGTGTTCCAACACATGCATGCACACACGCACACTTATTTGTACAAACAAGTCCTATCAAATTACCGAACATATCTAAATGATAAGGTTTTCAGTTTCTCTCTTCTTTAGAAACTATAGACTTTCTTGATCTTTAAAATTAACCCAGAATCCAAGGTTACCTTGCTCGGAAGACTGCTAAGGTCTTAAACAATTTTAGAGGGTTTTAAAAATGTTTGTGAAATTGTAAAACACCGATTGCGATTCGAACTAGATCATAAGTCTTTTTTCATAATTACTAGAAATAGAAAAGAATTTATTGATTCTAGAGTTGCGAAAAACATTTACAGACAAGTTAATCAACAAATACGATTTCTCAAGATGAGAAACTAAATAATGTAGATCTAAGTGTAATATGACATGAAATGGTAAGATCTACTATTTCTATGAAAAAAATAGAGATCAAACCAAAATATCTAAGTTGGTTACAAGATCTCAAACTCAGAGGATTCAAACCACGAACTGCCTTCAAACCACTACGAAAATAACTCTCAAACACTCAGGTTTGGTAATTGGTTGTAAGATGATTTTGGAAAGGGAATCCAGGGTTTGAAAATGAGATTAGGGTTTGAATGATTTAGGATTTTCTCTCTCTTCTTTATCTCTCTCTTTTTTTTCTCTCTTGGATGAACTAGCCAAAAGTTCTCAAATGCTGAGACTTAACCTCCTTTTATAGTAAGCAAGGAAGGTTCGAGAACAACAGCTCTAATCTAATGGATGAGATTTGGTCTTAGCCATTTGACCAACATCCAACGGTTTAACATCAACGGTGGAAAAGATATTCGTTGATTGGTCTAGAGAGGTTTCACAGGAATTGGGATAAAACGCATGCAGATCGTTGATAAACAAGCTCCAAGGGCTGAGATTGAATAAGGGTTTTGAGTCTAATAATAAACACAAATCAGGCTGTTATAAAGTAGACATGTGTAAAGCAAGGAATAAACCCAAACGCGTGTTCTAAAATAATTACACACGCACCCTCAAGTCTCAAGAGCTTTCGGATTCTACCCAACCAAACATTTAGCCAGTTTAGAAAAAACCAAAAATTACATAATGACCCCAAATGTTTATAAAACTAACTTTTATTATGTTAAAAATCATTTAACAATTGTTAAAAATTCCCAAAAATATTAAAACCTTATTTTAAAAGGGAATTAACTCACACAAGCAATTAATGCATTATATATGAATGTATTCAATTCTAGTGTGTGTTTGGAGTTGAGAATTTTACCTTTAAATGAATCAATTGAGGCATCAAGTGTAGTATCTTAGTTTCTTTGGTATCTACGGGATGAGACTCAATATTTCGTAACAATTTCCAAACTACATGAGAACTTATACAATGTAGACTCAAGTAAGTCAAGAGTATAAGGTGATTCAATATCCCTCTTTGTAAATATGAGACAAAATCAGCTTTGAGTCACCTAGGACTCGTAGGGATCCAAAAAAATGAAAAACCTTATTCCTATACAAAATTCTATCTACCCATATCCTAGAAAAAGAAAATTACATAACTCAACTAATTACAAACCAATACTCCAATAAGATATGTTGAAGACAAAGGTACAGAATCCTGCAAATAAGACTAAGATCAAACTTTTTAGAAATATTTACAAGAAAAAATGAACTCATAAGACTCAAATTTCTCCCGCATTTTGTCTCAAATGGACAAAGGGAAAAAAATACTTAAGCCACACGAGTTTATTCAGCGGAAACCATTCTGAAAACATGAGGCTTTCTAAATTAATGCTTTGATACCAATTTGAAAACGTGAGGCTTTCTAAATGAAAGCTCTTATACCACTTTGAAAAGGATAGGACCCCCAATTTTTAAAATCTTACCAAAAAAAAAATAATTTCCTTTTAAAGATATGCGGAAGCGAGAGATGGTTCAAACACAAAAGCAACAATTTTTAATTTCTTCTAAATTAAAATTATACAACGTGAAATTAAATTAAACACACACTTATGATAATTTCACTTAAACCAATTTAACTTTTCCCAAGTCCTAGAAATTTGCCTAATTTATATTTTCAATATTATCATGTTAGGCCAAAGCAATTTTATCATATTAAGTGAGTGACTTGAATTAAATTAGCATAAACATTACCCAAATTAATTTGCACCAAATTAAACAAGTAGTGATTAAAACCAAATTTTATCTTTTTACCTAAGCATGTGTTCTAGGTGATTTTTGCAAAAGATAAAATAAACCCATAAACCACTACGTCGCAATGTACGAGGAAAAACCCACAACGGGAAAAAACCTTGGACGACCCTAGCCTTAAGTCCACTAAGTATGGATTTACAAATTACAAGATAGATGACTTACTTTCTCGACTTGACACCTTTCAAGCCTTGACGCGTCTTCTTGTAAACACCTCCGCCTAGTTGACAACCCCAGAGCTCCATCGGAATCTTAGTATTCACCAATGAGACAATAGGTACACTGCCAACCACACTTGGTTCCTTTCACCTTGTGAGAATACCGCAGCAAAATATAGAACTTCTTCTTTGAGGGATGTAGAAGTAAACCCAAACTTCTCTTCTTCAATATGTAGAGATAAACTGGTGCCCAATACTCCAAGAAAAGTATATATATATATATGAACTTGGATAAACAAAGTTTGGGTGTAAAACAGAAGTGTTGTAAGGATTTTTCTTTGAAAAATTAAACACTCAAACATGAACTTTTTTTAGTTTCAATTTTTCTCTCAAACACTCTCTTGGAGGTTATAGGATATGGAAAAATTAAGTTAAAAAACTTTGTTCTCGCACTTAGATATTTAGGAAAAATGTTAGTGGGAAAAGAAGTGGTAAAGTGGGAAAAACTGTTCAAAAACTGCCAATTAACTGTTCCAGCCAAATCTCATTCGAACGAGATTTTCGTTCAAATGAAGTCTCGTTCGAACGAGCCTCCTAATGAAGTTCCAGTATGTAAAAATTGAACTCGTTAGAAATATCGTTCGAAGTTTCGTTCGAACAACCATCTTATTCGAACGACAATTCGAACGATGTTCTAGTGGCCTATTGGGGAACTCATTGACAGACCTCGTTTGAACGACATTTTCGTTCGAACGACAATATCGAACGAAAAATCAGAAAGTTGAAAATATGTGTTTTAGCCCAGAAACTTTATATACTTTATATAAAAGTTTTAATAAACATCTTTCTGAAAATTAAACAATAGTTTTAAATAAAATTCACCCAATATATATGTAATGCAATCATACATTGGGAGCAATAGAAACTATGTTGGTGATGTAGAAACGAGTCACTTGACATCTACAAAAAAACACATCATAGGATTGAATTGGTAGATTGAACACTATCCTATGACATAAACGTTTTTGTCCGGAATTGAGCCAAAACAACATTGAGACTCAATTGGAGAATTGTGTCCTTACAAATCTCCCCATTTGTCTATTCCGGGACAAAAACCAACAAAGAATTCTGAAGGGTCGTCAAGCTCTATTAGACTCAAACATCCCGCCCAAACTTGACTCAAGACCCAAGGATCACTATCTTTGCCGATGTAGGTTTCCACTTAGAAGAATTCCTGCACACTTAAGAAAACTATCAAATGCATAGGGAATATCTTGAATATTAAATGCAATTAAGATAAATATTCTCCCTAAATTAATTCTCCCCTTTATCAAACACATGACCTACTTAGAAAGACATTTTCCCTTAAGATAAATCTCCCAAACTAAGATACGATTATAATAGGTTTAGATACCATTTCTCCCCTATCATTCTCCCCCTTTTTGTTCAAGAATAGACAAAGGATAAAAGTAATTGAAACATGCAATGGTGCATAAAGTGATGAGAACATCAAAGCACATGGGAAACAAAATCATAACTAATCCAATAAATAATAACGAATACCAACTAAGATGCAAGAAAATGATACCAACATGATATATAAAGTATTAAGCATGTGATATCAACAAAGAATGCAACTAGTTAGATACTAATTACGAATGAAAGCATAGATGGACTAGAAGCAAGGCAAAGAGAGAAAAAATATCATACATATACATAGACTAAATATACCAATAATGAATATGCAAGTATATATAGATATAAACATACACGTGACACAAAATAAAATAAGCTTTTCACACTCGTCTGGCAAAAAGGTGTCACATGGAAACAAAAGTGTTGGGGTGTGAACAAGATACCAATGAATTAAAACCCAATCAGTTAAACATGTTCACGTAGTTCACATTTTATTGCAAAACTTTATCAACTAGAATTTAGCCTTTATGTGACAAGATAAAGTGAACTAATGAACAAACAAACACAATGCATACAAGCCTAGCATGTTGATGATTATACTAACCAATAGAGTCATGTCATTATAAGCGTAACTAGGATAAATGAACATTGTGCAAACCGTTGATATACCATCCAATCTCCTTCAATAAGCATATATATCATTCTTTTGAATGGATAAATCAACCAAACATAGGCCTTGTCAATTATTTTTCTTTTTAATACCAAAGTTTTATTTTTAGGTCTTTGGACCACGTATTTCTTTTAGGTCCATTCCAAACAGTGGCTTACTATTCGCAAAGGATAATAAATCCTTTCAGATCCCTTCCCCGTGCACAATCATATATATCATTTTTATATCTCACACAAATCTCACGTGCAACGGATGTTGACATCCACTAGTCCTCCTAGGTCACAAATATGTAGATGATAAGATTTCTAGGAGAACACCTCACAAAGCTCAAATATAACATGTGACGTCAAGGTTAAAAAAGCTCGTGCATATGTGTAAAGGCATATAAAAGTGAATCCATTAAGCAAGTCAAACTTAAGCTACTCCATGTAAGCATGATAAAGAACATTTTAAGGATTACAATTCTAACCAAAAGTTCTAGTCACATGGAAGCGAAATGAGGATTCAAAAACAAACATATGCCACAAAATGTGTGTAAAACCAAAATATATGCAAAATAAAATCTTTTTGAGTTTTTCAAAGTTTTAACCAAAAATAAAACATTTACTCAAATGACAAACAAAAATCATTTGTATTTCTCTTTAAGCATAAATTACGAAAAGGGTAAAACACAAATGATGAACAAAAATCTTTTTATATTTTTCATTAAATGCAACCTAAAATGAAATATAATACAAAAGATAAACAAGTCATGCTTTCTAGCATGAGATATGAAATAAACCAATGACTAGAAAAAGACTAAACATGCATACACCTAGCAATGATATATAATATGAAGCACAAAAATCTAGAGTATGCAAACAAAACTAACACATTCAGCCTTTAAATTTAGCAAGGGAGGTTTCATGTGAAAGCAAATGAGAACCAAAAACCCTATTTTGTAAAGCGACCAAGTCGGATCTCCTAACCCAAACTAATGAATAATGACGATCTCGGGATGTAGGAATCTTGGCTACCTTGGTTTCCTTACGATGGGATTTTCTAGGACCTCGTTTAAGATCAAAACAAAATTTCCTAAGATGACCTTTTGGACCACAATGTGAACACCTAAAGTCACGGTGAAAAGATTTACCTAAGGAGTGATCTTTAAAGGCTTTCGTAGGCGATTCTCCTAAAACATTGGTTTTGGCTTTATGAGATGATTCATTACAAGTATCGAAGCCTAAACCACATGTGTCATTTTTAATTTGGACCGTTCCTAATATTTTATCTAATTTCTCCGAACGACACCCCAAATCAAATTTGATTTTCCTAGAGTCTTTTAATTTATTTTTTAATTCTAAAATTCTAGACTCTAATAAAACATTTCTCTCTTCAAACTCGAGAAACTCCTTTTTCATTGATTCCATTAAACCTCTAAGGCTGCCTCTCTCGCCTTCTATATATTCAAGCTTCTCTCAAAGAGTACTCTCACGTGTCCTAAGGTCTTCAACCAACACACTATCATCAACGATCTTGACATGCTCTCTTAAACAAGCTTCTAACTTCAAATTTCCTCTTTTTAATTTAATAGATTCTTCATATAATTCTTGAAAAGAATTTTGAAGTTCACTCACATTAACCTCATCTTCATTTTAACTCTCTCTATTTTTCACTCTCACTACCATAAAAAATAAGGGAACCATAAACTTTGACCTTGGAAGTATTATGTATTTATATATCTTCATGAGAAGATTCATTATCATTGCTCACATGACTAGCCATAGAATCCACAAAGTTTGGCTTAGTTGGGGATTCGGGTCACTCTTCCTTATCACTACCACTAAGGGTCGCACTATATGAAATGAGTCGCTTACCCTCTCTCCTTAGTTTAGTTGGGCACTCAGAAGACCTATGGCTATACCCTTCAAAACCAAAACACCTATTTGACTCGTCCCTATTTAAATTTTCTTTAAAAGTTGTAGGGATCCTTTCATCTTGGTCATGCTTAGAAGTTTCAAATTTCTTAAAATCATTTTTAAATTTAAGAAATTTTTGAAATTTCCTAGCAAACAAGGCCATGTCTTCCGAGTCATTATCACTTTCGCTCTCTACTACTTGTTTGTCCTCTTTTTGGGCTTTAAAGCAACGCCCTTTTCTATTTTTTTTTTCAGTCTTAGATGAAAACATGTCTAGTTCATAGGTTTGTAAATCACCTACGAGCTCTTCTAATTTCATAGAGGCTAAAGTTGGTAAAGAATTTAAAACAGTCACTTTTGGAATAAATCTATCGAGTAGGGACCTTAAAATTTTCTTTACTACTCAGTTGTCGGGTATTTTATCTCCCAAATTAAAAGATGAATTGACAATATCAGAAAGTCTAGCATAAAATTCACCAAAAGTTTCTTTTCATTCATTTTGATGATTTCAAATTGAGTAGTGAGGTTTTGGAGTGTAGAAGATTTAACGACACTTGTTCCTTCATGAGTGAGTTGCAAAATATCCCAAGCTTCTTTAGCGGTTTCAGACGTCATAATGCGTCAGAATTCATCCGGTGTGACCGCGTTAAACAAGCATTTAAACCTCGGGAATTAAAATTAAAAAGTTTAAATTCACTCTCACTCCATCTGTCGGCTGGTTTGGGAACACGTTCATTAACTACTAAATGTGTTGGTGGGGACCACCCGTTAACGACAGACATCCAAACTCTATCATCGATAGATTTTAGTGCCGATTTCATTCTCTCTTTCCAATACGCGAAGTTAGAACCATCAAAAATAGGAAATTTTGAAAATGGGGAAAATTCCATTTTAGCCAAAAATAATTAAAGGATCTTAACGAAGTAATTTATCACTTTTGGCTCCGATACCAATTTGAAAATGCGAGGCTTTCTAAATAAATGATCTGATAGCAATTTGAAAACACGAGGCTTTTTAAATCAATGCTCTGATACCACTTTGAAAAGGATAGGGCCCCCAATTTTTAAAATCTTACCAAAAAAAATAATTTCCTTTTAAAGATATGCGGAAGCGAGAGATGGTTCAGACACAAAAGAAACAAATTTTAATTTCTTTTAAATTAAAATTAAACAACGTCAAATTAAATTAAACACACACTTATGATAATTTCACTTAAACCAATTTAACTTAACCCAAGTCCTAAAAATTTGCCTAAGTCATATTTTCAATATTACCAAGTTAGGCCAAAGCAATTTTATCAAATTAAGTGAGTGACTTGAATTAAATTAACATAAACATTACCCAAATTAATTTGCACCAAATTAAACAAGTAGCGATTAAAACCAAATTTTATCTTTTTACCTAAGCATGCATTCTAGGTGATTTTTGCAAAAGATAAAATAAACCCATAAACCACTATGCTGCGATGTACGAGGAAAAACCCACAATGGGAAAAAACCTTGGACGTCCCTATCCTTAAGTCCACTAAGTATGGATTTATAATTTATAAGACAAATGACTTACTTCCTCGACTCGACCCCTTTCAAGCCTTGACGCGACTTCTTGTAAACACCTTTGCATAGTAGACAACCTCAGAGATCCACCGAAATCTTGGTCTTCACCAATGAGACAATAGGTACACCGTCAACCACACATGGTTCCTTCCACCTTATGAGAATGCCCCAGCAAAACATAGAACTTCTTCTTTAAGGGATGTAGAAGTAAACCCAAACTTCTCTTCTTCAATATGTAGAGATAAATCGGTGGAAAATACTCCAAGCAAAGTATATATATATATATATATATACACACACACACACACACACACTAGCGAATACCCGTGCCTGAAGGCACGGCGAAAATTTTCAAAGTACGTAATTGCGAAACGATGAAAATTTCGTTCCCCAACAATACATCTATATATCATTCCCCAATATATATAAGCGCGTAACAGTTACATATAACTTAACTCTTATGCCATATATTTAATTATGTGGTATTTAATATTACTGTTAACATATATTAATAACAGTGACATGATTACATCGTATCTCATACATTATTTTAATACAATTGTTACTATATATATAGGGGAAACTAAATAATAATTGACATTGGTGTGATGAAGTTGTCAATAAATGAGTTTCCCAACTCATCAGCATTCATGTGTAGGTGTTCCTCATGTCTAAAGGCACGGTTCAAACTTCGCTACAAATCTAATACATTCATGCGATATGTATGGATGGTATAAACACACCATGTGCCAAAGTAGTTTTCTACCGACTACAAATCCAAAAAATTGCATCAACTAAGACTTGTAATCATAGAATTTATTATCAAACACAAAAATGTGTACACGATTTTGAAAATTTGGGCAAAGTTTCCCCTAATTATATGACATGATTTGGGCAAAGTTTCCCCTAATTTGGGAAAAATTTGGGCAAAGTTTCCCCTAAAAGCTACTCAGCTATACAAAATAGTCCGTCCCGGACATTATATAAACCAAATTATCATTATTGAAAACTTTATGAACAAAATGATGATAAAAATAATACTTAAACACAATAATAAATTTTCAATCTGATAAAAAACATAAATCGTCAATCGATAAAACTCATACACATTTGTAATGGGGTAGGATGGGGATTAAAGCTGAACAGGATCCCAACAAACATATCACGCCTAGTCAACATAACTACTCAACGAATGAATATATCATATAAAGTTGCAATGAACACGTCATGATTCTGTAATTAATAAAAAGGAAAAGGAAATAGTTGGGCACTCTATTATAGAGGTGGGAAGTTGATCTATGGTGGCAGAAGGCTCAGGGGGAGTTTCACTGCTCGACACCACAGGGGGAGTTTCACTGCTCGACACCACAACTTCATTTTCTTCAGCCTCAGCCTCAGCCTCAACTTGTGGTGGCAGCACACTTCTTGTTGGTTTGCACCTCAAACTCAACTTTGGCTTGGGCTTCCGAGCCAGATTAGATCTTAATCTCCGCATCTTCGGACTGGGCCTCTGATTCAGATTCAAATTCGACTTTGGCTTCAGCTAGGGCTTTGGCCATGGACTTAGCCTCAAACATCAACACTTGAGTTCAGCATTTTTGTTGCTATAAAAAAATGTCATGTGTAATAAGAATTTTAAATACAAATATACACATTAAAAAGTAGTCATGTTTCTCCAGAGAGAGGAACATAGATTTTTGATGCAAAACAATTCAGATGGTGAGGCCTGACTTGCATACAAATTGTGTAAGACTTTAAATACAAATTGATGTGCCACAAATATTTGAGACCGCACTTCTAATGTTTTCAATTGTTTTAGTTTATGAACCAATTAGGACAATTGGAACAACAAAGTTGTAATAAGATGAAACATGTACAATAAGATGAAATATAGAGGGATTATTGATTTTATTTGATTTTTGCCTTTAGTGGTGATGCCACCTTGACCACTGATGGCCATCTCTTTTTCGTCTCACCTAAGCCCGAGGGCCACACTTTGGCTCGTCGAATTGCTTATCGGGGAATAAGTTATGCCGTCCTTGCTTGACTACCGGATTAGAGTCAGTATGGGCGTATCTGACTCCTATAAAATAAATAAATAAAAATCGATTATTTCTTCAGAGATAAGTGTAAAGATATTTTAATGAATAAATTGTGACTCGCAATTGTGAGGTCAGTTAAGTTATATGGTTTGATACCATTATCAATTTAGTTTAGAACACTTTAAAGTGTTCTGTTTTAAAATACACCAAAGTCCTTACAGTTTGGGGGTACTTGTTGCAGCAGTAGTTTGGGGGCCGTAACAGTTTGATGCTCATGGTTTGTTTCGTGGCAGTAGCAGCAACACGGGCACTTTGGGGCAGCAACAGTTTGATGCGACTGAATTGACTCGAAATGGAATAATGCCTTCAGAAGTTTGATGAGTATTTGCATAAAATAGTAGGCATGAAGCCGACGTGTTGGTTGTTTCTAAGGAAAAGGGGGACGACAAACCATATGACATTTTTCATCACTCCCAATTGAATTCCGATTCGCAACTTCAGTTTAACTGAGTTTGCATCATTTGGATGATACTCTACCGGTGCAGCATCTCTACGGACACTTAAATTGCATCTAGGCATAAAAAAATAGTTATATATGGACCACATTAGATGATAAACAAAAGAGAAAAAAATAAATAGGTTTGACACTTCATACCTAGATACATGTCACAAAGCTATTTGGGAACAATCCAAAGCTAAGTATTGACACCTGACATTTCACAATGGTCCAAGATTAAGTCTTCCAATGTGAAGACACATCAATAAAAAATCAACTTTCTTTATGACATAAATTTATAATTATTCAAATATTTCAAGATTAAGTCTTTTAAGATTATGTGAGAATATGGTCTTTTGGTCATAAATAATGTGATATTTCAATACCTACAAATAATGTCAAGAATATAGAAAAAAATATCAATCCATGTCCTATATTAGGACTAATAACCTGAGGAGTATTCTTATTTGGTGCAATCAACAATTCAATCCAATCACTATCTGTTAACCTAGACTTGGAATCCATGTCCCTGCTTTCCCTAAACTCTTTAATAGTAACACCATTAAAATTATGAATAGGACTATCATTATGTAATTTACCAACAAAATCATTAATTTTTGGGGTTTTCTTCTTCAACTCGCCCTTCAATGGGGCAATGCCAGTAGTTTTGGTTGGAGTATCAACTCGTCAAATCGAGACTTCTCATTCTTACGCATTATTCTGTCGCTTGGTGATTGATCTGCAAGGTTAGAATAATAGGAATACAAAATATTATAAACAATAAAATTAACAAAATCCAAATGGAAAATTGTTTCAAATTCTTGTAAATGCATACCATATTACAAAGAAACTGAGAGGTTCCTGCATACCATGGAAAATCATTTTTGTTCTTGCTTAGGCAGCTGAGAGGCTTAAAATAAATTAAGATAGTGCATATCAAAGATACTTGGGCAGAGATTCAAATAGAGACAATTTATGTAATCAAAATCATAGATTAAGGAAACAATTAAAAATCCTATAACCTGTTACATGTTAATACACGACTTAGCACCAACTCAAGCCTCGTCACTAAATCAAATATTCAAAATCATTGAAACCCAATTCAGTATGGGGTATAGCTAACAAATGGCAAACAAAGTTTTTAAAGTGAAAAATATCTTGATAAATAAATGAATACCAATTTAAAAATTGTAAATTTTCAAAAGTTGAAGATGCCATTTTAAGAAACGCATACCATATTATAAAGCCAACTGAAATATAAAAGCAAGTATTCCCAACTAAACTCGGAATAAAAGAGAAATAAAGATATTAAGGCCCTGCATAATGATCATAATATACATATTGCATTTGCACAATGCCCTCACCTATTGTATAGATTGTTGAACTTCTAATAAAACAATATAGAAAGTACAAATATGAGGTTCAAAATCCTTAAAACCCAAATATTAATCAATTTCGAAACCTAAAATACCCCAAATACTGTCTTAAGTTCTTAAAAATAGAGAATATGTAAAACCCAAGATTCACAAAAGGGTCAAATTAAAAACTCCAAAAGCCTATTATAAAAACAATAATCATGAGTGTTTCTTGCCAAAATTAGTAAGAAATAGAGTATATCTTGTTGAACTTAGAAAGAAACAAAGTATATCTTGCCAAAATCAATGAGAAACAGAGTATCTCACTGATTCTTTCATGTACTCTGAAGACAAAACACAAACACTATCTGTACCCCCATTTATCAATCCTCTATAATCAATTTGATTTGCCATAAAGCATGGTCAAGTGGAAACCATTAGAATCAATTCAACACAAAATCTACTACCCAAACCATTAGAAACCGAAAGTTTAATAATAAAATGTGAAACAATTAACTTTAGACCCAGAACTAAAAAATTATGGAACTTATAGGTATAGATCTGAAAATTTCTCTAATTTCAATTCATGAAAATCATATACAAACATTGAAAATAACAAAGATAATTAAGTTGAACATTTTGTCAAGCACCCAAAGTGCAATAACGGTTGTAAAGGAAGGTCTAAGTAGAATAAAAATGTGACAAAATTCACCATAGAAGACCTAAAAATGAGAATGAAACTAAAACTCCTTTTTGTAAAGGTACAAAAGCTCACTATCTCAGCTGGAAAAAAGAAATTGCAAGATAAAATTACATAATTGTTTCACGCCAATTAAGTTGTAAAAAAATAAAAATTATTCCACTTGCTAACCTAGAGACCTAAAAATTTACCATACAGGACACCACATACCTCACAGTACCCCCATAAACAAAATACTCCAATGCATACGTTAACATTCCTGCCCATTAAAGTGAGTATACTACAATCCCCGCTGCTGCCCTCACCGGATCAACACTGATAGACAAAGAACATTAAAGACTCAACCTTCTTTAAACTAATATAAACAAAATAATTCTTTAAACTAATATAAACAAAATACTTGTGCTTCTTATTGGACTCACTAAACTGAATATAGAACCCATACTTATGGATGTTAAACATGTTTCAACTTTTTCACATGGTCTTAGCAAAATGTGGAGTTATATAATAAAAAAAAAACACTCACAATCCCTAATAAATATATAAACAACAGACATATTTATATTCTCAAAACAGGGGAGGAAATGAGACCGAAAGGAGCAAAATCTGTTGGATGCAAAATTTTCCAACATTCCCACCCGCCTTTTACCTATATCAGCAAAGAAACCCTGTTTTAAAACCCTTTACAACCCCAAAAGAAAGGATCCATTCAACTTACATAAGAAACCCTGTTTTAAAACTCATTTCAAACCAAGATAAAATAAATTCATTTAATTTAACTTAATATTTAGTCCAAAGTAATTTCAGAATTAAGATTTAGTCCATGACATTCAGATTGGTAAACAAATAATGTTTAATGCCCAACATTTCTCTCAAAAGTCATACAATCCTTCAGGTCGGCAAAAAAAAGGTAGAAACAACATAAATCAAGAGTCAAAGTAAGTAGAACAACTATAGACAGCACAACGTTATGTCATTCACTTCGCATAAACAGGCTCGTACTTATTTGTCATGGTGAAATCAGTAAAAAAGCATAATCGAATTTCACCCCGAAGGACTAAGAAAGAAAAAATAATAAATTAAAAAATGATTGTATCAGAAGAGAAATACACAATTACCTTAAAAAAAGGCAAACAACTGTTCCTTCTCTAACTTCAAAGGGCTGAAACCATGAGCATTAAACTCAGCAATTTTTAGTGTCTTCATAGTGCATAATGGATCTGGTCCGTGTCAAATATGTGGACAGAAAAATCAAGGTCAGAATAAGGGAGGTCTCTACCATCTTGACAATGCGTGCAAATTACAAAAAATGGTTTTCTCTCCCTCAGCTCGCCTCTCAATGTCTCTTCCAATTTACCATCAGCTTTTATGAAATCCAATGATTCAGACAGTTAATAAAGTTTTTCAGTCTCATTTATTACCAGTGTCTAATTAAAAAAATCATTTTGTCATTGAAATCTGCAATAGGCCAATCCATAACACATATATGGCAATTAATCAAACAAATTGTAGACTAAGCTTAGAAAATATAACAAAATATTTCAAAAAATTAACAATCCTAACATATAATGAAAACACCAAACAGTGGATCGGGTTAGAGAGGAGAGAGGAAAGCCAAAACTGGTGATCCTCTCATTTTTCACGCAATCACGCAAATAAGGGTCGTTTACCCCCCAGCCATGCTCATGCTCTTCAGAACCATTGTTTCAGCTTGTGTATGCAACTCAACCCATTTTAACATGGGGCAATTGATATCTAAAAAACATAGAGAAGGATTTAAAAAACATTGAGAATTTATTTTACCAAACTGATTGGAATGCTTTGTTTTCGATTTCTCACCCGGGTTCTTGCTCAGGTGGAGATCAAGTTAGATCTCAAAGAGGTCAAACTAAAACCGACCCAACATGTACTGAGTGAGTATGGTAACATGTCAAGTGAAACCAAATTTGATGTCGCCTGAGCATGAGGTGGGGTGATGGGGTGGAACTGATAGTGGGTATGCTGATTCAGACCCTCTTTTGCTATTTTTTTCCCATTGTTCATCTCCCTTCTCAGCCCTAGCGGTTGAGTTCATCCCTTGTTCGATTTCTCCTGTTTTTCCCCAAAAATTTGAAGAAGGAGAGATTAATGTTAACACAAAAATAATGGGGATGGAAAATAAGAAAACGTAATGTAAAAACCCTAGAAATAAAGACTACCTCTGATAGATCCATTAATGGTTGTAGCATGGAGAAGAGAATATGGAGCAATGGTGAAAAATATTGAGGTGTTGGCTGTAGAGAAGACGAAGTGGTGGTGAAAACATTGGAACTGTGTCAAGTTTTGGGGTTTTCAATGGGTGAGGCTTGGGGTTTTGAATTAAAGTCATGTTTTGGGGTGTGAACTGTAGAAAGAGTTTCCTAAAATATTCTCTTTTTTTGTATTACTAACATACCCTTTATATTTGAATCATGGAGAATATTTAAGAGGAAAATGAGGGGAAGCACTTTTGAGGAGGTTAAAATTATAAATGTCATTTGAATTATGAAATGAGATGTGGTGAGTTGTAGATCTTATGGTGTGGATTGTGATCTCACCCTCCATCTAGTGCCTCGTTGTCGTCGATCTCAACCGTGAATTGTCTTTCCATCTTATGAATAGTGAAAACACCTATATATATATATATATATATATATATGAACTTGGATAAAAAAACTTTCGGTGTAAAATAGAAGTGTTGTAAGGATTTTTCTTCGAAAAATTAAACACTCAAACATGAATTTTTTCTAGTTTCAATTTTGCTCTCAAACACTCTCTTGGAGGTTGTAGGATATGAAAAAGTTAAGTTAAAAAACTTGGTTCCCTCACTTAGATATTCGGGAAAAAGGTTAGTGGGAAAAGAAGTGGGAAAAAACTGTTCAAAAACTGCCAATTAACTGTTCCCGCCAAATCTCGTTCGAACGAGATTTTCGTTCGAACGAAGTCTCATTTGAACAAGCCTTCTAACGAAGTTCCAGTATGTAAAAATTTGAACTCATTAGAAATATCGTTCGAAGTTTCGTTCGAACAACCATATCGTTTGAACGATAATTTGAACGATGTTCCAGTGGCCTATTGGGGAACTCGTTAGCAGACCTCGTTCGAACGACATTTTTGTTGGAACGACAAACTCGTTAGAACGACAATATCGAACGAAAAATCAAAAAGTTGAAAATATGAGTTTTAGTCTAGAAACTTTATATACTTTTTATAAAAGTTATAATAAACATCTTTCTGAAAAATAAACAACAGTTTTAAATAAAATTCACTCAATATAAAATGTTCCAAGCTCCTATATATATATGTAATGCATTCATACCTTGGGAGCAATTGGAACTATGTTGGTGATGTAGAAACGAGGCACTTGACGTCTTCAACAAAAGACATCATAGGCTTGAATAGGTAGATTGAACACTATCCTATGACATAAACGTTTTTGTCCGAAATTGAGCCAAAACAACATTGATAATCAATTGGAGAATTGTGTCCTTACACATTCCTATCGATTTTCTTAAAGAATGAAATCTATTGTAATCCAAAGGTTTAGTAAACATATCAGCGAGCTACAAATCAGTAGGAAGATAACTAATTTCTAATTCCTTAGTCTTAACTAATTCGCGTATAAAATGTTGTCTAATTTTTATATATTTTGTTTGCGAGTGTTGAACATGATTCTTAGAGATATTGATCGCGCTTTGATTATCACAATAGAGATGAAGTTTGTCTTCTTGAATGCCATAATCATATAGCATTTGTTTAAGACAAAATAATTGGGCACAACAACTACCTGCAGTTATATATTTAGATTCAGCTGTAGATAAAGAAGTGCAGTTTTATTTCTTACTACTCCATCCTACCAAATTGTTACCGATATAGTAACACGCTCCTGATGTGATCTTACTATCATCAGTACACCCTGCCCAATCGGTAATAGTGTATCCTATTATAGTACTAGGAGTATCATTGGTGTACCAAAGTCCCAAATTTAGAGTGCCTTTTATGTATTTAACGATTCTTTTTACACATACTAAATGGCTCTCTTTAGGATTATTTTAATAATGGGAACACACGCAAACTGCGTACATAATATCAGGTCGCGAGGAAGTAAGGTATAGTAAGGTGCTTATCATACTACGATATAGAGTAGGATCTATAGATTTACCACTCTCATCTTTAGATAGTTTGACCGTAGTACTCATGGGGGTTCTAGCTTATTTGTCACTTTCAAGATCAATTTTTTTGATAATATCTAAAGCATATTTAGATTGCGAAACAAATAAACCTTCTGAATTCTGTTTGACTTGAAGACCCAAGAAAAATTGCAAACCCCCCATAAGAGACATTTGAAATTCTTTGTGCATAATTTCATAAAAAGATTTAACTTCTGAAGGGGAAGTTGATCCAAAAATGATATCGTCGACATATACTTGAGCTATAATAATATCTTTATCAAAATGTTTGACAAAAAGAGTTTGATCATTCCTGCCTCTCTTAAAACCTTTATCTAAGAGAAAGTTGGAAAGACGCTCATACCAAGCTCTTAGCACTTTTTTCCGAAAATACAACGCCTTTTTAAGACGATAAACATGATTTGGATACTGAGGGTCAATAAACCCTTTGGGTTGTACAACATAGGTCTCTTCAGTCAAGATTCCAAGGAATACTGATTTTACATCCATTTGGTAAAGTGTAAAGTGTAAAGTGTAAGTAACAGGTTATGGCAAAGAGAAGACGAACAGATTCTAAGCTAGTAACATGAGCAAATGTCCCGTTAAAATCTATTCCTTCAATTTGAGAATATCCTTGAGCCACTAATCTGGCTTTGTTTCTAATGATTATCCCACTTTCATCAGTTTTATTTTTAAATAGCAAACGTGTGCCAATAATCTTTTTATTATCAGGCCTAGGTATAAGATACCAAACATCATGAATGATAAATTGAAGAAGTTCTTCCTGTATTGCAGAAATCCATTGAGGGTCATTCAATGCCTCATTTACATTTTTTGGTTCCACAAGGGAAACAAAACATGCATAATGATCATAGTTTATAAATTGAGATCTTGTACGTACAGGCTCATAAGGGTTACTAACAACATTATCTATGGGATGATATTGAGAAACCCAGTTAGGTACATCAGGTTTCTCAATTGGTAAAGAATCATCTTTTTCTTGAGAGTCATTTTCTAAAACAATTTCAGACTCTTCCACAATAGTTGGTTCTCCAGTCTTACTCTCAATAGTAGTGTCACTTACAATAACGTTTATGGATTCCCTTAAAGTCTTAGTGCGAAGATTATAGACACGGTATGCTCTACTGTCAGAAGAGTATCCTAGGAAGATAGCTTTATCTCCACGAGTCTCAAATTTGGATAAGTGTTCTCTGTCTTTGCAGACGTAACAAGTACTACAAAAAGTTCTAAGGTATTTAAGATTGGGCTTCTTCCCATACCATAGTTTGTAAGGAGTTTGTTTAGAATTCTTCCTAAGGTAGACCCTATTAATAATGTGACACGCAGTACGAATTGATTCTACCCAAAAATATTTAGGTAAACACTTGGTATGAATCATAATTCCATTTTGTTGAGGTGTCTTAGAAGCACTAAATTCATGTTTGTAACCATTATAGTCACAATACTCTATAATACCTATATCTATGAATTCTCCTCCTCTATCACTATGAATTCTATTTACTTGAGTGTCCTTCTCATTTTCAATACGAAGTAAGATTTTCAAAATTGTTATGAAAGTGTCTGACTTTTGTTTTAAGAAGGCCACCCTGGTGAAGTCATCAACCATAACTAGAATGTAATTGTGTCCACAGAGACTAACAGTACGAGAAGGACCCATTAGGTCCATATGGATGAGCTCCAAGGGTTTAAAGGTAAGGATATCTTTAACTTTCTTATGAGGTGCCTTAAAAAAATTTCCTTCCTGACATGATCCAAAGACAATGTTAGAGATAGGTTTGATATTTGGAATTCCTCTAACTATTTCTTGTGAAGACAATCGACTAAGGCTATCGTAATTTATGTGACCTATCCTATTATGCCATATTTCATTATCATCCATTCTGGAAATATTACAGACTTCAGTATTGTTCTGGAAAGTATAACAATGATCGGGAGTCCTGAGTCCTGTAAGTACGCACTCACCTTTTTCATTTAAAATTTTGCAATTATTCTTTGAAAAGGTGATAGTATGATTAGAGTCACAAAATTGCGAGATACTAAGTAGATTAGTCTTAAGACCTTTTACTAGAAGAACATTTTCAAGAGAGGCAATCTTTCTTCTTGTAGAGTTCCTTTACCAATGATTTGAGATGATATACCATCACCAAAAATAACTTTTCCTCTAGTAAAGATGGTTTTGTTTAAAATTTTTGTATCATCCCCAGTCATATGTTTTGAACACCTAGAGTCTAAATACCATCCAGAAGGAGTGTGTTCAGCTTTTAAGGCAGTAATCACAATGTTACACCTCATCTGTGGCAATAGATCATATTTCCTAAGCCAAATAGCTCTTGTTTTTTTTGCTCATATTTGCTTTCATTTGATAAAACTCACGAGAATTAGATTTTTGTTGAAAAATATTTTGCACATGCATTTGGGTTTTATGGAGGATATGAGAATTTGGTTTATAAAAGTACTTAGGACTTCTTTTTGTAAATGATCTTTTAGGTTTGGTCTTTCTCTTTCTATAGTTAGAGTTTTTGTCTAGCTGTCTATGCAGAACATAATTGTTACAGCTTCTCTTAGAGTAGTTAAAGTTTTGGTATAAAGGAGTATTACAGACAGGATTAACTAAACGCCTAGAGTAGAAACCTTCGAAATAATGTTCGTATATGTCACAGTAGGAAGCGGGTATCTCCTTAGAAAAGTCTATAAACATAGGTTTCATGGGATTTTGACGTTGAACCTTATGTCGAGGGAGTACATTTTGAAATGCAGAATCACTCTTCCTAATTAGAGGACAAATGTATTTAGCCTTAGGTAGACTATCAAACTTAGAGTTACTTGATTCACCAATATCCAACTTTTTTTTTTTATCAAACTCATCTTTTAGGGAGTGAAAATTTGGAGCGGTTTCCATAGGTCTTTTGCCACCAGACACAAAATTAATTGATTCAAAGTTTTTAATTTGTGTCTTTGAATTTTGGCAAAATCCTATTCCAGTTCGATCATCAGAATTGGTTTTTGAATCAACAACAAAATCATCAAAGTAGTTGGAATTATTTTCAAACTTAGCAAATTTTTTGAAAACAGTTGCTGTCTTCTCTTTAGCTTGTTTCGATTCTAATAATGTCCCTTTATATTTTTTCTCCAGAGTTTCATTTGTTTCAATCAAATCCTTCAACTTTTGATCAAAGATTTTGACTTCATTTTCATGAGTTAGACATTGGGTAGTATACTCTTCAGCATTAAGTTTAACCATTAGACTTAGGTCTTTTAGTTTCTTAGTGAGGTCTTTCACTATCTTCTCTAGTCTAGAGATTTTCTTGAGAGTTTTGGCATAAAGTGTGTGAACATCAAGAGGTCTTCAGTGTTCGAATCACTAAGTGCGGTGCGTGAAGTGACCTCTAAGGATTCAATTCTTGAACTCACACGCACATTGACATCATCATTTTCGCTTTCCCTTTGAGTCACACACCCCGCTGTAGAACTAGCAACGTTCTCAGAAATTAAAGTATCTAAACCAGTAGCAGCATGATTTATAACAACAGAAGTATATCTATTATCATCATTCTCATACATAGGCATGGCCGTATCATCATTATAGATTATCTTAGGAAAGAAAGACATGCAAGGATCAAAAACATCAGATGACTCAGGTTCCTCATTTTCAGAGTCACTTGAATCATCCTATGTCTTGCAAATGTTGGCCCTAGTATGTTTATTAGTCGTATTAAAGTTAACTCTACAATCTCGTGCTATATGACCCAATTTCCCACATCTAAAACATTAAATATTCTTAAAGTCTTTGTTAGGTCTCGTATGAATGCCCTTGTGATGTTTGTCATGACCTTTCTCATGAGGTTTGTAGTTAGACTAAGTTGGATAATTTGGCTTGCCTTATCTGGTTGCCATTGTATTTTTAAATTTCACATTCTTCTTAAACTGTTTTGACATCAAGGCAATCTGATTGTCCAAACTATCTATATCCCACTCCTTATCAGAATAAGAAGCATTATTGGGAATTCTAATCTCAGGTCTTATCAGTTTAGAGGAGAAACTCAAATTAGAGCTAGTCTGTTTCCTATCGGACTGGGTTAATTATTTCTTGAGTTCTAGTTCCATTTCCACAGTTCTCAGTTTACTACTAAGTAATTCAGGAGTGAGATTTTAATCACTCATTTCCTCAATATCATATCTTTTGTTATCAAATTTCTGTGGTAATGACCTTAGAACGTTCGAGACAATTTCATTGCTATAATAGGTTATCCCATTAGCATGTAATTTGGTCACAATGTCAGTTAAATTCATGTAAAAGTCATCAAATGATTCAGAGTCTGACATGATTAAAGAGTTATACTGCTGGATAAGCATCTGTGTTTTAGCAGCCTTAACTCTAGTGTCACCTTCATGTGTAGTAATCAGTGTATCCGAAGCTTCCTTAGAAGTGGTACAAGATGAGATCCTTTTGAACTAATGTTCATTTATAGAGATAAAAATTGCATTCTTTCCTTTGTTATTGTTCAAAGAGGCTTTCTTCTCTTCACGAGTGAATTCACTTAATACTTTCTTAATCCTCTCATTTCTTCCTTCAGTGGCTGGTTTAGTAGGGAAAGTATAACCATTTTCAACAATTTCCCAGACATCATCTCCCAAGGGTCCTTGTATGAAAGCAACTATACTTACTTTCCAGTGAGGAAAGTTTTTTCCATCAAAGAGAGGAGGTCTGGTCAAGTTACCAAATCTTTCAGACTTCTCGTCCAATGTTTGATTTTAAGAAGACAATTTCAGAAACACAAGATCTTTAAAGAAAATTTCCAAAGCTCTGATACCAATTGAAAAGTTGTTACTTAAAGCGTTTAATTCAGGATTAAACTGTCTAAGTAACTCCGAGCTATTTTTTGGAGAAACTCTTTTCTTTAAATCAAACAGATTAACCAAAAGACGTGTTTAATAAAAATGTGTACGAGATATGTTCAAGATTATGTAACTGGTTTTGAAAAACAAAACTAAAATAGTTTAAATCGGTTAAATCAGTACACCACTAAGAATGAGATGAGGAGATGTAGATATATTAAGTACACACACTTTTTAATGTGGTAAAACCTCACCCAACTGAGGAAACATCCACGGTGACTTCTTCGTCACAAACCAAAAATCGACTAAAACAAAATATACAAGTTACAGGCTATTAAACACACATGTAAACAAAACAGACCTATACAAGTTTAGAATATGTACCCTCTGGTTTAATTCTAACTTTTCTGCAGTTCTAATGTTGACGCGGCCTTCTCAGCTTGCTAACTTCTCAACACTTTGTTCCAGCTTTACGTCGACTCTTGACGTTTCAAGATCTTATACCCAACACTTCTTATGGTGTAGTGTGTCAAGTGTTTGTGATAGTGATCTAACACATGCATGCACACACGCACACTTATTTATACAAACAAGTCCTATCAAATTACAGAACAGATCTAAATGATAAGGTTTTCAGTTTCTCTCTTCTCGAGAAACTATAGACTTTCTTGATCTTTAAAATTAACCCAGAATCCAAGGTTACCTTGCTCGAAAGACTGCTAAGGTCTTAAACAATTTCACAGGGTTTTGAAAATGTTTTTAAAATTGTAAACCACCAATTGAGATTCCAACTAGATCAGAAGTCTTGTTTCATAAGAACTACAAACAGAAAAGAATTTGTTGACTATGGAGTTGTGAAAAACATTTACAAAACAAATTAATCAACAAATATGATTTCTCAAGATGAGAAAGTAAATAATGCAGATCTAAGTGTAATATGACATGAAATAGTAAAATTTACTATTTTTATGAAAACGAAATAGAGATCAAACCGAAATATCTAAGTTGTTTACATGATCTCAAACTTAGAGGATTCAAACCACGAACTGCCTTTAAACCACTACCGAAATAACTCTGAAACATTCAGATTTGGTATTTGGTTGTAAACTGATTTTGGAAAGGGAATCGAGGGTTTGAAAATGAGATTTGGGTTTAAATGATTTAGGGTTTTCTCTCTGGTTTCTCTCTCTTCTTTATCTCTCTCTCTTTTTCCTCTCTTAGATGAACTGGAAAAAAAGTTCTCAAATGTTGAGACTTAACTTCCTTTTATAGTAAGAAAGGAAGGTTCGAGAATAACAACTCTAATATAATGGTTGAGATTTGGTCTTAGCCATTTGACCAACATCTAATGGTTTAACATCAGCGGTGGAAAAGATATTCGCTGATTGGTCTAGAGACGTTTCATAGGGATTGGGATAAAATGCATGCAGATCGTTGATAAACAAGATCCAAGGGCTGAGATTGAATAAAGGGTTTTGAGTCTAGTAAGAAACACAAATCAGGTTGTTATAAAGTAGACAGGTGTAAGGACAAGAATAAACCCAAACGCGTGTTCTAAAATAATTACACACGCACCCTCAAGTCTCAAGCGCTTTCGAATTCTAACCAACCAAACATTCAACCAGTTTAGATAAAACCAGAAATTACACAATGACCCCAAATGTTTATAACAATAAATATTATTATGTCAAAAATCATTTTAAAAATTGTTTAAAAATTCCCAGAAATATTAAAACCTTATTTTAAAAGGGAATTAACTCACACAAGCAATTAATGCATTATATATGAATGTTTGCAATCCTTGTGTGTGTGTGGAGTTGAGAATTTTACCTTTAAATGAATCAATTGAGGCATCAAGTGTAGTATATGAGGTTCTTTGGTATCTTGGGATGGGACTCATTATTTTGTCACAATTTCCAAACTAGATGACACTACAAGAATTTACATCATTAGCAACATACAAATTATGTTTCTAAAGTTAAAAATATGTTGCTAAAAGCTATTGGCAACATATTTTGCTATGTTGCCAGCTTGTTGCCCATTGCCTGTCTAGGAAACCCTTTGGCAACACAGCAGACATGTGTTGCTGAAGGTATACTTTTGGCAACACGCAATTGTGTTGCCAAAAGTATTTTATAATTTGTCAAATTTATAATAAAAAATATTATTTGTGTTGCCAAAAGTCACTCAACAGCAACAAAAATAATTGTGTTGCCAAAAGTCAATCTTTCATCGACACAAATTATGTTGCAGAATGTAAGATAAATGATATAAAAATAATTTTCGACAACAGAACTATTGTGTTGCCAAAAGTTATACCTTTGGCAACACAGCTATTGTGTTGCCAAAAGCTATACATTTGGCAACACGCCCTTATTTGTGTTGCCAAAGGTATATCTTTTGGCAACACAACTCTTGTGTTGCCAAAAGTTATATATTTGGCAACACAACTCTTGTGTTGCCAAAAGTTATATATTTGGCAACACAACTCTTGTGTTGCCAAAAGTTATTTTTCGACAAAAAAAAATTGTGTTGCCAAAAGTACTATATTTTTATTTACTAGCTATTATTTTTTCGTAATTAGAAGCACTTTTAAAGCTGCACCTTTTTCATCAAAATTACACTACATAAAACATGCAACCTTATAATCCAAAATTACATTACGCATTTTTCATACAATCATAAGTAATACAAAGTTCAACAATTTTCAACCAAATCTCATAAATATTAATTACAAAATAATATTCCATCACAATCCAAGTATAAAGGTACAAAATAAATGCCTCCCAAATAAGAACATAATCAATCCTAACACATCAAAAGATGTAAACATGATATAACCTAATACATTAGCACATCAAAAGATGTTAAAAAATCCACGTACACTAAAACGACGACGACAATATGACTCTCCTACACTATAAGGAACCGCAGTTCCAAGTCACCACAAATATAATAACTCCGAGCAAAATCCATCATCAACCTGCATAAGATACAAAAATAAATGACTACATGGGTTTGTATAACTTCAAATGCATGTATGTTTAACTTAATCAATTTAAAACACTATTTAATTTCAGAAAATTTCGGCAGAGTTTCCTTTGTTTATTCATGAAATCCAACCTGTTTTAACATTAAAGTAAACCCAACAACAACAAAAACGCAGCTAAACCAACAAAAAATCCCGTCCACCGATTTAACATCAAAAAATAGTATATACAAGCCCGCACGACCATAAATAAACATCATACAAGTATAAAAATATAGTAGAACGTTTAAAAGATCATCAAACATCATACATACATGTTGATCACCTCCAACTCATCTTCTAAGTGTGCAAAAACATAAGTTTGAAGATGAGTGTGCATACATGATTTCAAAATTTACATCTTAAACGTGTATATATGATTTGAAGATGTAAACTTTAAATCTTATGTTTTTGCATAAGATGTAAACTCATGAGATGTAAAAATGTGTACCATTATTAAAGAAAGTTACTATTCGTGTGCGCGTGCGCATGTGTGCATGAGAGAGATAGTGTGAGAGAGAGAGTTACCAATTGTTCATTTCAGCCAACTTAAATGCTTCTACTTCATTCAATTTTGAGTCAATTGGTTGTCATATAGAATAAGCTACAGATACACAAAAGGAAATTGTTATATACATTAATAAATGTGTAAGACGAGACTTTACTAATACTTCAAGCACTCGGGTATGTATTTAAAAGTGAGATATGAAGAAGGATGAGTCATGATATTAGAACCTCAAAAAATTATGAACACATAAAAAGGGGAGATAACAATGTATATACCTGCAAATGAGATCGGTAAATGAGATCTACAAAATGTGGGCACCATAACAATAGATCCGGAAAATGAGATCTGCAAAAAATTTAAACCAAATCACACACAAAATTTAGATCTGCAAAATACCAATAATGTGAACAAAAAAAGAAAAATAGATGACAGATCCGGAAATGAGAGAGATGGAGCAGGTTCGTGTGCGTAAGAGGGTGAGAGAGAGGCGTCGGGGGCGAGGTGAGGGCGGCAACACAGTTATATATATAACTGTATACATATAACTGTATATATATATATATATATATAACAGTTATATATATATACATATATATAACTATATGTATATATATATATAACTGTTATATATATCTGTTATATATATATTACTCTATATGTATATATATATCTGTTATATATATATATAACTGTATGTATATATATATATATATATATATATATATATATATATATATATATATATATATATATATATATAACTGTTTTATATACATATATATTATATGTATATATATAATATATATGTATATAAAACAGTTATATATATATATTATAACAGTTATATATATATACATATATAACAGTTATATATATATGTAACTGTTGTATATATGTGTATATATATATAACTGTTATAATATATATATATATATATATATATATATATATATAAAATAGTTATATATATATATATATAATATATACAGTTATATATATATATAATATATATGTATATAAAACAGTTATATATATATATAATATATATGTATATATATTATATATGTATAATATATATGTATATAAAACAGTTATATATATATATAATATATATGTATATATATTATATATATATACATATATATATAACTGTTATACATATATATATAACTATTATATTAATATATGTATATATATATAACTGTTATATATATGTTATATATAACTATTATATTAATATATGTATATATATAACTGTTATATATATGTTATATATATATATATAACAGTTATATATATATATATAACAGTTATATATAACTGCCCATGCTTTGCCATAGGTGCTGCACCAATTTGTCTTGGCTCCGTGAGGTTTTTCATGAAGTTTCCAACAGGTTTCGTTGTTGTGTCAAGGCTTTTTGTAGTATGTATAATACAAATTATATAAGGCAGTTTAGTTGCAAAAAAGCATGGACCTCAAAAAACAATACCGAACAAAACGGACATTACACTAAGGAGACATACATTACCAACACTAAACATACATAGATTACCAATGCTGAATTGACATACATTAGTTCCCATTAGTGCATACGCATTGATGATCACTCGGATAACTTTTTAAGAAAGTCGGATAACGTTTGATAAGTTGATATGTTGTTATATATAATCTGAAACAATCAATAAACATATTATATATAACAACTAATATGTTGTTATATATAATCTGTATAACACCACCTGTCATACATATTATATACAACAACGTACTAGGTTTTATATATTATATGTATAACAACAGGTGCTTGGTCATAGAGAAAAAAAAATAGAAAAAATGCAGCTCCAAACTCAATAATAAGGGTACTGCTAGAACTTTGAATTAGGATGGATAGGGCTACAGAAAACAGAGGGGCTGACATTTTCAATATAGGGTCTAGTTTTGAATAAATATGATCCATAAGGACTCTAGTCTCACTAATATAGGGTCTTTTTTCTTTAGCAATGTCATAAGTAACATGAGATAGAAAAATACATTGCTAAGATCACTATTTTATCAATTGATCATATATAATAACAAATAATGATAACAGTGGAACTTTAACTAATATTAAGTGCTCAATTGGAATCAACTGTTTAACAATAGAATTATAAATCCGACCATCAAAGATTCCATTATAGTTTATATTATATATATGTTTATATAATATAAACTGTTCCGAGAGATTCCTTTTAAAACTCATTGATCCTATACCTGTGGTCATATTAGAATACTTCTTCATAAATTGAGCCTAAAGACTATTTCCCTCCTTTAATTTCCAAGCTAATTTGAGGTTGGAAGCTTCAATAACTGAGAACAAGTTTCTTATTCCAAGACTTCCTTCACTTTTTAGCATACAATTTCAGTCCCAACTGGTCTAATGAAATTTCTTTCTAAACTGTTGATTAACACCCCAGACAAAGAGTCGAGCAGTTGGTTTAAGGAATGGATGATTACTTTAGGGGGATTTAAAGCAAGCATGGAATAAAGAGGAATGAATGAAAGAATAGATTGAATTAAAGTTACTTTTCTTCCAATTGAAAGCAATTTGGACTTCAAAGATATGATTTTAAATGCTATAACCGGGACTAAAGACTCAAAATAGATGGATTTCTTTCTTCCCTTAAATAAAGGACATCCAAGATAGTATAAATGCCCCTTAGTACTAAAGTTACCTTTCGATGGCATGTTTTTATGCTTAAGAATTGTTTTTGCAAATTTACATCGTATATTCAAACTGGGAGCCCCGTGACTAAGCGATCGGTTCCTACGAGTCACATTGGTTCCGTGCGAGGTGTTCGTGACTCTTACCTGGACCGTTTTGCGTTTATTTTAAGTTTTCATCCTACGATGGCAAGTTGTTATGCTTAAGTCAAACTTTTTGCAAATTTACGATGTACACTCAAACCGGGCTCCCCCGTGACAACGCGGTCGGTTCCTACGAGCCACATCAATCCCATGCGAGGCGTGCATGCCTCTTATGGGACTATTTTGGGGATGTTTTACGTTTTCACCCTTCGATGGCATGTTTTTATGCTTAAGTCCAAATTTTTTGCAAATTTACGTCATACACTCAAACCAAAAGCCCTGTGACTACGCGGTCGGTTCGTACGAGTCTCATTGGTCCCGTACGAGGTGTTCGTGACTCTTACCGGACCGTTTTGTTGCTATTTTACGTTCTCACCCTTCGATGGCATGTTTTTATGCTTAAGTCTAATTTTTTTCAAATTTACGTCGTAGACTCAAACCGGGAGCCCCGTGACTATGTGGTCGGTTCCTACAAGTCACATTGGTCCCGTGCGAGGTGTTCGTGACTCTTACCGGACCGTTTTGTTGTTGTTTTGCATTTTCACCCTTCGATGGCATGTTTTTATGCTTAAGTTTAATTTTTTGCAAATTTACATCGTACACTCAAACCGGGAGCCCCGTGACTACGCGATCGGTTCCTACAAGTCACATTGGTCCTGTGCAAGGTGTTCGTGACTCTTACTGGACCGTTTTGTGGTTGTTATACATTTTCACCCTTCGATGACATGTTTTTATGCTTAACATTTTGCAAACTAATTCCGTACAATCAAACCGGGAGCCCCGTGACTAACCGGTCTGTACCGACGAGTCGTATTGATCCTATGCGATGCATTCGTGACTCTTACAGGACCGTTTTGTGGTTTTTTTAGGTTTTCACTCTTTGATGGAATGTTTTATGCACAAGTCAAATTTTTGCAAATATACGTCGTACACTCAAACCGAGAGCCCCGTGACTACGCGATCGATTCCTACGAGTCACATTGATCCTGTGCAAGGTGTTCGTGCCTCTTACAGGACCGTTTTGTGATTATTTTACGCTCTCACCATTCGATTACATGTTTTAATGCTTATGAATTATTTTTTTGCAAATTTACATCGTGCACTCAAACTGGGATCCCCGTGACTACGCGATCGGTTCCTACGAGGAACATTTGTCCCGTGCGAGGTGTCCGTGACTCTTACCGGACCGTTTTGTGTTTGTTTTACGTTTTCACCCTTCGATGGCTTCTTTTTATGCTCAAGTCTAATTATTTTTCAAATTTACGTCGTACACTTAAACCGGGAGCCCCGTGACTATGCGGTTGGTTCCTAAGAGTCACATTCTTCCCGTGCGAGGCGTTCGTGCCTCTTACGGAACCGTTTTATTGTTTTACGTTCTCACCATTCGATGACAAATTTTTATGCTCAAGTCTAATTTTTTTCAAATTTACATCGTACCCTCAAACCGGGTGCCCCGTGACTACGCGGTCGGTTCCTACGAGTCACATTGGTCCCGTGCGAGGTGTTCATGACTCTTACTAGACCGTTTTGTGTTTGTTTTATGTTTTCACCCTTCGATGACTTCTTTTTATGCTTAAGGCAATTTTTTTTCAAATTGACGTCGTACACTCAAATCGGGAGCCCCGAGACTACTCGGGCGGTTCCTACGAGTCACATTGGTACCGTGCGAGGCGCTCATACCTCTTACCGGACCGTTTCGTGGTTGTTTTATGTTCTCACCACTCGATGGCATGTTTTTAAGCTTGATTCTATTTTTTTGCAAATTTACGTCGTACACTCAAACCGGGAGCCCCGTGACTACGCGGTCGGTTTTTACGAGTCACATTCCTCCCGTGCGAGGCGTTCGTGCCTCTTACGGGACCGTTTTGTGGTTATTTTACGTTCTCACCATTCGATGGCATATTTTTATGCTCAAGTCTAATTTATTACAAATTTACGTCGTACCCTCAAACCGTGTGCCCCGTGACTATGCGGTCGGTTCCTACGAATCACATTGGTCCCGTACGAGACGTTCGTGACTCTTACGGGACCCTTTTGTGGCTATTTGACGTTTTCACCCTTCGATGGCATGTATTTATGCACAAGTCTAATTTTTGCAAATTTACGTCGTACACTCAAACCGGGATCTCCGTGACTACGTGGTCGGCTCCTACGAGTCGCATTGGTCCCGTGTGAGACGTTCGTGCCCCATACGGGACCGTTTTGTGGTTGTTTTACGTTCTCACCTTTCGATGGCATGTTTTTATGCTTAAGAATTGGTTTTGCAAATTTACATCGTATATTCAAACTGGGAGCCCCGTGACTAAGCGATCGGTACCTACGAGTCACATTGGTTCCGTGCGAGGTGTTCGTGACTCTTACAGGACCGTTTTGCATTTATTTTAAGTTTTCATCCTACGATGGCATGTTGTTATGCTTAAGTCAAACTTTTTGCAAATTTACGATGTACACTCAAACCGGGCTCCCCGTGACAACGCGGTCGGTTCCTACGAGCCACATCAATCCCATGCGAGGCGTGCATGCCTCTTATGGGACTATTTTGGGGATGTTTGACGTTTTCACCCTTCGATGGCATGTTTTTATGCTTAAGTCCAAATTTTTTGCAAATTTACGTCGTACACTCAAACCAGAAGCCCTGTGACTACGCGGTCAGTTCGTACGAGTCTCATTGGTCCCGTGCGAGGTGTTCGTGACTCTTACCGGACCGTTTTGTTGCTGTTTTACGTTCTCACCCTTCGATGGCATGTTTTTACGCTTAAGTCTGTTTTTTTTCAAATTTATGTCGTAGACTCAAACCGGGTGCCCCGTGACTACGCGGTCGGTTCCTACAAGTCACATTGGTCCCGTGCGAGGTGTTCGTGACTCTTACCGGACCGTTTTGTTGTTGTTTTTCATTTTCACCCTTCGATGGCATGTTTTTATGCTTAAGTCTAATTTTTTGCAAATTTACATCGTACACTAAAACCGGGAGCCCCGTGACTACGCGATCGGTTCCTAAAAGTCACATTGGTCCTGTGCAAGGTGTTCGTGACTCTTACTGGACCGTTTTGTGGTTGTTATACATTTTCACCCTTCGATGACATGTTTTTATGCTTAACATTTTGCAAACTAATTCCGTACAATCAAACCAGGAGCCCTGTGACAAACCGGTCTGTACCGACGAGTCGTATTGATCCCATGCGATACGTTCGTGACTCTTACAGGACCGTTTTGTGGTTGTTTTAGGTTTTCACTCTTTGATGGAATGTTTTATGCACAAGTCAAACTTTTGCAAATATACGTCGTACACTCAAACCGAGAGCCCCGTGACTACGCGATCGGTTCCTACGAGTCACATTGATCCCGTGCAAGGCGTTCGTGCCTCTTACAGGACCGTTTTGTGATTATTTTACGCTCTCACCATTCGATTACATGTTTTTATGCTTATGAATTATTTTTTTGCAAATTTACATCGTGCACTCAAACCGGGATCCCCGTGACTACGCGGTCGGCTCCTACGAGGAACATTTGTCCCGTGCGAGGTGTTCGTGACTCTTACCGGACCGTTTTGTGTTTGTTTTACGTTTTCACCCTTCGATGGCTTCTTTTTATGCTCAAGTCTAATTATTTTTCAAATTTACGTCGTACACTTAAACCGGGAGCCCCGTGACTATGCGGTCGGTTCCTAAGAGTCACATTCTTCCCGTGCGAGGCGTTCGTGCCTCTTACGGGACCGTTTTGTTGTTTTACGTTCTCACCATTCGATGACATGTTTTTATGCTCAAGTCTAATTTTTTGCAAATTTACATCGTACCCTCAAATCGGGTGCCCCGTGACTACGCGGTCGGTTCCTACGAGTCACATTGGTCCCGTGCGAGGTGTTCATGACTCTTACTAGACCGTTTTGTGTTTGTTTTATGTTTTCACCCTTCGATGACTTGTTTTTATGCTTAAGTCAATTTTTTTTCAAATTGACGTCGTACACTCAAATCGGGAGCCCCGAGACTACTCGGGCGGTTCCTACGAGTCACATTGGTACCGTGCGAGGCGTTCATACCTCTTACCGGACCGTTTCATGGTTGTTTTATGTTCTCACCACTCGATGGCATGTTTTTATGCTTGAGTCTATTTTTTTGCAAATTTATATCGTACACTCAAACCGGGAGCCCCGTGACTACGCGGTCGGTTTTTATGAGTCACATTCCTCCCGTGCGAGGCGTTCGTGCCTCTTACGGGACAGTTTTGTGGTTATTTTACGTTCTCACCATTCGATGGAATATTTTTATGCTCAAGTCTAATTTATTACAAATTTACGTCGTACCCTCAAACCGTGTGCCCCGTGACTATGCGGTCGGTTCCTACGAGTCACATTGGTCCCGTACGAGGCGTTCGTGACTCTTACGGGACCCTTTTGTGGCTATTTGACGTTTTCACCCTTCGATGGCATGTATTTATGCACAAGTCTAATTTTTGCAAATTTACGTCGTACACTCAAACCGGGATCCCCGTGACTACGCGGTCGGCTCCTACGAGTCGCATTGGTCCCGTGTGAGACGTTCGTGCCCCATACGGGACCGTTTTGTGGTTGTTTTACGTTCTCGCCTTTCGATGGCATGTTTTTATGCTTAAGAATTGTTTTTGCAAATTTACATCGTATATTCAAACTGGGAGCCCCGTGACTAAGCGATCGGTTCCTACGAGTCACATTGGTTCCGTGCGAGGTGTTCGTGACTCTTACAGGACCGTTTTGCATTTATTTTAAGTTTTCATCCTACGATGGCATGTTGTTATGCTTAAGCCAAACTTTTTGCAAATTTACGATGTACACTCAAACCGGGCTCCCCCGTGACAACGCGGTCGGTTCCTACGAGCCACATCAATCCCATGCGAGGCGTGCATGCCTCTTATGGGACTATTTTGGGGATGTTTTACGTTTTCACCCTTCGATGGCATGTTTTTATGCTTAAGTCCAAATTTTTTGCAAATTTACGTCGTACACTCAAACCAAAAGCCCTGTGACTACGCGGTCGGTTCGTACGAGTCTCATTGGTCCCGTGCGAGGTGTTCGTGACTCTTACCGGACCGTTTTGTTGCTATTTTACGTTCTCACCCTTCGATGGCATGTTTTTATGCTTAAGTCTATTTTTTTTCAAATTTACGTCGTAGACTCAAACCGGGAGCCCCGTGACCATGCGGTCGGTTCCTACAAGTCACATTGGTCCCGTGCGAGGTGTTCGTGACTCTTAGCGGACCGTTTTGTTGTTGTTTTGCATTTTCACCCTTCGATGGCATGTTTTTATGCTTAAGTCTAATTTTTTGCAAATTTACATCATACACTCAAACTGGGAGCCCCGTGACTACGCGATCGGTTCCTACAAGTCACATTGGTCCTGTGCAAGGTGTTCGTGACTCTTACTGGACCGTTTTGTGGTTGTTATACATTTTCACCCTTCGATGACATGTTTTTATGCTTAACATTTTGAAAACTAATTCCGTACAATCAAACCGGGAGCCCCGTGACTAACCGGTCTGTACCGACGAGTCGTATTGATCCTATGCGATGCGTTCGTGACTCTTACAGGACCGTTTTGTGGCTGTTTTAGGTTTTTACCCTTTGATGGAATGTTTTTACGCACAAGTCAAATTTTCGCAAATATACGTCGTACACTCAAACCGAGAGCCCCGTGACTACGCGATCGGTTCCTACGAGTCACATTGATCCCGTGCAAGGCGTTCGTGCCTCTTACAGGACCGTTTTGTGATTATTTTATGCTCTCACCATTCGATTACATGTTTTTATGCTTATGATTTCTTTTTTTGTAAATTTACATCGTGCACTCGAACCGGGAGCCCTGTGACTACGCGGTCGGTTCCTACGAGGAACATTTGTCCCGTGCGAGGTGTTCGTGACTCTTACCGGACCGTTTTGTGTTTGTTTTACGTGTTCACCCTTCGATGGCTTCTTTTTATGCTCAAGTCTAATTATTTTTCAAATTTACGTCGTACACTTAAACCGGGAGCCCCGTGACTATGCGATCGGTTCCTAAGAGTCACATTCCTCCCGTGCGAGGCGTTCGTGCCTCTTACGGGACCGTTTTGTTGTTTTACGTTCTCACCATTCGATGACATGTTTTTATGCTCAAGTCTAATTTTTTGCAAATTTACATCGTACCCTCAAACCGGGTGCCCCGTGACTACGCGGTCGATTCTTACGAGTCACATTGGTCCCGTGCGAGGTGTTCATGACTCTTATTAGACCGTTTTGTGTTTGTTTTATGTTTTCACCCTTCGATGACTTGTTTTTATGCTTAAGTCAATTTTTTTTCAAATTGACGTCGTACACTCAAATCGGGAGCCCCGTGACTACTCGGGCGGTTCCTACGAGTCACATTGGTACCGTGCGAGGCGTTCATGCCTCTTACTGGACCATTTCGTGGTTGTTTTATGTTCTCACCACTCGATGGCATGTTTTTATGCTTGAGTCTATTTTTTTGCAAATTTACGTCGTACACTCAAATCGGGAGCCTCGTGACTACGCGGTCGGTTCCTGCGAGTGACATTGGTCCCGTGCGAGGTGTTCGTGACTCTTACGGGACCGTTTTGTGGTTATTTTATGTTTTCACCCTTCGATGTCATGTTTTTATGATTAAGTCTAAATTTTTTGCAAATTTACGTCGTACACTCAAGCCGGGAGCCAGTGACTATGCGGTCGGTTCCTACGAGTCACATTGGTCCTGCGTGAGGTGTTCGTGACCCTTACGGGACCGTTTTGTGATTATTTTATGTTTTCACCCTTCGATGTCATGTTTTTATGATTAAGTCTAACTTTTTGCAAATTTACGTCGTACACTCAAATCGAGAGCGCCGTGACTACATGGCCGGTTCCTACGAGTTACATTGATCCCGTGCGAGGTGTTCGTGCCTCTTATAACACCCTTTTTATGGTTGTTTTTACATTTTCACCCTATAAAAGTATGTTTTTATGCCTAAGTCTATCGTTTGACAAATTTAGGTCGTATTCTCAAAGCGGGAGTGCCTTGACTACTCAGGCCTCATTCTTGTATGTTTATTAGTTTTTTTTACCTTTTCATCCACCAATGCCCGATTTTCAAATGCTTTGTGTTCAACTTAATCAATTTAGAACACTTATTTATTTCATAAAATTTCAACAAAATTTCCTTTATTTATTTATGAAATCCAACTTGTTTTAACATTAAAATACACCCAATAACAACAACAAAAGTCGCAACTAAACCACCAATAAATCCCTTCAACCGATTTAACATCTAAAAATAGTATATACAAGACCGCACATCCATAAACATCGTACAAGTGTAAAAATATAATAGAACGTTTAAAAGATCATCAAATAAGCCTATCTTGGGCGTCAAAATAAAAACCGAATATCATAACATAAACTTAAATTAGTATCCGAGTAGCTACATACCTGGCTCTTCCGTATCCATCGACTTTTCCATGTGTTGCAAATCCATTTTCATTCTACACAAAAAACAAAATAAATTATTATCAATCCGACTTCAAAAGATAATAAAAATTTATAATTTATATGCAGTGCATGTAAAGCAGTGATCGTTGTGCTTTATTGAAGCGTTAACATGCCCTGTTGGACGGTTAATCACAAAACCTTTTGCAATTGCACAACTAGGAACCACCACTAAATTGAATCATTGGTTCAGGAACAACTAAATTGAAGCAACCACTGACTTGATTCCAGTAGTATTTACAATATCTAAACCACGCTAGAGATGAAACTTTACCCAACCAACCTTTTTCTATTTTTCTATTTCAGAGCAAACTTTCTAAACTTAGAAAGCATAAAAGGCAAATTTAGGAGCACTTAATAACTTAATAACCTATCTGTAAGAATTTGGGAATTTTAGAATAGGGTACTCCACTAAGGCCTTATTAGACTTAGGAACCTGATTTAATTTGTTTATTTTGCAGTCAATTAATTTTCTATCCAAGAACCGTGAAAGTGAACTCTGACACAAATTTGCATAACTACTAGTGTCATTTTAATGAAGAAACGTGAACATAGCTCTAAACATGAACAACGTCCAGGTGGAATTCCTTAACATAGAAAGCTTCGCATGCTCGTTGAATTGTGCCAACAATGGCATCAGAGCCCCATCGTCAAGAACAAGATGATCACATTTACGTGAGTCACCAACAACATTTCCTAATGCCTAAACAACCTATATTATTTCAGAAATTAGAGTTACTTATGTTCATTATATACCAATCCATAAACTACGCCATATTATTATAATTATTTTTTTCGAATTGTATCGTAAATTGAGAACTCTATGAATTGAGAATTTCATCGTAAGATCTGATAAAAATGCAAAAAACAAATTCAATAATAAATAAATTTATAAATATTCATGTATAATTTAGATTCAATCAAAAAAATAACCTTAACACAAACAAATCGTTAACTTCCATGAACATGTATACATATTCATGTATAATTTAAATTCATTACTATTGACCTGGACAGACCCAAAACACAACTTCACATTTACAAACATACTTTCAAATCACGACCCTTACGCATCATACCTTCAATTAGGAAGCCCACACAAAATGTAGGAAAAAACTAAATTATATAAAAAATACCTTTGGCATCTTCCATAAACACCAAAACTACCCTATCCAGTTGACCCTCCCCAAAATCCAACTCCTAACCCAACCGAAAGCAACCCCAAACCATCTCCGGCCACATCCTAATCCAAAATCCGGCATCCCGCTGCCAAATTCGTCGGCCAACCTCCATCCACCAGCAAATCTCTAAATCAAACCAACCTCCACTAACCCGAGATCCAACTTCGGACCTTCCCAAACCCGGATCTACTTCCTAACTGGCAAGAACCCAAACCCACCGTCCCACAAAAACTCCGGCCATTGACCCGTGACCCTGGAAACCCCCTGCCACAACCCAAATTCTGACCCATTAAACTGCCTGAAAACCCAACTTCGCTGTCTTGACCCGACCTCCATACTCCATACAAATTTATGGAAGATGACAAGTACACAAAGTATTCAAGCAAAAAGTAACAAAGCAATAATAAGACATTTTCGATTGAAGAAAATATGCAGAAATTGAAGTGTGTGTGCGTGTGCGTGTGTTCTGTTGTGTGCGTGTGCGTGTGTTCTATTGTGTGCGTGTGTGAGGAGTGGAGGTCGTAGAGGAACCTACTACGGTGGTCGGCGGTGGAGCAGAGATGAGGAAATGCTACGGTGGTCGGGCGGTGGTGCTGAGACAAGGAGCGGAAGTCATCGAGAGAGCGAGGGAAAGCGAGAGAAAGGGAAAGGAGGGTTTAGTTTAGGTTTTTGTTTATTAAGATTTTAATGTATTTTAAATATTTAAATTATATAAAAAATACATTTGGCAACCAAAAATTTTTGTTGCCTAAAGTCCCTCGGTTTTGGCAACACGAGGTTATGTTGCAGAAACTTATTCCACTTTTGGCAACACCATACAATGTTGCTAAAACTTCATATAATTTCCCTCCCTCACTCTACTAGTCTCCCGCTTGAAAAATTAACTTTTGGCAACACACTTTATTTTATGTTGCCAAAAGTACAATATAAAATGGTCTTTTGGCAACATAATTCAAATTGTGTTGCCAAAAGGGTATTTTTGGCAACAAAAATAGTTTGTGTTGCTAAATATTGTTGCTAATGGTGCAAATTCTTGTAGTGTGAGCACTTATACAATGTAGACTCAAGTAAGTCAAGAGTATAAGGTGCTTCATGTGCCACTTGCGAGGCCGTTTGGGGGTTGTTCAGAGTTTCGACCCACTCGTGACACGTTTTCAATCCTTAGTGAACCTATTTTTAGGTTCGGGTTCTATTCTCAAATTGGGAGTGGCATGACTATGCGGCCACGAGTTATTCGTACCATTTGCGAGGCTGTTTGGGGGTTAGTCATGGTGTTCGCCCATTCGTGGCACGTTTCAAGCCTAAGTGTGCCTATTTTCAAATTCAAGTCCTATTCTCAAACTGGGAGTCCCACGACTATGTGAATGGTTACTATAAGTTACGTTATTTATATACGAGGTGTTCGTGCCACTTGTGGGTCATTTAGGGACTATTCGAGGTTCGGCCCACTTGTAACACGGTTTAAGCCTAAGTATGCCTATTTTAAAATTCGGTTCCCATTTTCAATTCGGGAGTGATGTGACTACGTGATTAGTTGCTCTGACTTACGTTGGTCACGTGCAGGGTTCTCATGCCACTAGGGGGACCGTTTGGGGGTTGTTGGTAGTTTCAACCCTCTCGCAACAAGTTTTCAAGCCTAATTGTGCCTATTATCAAATTTTAATCTTATTCTTAAATTGAGGGTCCCCCAACTACACGATTGATTATTATGAGCTATATTAGTCATGTGTGAGGTGTTCGTGCAACTTACGATGCCGTTTGGGGGATGTTCGGGGCTTTGACTGACTCATAACACATTTTCAATCCTAAGTGTGCCTATTTCTAAATTTGGGTCGTATTCTGAAAATGGGAGTCCCGGGACTATGCGAATGATTGCTACGAGTTACGATGGTCATGTTCGAGTTGTTTGTGCCACTTGCTAGGCTGTTTGGGGACTTTTATTAGTTGTATCCCATTCGTGACACGTTTTCGAGCCTAAGTGTGCATATTTTCAAATTTGAGTCCTATTCTCAAATAAAGAGTCCCTTGACTATGTGATCGATTGATATGAGTTACGTTGGTCACGTGCGAGGTTTTCGTACTACTTATGGGGCCGTTGGGGGCCTTGTAAGAATTTCAGCCCACTCGTAGCATGTTTTCAAGCCTAAGTGTGCTTATTTTCAAATTTAGATCCTATTCTCAAACTGGGAGTCCCGTGACTATGCGATCGTTTATTAAATGTTACAATTATCATGTGTGAGGTGTTCGTGCCACTTGCAGGCTGTTTAGCAGATGTTGGTGGTTTCGACCCACTTACGGCACGTTTTCAAGCCTAGGTGTACCTATTCTCAAATTCGGGTCCTATTATTAAATCGAGAATCCCAAGATTACAAGGTCGGTTGCTACGGGTTATGTCGGTAATGTGTGTGGTTTTCGTGCCACTTGTGGGGCCGTTTGGGGGCTGTTTGGCATTTCGGCCCACTCCCGATATGTTTTCAAGCCTAAGTGTGTCTATTTTCAAATTTGGGTCCTATTCCCAAACCGAGAGTCACGCGACTACATGCGCTATTGCTAGGAGTTATGTTGGTCACGTGTGAGGTGTTCGTGCCACTTGCAGGAATGTTTGGGGGCTATTTGGGGTTTCGGCTCACTCGCAGCACATTTTCAAGCCTAAGTGTGGCTATTTTTAAATTTGGGTGCCATTTTCATACTAGGAGTCCTACGACTTTCTTCCTGGTTGGTATAAGTTACATTGGTCACATACGATATTTTCATGCCACTTGCGTGACTGTTTGGGGACTGTTGGTGATTTTTGCAACCTCGCGAAACGTTTTAAAGCTGAAGTGTGCCTATTTTAAAATTCGGGTCTTATTCTCAAACAAGGAGTCTTATGACTACGCGACTAGTTGTTGTGAGTTACATTGGTCACGTGTGAGGTGTTCGCACCATTTACGAGGTTATTTGGGTGTTGTTCATGGTTTCGGACCACTCTAGGCATGTGTTTCAATCCTAAGTGTGCCTATTTTCAAATTTGGAACCTCTTCTCAAACTGGGAGTTTCGCGAGTATGCGATCGGTTGCTACGAGTTACGTTGGTCATGTGTAAGGTGTTTGTCCCACTTGAGGGGCTGTTTGGTTATTGTTGGTTGTTCTGGCCCACCGGTGGCACGTTTTCAAACCTAAGTGTGCATGTTCTCAAATTTGGTTCCTATTCTCAAATCAAGAGTCCCATAACTACGCGACCAATTTCTACGAATTACGTTGGTCACGTGCGAGGTGTTTATGACAATTATGGGGCCGTATGGGTCTGTTCATGATTTTGACCCACTCGTGACACGTTTTCAATCATGTGTGTCTATTTTCAAATTCATATCCTATTATCAAACCGGTAGTCCCGCAGCTATATGACCCATTACTACGAGTTATGTTGGTCATGGGAAAGGGGTTTGTGCCACTTAGGGGGCCGTTTGGGGCTATTCTTGACTTTAGCCCACTCGCAGCACATTTTCAAGCCTAAATGTGCCTATTTTCAAATATGGATCCTATTCTCAAATCGGTGCTCCCGTGACTATGCAATTGGCTTCTAGGAGTTACGTTGGTTACATGAAAGATGTTTGTGAAACTCGCGGGGCCCATTTGGTGACTATTCGGTATTTCATCCCACTCGCGACACATTTTGAAGATTAAATGTAGTTATTTTTAAATTCGGGTCCTATTCTTAAACCTGATGTCTCGCGAATATTCATCCGATTGTTATGAGTTACGTTTTTCACATGCGATGTGTACATGCCACTTATGGGTCCATTTAAGGTTATTGGTTGTTTCATCCCACTCACGGTGCGTTTTTAAGCCTTAGTGTGCCTATTTTCAAATTTGGGTCTGTTTTGGGTGAAAATTATTTAACAATATAGTGACATGTGTCAACACTACCCTGAGACTTGACAACCTGTATCAGACATGGTCAGCATAAGTACTTGTTAGGCGACTACTTAGATGACAAGAAGTTGGACCATCAAACAGATGGAAAGCCACATGTGGGACATTCAACAATAACTATGTACACGCACGTGAAAGGACGCCCAACTGTCTATTATTATGTAAAGGTGTAAATGCCTGAATCTATGAAGGCATCCCACCTTTTAGCTTCCTACTTACTATATATATGCCCCATTTTCACTAGCTAAGATGTAAGTTTTTTCAACATAATTATACCTCGTAATTGTATCATAGAGATATCAATACAAACCTTAACCAACTTTACCCGTGGATGTAGTCTTATTCCTACAGCTGAACCACGTAAAACTTTTGTGTCTCTTTCACCTTATCTATTCTTCATCTTTATTTATTTATACATGACTATAAGTTTGGAAAATTAAATCTAAAATCAACCTTTGAATACCTTCTCTAAAATTAGACATCAACAGATTGGCACCATCTGTGGAAATGACAAGTGGTAGTCGTTTTCCACTAATTTGTTTCAAAAACCTATTCTTGAATCCTTCTGAAGGATGGATGAAATCCCAGAAAGCAGTCTTGCTGGGGGAAACATTTTTACCCATTTGGCTCCACCTGACGAGAGGGGGGGGGGGGATTTTAAGAAAATTTACTCAACCTTCCTAAAGGGTAAGTAGCGATGCAATAAACAATGAGGCAACTCACTCAAACACTTCAAGAAATATATGTTGTTTCTCCATCCTCTTGAAGAGAAATGCCATATCCACCTCCTAGAAATGAAAATAGTGGATATTCAAGATCTTCACCTGATAAGTCTTATCGTCCAGGAGAAACTTCCTCGATTATATGTACTGACTACTATGATGGGAAGTCCCATACTCCAGGATGATTGAGTGCCTTGGAAAGGTTGAGCAGCTTTCCACCTTCAATTGTCTTTGTTCCTGGGAAATTATGGGCCATAATAGGGAGTTAGATAGATCTAGTGATCATTGTGTCGAGCATCCTAAAGGACCAGTCAGGTCCAGAGTTAGCATCCGGGGATCCATTCGTGCCAAGTAGACTTCATGGGAAGAGAGCTCAGCATGAATTCACAGTAGAGCTACCCAATCTACCTCAGCCAAATCTAGGCCAGAAGATCATTCTCGAAAAGTATCAATAGGGAGACTGGAAGATCGCTTGGGGGAGATAGTCAAGACTAAAAATCCCATACAAAGGAGCATTATGAAGGGGTCTCCCTTCATTCCATCCATTATAGATTTCACCACATCTTACAAATTCAAGCCACCAATATCTACTCATAATTATGATGGTAAGATAGACCGCGTCCTACATGTTGAACGATATCAGAATGTCGTTGATATTTATTTTGTCCCTCATGAGATGCTTTGACGAGCGTTCTCAAGCACCATCACCAAATCTGCCCAAATTTTGTATAATAATTTATCTAGAGGAAAAATTTCCAGTTACTAACAACTCACTAAACTTTTCATCAGCAACATCTATTTCGAAGCTTCATTCCATGTTTTCTTATAGCTAGGACATTTGATTATGATTTTCAATACTTAGATTGTTCTTAATTATGCATGCATGGAGTTGTTTAACTTTGATTTTCTTAATGGATTCACTTTGAATATACCTCCGCATACACATGTACAATATCTTTTGAATTTTAACTTACATGTTATATTTAAGCCATGTGATATGTTCTCCCATCAATCTTGTTATCTACATATCTATTGACTATGGGGGATTTATGCATGTAAGAACCGTTGCCCGTGAGTTTGTTTGATTTTTATGGAGAATTTGAGGGTGCACAGTATAGGGTCATGAAAGGAGAAAATCTCCATCACAGAAACTCCACCGTTGGCAATAGCTTAAAGAATGAGTGGTGAAAAGGAAATATTATCGGCCAATTTTTTTATTTAATTGATTTTAAAAAATGGTGTCTTCGAAGGACTTATGTGAGAAAATATATGACATTTTCTTAGATTTCAAGGGTGTTATAGTTGAAGATTAATGGGTTTGCACAATGAATCCTATTTATTGTTATCGTTTCATGACACTAGTGATTTACAGAATCATCACTATTCTATGCTTGTGCACATTGCGCCTGTTTGTTCTTCGAGTTCATTTTATCTGTCACTTGAGACTAAATCTTAGTTTAATACAATTTTGTGATCAAGTAGAACTCCTTGAATATTTTTGAGTGATTGGGTCATATTACTGTTGTTTCTTGTTCACGACCATTCATTCCATCCCGCATGTTTGGACACATCGATACTATGCTAGTGTGTAAATCTTATATGTTTTGTGTCATTTTTCAAGGTTGTTTATACCTATATATATGTGCCTATGTGTCATTGGTATAGTTTTATATGTTTATATATATTTTTATCGTGTTATTTTAAGTCTTTGAATTTGCATTTAATCCATATCTTCCATGTGCTTTATCTTTGGATCAAATTGGCACACTATATGTTCATATTTGTATCACTTGTTGCTTGTTTGTATTGGTATATTATGATTTGTTGTGTATTCAAGTTAGTTTCATATTTGCATCGAGATTGGTATTGATTAATCATTGTTTGGATTATTTGTTCTTGTGTTGACATGTAGTGTTTTGTTGCACTTTACACCATTGGATGATATTATTCTTTCTTCCTGAATTTCAATTGATATCACATGTTCTAACATTAAGGATGAGAAATGGTTTATGGGGGAAAATGATATCTTTCACTTTAGTGTTAGGTGGATATCTTTATCTTATGAGGAGACGTCTTACCTAGGTAGGGATTATTAGATATAGGGGAGGTTTATTCTTATACAGTTTATATTATTTATATATTCTCTTTGCATTTGAAGATGTGTTTAATTGTGCAGGCTTACCAACGAAAAGAAAGAAAATTTACTCAGAGTATGTGTTTGTTTAGCGTTTGTACTTTTTCCTTCTGGTATTAGGGATTGATTCTTTTAGAGAGCTTGACGGCCCATATGTATTTTGGTTTGGTTTTTTCCCAGAATAGTTAAGGGGGAGATTTGAAATGATAGATTTCCAATTGAGTCAATTTGTATGTATTGTCTTAATTATGGACAAACCTTTTGAGTCATAGGTTAGGGTTGGTATTTCCCTTTTAAGCCTTTGATGTGTTTGATGAAGATGTAGTGGCTAAGGTTCAAAGACTATACCATCATGTCGTGTATCGTCCTCGTATCCATCTTCACGATCCGAGGATGTCTCATGTATGAATGGGTATATATTATGGTCATTGGATAATATATTTTTACGTGTAAGGATTTTTATGAAATTATTTTTAAATGGTTTTAAAATTATTTTATTATTTTTTATCTTTTGGGAGAAAAATAATTTTTTCGGCATGAGATATACTTCGTTAGAGCCTTGTTCAAGCGAAACTTTGAATGACATGCTTTTTCACCCTTCAATGGAATCTCATTGGATGTGTTATTGGAACTGCGTTCAAACGAGATGCTATACTTCGTCCGAATGAAGTTCAATGTCGTTCGAACGAGTACGCAAAATTTTATTTTATTTGATATTTATCAAATGGATTTTCATCCATATCTCGTTTTCAACAAACCATCTATAAATATGAGTGCAAAGGCGATTTTTTCTTGGATACTTTTTCTTTATTTTAGAGTTCCCAAACTCTTTCAAAAGATCTACAACATCCTAGTTTACACCCAAGTAGTTTAGGATCCAAGCTTCATCTTATATATTCTTTGAAAATCCTATTTTTAGCACTAAGTTTATTCTCCACATCTTTAAGAGAATGGTTTGTTGCAATGGACTCTGTATTTGTTATTTACACACGGTGAATTCCATGGTGTGGTGTTGCAGTGAAGAAGCGTTACATCATCATTTCATATTTGTACATAGTATATGAGCCTAGATTGGTGGATACCGTGACATGTGTGGACTCACACATTATGGCAGCTTGCGTGGATGGATTTTTATGTTGGTACTGTGGATGAGAGGTTAAAAATTGAAGATGCATCAAGGCTTTTAGGTAGTCGAGTCATTGAGTAAGTCATCGGTCAACTTGTGCAAATCCGTATCATTGTGAATTACGGGGTTGGGATGTCCTAATTTTTTTTTCGTTATGGGTTTTCCTCGTACATCGACGTTTTGTAGTTTGATTTATTTATTTTATCTACTATCACAAAGATTCATGTTTAGATTCAGATAAAATTGGTTAATTAGGTTAATCACAGTTTGTTTAAAATTTATGCAATGTTAACTTGTTTAATTTTTATATTTAATTTTAAAAAATTAAAAAAATGGACTTGTATTTTGACCATTCCATATTAGCATGCTTTCTCAATGCCAGCGCCATCTTTTCTAATCTCAGGTACCTTATTTCAGTGCCTCTATACGCTTTGATGGTATAATAGACTTGTTTTTGCATTTAATATTTGGAACATTATCATGACCAATATCATAATCGACTTAGATACAACGAAGTATATGTATAACTTTTAAAATGCCTTATCACACTCAACATTCCACTCAATGGTTTTCCTTACAACCTTGAAGAAGGGAAAATAGTGATCTATATCGCGCCATATAAATATGTTTAATGTTGCGACCCCATATGTCATCCTCCAAATCTCCCTCTTATTCTGGGTCAACTTCATATTGATTAAGGCTTTGATTTTATCATGAGTGGATTCAATTACCCCTTTGATTAACGGTGAACCTTAGGAAATTTTATCCCTTGACGCTAAAGATGCACTTGGATAGTTCAACTTTATTTTGTATTTCTCCATTTCATCGAATGTCTATCCAAGGTCGAGAATGTGGTCACCTAATTTTCTAATCTTAATCAACATATCATTGATGTACAACTCCATGTTCTTTCTAGTATTTTCTTTGATGATTTTGTTAACCATCTGTTAGTACGTAGCTCCAACATTTTTTAGCCCAAAGGTCATGATACCATAGCAATATGCGCCTCGACTAGTTATGATAAAAGTATTTTCTCTATCTCCAGCTTTATTAAGATCTAATTGTACCCCAATTAATCATCCATAAAGCTTGTAAGCTCATGCCTAACAATATCTTCAACTAACTGGTCAATCTGAGGGAGGGTTAGTGATCTTTGGGACAAGATTTATTGAAGTCTATGAAACCTATGCACATGATCCATGTCCCATTATTCTTCCTCACCATCAAAACATTCCACAACCATCTTGGGTATTTTAGATCTTTGATGAACTTATCCTTCTTGGGCTTATGCACCTCTACTTAAGAAGAAATGTGTAACACTCCGTAATTTTGAGGATTAAATATTTAATTATTTTGGGAGTTATAAAAATATTTAAATTGGAGAAACTTAAATTCATGAGTAGGAGAATTTATTTGAGTGAGCCGAATTATTTATAATTGGCGACTTTTAAGTTTAATTGTTCGAAATCTTGTGTGTCGCATTTTGAGGTCAAAATTGGACAATGTTAAAAAGTATTTCGGATGGCAATTCTGAGGGCGCGGTTGAGTTCAGATGGGTCGAGATAGTCAGAAAAGAGTATTCGGGGGTAGTAATTGGGTCTTGGGGTATTTTTGGGCTTAGCAGGGCCCACACGGGGTGATTTGCGCTATTTTAATTAGACCCATTAGGCTAAAAACTGGATTAGTGTTTTAAGACCTAAATATAAGAAAGGAAAACGACAGAAAACACAAGGGAGAATCTAGGGTTTTAGTGGGATTTGGGAGAAAGCAAATCAAGAGCCAATTTGGGGATTTTGGAGCCAAATTAAGGGACTAATTGGTGTGTTCTTCATCAACCATTCTACACCAACGGAATCAGACCCTACGAACAATTCCAGGCAAGTGGTTAACTTGCTGTAATCTTGAATTTTGATATCCAATTCATATTTTAGTGATGTGTAATTTGAAATTCGTTTTTGGGTATAAATGGGTGAAAATTGGGTTTTGTTAATGGAATACTTGGCTGAGATTCAAAGTAAGAAATAGGTGTATTATATATCTCTGATTATAGATATGTGATTTGAAAGAGAAACCGGAATATAAAATGGTGGAATTTGAATCTGGAATTAGGGATAATGGAGATTTATTGAAAAACCCATTTCGGAATTTGTGAGATAAGTTGAGAAATTTATATACTAGAAGGTGTATATGATGTATAGGGTCATAGTTCAATATGTTTATGTGGTGGGATGACTTGATTAAAGGTTGAAATTAAGGTTTACAAACCTTGGAATTCGTTAATTGTGGAATTCAGTGGGGAAGAAGGGCTGCCCAGGGATGATCGATCGATCGATCGATCGGGCGGTCATCGATCGATCGACGATGGAAAAATCTTGGCAGGTCGGGCTATTTTGTTACCCTTGTTTTATTTTTTGGATTTTCTCTTGGTATAATTTTAATTGGGAGAAATTTAGATAAATCCCTTTTGAGACTTATTTATTTAGTGTCAAATAAATACAAGACATGGCTCCTAGCAATTATAGATAAAAATAATTGGGAGATTTGGGAGGGATAAATGCGTGACACATTAGGGGCGATTATGTGGGAATTAAATTCTGAGATTTAAGTATGGACCAAGTGAGCGAGTCCGGGTATGTTGGTTAAGTGACACCAAGGTATGAAATTATTATTGAGATAATAGGTTAATTTGGAGTCGGAATATATACTCGGGAAATATTAAGTTATGGACCAAATGAGTGAGTCCGGGTATGATGGTTTGGGCGATACCAAGTATTAAATTAATTAATGAGTAATAAATTAAATTAGAGTCGGACCACAACTCGGATCGGTATTAATTAATTAATGTGTAAATTAATTAAATTAGAGTCGAACCATAGACTCATAATAATGATAATTTAATAAGTGAGAAAAATTATTTAGTTGAGTCAGGCGAGAGACTCAGGAAATTACAGGCTAGTGTTATGGGTCGAGAGTACACGGTGAAGCCGGGGTTTATTTTATATATATATACGGTGTAGTGATAGTGTGTATATATATATATATATATATATATATATATATATATGTGTGTGTGTGTGTGTGTGTATGTGTGTGTGTACTATTAAATATCAGTGATTAGATATTTATTTTAATTATACTCTAGTGCTATCAAGGGAGGTTGCGCGATGTGGGTGAATCCCCTAACTTGAGGAGTAGGGTGAGTATATCCCCAGGTCACAGCGTCCGGTATATGGGTGGGGAGATTATCTCATTTTCAGGGAAGGAATATGACCGCCTCCACTTCGTTTATGTTTTGGGCCAGGTTGGTAAGTGATTCCAACTTGGGTAACTAGGTTATGTGAGCACACCTAGTGAGATAGCACTTTAGAGGGAATCATCCGGTGAGGGTATACTCGGAGGGATGGATATACGTATGTTATATGTGTGGATGTTTTAGTAAAGGTACGTATATAATGGTATTCAATATTATATGCGGGTAATAATACAGTGTGTGATGTAGTTACTTTATATAACTTGCGACACGGTTATATGCTACTATTTAAGAAGGAATTAATTAAGTTAATTGTGAGATAACTTACAATTCAAAAATCATTATACTTGGGTTAGAGTAGTATGGCAAGGGGAAGGCTATACCAGGACTAGTTGGACGGGGTAGTACAACTAGGTGGGGGTCAAGGTAACCGATAGGTGTGCATAATAGTTGACGGGTGAGAATGTCCACAAGGGAGTGCGATACTAACTTAAATATGAAGCGCATTCATGCATTTTAAATTACTGCAGTTAATTCACTTGCTAAATATTTTCAAAATATTTTGGGTTCTAACCCTTGCTATAAAACTATTTTCAAAACCTTTTAGGTGTCCAGCCACAGGGACGCCAGTATTGATATTCTATTCTAGGGACACGGAGCTGCGACATATGTGGATGCTAGCAGGAGTTTTGATTAGACGCATCGTTCATTTATTCCTAGAGTAGGAATCATTTATCAGTTCCAGGTTTATTTAGGGTTTGTTGCCCATACTTCTCAGTACAGTTTTCAGATGTACTTATTCAGGTATTGGATGTTTGTATTGGATTTCATTTTGGTGGCCGATGGTTTATTAGGCAAATTGTTTATTTAATTTATTATTCAGTTGTGTGAATGGTTTATTTTATTTCTGCATGTACTATTTTACTAATTAAAAAGTTAAAATTTGGCACTAGCTTTTGGAATACTAGGTGGTTAGTAAGTAAAAAAAAGTTTTTGACAGTGATGCTAAGGATGAACCAACTGGGATTCTTGTTTTAATTTGGTATAGGACTGATCACCCGATATTTTATTAGGCGGGGTGTCACAGATGGTATCAGAGCATCTGGTTCTAGTGTCCTTAGGATCTGTCTGGCTTTTCACGTTTCGGCTTAGCAATCTTTGATATAGAGCGCTGTCATAGGATTGTTGTATTCTTATACGTATGCGCATTTACGTTCTTCTGCCATTTATTTTATTTGAGGCTGAACTCATACGATTTTATTCTTATTTCAGATGCCTCCCAGGAGAGAGAGAGAGCAGCTAGGGCAGCTGGGGGAGATGAGACTAGAGAGGCTCATCAGGAGCAAAAGTTACCGCAACAACTGCCAGAGATGATTTCGACAGCACATGTAGCTGAATTCGTGGCACAGGCAGTTGACGCAACAATGATCGCTATGGTAAGGTACTTTCCACGAGATCATCCACAAGTGTTAGTGGCACCGGATGTTCAGGCCCACCCGGGGCCGTCGGGGTGGCAGCAAGTACGAGAGGTCTTTCAAAAGGGCCATCCACCAGAGTTTCGAGGGGGTTCAGGTGTGGTACTGGCATGTCAGTGGAAGAGAGATATCCAGTGTCACCTACGCATGGTAGATTGCAATGAGGTGCAGAAGCAAATGCTGGCCACTTTTAGGTTGGTGGGAGCAGCGCTATAGTGGTGGGTGTCGATCACCACAGTTGAGGAAAGGGATACATTGACTATTACCGAGTTTTGGGTGTGGTTCGATGTGACACCCCGACTAATTAAATACCGGGTAGCTAATCCTTTATTAAATCAATAGAAAATACCAAGTTGGTTCAGTTAATAGCATCACTGTCGAAAACATTTTAATGATTACTAACCACCTAGTATTTAAAAAGTAAGTTGCCAAATTTTAAATTAAGTCTGGTTAACATGCAATAAAATAATTATGAACGAATGAAATAACCATTCACCCTAGAGAAGCAATGGAATAACCAACGAATAATAATAAGTCCGGAGGAAAAACTCCTCACAACAATCTCACAACTGAAATAAATAAAACTGCATCCTGAATTAATTACATGCCGAAAGTCTGAAAATCAGAAATAGGAAATGTGTTCTAATAGAAATGGGCGACATGCCCTACAACTGATGAAAGCTGAATATAGAGTCAAGATAGATGAAGCGTCTACTAGCAAAGTCCTATAACTTCCACAAACAGCTACAGCTCGTCACCTGAATGAGGATCCTAAGCATGGTGTCCTTGTGGCTGGGCACCTAAAATGGTTTTTACAAAAAAGTAGATTTGAAAGCAAACGGGTCAGAGCCCGAAAGTGGAGAGTATTTTAAAATATAGCAAGTGTTTTAATACATTAAAACAATGAATGCAAAATACATGTTAGGACGTACACTCACATGAAATTCTCACCTCTCGACTACATGTGCACTCCTAACGTATTGTACCCATCTAAATGACATACATACCTAACCAAACCGTAATAAGTTCTACCCCTTACTACTCGATTACCATTATACATTCTAGTGTTATCAATTAAATAGAGGGCTTTACTTAAACTCAGATTTTCAATTATTAGCAATACAATTCACTACCGGTTATCCCGTTATATATTCTCAAAACATTACCATAATTATACTCACAATACCAACATGAAAGTTCTCATTATTTAAGTGTATATTATTCACGTCATAAATATACAATACAAGCACCCAGAGACTAAGCTGGGATGCACACATACTCTGCTATCCATCCCGGTACATCACGTACATAAGGATTACGCATTCCGAATCTCTCAGGAATCGTTTCTCAGATAATAACAATCACAAACAATGGAGGCGAACACAGTCACGTCACATGGGTCACGCACATACCTACGCTCCCACGATCAGTAGACTTATTAACTTCCCAATAAGTCTTTCTCTGACCTATGTTCTCGAGGTACCAATCTAAATCCGGGCAACACAAGGATTAGATGGCCCTAAGCGAGCGTAAACCTCCCGTGATAGCAAGTATGGTAGGTATGTCATACACATAACATTATATATACTAAGCATGCACACATCTTAGCGATATTCACATGTTCCCGGTTAATTCAATTATTTAAACCATCAATATTTCTCGCATCGTAATAGTCACTCACGTCCTATTCCACAATTTCCATTCAATTCAAATCACACTTCTAGGTTTTACTCCTCAATATATCCCAAATATCCCAACTATATCAATCTATCATCAAGGGAATGTTATCTCTACAATTAAACAAGTTTACGGGACAAGCAAAATCAAAACAGGCCAAAAAGCCTAAACTGTCAGCACGTTAGAAGTCTCGTTCGAACAAGGATGTTCGAACGAGAGTTCGTTCGAACGAACTGGGCATCTAACGAGATCTCGTTCGAACGAAAGGCATCGAACGAACATTCAGCTCGTTAGAAGGCAAACTGTCAACTCGTTAGAAGCTCGTTCGAACGAGGTCATTCGAACGACCTGCGCAGGTCTTCTAATGAGAGGCCAGTTTCGAGCCCAGAAATTCCTTTTTTTCGTTTTTCCAACTCTCTTCACCTCTAATCCCATATACAATTCATCCCAACAGCATTATAAGGTTTCTAATACACACTAAACATTCGTAGGTCATAATTAAACATATATATTGGGCCAAATCTTCCTAAACATCATCAAATCATCAAATCCCCTCAGTTTTCCACAAATCCCATGAACATGAACCCTAGAAAATTAAATTCATCCATAGACATAACTAAATCCGTTTTATGATATAAAAGATGTATTTTTCTCTGAATAATCACCCTAACATTGTTCTACATGCAATCTCCTCATAAAAATTATAAATCTCTAAATCCAATTCAATGGGTTTTTATCATTCTCCAAGAACAATACAATTTCATAAATTTCCTACACATGGAAGAAACATTCTTTGCAATTAATGCAATTAAACCACTTGCCTTATGTCTTTCTCTGATTTTTGATGTTGAATCTTGAAGGTTGAATTGTCCTCTCTCTCTTTCAGCTGAATTCTCTTCTCTTTCTCTCTCTACAAATTTCTTCTCTAAGGATGACAATGGAGGTGGAGGTTAGTTTTTGGCAAGTTTAAGGTTTCTAAACTTCTCCCGTAGCCCACTAACTAGATTGGGGTTGGAAATGGTTTAGTGGGTTAAGACTAAGTCAAATTTTTAACTCTAATTTTCGTGGGTTTTAATTCCCAAAATTCCAAAATTACGAAACTACCCTTTTACGTTGCCGGTATGGCCTAAAAATGCCCCGGGACCCAAACTAAACCCCCGGCTAGTGTTTTCTGACTATTTTGACCCTTCCGGACGCGTTGGCGCACTCAAAACGACCATACGGTTAATAGAAATAAAATTCCCTTTTTAATTAAAATAATTATATTCCTGACGCGACTATCACACGCGTCCCAACAAAATTTTGAAATTGCCGTATTTCAATCTCACAACAAATTTCATAATTCAATATTCATATATAGCCATATATACTCATTAAAATCAAATACCATCTCGCATCTCGCTAGTATTTTTATCCGGATTAATTTCCCATTAATACACATTTAATTCAATTAATCCCATAAATAAATATCACAAAAATACGGGGTATTACATACTTCCCCCCTAATAACAGAATTTCGTCCCGAAATTCAGAACTAGAAAGTACCTGGTAAGAATAACTCTAGATAACGTTTGCGCATCTCATCCTCGCGCTCCCATGTGGACTCCTCGACATTATGATGTCTCCACTGAACACGCACTAACGGAACTATATTTGACCGCAGTTTCCGCTCACTTCGGTCCAAAATAGCAATCGGCCCCTCCTCGTAGGAGCTATCGGGCTGGAGATCGATGTCCTCCAAATAAATGTGAGAATGATCCAAATCGTCTCTAAGATATTTCCTTAGCGAGGAAATATGAAACACATCATGAATCCGATGCAAATGCTCCGGTAACCCAAGTCTATATGAAACAGACCCAATCCGCTCGATGATAGGGAATGGCCCCACGTATCTCGGTGCCAACTTCCCCTTCTTCCCAAATCGCATAATCCCCTTCATAGGAGATACTCTGAGTAAAACCTGGTCCCCCACTTGGAACTCCCTGAAGAACCTCTTCGCATCAGCATAGCTCTTCTGCCGATCCTGAGCTACCCGAATGCGACTCTGTATCAATTCTATCCTCGCCGAAGTATCCTGAATGACTTCCGGCCCAAGTAGTTTGTTGTCCCCCACCTCCAACCAACATGCTGGGGAACGACAAGGTCTACCGTACAACGCCTCAAATGGAGCCATGCCAATGGTGAACTGGTAGGAGTTGTTGTAAGCAAACTCCACGAGTGGAAGGTACTGCTCCCATCCACCCTCGAAATCAATGATGCACATACGCAACATGTCCTCCAACATCTGGTTTGTACGCTCGGTTTGCCCATAGGTCTGCGGGTGATATGCCGTACTCAACCACAATTCCATGCCCATGGCCTCCTAAAAACTCTCCCAAAACCGTGAAACAAATATCTTGTCTCGGTCAGACACGATATATAGGGGCACACCATGAAGTCTCACTATTTCTGCAATAAAAAGCTGGGCATACTATCCCGTAGTGTAGTCAATCCTTACGGGTAGAAAATGAGAGACTTTGGTCCACCTGTCCACAATTACCCAAATGGAGTCGTGACCTCTCTGTGACGTAGGTAACCCCGTGATAAAGTCCATGGATATGCTCTCCCACGTCCACATCGGGACCTCTAATGGCTGTAGAAGTCCTGTCGGTCTCTGATGATCCACTTTTACCAGCTGACAAGTGGCGCATTTAGAGACAAACACGGCAATATCTCTCTTCATCCCGCTCCACCAATACTGTCGTCTCATGTCTTGGTACATTTTGTCCCCACCGGGATGTACCGCGAACCGTGAGCCGTGCGACTTTGCCATCACCTCGTGCCGAAATTCCTCCCATTCCGGAACTACCAGTCTTCCATTGAAGCGTAATCCCCCGTCTGAGCTAACGGTATAGGACTCGGCTCCCTCTGCTAATAATCGAACTATCTGCTCCTGACAGAACGAGTCATTTGCCTGTGCCCTTACCACCTTCATGACAATCTGCGGTGTAACCGTCATCACAGACATGAACGATCGGGCCACTGCAGCTTGGTGTCCCAACTCCTTCCACTTAGCCTTCCACACCCCTGCCACCTCATCTACTGGACTACGGCTCAATGCGTCTGCTACCACGTTAGCCTTCCCCCGGTGATATTGGATATCAAACTGATAATCCTTCACAAACTCAAGCCACCTTCGCTGTCGCATATTCAACTCTTTCTGCATGAATAGGTACTGTAGGGACTTGTGGTCCGTGAACAATCGAAACTTCTCCCCCAAAAGGTAATGTCTCCAAATCCGAAGGGCAAATAAAACTGCCGCCAACTCCAAGTCATGGGTGGGGTAATTCTTCTCGTGAGGCTTAAGCTTACGGGAAGCATAAGCTATGGCCTGACTCTCCTGCTGTAATACACCTCCAAGTCCTTGTAAGGATGCGTCGGTGTAAACTAGGTACTCAACTCCCGGTCTCGGCAATCCTAACACAGGTGCTGAGGTCAACTTGTCCTTCAACTTATCGAATGCCAACTGACAGGCATCACTCCAGATGAACGACACACCTTTACGAGTCAGATGTGTCAAAGGACCTGCTATCTTCGAAAATCCCCGAATAAATCTCCTGTAGTATCCTGCTAGTCCCAAGAAACTACGGATCTCCGTTGGCATCGTGGGCTGTCCCCACTCCCTCACCGCGGATACCTTCCCCGGATCAACAGATATCCCCCGATCGGAAATAATATGCCCCAAAAACTGAACTTCCTTCAGCCAAAACCCGCACTTCTCATACTTTGCATACAACTCGTTCTGACGTAGCGTCTGCAAAACCTGCCTCAAATGCTCGGCGTGCTTCTCCTCTGTCTGGGAGTAAACCAGAATATCATCAATGAAGACAATGACAAACTAATCTAGGAAATCTCTGAACACCCTATTCATCAAGTCCATAAACACGGCTGGAGCATTGGTCAAACCAAAAGGCATAACCCGAAACTCGTAAGAACCATATCTCGTTAAGAAGGCAGTCTTCGAGACATCCTCTTCCCTGATACGCAACTGATGGTATCCCGATCGCAAATCAATCTTGGAGAAGAAAGAAGCTCCTCTCAGCTGGTCGAATAAGTCATCGATTCGGGGCTACGGATATTTATTCCGTATCGTGACCTTATTCAACTCTCGGTAATCCACACACAACCTCAACGATCCATCCCTCTTCTTTACGAACAACACAGGGGCACCCCACGGCGAAGTACTCCTCCGTATAAACCCCTGACCCAACAACTGCTCAATCTGATCCCATAACTCTCTCATCTCAGTTGGAGCCATACGGCAAGGTGCGCGGGCAATGGGCCGAGTGCCCGGCATCAAGTCGATCACAAAATCTATCTCTCTACTCGAAGGTAATCCAGGTATATCCTGAAATACATCGGCAAACTCTCGAACAACCGGAATCGAGTCAAGTGGTATCACCACTTCCTTAGAGGTCTCCTCCTCTATATAGTACAAATGAGTGGACGATCCTCCCTCAGGACGAGGCATTGCCACTAAAAACATCTCATGCCCAGGAATGGCAAAGATAATACATCTACTAAAACAATCAATCATGGCTCGGTACGCAACAAGCTAATCCATACCAATAATGGCATCATACTCGATCATCTCTAATACTAACATATCCGTGGGTAAAGTAAACCTCCCGATCTCTATACCCATGCCTCTACACATAAGCGATATCATGGAACCCCTACTCAACGGTGAGTCTACACAAGTAGCGGTGCTCTCTGCGGTGTCTAATAACCCAATGGTGCATGCAAATCTCATAGCAATAAAACAGTGTGTAGCCCCGTGTCAAATAAAATACACCCCATAGTCCCCTGAATAAAGAACATACCCTCAATGGCTGGTGGATCCTGTGGGGCTGCGGCCTGCTGAAGCTGATATACTCTCCCACACTGCAGTTGCCCCTGCTGAACTGGGACCGCTGGGATGGGTGGTAATGCTACCATCTGTGGTGGCGCCGGGAGGGCGGCGGGAAACATAGGTCTCTGCGGCTTCTGTCGAGCACCCTGCTGCTGCTGCGGGGCCTTGCCCCTATCCGAACAGTCCTGGCGTTTATGGCCAGTTTTGCCACAAACGTAACACTTCCCCGGGAAGTTCCCCCCTCTCTGTCCCTGCTGCCCCCGACCCTGGTGGCCGTTACCATTCCTCCTCTGGCCCTGCTGAAACTGTTGTTGACCATTCTGACCCTGCTGGTTCTGATGGCCGTTCGGACCCTGATGGCCCTGCTGGAAACCTCCTTGTCCGTGCCTGAAATTCCCCGATCTGAACCTCTTATGATCCCCCTGCTGGGAACCCTGATCACCCTGCCTCTGCCCCTGAACCGAATGTGCCCCACTGGCACTATTTCCTCCAGTCCTGCCCTGATGGCTGGACTCTCCTGATCTCTTGCTTTCAGCCATGTGAAAGCGATGATCCTAGCAGTGTAATAGTGCAACGTTAACCACATCAGAGTAAGTGGCCAACGATAGGTTCCCCAATAAATGCTGACGGATCCTCCAAGTCAACCCGTCTGTAAACTTCTGGATCTTCTTCTCCTCTGTCGGTATCTCGTCCGGAACAATATTCAACAGATTTGTAAATTCGGCCTCATATTCGGCCACAGTCTTACCCTCCTGTCTAAGGCTCATCAACTTCCTCCTCATTTCTGTGTGAACAGCTGACGAAAAATATTTGCGGTCGAACCGCACCCAAAACTCCTTTATAGTGAGAGTATCTCTCTCCTCCACGGTGGTAATAGACTCCCACCACTGCAATGCAGATCCCACTAGCTTAAAAGTAGCTAGTATCAGCTTCTGGACATCGGTGCACTCATACATCCTCAAGTGTTGCTGAATGTCTTTCCTCCACTGACTCGAAACCATAACATCGGAGCTACCTGCGAACTCCGGTGGGTGTGCTTTCTGAAAACCATCACGTACACGTTCCCAAGTAGACGAGAATGCATGCATGTCAGTGGAAGAGAGATATCCAGCATCACCTACGCATGGTAGATTGCAATGAGGTGCAGAAGCAAATGCTGGCCACTTTTAGGTTGGTGGGAGCAGCGCTACAGTGGTGGGAGTCGATCACCAAAGTTGAGGAAAGGGATACATTGACTATTACCGAGTTTTGGGTGTGGTTCGATGTGACACCCCGACTAATTAAATATCGGGAAGCTACTCCTTTATTAAATCAATACAAAATGCCAAGTTGGTTCAGTTAATAGCATCACTGTCGAAAACATTTTAATGATTACTAACCACCTAGTATTTAAAAAGTAAGTTGCCAAATTTTAAATTAAGTCTGGTTAACATGCAATAAAAGAATTATGAACGAATAAAATAACCATTCACCCTAGAGAAGCAATGGAATAACCAACGAATAATAATAAGTTCGGAGGAAAAACTCCTCACAACAATCTCACAACTGAAATAAATAAAACTGCATCCTGAATTAATTATATGCCAAAAGTCTGAAAATCTAAAATAGGAAATGTTTCTAATAGAAATGGGCGACATGCCCTACAACTGATGAAAGCTGAATATAGAGTCAAGATAGATGAAGCGTCTACTAGCAAAGTCCTGTAACTTCCACAAACAGCTACAGCTCGTCACCTGAATGAGGATCCTAAGCATGGTGTCCTTGTGGCTGAGCACCTAAAATGGTTTTTACAAAAAAATAGATTTGAAAGCAAACGGGTCAGAGCCCGAAAGTGGAGAGTATTTTAAAATATAGCAAGTGTTTTAATACATTAAAACAATGAATGCAAAATACATGTTAGGACGTACACTCACATGAAATTCTCACCTCTCGACTACATGTGCACTCCTAACGTACCGTACCCATCTAAATGACATACATACCTAACCAAACCGTAATAAGTTCTACCCCTTACTACTCGATTCCCATTATACATTCTAGCGTTATCAATTAAATAGAGGGCTTTACTTAAACTCGGATTTTCAATTATTAGCAAAACAATTCACTACCGGTTATCCCGTTATATATTCTCAAAACATTACCATAATTATACTCACAATACCAAGATGAAAGTTCTCATTATTTAAGTGTATATTATTCACGTCATAAATATACAATACAAGCACCCCGAGACTAAGCTGCGGTGCACACATACTCTGCTATCCATCCCGGTACATCACGTACATAAGGATTACGCATTCTGAATCTCTCAGGAATCGTTTCTCAGATAATAACAATCACAAACAATGGAGACGAACACAGTCACATCACATGGGTCACGCACATACCTACGCTCCCACGATCAGCAGACTTATTAACTTCCCAATAAGCCCTTCTCTGACCTATGTTCTCGAGGTACCAATCTAAATCCGGGCAACACAAGGATTAGATGGCCCTAAGCGAACGTAAACCTCCCGTGATAGCAAGTATGGTAGGTATGTCATACACATAACATTATATATACTAAGCATTCACACATCTTAGCTATATTCACATGTTCCCGATTAATTCAATTATTTAAACCGTCAATATTTCTCGCATCGTAATAGTCACTCACGTCCTATTCCACAATTTCCATTCAATTCAAATCACACTTCTAGGTTTTACTCCTCAATATATCCCAAATATCCCAAATATATGAATCTATCATCAAGGGAATGTTATCTCTACAATTAAACAAGGTTACAGGACAAGCGAAATCAAAATAGGCCAAAAAGCCTAAACTGTCTGCTCGTTAGAATCTCGTTCGAACGAGGCTGTTCGAACGAACTGGGCATCTAACGAGATCTCGTTCGAACGAAAGGCATCGAACGAACATTTAACTCGTTAGAAGGCAAACTGTCAACTCGTTAGAAGCTCGTTCGAACGAGCTCGTTCGAACGACCTGGGCAGGTCTTCTAACGAGAGGCCAGTTTCGAGCCCAGAAATTCCTTTTTTTCGTTTTTCCAACTTTCTTCACCTCTAATCCCATATACAATTCGTCCCAATAGCATTTTAAGGTTTCTAATACACACTAAACATTCCTAGGTCATAATTAAACATATATATAGGGCCAAATCTTCCTAAACATCATCAAATCATCAAACCCCCTCAGTTTTCCCCAAATCCCATGAACATGAACCCTAGAAAATTAAATTCATCCATAGACATAACTAAATCCGTTTTTATGATATAAAAGATGTATTTTTCTCTGAATAATCACCCTAACATTGTTCTACATGCAATCTCCTCATAAAAATTATAAATCTCTAAATCCAATTCAATGGGTTTTTATCATTCTCCAAGAACAATACAATTTCATAAATTTCCTACACATGGAAGAAACATTCTTTGCAATTAACGCAATTAAACCACTTGCCTTATGTCTTTCTCTGATTTTTGATGTTGAATTTTGAAGGTTGAATTGTCCTCTCTCTCTTTCTGCAGAATTCTCTTCTCTTTCTCTCTCTACAAATTTCTTCTCTAAGGATGACAATGGAGGTGGAGGTCGGTTTTTGGCAAGTTTAAGGTTTCTAAACTTCTCCCATAGCCCACTACCTAGATTGGGGTTGGAAATGGTTTAGTGGGTTAAGACTAAGTCAGATTTTTAACTCTAATTTTCGTGGGTTTTAATTCCCAAAATTCCAAAATTATCAAACTACCCCTTTACGTTGCCGATATGGCCTAAACATGCCCCGGGACCCAAACTAAACCCCAAGCTAGTGTTTTCTGACTATTTAGACCCTTCCGGACGCGTTGGCGCACTCAAAACGACCATACGGTTAAAAGAAATAAAATTCACTTTTTAATTAAAATAATTATATTCCTGACGCGACTGTCACACGCGTCCCAACAAAATTTCTAAATTGCCGTATTTCAATCTCACGACAATTTTCATAATTTAATATTCATATATAGCCATATATACTCATTAAAATCAAATACCAACTCGCATCTCGCTAGTATTTTTATCCGGATTAATTTCCCATTAATACACATTTAATTCAATTAATCCCATAAATAAATATCACAAAGATACGGGGTATTACATTCGACTGCAAGTATTTTTCTCCAGCAGTTGAAACTGAAATGAGGAGAAAATTCAAAGAGGTGACTCAAGGGGACCCGTCAGTGGCGACTACGAGGAAGAATTCACTCGTTTGGAAAATTTTGTACCGGATGAGGTAAGCGATGAATAAAGGAAGAAAGCAAGGTTCATGGATGGGTTAGTCTGGAGGATCCGACAACATTTAATTGGTAATCCCGCATTAGTAGCTTATATTGATGTCGTTAATACAGCACTCCTACACTGTCAGGAATATCGCTTCCACGTGAAAGGAAGGAAGAGGGGAGTGGAAACTAGCCAGACGGATGAAGCAGGAGGGAACAGTACTAGTGGGGTATCTCAGTAGCAGACAGGGGGACATCAGGGGCAGGATTATCGACAGGGGAATCAGGCCAAGCGATTTAGGTCTGGAGGCTATCGACAGGATGGCCAGGACTTCCGACAAGGCCAATAAGGAAGGGATCAGTGGCAGGGTGAATTTATTAGGAGGTGTTTCGTTTGTGGGGAAGCGGGACACGTGAAAAGAGATTGTCCTTAGTGAGGAAGGGGTCAACTACAGGATGAGGTCCTGGATGTGCAACCACTACAACAAGTTATGGGTGCGTTTGGACAAGGGGAAGCTGCTCCAGACCCCGAGGATCAGCCATTGCAGCTGGAGTATGGTGGTAATTATTTTTTTTATCCTATGGGAATAGGGTATACTTTGTGTGACAGTGAGGGTGTCACAATATGCGGATAATAATACAGTGTGTGATGTAATTACTTTATATAACTTGTGACACGGTTATATGCTACTATTTAAGAAGGAATTAATTAAGTTAATTGTGAGATAAATTATAATTCAAGAATCATTATACTCGGGTTAGAGTAGTATGGCAAGGGGAAGGTTATACCAGGACTAGTTGGACGGGGTAGTACAACTAGGTGGGGGTCAAGGTAACCGATAGGTGTGCACAATAGTGGAGGGGTGAGAATGTCCACAAGGGAGTGCGACACTAACTTAAATATGAAGCGCATTCATGCATTTTAAATTACTGCAGTTAATTCACTTGCTAAATATTTTTAAAATGTTTTGGGTTCTAACCCTTGCTATAAAACTATTTTCAAAACCTTTTAGGTGTCTAGCCATAGGGACGCCAGGATTGATATTCTATTCCAGGGACATGGAGCTGGGGCATATGTGGATGCTAGCAGGAGTTTCGATTAGACGCATCGTTCATTTATTCTTAGAGTAAGAATCATTTATCAGTTCCTAGTTTATTTAGGGCTTGTTTCCCAGACTTCTCAGTACAGTTTTCAGATGTACTTATTCAGGTGTTGGATGTTTGTATTGGATTTCATTTTGGTGGCTGATGGTTTATTCGGCTATTGAGTTTTATTCAGTTGTGTGAATGGTTTATTTTATTTCTGCATGTACTGTTTTGTTAATTAAAAATTTAAAATTTGGCACCAGCTTTTGGAAAACTAGGTGGTTAGTAAGTAAAAAAAAAGTTTTCGACAGTGATGCTAAGGATGAACCAATTGGGATTCTTGTTTTAATTTGGTATAGGACTGATCACCGGATATTTTATTAGGCGGGGTGTCACAAAATGTTCCTCTATTTAGTGAACACTCTTCATTTCTACTTCACAAGTATGACATCCTTTATAATTTCGAGCTCATGATAGAGTACTTTTGTGTTAATTCTAGGCATATCTTCATGACTCCATGCCAATACGCTTCGTATTTGTCTTAGTAACTCGAACACCTCTTTTTTCATCTTTGGATCCAAGGATGAGCAAATTCGAATGGTCTGCTTAGCATGTTCATCATATAAGATCACACGCTCAATTTCTTCAATAGTCTCACCCTTGATAAAAAAATTCAACCCTAGGATCCAGTGTATTTATCTCATAGGTCATCGTCAACTTCTCGCGTTCCTTAGCCGAGGTGAAATAGCATTCTATGTCTACCACCTAATTTCGTTGGACCTACCCAAATCTAAAATATTTGAGGAATTTCATCACCTACTGGACTGTGGAAAATTCTTGAATCCTACCCTCTCGAAGATGATGTTGTAGGTTGAAGCCTTTTTTTTATCCATGACGAATAACTTCATGATCTATATAGTGTATGTCAGCCAAGTTTTTTGTAGTTATTTCTTGATCAATGGTTCCCAAGGGGAATAACTTCTCCCCTGAAAATATGACCAGAGGATGGTAGTAGGCCTACAACTTCCTCTTAATGAACCTTAGCCTCTTAAGACAGTCATATATAGGATATCGTATAAACTCTCATTATCAACAAGGATTCTTTTCATAGTGTGCTCATGCATCATGTGGTTCACTTCCAACATCTTGTCATCAGGATACAATAGGATTCTAAGGTCATCCTTAGAAAATCCCATTATCAGACTATCTTTTTTATCCTTGCGAGTTTGTCTCTCTATAGTATTGGACAAGTTCATCTCAACAGTTTCCTTCACAAGCTTTGACTTGATTCAGATATATTTTCCTTTTTGCAGGGCCATCTCTAACCCTTCTTCTCCACTAGCAATGAAGTGCATCTCAAACGAGACCATGCTAATAGTGTACTTAGTTTCTTTAGTCTTCTTTGGCGGGTTGTCAATGGCTTTCTCAGAGTCATTGTCATCATGTAATTTCTTTCTATTATCCCTGTCCTTGTAAGGAGATTTTGATCATTTTCATTGCTTTTAGGCTTCCTTTGGTTTGGTTGCTCAAAACGACATATCAACATACTTCTTTAATTTTCCCCTTCTGACCAGAGCTTCAATCTCATATTTTAAAGATGCGCACATATCCGTCATGTGGCCATAATCATTATAAAAGTAAAATCATTTTCTCTTAGCCCGCCTATCGATAGGGGTTTTAAGTTTCTCTGACCACTTAAATTTTTCACTTCCTCGGATCTCCTTAAGGATGTGATGTACTCTAATAGTAAGGGGCATATATTCATCAAACTTCTTAGGTTTTTCTTGATTCAGCTTCTTGGAACTATCACCCTTGTTCAAGCTCCCTCTAGCTTCGAACTTGGTCTAACCAGATTATTTGGATGCCATAGCATGTTCAACATTCATGATATTCCCAAACTTAGTCTTAAGTTCATCAATCATCTTCCCAGACTTAGTCATAAGTTCATCCATCATATTAGGATGATATTTCACAACCTCCTAATAAAATTTCGCTGGTTGAAGGTGGCTCACCATATATTTTCATCATGGTTAAACACTTCTAATTTCTCATTATTAAACCTGGTAATGTATTCCCCTATTATCTAGTCTTCTTTCTATTTAACACTAAGAAGAGGAGGAACTCTCTTTACGAGATTGGATCTTTTAGTTACCTAAAATTGATTATTTCCCCCTTGGGATCCGCATTTACCACACATGAATCGATCCAGTCAGAGTAATGGAGAATGACACGCATCTCATTTCATTGTAGATAAAGTGTATACTTAAAATAGCCTGGTACTGCTTGATATGGTGCATGGGATCAATCTTTCCATCATTCCATGGTGTGATCATAGCTATACTGAACTTTGTTGGGGTCGGACAGTTTAAGATGGATGCAGAGAAGGGAGACCCTTCCACATAACCCCTATGAAAATGGTTTTTATATTTGATTAAATCTCCCAACCGATCTTCCAATCGTTTGATAGAACCCTTCCATCATGCTTTGTTTAGATCTATATGTTCATCTGTTAGCTAATTACTAGGATTAGTCTCAGCGTTATCTATTTGAATATTTAAGGACATAAATTTCCAATTGAGTCCATATATTATTTTGACTTAATTTCGTGAACAAAACTGTGTTTGTAATATGTCATAGGGAAATTTTATTTTATCACGATCCCACTTGGTCTATGACGTATTGAAGAAAATTAAAGACGCTGCGTCAAAGCTTGAAAGAAATAATCAGGCCGAAGTTTAATTGGTGCAAGTTTACTCGTCTTCAAATTTAATTGCATTCCGAGATCACTCAGGTATGAATGCGTATAATTAATGGTGCACATAATTGTTTTTATAAAAGCTAAGGATGTATTGTTATACAAAAATATTTTAAAATGTTTGTAAACGTGTTTTAATTGTGTACACTACGTTTTATTTTGATATACTCGAAATAGAGTTTGACTAATTTGGTTCTCCTTTAAAAGACACGTTTTGCACTAAAACTCAAAGAAATTCAAACTGACGTTAGCACGTTCAAACGACATAAATATCTCGTTCGAACGAAGTGCCTATGTCACACGAACGACCTGACATTGTCATTCAAATGCCACGTATTTCGAGGCGACACTTAATTGTTATTTAAAGCTTATTTTTATCAGAGTTTGGTAAGTGTGCATTCTGAAAAATAGTATTCGAACCAGAAACTTGTCTGCACATGTTTTCTATGGTTTATAAAACATAAACACATCCTTATAGTTTGCAAAGATTCGAGTTATCATTCTTATATGTTTACGTGATCTTGCTTTACCAAAGAAGTTTGTTCTACACATTGAACATAAGGGTTTTACGGTGAAGAAAAGAGAAGGACTTATTGTTTGACATCGTAGACGAATCAAAGGCAATCGGTGGACACCGAGACATACGTGGATGCGTGTGTTGTGGACAGGTATCATGAAAGAAGGACTTTCTGCTTGGGCACTGTGAGAGGACTGCTTGAAGATCAGAAGAGCTTCAATACCTGTGGGGATCGAGTCCTTGTGTGAGTCTTTGTCTGTTCATCGTAAATCCACATTCATAGTGATTGTCTGGCTTGGGCTGTCCGATGTTGTTTTCCCATTTTGGGCTTTTTCCTTGTACATCCGGAGTTGTGAGTATTCTTTACTTTATTTTACTTGCTTTAATCACTAGATGCATGTTTAGTATTAATCAAGATAAAATTAGTTTAAAGTAAGAATTGGATTTTCACAACTTGGTTTGGTGCATAATTAAAAGTTGGATAATTTTTTGGTGAAAAAATTGATTTTCTTTAAACCACACATATTGGCCACTTTCAAATTGGTATCAGAGCTAGAAAACATAATTTATTTATTTTGTGATCCCGTGTGTTTTCAAAGATGAATTTTGGATATAATGAATTTTCTCGAACTCCTATTTTTAATGGAACTATTTACACTCATTGGAAGATGAGAATGAGATGTGCATTAAAATCTATTGATGAGCGTGTGTGGCTTGCAGTTGAGAAAGGTTGGACACCCCCTGTCACTATTATAGGTGAGGTCACTAGTTTAAAGCCTGTTGAGTCATGGACCGAAACTGAACAAAGACTTGCACAATATAATTCTAAGGGTTTGCACGTTATTGCTTCACATGACACACATGATGAATATAATATAATTATGACTTGTGAAACATCAAAAGAGGCTTGGTATATTTTGGCACTCGTTCATGAGGGTACTAGCATGATTAGGGCGTCAAAACTTCAAAATCTCACTACACAGTTTGAGACCATTAGGATGTTAGAGAGTGAGACTTTTGATGAGTTTTATGCTAGGTTGTCCAATATTATCAACTCTTCGTTTAACCTAGGTGAGGAAATTCCCGACAAGCGTGTTATTAAGAAAATCCTTAGATCGTTTCCAAGTAGGTTTGATGCGAAAGTGACCATTTTAAACTCCTTGGGTAGGTTAGAGTCGACGAAACTAGAGGAGATGTAGGTAACTTACAAACGTATGAAATCGACATGATTACCTCCAAGCAAGTGCCTAAGAAAGAAAAGGGTATTGCTTTGAAAACCCTAAAGGAGGAAATTAAAGTTTCGAATTCCGATTTCGATTTTGAGGATGTTGCTTTGTTGGTAAACAAATTTAAAAAATTTATTAAGTTTCAAAAGCAATCGAAAGATGCCAAGAAATTTGAAAAATTCAAGAACAACAAAGTAGATCCCACCTCTAAGGATAAGTTTGAGAAGCCTAAGAGAGATGACTCAGATAAGTTTTTTGGGTGTGAGGGGTACGGTCACAAAGTTAAGGAATGTACCACTAGACTTAAGAAAGTGGGCAAGCAACCCATTGTCTATAATGCCACCTTAAGTGATAGTGATCCGGAAGAGGGAGAGAGTTCCCCCATTGATCGTAACTTTGTTGCGTTCATGGCATGCCATGTGAGCGATGACGATTCTCACGTGCATGACACTTCCGAGGAGGTTTTGAGTGTATCCCTTATTAGTGAGGGTGAAGAGAGTGACGAGGAGGAGGTAGATGTGAAAGAGTTGTAAAATGAATTTAACGATTTGTATGCTGTAACGGTGAAGGTGAAAAAGACTAACTCAAAATTGCAAGCTAAGTTGAATGAGTGTGCCATAGAAAATAATGATAGTTTGATTGAGGATCTTTGGTCACGAGAGAAGAAGTTTAGGGAGAAACTAGAGTTTATGAAAAAAGAGAGAGATAATCTTCGTGGTTCGATGGAGTCCTTGAAAAAGGAGATTTTGGAGTTTTAGGAGTCTAGGCATTTGCTCGAGTCTTGGATTCATGAGTTGGAGGAGATATTGAGAGACTCGTCTAGAGTCATGTTTGATTTGGAGGCTAGGTCGGAGAAGTTAGATAAGATCCTAGGAACCGTCCAAATTAAGTGAGATAGGGGAGGTGTAGGTTTTGATGAGAGAGTTGTTCCCATTCCACCCGCACGTGTGAGAAACAATAGGAAGGTCAGAAAAAGTCCACATATAGGTAATCATTCCCACCACCACTACACTTGCACATTTTGAGGTAGGAAAGGTCACCTTAGGTGTTATTGTTACGACCTTAGACAAGCTACTAGGAAGTTTAGGAATAAAGTTGCTCCGGTTCCCCAAACCCCCATGCGTTGTTTTACAACTACTTGGGTTAGGAAATCGGATTTAGTGGATTTAGGAATTAAACTTCATGATTCTTATTTGGGTGCACTTGATTCTTCCCATGCCAAATCTAAAGGATGATAGTGTTACCTTATTTGTCATATGCTAGTTTGCTTCATGATATATTCATTGCTAGTATTATGACATGTGTATTATTTTGTATTATAGTTTTTCATTTGTTTGTGTCCTATTGAAAAATGCAAAAATATTTTGTTTTTGAAAAACCAAAAATATTTTTCTTTTATTTGAGTCAAAATATGAAAAGCCAAAAATATTTTCGGTTTTTGTTTTTGAGTTTACATGTTTGATGTGGCATATTGGTGTGCTTGCACCCCCCCCCCCCCCATCGTTTCATTATCCATGTGGCTAGGAAATTTGGTCATTATTATCGATGCTTAGAATGATCTTAACCATTGTTTATATGGGGTTGTTTTGAAGTTGATATGCATTTTGATTCGACTTTGTATATATGCCAACATTGCACACATGCATGAGTTTATATGAGTGATTCACGGGAAAGGGCTACGAGAGTTCAAAATTAACTCGTCGGGAAAGTCACTATTTAAAAGAGCCCAAAAGAAAATGCAATATGATTAAAAAAAGGGCCAAATTTGTTTAGTTCATTCCAAAGAAAATATGATATTATTGACGGAGTTTGGATGGATTAAAAAATTTAAACAAGTTTGCACAACTAATCTTAACGTTGAAACATTGCAATTTGACGCTATTATTTGTAGAATTGTCAAAATTCTAGATTTGTGTGCATGTAGTATGTTTAGTTCATTAAGCTCACACTTTTATTGTCATATGGCTATGATAAAGTTTGATGATTTATCGCTATCAATTAGAGCTTCTTGATCGTTTCGATGTGTTGGAATTGTGAGTCATTTGTTTTTAGTTTCACTACTATACATTTCATATCCATGTTTGAGCACATCGGTACTATGTTTGCATGTAACTCGCATTTTTAGTTTTTATGAGTTTTTGCGTTTTGTGTTAAAAGCCTACTATTTTAACACTATTTTACTTCTGTCAGGTCCTTCCTGGAATTTGTTTTTTGGAAATTGTTTCACTGGGTAATATTATATAATATTTCTACGAATCTGGGAAATTTTGGCAGGTCGCGAGAAGTCGTTGAAATGACATCTCCATGTCGCGCGAACGATAACTGTACTTCGTTCGAGCGACATCCTCAACTCATTTGAGCCGTCCCTGGCTCGTTCGAACGATAGGCTATTTTGTTGCTTCTGAATGGTTTGCAGTCCACTGGTTTAAATTGGTATATTTTTGGTACTGGTGGAAGTGTTTCTGGACTGATTGGTTTATATGCAGGTTTTATTGGTTCTAAATTGGGTTTTTGCATATAGTTCGTTTATCACACCTAATTAGATTGCTATAATTTTTGTGTGATTCCTTGGTTTACTAGCTACTGATTTGTCATTTCTTGATCATATTTAGTTGGTTGTTTCATGATTATCTAGCGATTTTACATTGATTCAAATTGGTCTATATTCTCATGCTAGATATTTCAAATTGGTTTATCTTTTCACCGGATTGTCTATTCGAGACAAACAGGGGGAGAGATGTATGTGATGTAGGGGGGAATTTGAGCATGTTTTGGTTTACATATGTTTACAAATTGGTATCTCATTTTGGTAGTACACATTGGTATCATTTTGTTGCTCAAATTGTTTAACAAATGACTTTTGAGAGTTTATCCATATTGGTTATTCATATTCGTATCTATTATCGTTTGGTATCATTTGGATATATATATTGGTTTCATTTGTTCCTCCATACTTCACTTGGGTATTTATTTTTCTGTTTCATGTGTGTAGGTATGCTTAAGAGATTCGAGATTTCAAGTCTACATCACATTCGGACAGTTCATGCTTGTCGGTGCTATATATACTAGTCCGTGTTCTGTATTTTTTATTTTGGGTTTATGGGATGGGATTTAGGCATCATACGGCTTGACGGCCCGACTTAGGCATTTCATTGGTTTAGTTTTGTCCTGGAATAGTCAAAGGGGCAGATTTGTAAGGACATAAATTTCCAAATGAGTCCCTGTATTGTTTTGACTTAATTCCGTGAAGAAAACTTTGTTTGTAATATGTCATAGGGAAATTTTATTTTATCACGATCCCACTTGGTCTATGACGTATTGAAGAAAATTGAAGACGTTGCGGCAAATATTCAAAGAAATAATCATGTCGAAGTTTAATTGGTGCAAGTTTACTCGTCTTCAAAGTTAATTTCATTCCGAGATCACTCAGGTATGAATGCGTATAATTAATGGTGCTCGAAATTATTTTTATAAAATATAAGGATGTATTTTTGTAAAGAAAAATATTTTACAATATTTTAAAATGTTTTTAAAAGTGTTTAAATTATTTACACTACGTTTTATTCTGATATACTCAAAATAGTGTTTGACTAATTTGGTTCTCCTTTAAAAGAGACATTTTGAACTAAAAGTAAAATAAAGTCAAACTGATGTTAGCTCGTTCAAATGACATAAGGATCTCGTTCGAATGAGATGCCTTTGTCGAGCGAACGACCTGGAATTGTCGTTCAAATGACACGTATTTCGAAGAGGCACTTAAATGTTATTTAAAGCGTGTTTTTATCAGAGTTTTGTAAGTGTACATTCTAGAAAATAGTATTCGAACCAGAAACTTGTTTGCACATGCTTTCTAAGATTTATAAAGCATAAACACATCCTTAGAGTTTGCAAAGATCCGAGTTATCATTTTTATATGTTTGCGTGATCTTGTTGCACCAAAGAAGTTTGTTCTACACATTGAACATAAGGGTTTTACGGTGAAGAAAAGAGAAGGACTTCTTGTTCGACATCGTAGACGAATCAAAGCCAATCGGTGGAGACCGAGACATACGTGGACGCGTTTGTTGTGGATAGGTATCGTGGAAGAAGGACTTTCTGTGTGGGCACTATGAGAGGAGAGGTTGAAGATCAGAAGAGCGTCAAGACCCCTAGGGATCGAGTCGTTGTGTGACTCTTTGTTTGTTCATTGTAAATCCACATTCATAGTGATTTTCTGGCTTGGGTCGTCCGAGGTTGTTTTCCCGTTTTGGGTTTTTTCCTCGTACATCCGGCATTGTGAGTATTCTGTACTTTATTTTACTTTCTTTAATCACTATATGCATATTTAGGATTAATTAAGATAAAATTGGTTTAATGTAAGAATTAGGTTTTCACAACTTGGTTTGGTGCATAATAAAAAGTTGAATAATTTTGTTGTGAAAATTTTGATTTTGTTTAAAACACATATATTGGGCACTTTCAGAATATCCATTAGTGACCCACACATTTGGACCTTAACGGTCGAAGGCACTTCCTTTGCTCAAACTTTCCTGGATATTGGGTAGTAGAGCTTCAATTTTATAGATCCCCTCTTCTATCATTCTAACACTTGAGGTTCTTCCTAGCCAGTAAGACCCATCATCTTGATTATACCTAGTTCTCTTGCCTGATATGTTCCTTTCACTCATGTAAATGAAATCCAAACATCTCAGATTCTTCAAAGCTCACTCTTTGGGTGATTTCCTCTTGTCCCTATGTAGGGCAGGTGGCAACATTTACCTCGTTTTGTCATAGTTCTTCACAATTACTAGCATAGTAGAATTTAGCTCTAGCTGAGCCTGACGTGGCCCATTTTTCCCATCCATAAGGCTTTGTGAGAACTCCCCTATAGTGTTTGCTTAGGAAATGATTGTTCGATTAAGCAAAAAGTCCAATTAACATATTTTCCAAATTTTAAAGATTAAAACTTTAAACAAATAAAACCCAATTAAACTTAACACTGATTTACCTAATTTTATATTTTTATCCTAAAACATTCATCTAGGTGATAAGTTGGTAAAACAAAAAAAATCATCCACAAGATGAAGATGTACGAGGAAAACAACAAAGGGAAAAACCTCAGATGACCCAGTTAACAGATCACTATGATACAGTTTTACAAAGCATAGATAGTAGACTTACTCAACAGCTCGATCCCCATTAGACTTGACACTCTTATATCTTTGATTGCTCCTCCACAGTGAAATGCAGGATTCCACCCACGTAAGCTACCACAATGCATGAGTCCACTCATGCCTCAATATCCACTGATGAGGCTCAGCAACCATCTGCGAATAGGAACACGTAATCCACCGCTTCTTCACTATAACACCATAAACATAGAGTCCACTGCGTGATAAACAGTAGGTACAAATTCCACCGCACCTATTTATATGTAAAGCATGAATCCTTGGTATAAAAACACTAATTTGAAGGGTAAAACAAGGGTTTTAGAACTTTGGTAAATAGATAGGAAAACATTTTTTTCCAAAATTTTAAAAAATTTGAGTCCAACATGCCTTACATATAAAAACACTAATTTTAAGGTGATGAACTCATTCAAATGAAAACACAAGGTCGTTCGGACGAAATTATCTTTTTGTTCTAACAAAACTATAGTGCTTCAAACGTGATAGTTTTCTCGTTCTATCGTCCTTCTAACGAGCTTCTAACATGATGTGAAATCCTTGAAAGAAGATTCTCATTTGATGGTCAGTAGATGGAATTCTAACGACGTCTTAATTTCGTTCTAAGGAAATCAGATATCATTCAAATGAAAACTTAATTTCATTCTTACGAGTTGTATTCTCGTTCTACTGAGATTAAAAAAGAAAAAATATTTTATTTTGAAAAAATATTTAAAAATAGTTCCAAACGATTTTTAAGTTCAAAAACAAAAACCCTTAAAAATAACCAAGGATCCATATTCAGTAGGCATTCATACCTATGTGATCCTCGATAAATATGAAGACAAACATGGCACTAAGCACTGCACAATGCGTCCAATCTTTGAAGCTTGACCGCTACATCTTCATCAAATACATCATAGGCTTATGGAATCAACAATAAAAGCATAAGCTATGACTCAAATGTTTTGTTCGGAATTAAGGCAATTATATAAAAATTAGTCAATTGGAAATTTATCCTTACAAATCTCCCCATTTGGCTATTCCAGGACAAAATAAAAACAGAAATCCTAATGGGCCATCAAGCTCTCTAAAAATACTCATTCCCCAACCCCAAATAGGAAAACGAGTACAGACACTCAACAAACATACAAACTGAGTAGCTTTGCTCTGTTTGCAAATTTTGTCGCATTTTTTGTAAACCTAGACAATTAAGCACACCTTCAAATGCAAAGATAATATAGCAAGTATAAATCCGCAAAATGAATAAACATATAAAAATATCTAAAACAATATCAACACTGGTAAGGTGTCTCCCCAAAAGATAAAGATATATATCCTAATCATGCAAGGAAAGATACCATTTCTCTCCCTTTTTGTTCAAGATTAGAAAAATCAATATATCATAAGACAACCACTCCCCATAAAAACCAAATCTCTACCTCAATATGTGATCATAAGATAGCAATTTTAAACATAGGGAAAAGGGAATAAAGCATGTGATGGTGTAAAGTGCAACAAACACATAACATGGCAATTCAAGCTCAAATAGTTCAAACTATTATCAATAAATATCAACATCATCGCATGCCAAATAATGAGAGACATCAATATGATCATAAAGCATGCCAAATAAAATCCAAAGATAAAGCATACGGAAAACATGGAATAAATGTAAGCCACAACGACACAAAACAGTATACCATATATAACATATTCAAAATGTATTAAAGGCAACCCAACACATATATATAAGTATAAACAATCACACAAACTCGACATGAAACACATAAGATTTACACACTACTATAGTATCGGTGTGTTTAAACATGTGGGATGGAATTAATGGGTATGGACTAGATCCATATTAATTATGACCCTAACACGAAAAAATGTTCAAGAAGTTCTAATTGAAAACAAAACTTTATCAAACTAAGATTTAACTTAAAGTGACAAGATAAAATGAACTTTTTGAACAAACAAGCACAATGCATACAAGCCTAGAATATTTATGATTTTATAAATCAATATCATCATGGAAAAATAAGAATAATTAGGATTCATTGTGTGGACTATTTGATTTTCATCTACATAGCCTCAAAAGATAAATATATATCATATTTTCTTTTCTCTCAATTCTTTTGAAGATATCACTTTTGAAAGATCAAACAAACTAAATATGTTGTCCTTTGGTATTTTTTTGTTCTTTATTGCAAACGATAGCTTTCTCTCAAAGGAAATTTGTTCATTTCATAGCCCTTTTCCCGTGCACCCTCAAATTTTTCAATACTAAACAAATAAGCTCAGGGATAATATTTCTTACAATCACAAATCCCCATAGTCACAAAATATTTAGATGACAACACTGATGAGAGAACATTGCACATAACTTAAATATACATGCCAAGTTAACATTCAAAAAGCTCGTGCATGTGTGTGCGAAGGAATATACAAAGTTGAATCCATAAATAAAATCAAGTTTGAAAAAACTCCATGCAAGCATGATTAAAAAAATCCGAGCTTCAAAAATCGTAGCCAAATGTCCTAGTCACTTGTTAAGCACATAATGAATTGGATTGAAACACACCAATATGCGACACTAAATGTGTAAAACTAAAAGACACACAAACCAAAATATTTTTGAGTTTTTCTAAAAAAAATTCAAATGAAAACAAATGCTAATTTTGAAAACAAACTCTAACTCAAAAGGCAAACAAAATCTTTTTATACTTTTTCAATATGACTCAATAAAATAGAATGAAAATACAAAAGATACACATGTCAAAACATTAGCAATCATATATCATGAAGCACAAGCTAGAGTATGACAAGCAAGCTTACACAATCAACCATTAGATATAGCATGAGAATTATCATGTGTAAGAAAACGAGAATCAACAAGTCTAATATGTAAAGCCTCCAAATAGGGTTTCATAACCCAAGTAGGTGTAACATGACACTTAAGGGCTTTTTGAACCATGAGAACTCTATTCTTAGACTTTCTAGGACCATTTTTAAGGTCATAGCAAAACCTCATAAGGTGACCTTTCCTACCATACTATGTTCAAATGGAAACATGGTGAGGGGTGTTACCTAAGGGTTGATCCTTTCTAACATTCCTACTAGACTCTCTCAAATGCATGGTCTTGGCTTGGGTAGTGGAAGAATTATGACTGTTGAATCCAATGCAACACTTGTTATCTTTCATGTGGATGGTTCCTAACATTTTATTCAACTTTTTTTACCTAGATTCCAAATCAAATTTGACCCCACTCTTATCTCTAAATCTTTACTCAATCTCAACTATCCTCGACTCGAGTAAATTCCTAAAATCCTTATAATCTATAAGCTCTTTCTTCACAGCCTCCATTAAGCCACTAAGACTATCTCTCTCACCCACAACGTACTTGATCTTCTCTTAAATAGTCTTCTCACGTTCCCTAAGATCCTCAATCAAAGCAATATCATCATTCACTACGAAACATTTTTCAACTTAGTTTCTAACTTCAAGTTAGCCTTCTTTATGTTCAAAATTTCTTCACACAATTCACTAAAAGAAACTTGTAGTTCATTCTCCTCCTCTTCTTCTCCATTCTTACTCTGATCCCCACTCACTCGACCATCACTCACTTGCGATACACAAACTATGGACTTAGAAGTGCCATTCAAAGAAATATGTCCATGGGAAGATTTCTCATGAAAGCTCACATGACTAGACATGAACACCGTGAAATTGTGCTCATTGAAGGAATTAGATACCTCTTTCGGATCACTATCACTAAGGGTGGCATTAAATGATATCGATTTCTTGACCTCCTTCCATAGTTTAATGGGGTATTCATCTACCTTATGGCCATAATCCTCACAACCATAGAATCTCTCCAACTAAACCTTCTTAATGTTCTCATTTTGGTTCCTAGGTAAATAATCAGCCTTATTGTTCATATTTTTCTCAAACCTTATAGCATATTTCTATTAATTTTGGAATTTAAGAATTTTTTTGAATTTATTTGCCAACATGGCCAAATCTTCGAACTCGATGTCAGACTCATCATCCAAAATAGGAGTTTCCTCCTTTTGGGCTTTTAAATCAATGCCATTTTCTTTATTCGTCACATTTTTGGGGTAAACATGTCAAGCTCGTAAGTATGTAATTCACCTATAATATTTTCAAGTTTTGTCAAGTCAAGAGTACCAAAAAGAATTCTAAATAATCACCTTTGGATTAAATCTTTAAAGTAATGACCTTAATATTTTCTTGATTACTCGGTGGTCAAGTATCTTCTCTCCCAAGTTAAAAGATGAGTTATATATGTCGAACAATTTAGCGTAGAACTCATTAAAGGACTCACTCTCTAACATCCTTATGGTTTCAAACTGAGTGGTAAGGTTTTGAAGTTTGAGATCCTTAAAATAATAGTTCCTTCATGGGTGAGTTTTAGTATGTCCCAAGCCTCTTTAGATGCCTCAGAAGCTATAATACTATAGAACTCCTCCGGGGTGATAGAACAAAACAGAGCATTTAAACCTTGAGAATTAAAATTTTCTAACCTATGTTCAACCTCACTTCATGATTCTACTGGTTTTCAATGAATTACCTCGCCTTCTTTAGTAACAAGTGGAGACTAACCTATAATAATATCTAACCAAACCCGTTCATCAATAGTCTAAAGTATTAACTTCATATGCATTTCCTAGTATGCGTAATTCGACCCATGAAACAACGAGGTTCTAATACCATTAAATCCTGCAAAATTCATACCTAAAGATACATGATCAAAACATAATAACTAAGCTCAACCTGCTTTGATACCAATTTAAGAAAGCCCTTATAGTGTGTGCTTAGGCAAAGATGATCCGATTAAACAAAAAAGTCCAATTTTTATATTTTGCAAATTTTAAAGATTGAAACTTTAAATAAATTAAACCTAATTAAACTTAGCACTGATTTCAAACCTTTTCGTGTGGAAAATCGATTTACTCAATTTTATCCTTTTATCCTAAAACAAACATCTAAATGATAACCATATAAAATAAAGAAATCATCCACAAGACATTGATATACATGGAAAACCACAAAGGGAAGAATCTCGAACGACCCAGCCGACAGATCACTATGATATGGTTTTACAAAGCATAGATATTAGACTTATTCAATGAATCGATCCCCACAAGCCTTGACACTATTCTATCTTCAACCTCTCCTCCACAGTGCAATGCATGAGTCCACCCACGCAAGTTGCCATTACACACAAGTCTATGCACGCCTCGGTATCCACCGATGAGGATCAACAACCATATACAGATTTGAATATAGATTTCAAGGCTAAGAACTCATTCAAATGAAAACACAAGTCTATTCGAACGAAATTAGCCTTTCTCGTTCGATGGTCCTTCTAACAAGCTTCTAACAAGATGTGTAATCATTGGTAGAGGATTCTCGTTCGATGGCCGTTGGATAGAGTTCTAATGAGATCTTAATTTTGTTCTAAGGAGACTAGAAGTCATTTGAACGAAAACTTAATTTCGTTCCTATGAGTTCTATTCTCGTTCTAACAAGATTATAATAAAAAAAGTATTTTTCTTTTAAAAGAAACATTTAAAAATAGTTCCAAATGATTTTTAAGTTCAAAAACAAAACACCCTTAAAAAATCCAAGGACCCATATTTAATATGCATTCATACTTGGAAGATCCTAGGAAATTTGATGACAAACTTGGCACTAAACACGACACAATGTATCCAATATTTAAATATTGGTTGCTATATCTTCATTAAACACGTCTTAAGATTATGGGATCAACAATACAAAGGCTAAGCTATGACTTAAACGTTTTGTTCTGAATTAATCCAATTACATACAAATTGGCTTGATTGAAAATTTGTCCTTACACTTGGTAATAACCTGTACTTTTATGGATAATTAAATTACATAAGTGGGCGTAATTTGGAAATTTGAGGATTTATTGCGAATAGTAATTTTTGGAGCTTGTGAGTGTTAGATGATTACCGACCCGTGCTACATTTGCGTTGGAGACTGGGTAAATGAGTTGAAATATTTTTATGTCATGTCGCAGCTGGGTAAATCGACGTGAATTATTTTACGTTGTAGAAAACGCGTATCGAGATTTGTTGGGTTTAATTAGTGAATTTTAGTTAAGTGACTCGGATGGAGATTTCGAGTGCACGGTTGGTTTAGGAATCGCAAGATAGTCATAATAGAGTATCCGAGGGCAGTGTTTAGGTTCCTGGGGCTTTTGGACTAGTAGGGACTCGCAATTGAGTAAACGAGTCATTTTTGGGTTTATAAGGGATAAACCGTTATTCTCTCTTATAAAGGCACAAGAGAGAGAGAAAGAGAGAACGAAAGAAAAGAAAGAGAAGAGAAGGAAAAGATAGAGAGAGAGGAAGGAAAGAGAGGATATTCCGACAAAACTCCATAGGATTCGACTCAAGGTCATCGAATTTTATCCACGAGGCAAGTCTTTACTTGCTTTATTCAATTGAGTGTGTGTATCTCACATTATAGCTGGTAAACTATATGATTTTTGGGTTGGAACCCTTGAAATAAATTTGGAAAAAAATTATTTTGAGTTTACAAATTGATGTATTGTTAACTCTTGATGACTTCCAGTGTTAAACCCATGTTAATGGGGTGTGTATGTATGATTAGAAACGGGAAAAGTGAGAGAGTTAGGTTTAATTAGTTATGGGTTTAAATCTTTGATTGAATGATTGAATCCCTTGATATTAATTGATGTGTTGGTTAAATAATGATGTGTAGATGATTATTTTGTTGGTTATTGAGGTAGAAATCATGTAATTTGAGTTGGGAATGTGTTGGATTAAAGAAAAAGTTGGAGAAGATGATGAATAGTAAGACAACGTCATTTCCAAATCGATTCAGCCTGGAAGAGAATCGATTCGCCTCTTGGTCAAAAAATGAAATTTGTAGATCTTTTCGATAGGTCACATGGGAGCCGACCGTGTATTTGTCTGATTTTTTTTGAATTTATAATGATTTTTCTATGGAAGGTTGTCCGAGATCAAAATTGTTAGTTAGAAATCAAACCTGATATTGGGAGAATTAAGGCTAAAGTTGTTTGGAGATTATTTTAGGGGATTCTAGAAGAGATATTAGAACTCCTAGATAATGGTATTGACGATGAGTAAACCTTGGATCGAAAGAGGGAACCTCAGGTTAATTTGGTGTACAATTCGGGATATGGATTTAATGAATGTATGAATAACATTCACGGGAAGTATTCGGCAAGCATATGTAGATATATTTTTGTGTTTAGAATAAATACGGGCCGATTGTAATTGAGTAAATCCTAGGATGCGATTATTATGGAATTTAGGATACATGCTCAAGGGAATTGCGCGGTTATCCGGTACGTCTATTGACGACTATTATTATAGGTGGTACGATACCTGTGGAATTAAAATAAGTTGAGAGTATACTTATTTAATTATTATGAATTTGTATATTCGGGAGTATATATAAATCCTTAAAAGTGATTAAGGTGAGATTTATATATTAAGTAAGAGAATACTTATAAGTTTAGTATTGTAAGTGTGCGAATACTTAGATACTATTACGAATGGGAATATTCGGGGTTATCGACTATCGCTATGAGAGTTTGGCAATTTTAGCCATATATATATTGAGAAGTGATATAATATATATATATGGAAGTTGTTATAGTATATATATTTGATGATACGGAAATAAATACATCTGTGTGTGATTGGTATATTTATATCTTAGAGGCTGGTTCCACAGGCTTCCCCAGGCGTAGGGTTGGACAGCCAGGTTATATTTTCTCTAGTGCGATCCAGGGAGGTTGAGCGATGTGGGTGAATACCCTGGCTTGAGGAGAAGGGAGAGTATATCCCCAAGTCATCTCGTCCCATATACGAGTGCGATGTGTGTATTGCACTTGCAGGAGGGAACATGACCGCCTCCACCGTTGTGTATTTTTACCATGACCATGAGTTAGTCTGGCTTGGTACCGTGGTTGAGTGAGTAAATCCGAATTCAAATATGCACGATGAGACTGCATCCTCGAGTTATAGCTCGGTGGGATGGTTATTATACTTATGATTGTGATAGGTATAATAAAGCTTATTGCGCATAGTATATTGTGTGACACCCCGCCTAATAAAATACCAGGTGATCAGTCCTATACCAAATTAAAACAGGAATCCCAGTTGGTTCATCCTTAGCATCACTGTTAAAAACTTTTTAAAACTTACTAAACACCTTGTATTCCAAAAGTTGGTGCCAATTTTAACTTTTTAATTAAACAAAACAGTACATGCGGAAATAAATATGAACCATTCACACAACTGAATAAAACTCAACTGAATAATTAAATAAATCATTTGCCGAATAAACCATCGGCCACCCAAATGAAATCCAATACAAACATCCAACACCTGAATAAGTACACCTGAAAAATGCACAGAGAAGTCTGGGCAACAAGCCCTAAATAAACCTGGAACTGATAAATGATTCATACTCTAGGAATAAATGAACGCTGCGTCTAATCTGAACTCCTGCTAGCATCCACATATGCCGCAGCTCCGTTTCCCTGGAATAGAATATCAATCTTGGCGTTCCTGTGGCTGGACACCTAAAAGGTTTTGAAAATAGTTTTATAGCAAGGGTTAGAACCCATTACATTTTGAAAATATTTAGCAAGTGAATTAACTGCAGTAATTTAAAATGCATGAATGCGCTTCATATTTAAGTTAGTGCCGCACTCCCTTGTGGACATTCTCACCCCTCCACTATTGTGCACACCTAACGGTTACCTTAACCCCCCACCTAGTTGTACTACCACGTCCAACTAGTCCTGGTATAACCTTCCCTTTCCATACTACTCTAACCCGAGTATAATGATTCTTTAATTATAAGTTATCTCACAATTAACTTAAATAATTCCTCCTAAATAGTATCATATAACCGTGTCACGAGTTATATAAAGTGAATACACCACACATTGTATTATTACCCGCATATAATAATGAATAACATCATATACGTACCTTTATTAAAACATCCACACATATAACATACATATATCCATCCCTCCGAGTATACCCTCGCCGGATGATTCCCTCTAAAGTGCTATCTCACTAGGTGTGCTCACATAACCTAGTTACCCAAGTTGGAATTGCTCACCAATCTGGCCCAAAACGTAAACGAAGTGGTGGCGGTCATATTCCTTCCCTGAAAGTGAGATAATCTCACCCTACTCCTCAAGCTAGGGGATTCACCTATATTGCGCAACGTCCCTTGATAGCACTAGAGTATATAAACTAAATAAATATCTAATCACTGATATTTAATAGCACACACAATATACACACACACACACATATATATATATATATATATATATATACTATCACTACACCGTAAATATATACTATAAACCCCGGCTTTATCGTGTACTCAAACATCCGTAACACTAGCCTGAAATTTTCTGAGTCTATGTCCCGACTCTCTTAATTAATTTTCTCACTTAATAATTTATCATCTTCCCAAGTCTATGGTCCGACTCTAATATATTTAATTCACACTGCAATTAACTTATTACCTCCCTGAGTCTATCATCCGACTCTAATTAAATTAATTAACACACCTATTAATTTAATGCGTTCCCGAGTCTACAATCTGACTCTAATTTAATAATTAACACATCAATTAATTTAGGACTAATCCGAGTCTGTAGTCCGACTCTAATTTAATTAATTTACACATTAATTAATTTAATACCAATCCGATTCTGTGGTCCGACTCTAATTTAATTAATTTACACATTAATTAATTTAATACGTTCCCGAGTCTACATTTCGACTCTAATTTAATTAATGTCACATTCATTAATTTAATACTTTTCCGAGTCTACAGTCCGACTCTAATTTAATTAATCTCACATTAATTAATTTAATATTTGGTGTCGCCCAACCATTATACTCGGACTCACTCACTTGGACCTTAACTTACTATTTCTCGAGTCTATGTTCCTATCCCAAGCAAACACACAATAGGTATTCACAACCCAAGTAATCCTATACAACAGTAGGTATTTACACAACCCAATTATTCATACTTGTACGTAATATATTTCTCTCTTATATTCACCGTACTTGTTTGCTTTACGAATTTATTTCACTTTCATATTAATTCAAGTATTCATACAACTCTAAGGGTCCTAGTTACCCCTTGTTATATCAATTCAGTAGTTACCCTTGTTAACCCACTGACCTAACGAATTTAAGCTCGCTCATGCTTTTTCGTAATTATATTCTTATCACCTCGAATTAGAGTACGTCATAATCAAGCCTATTGTTGTCAATTTTATAAAATACCGCAAGTGCACGGGCTATTATAGAATAGCGAGTTTAAGTACGGGTCAAACCCACGAGGATTTGTCAATTTTAATTATTAAAAGAATTGCAACTGTCCAACTAGATCAAATGGGGTAGAGAATAATTATAAATTACACTAAATAAAAGAAACTACGATAAATGAGAGTAACACAAGAGATTTGTAAACAATTAGGAAATAATTAGGATTCGGGGTCCATTTATCACGTAGCTAATAGTGCACACTAATTTAATGTTGTCATTCCCTTTTTATAACTCAAATCAAACCGACTCTCGCCGCGTTTAATTCGGAAAATATGACGATTATGTTCAAAATATTTTTAACGTCTCTAATAGACGAGTAAAATCCCTATTCCCTTAGAAAATAGAAGTTTTAAAATTCGCAATTGTATTTAAGCATGGACTATCGAAACAATCAAAGTACAAGCATAATCCATCAAAAATTACTATTTTTAAATCTCAAAACTTGATTTGACAAAACAATCTTGAAGGTTCTAAAACACACTCTCGTGTCGCTTTAAAATGAATACCGAATCTTTAATAACAATTAAAACAAGTAGGGAATAGAAAACGACCGTAAAAATCGTAGACCGACACTCAACTTTAGACCTACTGCCATTGAAGTCCACTTTAACTCATAAAAATCGTAAAAATCGGAAAAATCATAAAAATCTCCACTTTAACTCTCTCACAAAATTGAAGTCCAACACTCAATCATAGACCTACTGCCATGTCATTATTCCATCAATATATTTCATCAATGTCCCAAACACTTCCTAGATAAAATTTTAGGCATTTGGGGTTTTAAAAAGAAAAATCTCAAATTTTTTGGCAGATTAAACACCCTCTAGTAAAATTTTGATGTCTCCCTCTACAGAACTCCGATTGACCCGATTCCAAGTTTATTGGATAGCTAAGAGAAATACCTTTCCAGTAATGTATGGTTCACACTCTAATTCGAAGTAAAATTCAAATCGTACACGTTTAAAGTCACGTTAAAATTTTAGCAGATTACTATGTTGACAGATCAAACACCCTGTAGAAAAATGTTGATTACTCCCTCTACAGAACTCTGATTGACCTAATTACAAGTTCATTGGATATCTAAGAGAAATACCTTTCCATACATGTATGGTTCACACTCTAATTCTAAGTAAAACTCAAATGGCATACGTTTAAAGTTGTGTAAAAAATTCTAGCAGATTGGCATCTTGTGTTCATCAATTAAACCCTAAGTCATTCAAGATTCATGTTCTTCATTTAAGAACTCATAAAGATTCCATGTTAATTATAAAATATATTCAAATTTCATTTTATCTTTACTTAGGGATATATAATACACCTATTTCTTACTTTGATTCTCAGTCAAGTATTCAATTAACAAAACCCCATTTTCACCCATTTATACCCAAAAACGAATTTTGATTTACACATCACTATGATATGAATTGATTATCATCAATTTAGAAATCACAACAGTTAACCACTTGCCCGAAATTATTCGTAGTGTCTGATCCGTTGGTGTAATCCCTTAATTTGGTTCCAAAATCCCCAAATTGGCTCTTGGTTTGCTTTCCCCCAAATTTCCTCTCAAACCCTAGGTTTAGAGTTGTGTTGACTGTTGTTACCTAATCTCTCAATTAGGTTAAAACTCCTCAATCCCGTTTTTGTCCATCTGGGCCTAATTAATATGGCCCAACTCATCCCGTGTGGGCCCGACTATGCCTAAAAATACCCCGAGACCCAATTACTACCCTCGGGTACTCTTTTCTGACTATCTCGACCCATCCGGACGCAACTACACACTCAGAACTATCATCCCAAATATTTTTGTCATTTCCAAATTACGACCAAAAATGCGACACATGAGATTTCGAACCATTAAACTTAAAAGTCGCCAATTATAAATAATTCGGCTCACTCAATTAAATTCTCCAACTCATGGATTTAAGTTTCTCCAATTTAAATATTTTTATAACTCCCAAAATAATTAAATATTAAATCCTCAAAATTATGGGGTGTTACATACTCCCCCCCGCCCCCCCCCTTACAAAGGAATTTTGTTCTCGAAATTAAGATGAGCGTAATGTTCCAAGCTTCACATATTACCATCTAGTCATGTGCCTCCAAGCCCGCTATATCTATCCCATCCGCTTTTATCCATACGTTACACAAGTATGCATTTAAATTAACTAGGGCGCCCATACACCCTATACCCGTGCTTAACCGCACAAATTTTACCCTAATTAACCCGGGTGCCCATACACCCTATCCCCGCGCTTTACCGCACGAAAGTTACCCGACTATTCTAGTCGTAACCCGTAATATAACTTCGAACTCGTAGTCATATCACACACACACACACACACACACACACAGACAGATATATATATATATATATATATATACTGCCCGGGTACCTAACCCATGTACTAACGTCCAAACATCTCCCCACAAAATACTTGTCTCTCAACACAAAAGTATATATGCTTACTCTCATGTTACCAAAGACGACATAAAGTACCGCGCCCTTACCATCACTCATCCTTGCCCAAAATAAACCCCGAGCTATCTCTCTTTCCTCGAACATAAATCTAACCACCTTGATTTACTTCATTAGACACCCCTACTTACTGGGATAAAATGTGAGAACACAAGACCTCCCTATGTGCTATTGCACCACGCAATACAACATATATGCTCACATATATATAGGCTATATGCCCTCTCAGGTGATACCTAGTACCAAACATACCCTGGTGTCATGAACACCAAAATTTAACACCACTATCCACACTAGTTAAATTCCATCGCTATCCAGCCGATATTTAGAAAATATTATCAATCCTACTCCCATAATTCTCGAAAGTAGTAATTCCTCGCATAATTCAAACCTTCACTCACTATACACCTCCACTCTCCAGTGAAAAATACCAAAGAAACTCTGCTACCCCACGGAAAGTTTATCCACATACTATAGCTGCTATAGACAATGCACCCACTAGATTTGACTCACCTGCGAACTGTAGTGAAAGAAGAAAAAAAATAAGTCTTATATAGTGAAATCCTCTTTGTCACTCAAAAACATACCCCACGCCCATAGGGTAAAATAATTACCTCCATACTCCAGCTGCAATGGCCGATCCTCGGGTTCCGGAGCATCTTCTCCATGCCGGAATGCGCCCATGACTTGATTTAGTGGCTGTACATCCAGGACCTCGCCCTGTAATTGACCCCTGCCTCGCTTAAGACAATCTCTCTTCATGTGTCTTGCTTCCCCCACAAACGAAACACCTTTTAATACATTTACCCTGCCACTGATCCCTTCTATGCCGACCTTGTTGGAATTCCTGGCCATCCTGCCGATAGCCTCCAGTTCTAAATCATTTGGCATGATTTCTCTATCGAAATCCTTCCCCTGATCTCCCCCTGTCTGATGTTGGGATACCCCACTAGTATTGTTTCCTCCAGCTTTATCCGACTAGCTAGTTTCCACTCCCCTCTTGCTTCCTTTCACGTAGAAGCGATCTTCTTGACAGTGCAGGAGTGTTGCGTTAACGACATCAGTATAAGCTACTAATGCGTAATTACCAATTAAATGTTGTATGATTCTCCAGACTAACCCATCCATAAACCTTGTTTTCTTTCTCTCTTCATCGCTTACCTCATCCGGTACCAACTTTGCCAATCGAGTAAATTCTTCCTCGTAATCGGCCACTGAACGCCCCCCGAGTCCTCTTTAAGTGTTCTCCTCATTCCGGTCTCAACCGCTGGAGGAAAATATGTGCGGTCGAATCTCACCCAAAACTTTGCAATAGCTAGTGTATCCCTTTCCTCAATTGTGGTGATCGACTCCCACCACTGTAGTGCTGCTCCCACTAAACTAAAAGTGGCTAGAATTTGCTTCTGTACCTCATCGCAATCTCCCATGCCTAGGTGACGCTGGATATCTCTCTTCCTTGACACACTAGCACTACATCTAAACCCCCTCGCAACTCTGGTGGGTGCCCACTAAAAAAAAATTCTCTCGTGCTTGCTGCCACCCCGACGGCCCCCGGGTGGTCTGAATATCTGGTGCCATTAACACTTGTGGCTGATCCCATGAAAAGTACCCTGCCATTGCGACCACCGTCGCTTCAACTGCATGCGCCACTAGTTCAGTTACCTATGCTCCCAAAATCATCCCTGGCAGTTGCTACGGTAACTCTTGCTCCAATCGAGCCTCTCTAGTTTCATCCCCCCCTACTTCCATAGCTGCTCTCTATCGCCTGGGCGGCATCTGGAATGAGAATCGAATCGTATGAGTTCACTCTCAAATATAAATTTGGCAGAAGAACGTAATTGCGCATACGTATTGAGAATACAACAGTCCTATGATAGGGATCTTTATCAAAAATTGCTAAACTGAAACGTGAAAAGCCGCACAGATCCTAAGGACACTAGAACCTAATGCTCTGATACCCTCTGTGAAACTCCGCCTAATAAAATACCGGGTGATCAGTCCTATACCAAATTAAAACAGGAATCCCAGTTGGTTCATCCTTAGCTTCACTGTCGAAAACTTTTTAAAACTTACTAACCACCTAGTATTTCAAAAGCTGGTGCCAATTTTAAATTTTTAATTAAACAAAACAGTACATGCGGAAATAAATATGAACCATTCACACAACTGAATAAAAATCAACTGAATAATTACATAAATAATTTGCTGAATAAACCATCGGCCACCAAAATGAAATCCAATACAAACATCTAACACCTGAATAAGTACATCTGAAAACTATACTGAGAAGTCTGGGCAACAAGCCCTAAATAAAACTGGAACTGATAAATGATTACTACTCTAGGAATAAATGAATGCTGCGTCTAATCCAAACTCCTGATAGCATCCACATATGCCGTAGCTCCGTGTCCCTCGAATAAAATATCAATCCTGGCGTCCCTGTGGAGGGACACCTAAAAGGTTTTAAAAATAATTTTATAGCAAGGGTTAGAACCCAAAAAAATTTGAAAATATTTAGCAAGTGAATTAACTGCAGTAATTTAAAATGCATGAATGCACTTTATATTTAAGTTAGTATCGCACTCCCTTGTGGATATTCTTACCCCTTCACTATTGTGCACACCTAACGGTTACCTTAACCCCACCTAATTGTACTACCCCGTCCAACTAGTCCTGGTATAACCTTCCTTTACCATACTACTCTAACCCGAGTATAATGATTCTTGAATTATAAGTTATCTCACAATTAACTTAATTAATTCCTCTTAAATAGTAGCATATAACTGTGTCACAAGTTATATAAAGTAAATACATCACACACTGTATTATTACCCGCATATAATATTGAATAACATCATATACATACCTTTATTAAAATATCCACACATATAACATACGTATATCCATTCCTCCGAGTATACCCTCGCTGGATGATTCCTTCTAAAGTGCTATCTCACTAGGTGTGGTCACATAACCTAGTTACCCAAGTTGGAATCGCTCACCAATCTGGCCCAAAACATAAACGAACTGGAGGCAGTCATATTCCTTCCTTGAAAGTGAGATAATCTCCTCACCCATATACCGGACGCTATGACCTGGGGATATACTCACCCTACTCCTCAAGCTAGGGGATTCACCCACATCGCGCAACCTCCTTTGATAGCACTAGAGTATATAAATTAAATAAATATCTAATCACTGATATTTAATATCACACACAATATATACACACATATATATACTATCACTACACCGTATATATATACTATAAACCCCGGCTTTATCGTGTACTCAAAGATCCGTAACACTAGCCTGAAATTTTCTGGGTCTATGTCCTGACTCTCTTAATTAATTTTTTCACTTAATAATTTATCATCTTCCCGAGTCTATGGTCCGACTCTAATATATTTAATTCACACTGTAATTAACTTGTTACCTCCCTGAGTCCATCGTCCGACTCTAATTAAATTAATTAACACACCTATTAATTTAATACCTTCCCGAGTCTACAATCTGACTCTAATTTAATTAATTAACACATCAATTAATTTAGTACTAATCTGAGTCTATAGTCCGACTCTAATTTAATTAATTTATAAATTAATTAATTTAATACCAATCCGAGTCTGTGGTCCGACTCTAATTTAATTAGTTTACACATTAATTAATTTAATACGTTCCCGAGTCTACAGTCCGACTCTAATTTAATTAATCTCACATTCATTAATTTGATACTTTTCCGAGTCTACAGTTCGACTCTAATTTAGTTACTCTCACATTAATTAATTTAATATTTGGTGTCACCCAACCATTATACCCCGAACTAGCTCACTTGGCCCGTAACTTACTATTTCCCGAGTACATGTTCCTATCACAAGGAAACACACAATAGGCATTCACAACCCAAGTAATCCTATAAAACAGTAGGTATTTACACAACCCAATTATTCATACTTGTACGTAATATATTTCTCTCTAATATTCACCGTACTTGTTTGCTTTACAAATTTATTTCACTTTCGTATTAATTCAAGTATTCACACAACTCTAAGGGTCCTAGTTACCCCTTGTTAACCCACTGACCTAACGAATTTGAGCTCGCTCACGCTTTTCCGTAATTATATTCTTATTATCTCGAATTAGAGTACGTCACAATCTAGCCTATGAATCTCCACTTTAACTCTCTCAGAAAATTAAAGTCCAACACTCAATCATAGACCTACTTCCATGCCATTATTCCATAAATATATTTCATCAAGGTCCCAAACACTTCCCCGGTAAAATTTTTGACATTTGAGGCTTTAAAAAGAAAAATCTCAAATTTTCTGGCAGATTAAACACCCTCTAGTAAAATTTTGATTTCTTCCTCTACAGAACTCCGATTGACCTGATTCCAGTTCATTAGATAGAGAAGAGAAATACCTTTCCAGTAATGTATGGTTCACACTCTAATTCGAAGTAAAATTCAAATCGCTCAGGTTTAAAGTCACGTCAAAATTCTGGCAGATTACTATGTTGACAGATCAAACACCCTGTAGTAAAATGTCGATTACTCCCTCTACAGAACTCCGATTGACCCGATTATAAGTTCTTTGGATAAATAAGAGAAATACCTTTCCAGACATGTATGGTTCACACTCTAATTCTAATTACAACTCAAATGGAATACGTTTAAAGTTGTGTCAAAAATTCTGGCAGATTGACATCTTGTGTTCATCAATTAAACCCTAAGTCATTCAAGATTCATGTTCTTCATCCAAGAACTCATAAAGATTCCATGTTAATCATCAAATATATTCAAATTTAATTTTATCTTTACTTAGGGATATATAATACACCTGTTTCTTACTTTGAATCTCAGCCAAGTATTCCATTAACAAACCCCCATTTTCACCCATTTATACCCAAATATGAATTTTGATTTACACGTCACTATGATATGAATTGATTATCATCAATTTAGAAATCACAACAGTTAACCACTTGCCTGGAATTATTCGTAGTGTCTAATCCGTTGGTGTAGTCCCTTAATTTGGGTCCAAAATCCCCAAATTGGCTCTTGATTTGCTTTCCCCCAAATTTCCTCTCAAACCCTAGGTTTAGAGTTGTATTGACTGTCGTTCCCTAATCTCTCAATTAGGTTAAAAACCCTCAATCCCGTTTTTCGCCATCTGGGCCTAATTAATATGGCCCAACTCACCCCGGGTGGGCCCAACTATGCCCAAAAATACCCTGAGACCCAATTACTACCCCCGGGTACTCTTTTCTGACTATCTCGACCCATCCGGATGCAACCGCGCACTCAGAACTGTCATCTGAAATAATTTTTGTCATTTCCAAATTACGACCTCAAAATGCGACACACGATATTTCGAACCATTAAACTTAAAAGTCGCCAATTATAAATAATTAGTCTCACTCAATTAAATTCTCCAACTCATGAATTTAAGTTTCTCCAATTTAAATATTTTTATAACTCCCAAAATAATTAAATATTAAATCCTCAAAATTACGGGGTGTTATATATTGCTGGTATATGAAGACGATATATCATATGGCTTTACTGGTGTAAAGAGTAGAATGAATAAAATTTACTCTCATTCAAGGTGATTATATCCGGATTTAAATTTTGATTCGTATATTAAAATGAGAATTATATATACGAGATTTTATATACTAAAGTGAAGATGGTATTTTAAACTAATGAAAGTTTTGGAATATGAACTATATATAAATCTAATCGAGGATTATATTAATTTCAGCTCATGTGATAGCTTACCGTATAACCAATATTATATCACGCAGGGTAGGAGATATTTGTGAGGACTTTTAGAGGGTGGTGAAATAGATTAGTTAGGCGGGGTAGCTTAAATAGGTTGTTTGAAAAGGTATGCGATAGGTGCGCCCTATTAGAAGAGGGGTAAGGGGAATCTCATGAGAGTGCGATACCAACTTAAATATGAGAGATTTCATATTTTAAAATTTGGTTGTTAAGAACTTGGCAAATATTTTCAAAACTCGGGCTCTGACCTGTTTCTCTATTTTCCCCTCTCTTGCTATATATGTATATATATTAGGTGTCCAGACACAGGGATGCCTGGATGATGATTCTTTCGAGTCAGATGTTTGTTGCAACACCTATGGATGCATGCAGGTTTATTGTAGACACTTCTATCATTGATATCTAGATAGGAGGTATTGTAGAAACATTGAGACCGATAGCCTAACTGAATTCATTTATTCTTTTACTGCCTTTTAGTGCAGCATTCGATTTGGTTTTATTATGTTAAACTGAGTGTTCGGTTATTTTATTTCATTTCAATTTTTGTTTATATAAACTTTGTGAATATTTTACTGGATGGTTTGGTTGAAAAGATTAGTTAATAAAATTTTGATGCCAGCCTAATAGGTTATTAGTAATTAAATTGGTTTTCGACAGTGATGCTAATAATGAACCATATGAGACTCCTATTTTAATTTGGTATAGGATTGATCACCCGTTATTTTCTTAGGCAGGGTATCACACACTTCAGGTAAAAAACTTCATGTTCTCCTAAGTAAAGTTTTGGCTCACGGTTAAGATCTACATAATTCCTTACAAATTGGCCATTCTAAATGGGTGGATGGTACTATCTCCTCTGTCGCACGACTACTTTTAAGATTATTACAAATTTTATTGAGATACAACATAAGAACATAATTTCATAATGTATAGAATATCACTATTTATTGTAAACACATATAAATTCATCAAAACATAGATGTAAATGGAGTTATTAAAGATTCCTAAGAATCAAATAAAAACTTCTTTTAAAAATAACTCTAACCCTTTGACATCAGGATGAGTCGACTCGCAATTCATTAGCTCACTGAATATAGGTATCCTTAAGCCCTAGCAATCAGAAATTTGGGAAAATAGCACGGATAGCCATTTACAACCAATGGGGCCAATTATTTATCGCTAGAAATTGGTAAGGAATTGATCTTAGCTAAACAGACTAATACTAGCAGATAAACAAAATAAGATACATTATTTCTGAAATACAAATAGAGAATCTAAATAGAGAAATGAACCCGAATTAATGTGGTTCTACCTAAATTGGTGCCTATGTCCATATGTGTTGGTTTATTTATTGATCACTAGGAAAATGCCATTGAAGAATAAAATTAATAAGATCTCAAGTTCTCTTCATATTTGGTCATCAAAGTTGAATGCCTTATATGACGTTTGTGTGTAATATTTATTAGAAGTTAATGGAGAAAAAAGTGAGGGGGACACTTGTCTCACCTTTATAGGTGGGGTGAAAAGACGCTCTTAAAGTTTGGTGCGAGACTAATTATAAGTTAGTTATTGACATGTGGGGGAGGATATTTTCATATATCCTATTAACTACATGTGTAACAAGTTGCTGACATCATCCAGTCTCAAGGTGCATACTTCCTCGAATAATGTTAACCAATGGAGTTAGGAAGTTTTCTTGCTCCAGGTCGTTTCGAACACAATAGTAGCCGAAAGCTTTTGGGATCCTCGACTCGTTTGATATGTAAAGTATCCAACTGGTTTGTCTCACATGCCAGGTGTCACTTTCTTGTTGGTTCACGAGTCACCCTATAGTTGGGTTACAATAGTCATACCGAACTAAAAAAAATATAAATTGTGTTATATTTTCATACGCAATTCTTAAGGTTTATAAGTTACTGTATGCAAGTAATTTTCATTTCTGTATTGTTATATATAACTCAAATTATTTTTGATATATATATATATATATATATATATATATATATATATATATATATATATATATGAAGAACCCTATATCTTTATCTCACTTGAGTCTATATTATATAGGTGTTCATCTGGTTTGGAAATAGTGATAAAATTGAGTCATACCCCTTTCAACCAACAAGCCTTGAGACTCTTCATTTTGAATTCCTCTAATAGTCCAAAGGTATAAACACCAACACCACGCCTAGGATCATTTATGTGTTGCATATGAGATTGCATTCTTCATAATATGGGTGTGTGTGAGTGAAATCCCTTTAAAATAAATTTTCCATAATTTTTGGGATATTTTAATTAACTTCAAAGTTTTTTAAAACAATTTTTAGATATTTAAAATTGGCTTTTACAAAGTTTGTGGACTGATTTGTAATTCCTTAAGCTGTTAAAAATTTTCTTGGGTAGAAACCAATGCGCTTGATAATTGTGTGGGTGCAAATTGTATTTTTGGGAAATCAATAACACGCGTTTTATATGCCATCTGAGCCTTACACGTGTTAGACTCACACCGACTGGATTTGTGTTTTCTTGCCCTCACATACATTTGTTTGATTGTGAACCCCTAAATCGTTTTAATCTATGGCCTGCATGCGTTCTTACCTAATCCTTGTGATTACATTTATACCAATTAGAGACTTTATAATTTTAGTGCATTGGTAGCCATTAGATTTACCTTGATCTCTTAAGACTTAATTGTAACCATTCATTTACTTCGAAGTTCTAGAGGCTTCCATGGCTTAGTATAAATAGATGCCATATGTGTTGCGACTACAATCTTTTGTTTATCTCACTTCTGAGAGAAAATAAAAAGAGAAGAGAAAGAGAGAAAAAGAAAACCCTAAACTAAACTCCCACCAAATCTCACTAGAAAATAATTTCCGAGAGTGTGTTAGTTTGAGAGTTGTGTAGATCATTCCTCTTCCATCCTTAATCTATTTTCCAACTTAATCATAACAGTTTGATATCATTTTCTTTCATAGAAAATTGAGATTGAAGTTCTATGATACGTTTCACATTTATCTTTCTTGGTTTTGACTTCTTATTTTGAGAAATCATAGTTTTATTGTCTGTTATCAAATTTTATGTTTGCAAACCCTAAAACTAACAAAATCATTTTTGATTTTTGTTTCTTTGAGCATTCGGACTCAGATCTAGTTTAAGATCTTGATTGGGGATTTACACTTTCACATATTTCACATTTTGTGAAATAGTTAGTATATTTTCAAAATAAGAAAGTGTTTAGGATCTTGGCTCGTGTATATAGCAAGATTCCCTCTTGATCTATGGATATATTGAAAGATCAAAAGTCTGATAGTTTCGATTAAACTAATTTCGAATTTTTTTACATATTTGTGATATATTTGTAATTTGATTAGCATCCAGTCTGTAACTAAGTGTGTGTGTGTGAGTTGCATGCATATAATTGTGACACCCCACCTAATAAAATACCGGGTGATCCGTCGTATACCAAATTCAAACAGGAATCCCAGTTGGATCATCCTTAGCATCACTGTCGAAAACTTTTTAAATGTTACTAACCACCTAGTATTCCAAAAGTTGGTGCCAATTTTAACATTTTGATTAAACAAAACAATACATGCGGAATTAAAATATAAACCATTTACACATCTGAATGAAAATAAATTGAATTATAATTACACAACTTGCCGAATAAATCACCGGCCACCAAAGATATAATCCAATACAAATATTCAACACCTGAATAAATTACACCTGAAAACTGTACCGAGGAGACTGGGCGACAAGCCCTAAATATAACTGAAACTGATATAAGATTCCTACTCTAGGAATGAATGAATGATGCGTCTAATTCAAACTCCTGCTAGCATCCACATATGCCGCAGCTCCGTGTCCCTGGAATAGAATATCAATCCTAGCGTCCCTGTGGCTAGACACCTAAAAGGTTTTGAAAATAGTTTTATAGCAAGGGTTAGAACCCAAAACATTTTAAAAATATTTAGCAAGTGAATTAACTGCAGTAATTTAAAATGCATGAATGCGCTTCATATTTAAGTTAGTGTCGCACTCCCTTGTGGACATCCTCACCCCTCCACTATTGTGCACACCTACCGGTTACCTTAACCCCACCTAGTTTTACTACCCCGTCCAACTAGTCCTGGTATAACCTTACCTTGCCATACTACTCTAACCCGAGTATAAATGATTCTTGAATTATAAGTTATCTCACAATTAACTTAATTAATTCCTCTTAAATAATAGCATATAACCGCGTCACAAGTTATATAAAGTAAATACATCACACACTGTATTATTACCCGTATATAATATTTACTACCATTATATACGTACCTTTGCCACAAAATCCACACATATAACATACGTATATCCATCCCTTCGAGTATACCCTCGTCGAATGATTCCCTCTAAAATGCTATCTCACTAGGTGTGCTCACAAGACCTAGTTCTCAAGTTGGAATCGCTCACCAACCTGGCCCAAAATATAAACGTAGTGGAGGCGGTCATATTCCTTCCCTGAAAGTTAGATAAATCCCTCACCCATATATACCGAATGCTATGACCTGGGGATATACTCGCCCTACTCCTCAAGCTAGGTGATTCACCCACAACGCGCAACCTCCCTTGATAGCATTAGAGTATATTAATTTGAATAAATATCTAGGCACTGATATTTAATATCACACACAATATATACACGTATATATATACAATCACTACACCGTATATATATATATATATATATATATATATATATATATATATATATATATATATATATATATTATGAACCCCGGCTTTACCGTGTACTCAAAATCCCGTACACTACCTGTAACTTAATATCACACCCAATATATACACAAATATATATATATATATATATATATATATATATATATATATATATATATATATATATATATATATATATATATATTATAAACCCCGGCTTTACCGTGTACCAAAAATCCCATACACTGCCTAAAATTTCCTGAGTCTGTGGCCCAACTCAACGTAATTAATTTTCTCACTTAATAATTTCCCATCTTCCCGAGTCTATGGTCCGACTCTAATATATTTAACTCACACTTCAATTGATATAATACTTTCCCCGAGTATATGATCCGACTCCAATTAAATTAATTAATACTCTTATTAATTTAATACCTTCCCGAGTCTATTACCCGACTCTAATTAAATTAACTAACACACATTTTATTTTAACACCTCTCCGAGTCTACAATCCGACTCTAATTAAATTAATTATCACACTTATTAATTTAATCCTACCCGAGTCTAAAATCCGACTCTAATTAAATTAATTATCACACTTATTAATTTAATCCTACTCGAGTCTAAAATTCGACTCTAATTAAATTAATTATCACACTTATTAATTTAATCCTACCCGAGTCTATAATCCGACTCTAATTAAATTAATCAATACACCTATTAATTTAATCCTACCCGAGTCTATAATCAGACTCTAATTAAATTAATTATCACACTTATTAATTTAATCCTACCCGAGTCTAAAATCCGACTCTAATTAAATTAATTATCACACTTATTAATTTAATCCTACCCGAGTCTATAATCCGACTCTAATTAATTACTTTCTTTCAATAATAAATTTACTACTTTAATTCCACTTAACCAATATACCCGGACTCGCTCACTCGGTACATTTTACATCTCAAAATTTCATTCTCACATTTTCACCCCCAATGTGTCACACATTTATTTCCATAATTTCCCCAATTATATTTACCTATAATTTTTAGCACACCCGGACTCATCCACTTGGTCCATAATTAAATATTTAACCTAAATTCCTTTAATAATGTAGTGTCACCCAACTACAATTTCCGAATATCATTCTTCGGCCCAATATTAATAATTGAATTATTTTTCCAAATTCGTTCATCTCATGGCATACCGTTCACACCCTCCTAAACCCAATTATATCACCCTATAATTGTTAAGGAAACATATGTCCCATATAAATTTATCACGACATAAAAGTAAGGGAATTAAAACTTAAATAAACCCTCATTATAAACCACCTGGCCGAACTGCCCAAAATTTCCCATCGTCGATCGATCGATGCGCCCCGATCGATCGATCGATCCCTTCGTGCCAGCTCTCCTTCCTTGCTGAATTCCACCATTAACGAAATTTCAAGGTTTCTTTCCTCAAAAACCAACCTCAAATCAGTCTATTAATCATCTCATAACATCTCTCATGAACTAAAAATATCATCTAAACCTTTTAACATCATTAACACTATGAATCTTGACCCACCCAAGAACACAAAAGTTCTAGGGTACAATCCAAATTTCAAATTCAAATTTCATCCTTTATAATTCGATTTTTCTCATTCAAACCAGATAATCATACTCAGAATTATATTGCACAATTAATTCTTTCCTTAAATTCCATTCAATGGTTCCATTAACCAAAACCCCCTTTTTGTACCCATTTATCCCCAAAACGAATTTTTAGTATACACATCACTAAAATATGAATTGGATATCATGCTTTAGGTGTAAAATCAGTTAACCACTTGCCTGTAAGTGTTTGTAGTGTCTGATCCGTTGGCGTTGTCCTTCAATTTGGCTTTAAAATCCCCAATTTCGTTCTTGATTTGCTTTCCCCCAATTTTCCTCTCAAGCCCTAGGCTTAGATTTGTGATGCCTGCTGATTTTCTAATCCCTCACTTAGGTTAAAACCCTCAATCCCGTTTTTCACCTAATGGGCTTAATTAAAATAGCCCAAATCACCCTGTGTGGACCCGGCTACGCCCAAAAATGCCCCGAGGCCCATTTACTACCCCCTGTTACTCTTTTCTGACTATCTCGACCCATCCGGATGCAACCGCGCACTCAGAATTGGCATCTGCGTTAATTTATAAAAATCCTTATCTCACACCCAATTTACTCTATACCGACTCCCGGCTGGGATAAGTGTATACCTCGTCATTAACACTCGAAATGACGTAATAAAATTATTACTATCCACTTAGTAAATACATTTCCCTAAACATTAACCATTCACTCACCGATTAATATTTATATATATATATTTCCATAATTAATTCAATTAAAATTACAACACACAAGTAATTTAAAATTCTCGAATTAATTAAATATTATATGTACAAAAATACGGGGTGTTACAATAATTTAGAGCACATTACCACTTTCACCTTGACACTACTACACTGAAAAGTGTTGGTATTGAGATTTTGGATTTTTGAGTCGACGTAAAGCTAAAAGGAGTGGAGTTACAATGCTGAGAGAACATAATTAACATCAAATCCTTGGGAGAAGTAAAAAAATCCATAGGAGTTGGTACATTTTTGAACTTAGAATTAGGTGTGATTGTGTGTCTTAATTGTTATATAGGTTGTAAACTGTTACTCTATTTTAGTGGATTTGTTTCTTTTGAGTTGTAGAGACCTCCGTGGATATTTCTCCAATTAGGTGGGGTATTACCACGTTAAAATTGTACTTGAATACTTCCTCTTCCTCTCATCCCTTTCTTGAGGATGTGTTGATTTAATTTCTTTATAAGTTTTTGTTTTCAAAACTGGTAAACCTATACCTTAAATAACTCCTTCATAAGGTTTTACACATCTCGTGTTAAGAATTTTTTTTTAAGAAAAGAGTTTCTTCAACAAACCATTCGGAGCCATTTAGATATCTTAATCTTGAATTAAACGACTTAAGTGGTAATTTTTCAATATATATATATATATATATATATATATATATATATATATATATATATATATATATATATATATATATATATATATATATATATATATATATATATATATTGTGGTGACAAATATATTTAGCACAAAATAACGAATAAAAGAAATCACTAGAATAAATAAAGAATCGAAAAGAATGACAATCACACACAACACAGGATGTACGTGGTTCGGTAAGAAGGCCTACGTCCACGGTGGTGCTCTTTGTATATTATTTATCTTTGCTCCGGGGAGTGTTTTATAGAAAATAATGCATGCCCTTTTCCTCGAGCGGAGGGTTCATTATATACATGTTATTTCGAAGAGTGGAGGAGTGGGATTCCTCCACCTTACCCCACCATTCCTAAATATCTCTGGAGAGAGATTTTAGGAACTGACTGGGTCAAAAACTGAATTAGTTGAGGCGCGGGGCCTTCAGACTTTGGGTCGTGTTTAATTGGGCTACTCATCTGGGATAAAGTGGCAAATCGAGGTACCAATAATTGTCCCTAAAATTTTTAGGTCACAATTTGGGCTCAATAATTTTAAATGATTTGTCTTAATGTAACTTTTGTGAATTATGAAACACTCTTGGGGCTGAAGCACCTTTCTTGAATTGATTTAGGTGTAAAATCGCCTCGTTACCAGTGCATCATGATTAGGAAGGCTTAAATCACTTCGAAACGTCCATTCTCTGAATGTCGCTTCAAACTTCTCCGTTTTCTCCCAATTTCTCCAAGATTTTACTGTATCTCTTCTTCCTCCCGTGTCTCGTCTTCCATCTTCAAGATTTTTTTGCATCTTCCCATCGTCCTTTTTTGTGAATTTGCCTCGTCCCAAGATGAATCTTACTTTGTAAGTCTTTATCATTTCTTTTCTCTGATTTTTCTGCTTGAATTTCTTCATATCTGTTACTAGGGTTTTTCTTTTTCGATGGCGAAAATAGGCAATAGATTGATTACCAAATTTAGGAATTTCTATAGCATCCCAAACTCGGTAGAAATTGAATATTCCCATGTTCCTCGTAATGTCAGAGATATTGAGGACAACCACTGGATAGATGTTCTCTTGCTATCCCAGGGGGTCTCACTTTTCCCCTAAATAACTTGTTTTTGCATTTTTTCGTTACTTTAATATAGTTCCTGCATAGTGCACGCCCAACGCTTGGAAAATTGTCAGTGGTGTTCATAGAATTAATCAGACCTATGGCACCAATCTAGGGCTTGCTGAAATCTTCTTTTGCTACTCTTTTTCTCGAACAAGCTTTGGGATTCTTTACCTCAAGGCCATGAGTCCTGAGAGGGTATTGGTAGTAAATCTACCCGATTCCCATGTGGACTACTAGCATGAGGGGTTTATTTCCAGAAAGTGGCAGTTCCCTCCCCATACTGAAGGGTCGAGGTCTGGGAGACACGTGATCCCCTTTTATGGGGAGGAGTTTATTGGTAGGCATAACTCTTGTTCTTCTCATTGATCCTCTATTTGTGTATGATTTTTCTCATATCTTTCTCTCTCTCTTTTTAGCGAAGACAAAGAACTCGGAGCCTGCTCTCATCAAGGTTCGAGCTGTTGAGTTGGTCAAATCCTGGAAAATCAAGGAACTCTTAGATGACGGTGAATATACTCGATCAATGGCATTCCTTCTAGAATACAAGAACGTTGGGTCCAGTTTCATTACGCGACCTATGGATAGCATGCCTGAGCTACACATCACCGAATAGGTTTCCATCGAACCCATCCAATTGGACAAGGAAGAAAGAAGTTTTGGTGAGGAGAGCGAAGGTGCTAACAGGTGCGGTGCTGAAGGCAGTTCCAGTGAGGAGAGCTCTGGTAGTGAAGAATCTTCCAGTTCAAAAGAGGGTTCATAAGTTCAAGAGTCTTTAGAGGATCCAAGTAGTTCCGGCGATAATGATGATGATGATGATGTGCTTGTCTCTCGCTGATTGAAGAAATAAAATAATGGCAGTGAGGATGTTGCTATTGGCTCTCAGTCTGCTGCCCACAAGTGGGAGAAGAAGAGGAAGGAGGAGGAGAAGTTGAGAGGGAGGGAGAGAAAGAAATAGGAGGAGAGTAAGAAGGTGGAGGATAGAAGAAGAGCAAAGAATGAGATGGAAGAGGAAAAGAGGAGATATGAGGTGAGGATGAAGGTGGGGAAAGCTCTGATGCCCGCGTTTGCTTTGCCTAAGGGGGCCTCTGTTGCCGACTGATCGTCAGAAGGCGATGGGGACCGACCAGTTAGCTCTGAAGGCGAGTCAGAGGCTAGCTTTGGTAAGTTTGCTTTCGCTTCTCTATTATTGCAATATTATGTTCAATGCTTCTCTTGCTAACATTTCTCTTCTTTGAAGTTTGTGACTGACTTCGTCGTCCTCTACTACAATAGCGATGAGCTAGTGAAAAGGAATGCCAATCTGGAGAACAAGAATGCCAAGCTGGAGGCCAACTTGAAGACTGCCCATGCTACCTAGAAGTCTTTTGATCTCGCTCTGACTCAAGCCAATCGAGTGATGTAAGTGGCAACTAAGGAGCTCGTGGAGTTGAGGTAGTCCTATGACTTGGTGTGTATGAGTAAGCTCGCTGTGGTGGAGGAGAATAAGGTTCTTGCAAAAAGGGTAAAGAAGGTGGAATTCTAGGCTGCCCCCATTAAGGAGAGCTCGTACAATGACGGGTGGGATTCTACGTACGAGGATGATAATGTTAAGATAGGCTACATCAACCGACTGAAATTTAAGAAGGGTTGAAACAAAGATCTTATGGCTACTAAGGTGGCATTTATTCTCCTCTGTTCGACGAGCATGATCCTGGCCCTAAGCCTATTGTGGATGAGTTTCCTCCTCCTTCTACCAATGAGGGTGAACCTACAGTTGTGACCCCCGTTGCTGAATTTCCCCTCAACCAGGGAATGTCGAATGCTCCGTCTGAGGGAGGTGCACCTAGATCCACTGCAGATAAGAGGAAGCAACCAGCGACCTCAGAGAAGACTTAGGTTACCAGGTAGTTTTTCTTAGGAAACTTCTTCTATTGTTTGCTTTTATTATTCTTTCCTTTCTTTCGCTGATGTACTTGGAACCTTCTTTTTTAATGAATGAAATATTTTTCCTTTCTGCATACTGATTTCTTTCTTTAATGCTTATATGGTCTACAACTGATTGATACAGACCCGCTTCTTCTTAACTAAGAAGGATTCTTAGTCTCAATGCTAGTAACCAAGTTTGCCAAGCCTTTGTAAGGATTTGAAAGTCCCTTAGGTTGAGGAACAAGAGTTTTAATGACCAGTCAGAGTTTGTCGCCTAACTGAAGGATAGGCTTTAGGAGATAAAAGAGGTTAGAACTTCCGTTCAAGAGGAAGTGAATACGCCGAGAGCTAAACTTTTGGATGACTTCGAGATCAATCAGGTCGGAGAAGTTCTTCAAAAAGATAATGAATCTCTGAGGACGGAGGTGTCACAACTTAGAGAGCATGCGCCTATCATTTCCCCTTATGTTTTGTGGGGTTTCTCTTCATTGGCTAGTCGTTGAGCTAGTACAGATGATAGGGGTTCAGCTAGGGATGTTGATGAGCTTCGAGGAGATGTTCGTCGAGCATACGTGACAGGTGTCGGGCTCCAAAGAGATGTTACGCTGCTGAGGCATCTGTTCAAGAAAGGTCCTCAACAAGTGTGGGCTGATGGTTATGATCAGGGTTGGACATATGCTCCGACGAGGTTGGCAGAGGTCAAAGAGATATCCTTTTTTAGGGAATGGTATAATGCTCTTAGGGAGATGAAGGTCCCCAGGAACTCAGTACTCTGGTATCGTCATGAGATCTACCATTCGACTCTGATGCCTAAACCTTTCAGGAGGGATGACTAGTGGGTCCCCATAGATGCTATCCCCAGGAAGTTACTGGAACCAGATGCAAATAAAGTCGAGGAGGAGTTAACTCCTCACCCAGACGATGTTCGAAGAGCATAAGTAGATGATTATCATACTCGGAGGCCTAATCCTCATTATGATCTATTTAATTCAACCAATGTAACTCTCTGTAAATGCAATGAAGTAATAAAATAATTATGTTTTGGGGGATTTGACGACTAAACATGTGTTGTATATTATCCACTTCATTGATTTCTTATTTGATTATCTTGGGCTTTTTTTAGCAGACTAGAGTTGTTTTATTGCGTGAGTATCCTCCCAGTCCAGTATTCTTATAAGATACCATTCAGCCCCACTTTACCTTTTAGGTCGTGTCATCACACTCCTTTAGGCCTAAGTGTAATAATGGGAGGACACACCTGGTGTTGGATGTTCTATCCAAGCAGGTTTTTTGAGCCAAACATTGTTTGGCGACCAATTTTGAGTTGGCCGAGCTGCCTAAGGGTCCCTTGTATGGCTTCATATATTGACAGGGGAAATACTAAGAGGTTGTTCATGTTAAACGACGAGAACCTGAGGAGGTTAAAACCCTGCTTATATGTGTTAAGAGGGGAGACTGTCACTTGGAAAAGGTGCACGAGTTATAAAGTTTCTGAAAAAGAAATTAACACTTCATAGAATGGCACTGCCAAACTATATTTTATTAATCAAAAAAGACTTGTAAATTTCGACATTGTAATAAAAGATTAAAATAGAAAACTAGAAGTATAATTTCTTTAAATAGGCTACATTCCAATATCGAGGTATCTCCCTGCCCTCCAGCATTTCAAAGTGATAGGCTCCTTGCAGGTTGTCCCTTATCACCTTGAATGGTCCCTCCCAGTTTGGTCCTAACTTGCCATCTGATGGTTTTACTATGCTGCTAAGAAGTTTCCTTAGAACGTAGTATCCAACTTGGAATGCTCTTGGATTAACCTTCTTATTGTAGTGCTTCGCTAGTTGTTGCTAGTAGACTCCTAGTTTCACTAGATCGAGCTCTCTGCATTTCTCAACTATGTGAAGTTCAGCATGTAATGCTGGATCATTCTGGCCTTGGTCGACCAGGGTGGACCTCATGGGGGGGAGGCTAGCTTCCAAGGGGATGATTACCTCCATACCATATATCAATACGAATAGGGTTTCCCTGGTTGCTCACCATGGGGTAGTGCGATAAGCCCATAGGATATGTGGTAGCTCGCTCACCCATGCCCCCTTAGCTCGCTCCAAATGCTTCTTCAATCCATTAATCACTATTTTATTGGAACCTTTAGCTTGTCCGTTGCTCTGGGGGTATGCCACCAAGCTGAAATGATGCCTGATTCTGTGGTCATTGTAGAAACCCTAGAAGAGGCCACTCTCGAACTGGGTTCCGTTGTCAGTGATGATGGTGTGGTGACAATTATTGTGCAACACAAATAAATAAGAAGAAAGCTTTCACCAAGTGAGAACAATGAATATAAAATGACAATCACACAACTAAGTATGTACGTGGTTCAACAAAGATGTGCCTACGTCCACGGTGGTGCAGTCGATATTATTTCTATATACTTCGGAGAGTAATTACAGAGAATACAACTTGTCCTTTTGCCCCGGACCTAGGGTTTAATATATATGCACATGTGGGTAAGTGGAGGTGATGGGTTCCTCCACGTTTTCCATCTCCCCTATCACTTTCCTTCATGGGGACGTGGAGGGAGACCAGATTAATATAAGAGAAGAGGGGCCTGGTCTTTGGGCCGCAAGGACTGGGCTACTCGTCCAGGCCTATAGTTCTAATTTCGGGTACCCATAATTGCCCCTAAATTTGTTGGGCCATATTTATGGGCTCAACAGATTTAAATGATTAGCTATAATGGCTATTTTGCGATTCCTCGAAAGCTGTGGAGTTAATTTTGGCGGCACCCGCTTCGCTTACTATGCCCTATGATTAGAATTTAAAGGCTTGTTGGGATAGTCACTTTTCTCCTGTCGCTTCAGTCTTTCCATTATTCTTCTATCTTCTGAGAGCTCTAGCGCCTCGTACCTTCTTCTCTCAATTTCCATTCCCATTGCTTCTTAGTTGTCTGAGCTTGCGCTTCTTCATCACTTGAACCGATATTCTATTTTGTAAGTTTCCTGTGCCCTTTCCTTGTACTTTCTCTTTGGTTTGTAGCTTTTCTTGGGTCTTCCAATGGCGAAGATTGGAAATAGGTCAATCTCTGAATTTAGGAAGTTTTACAACATCCCTGAGTGGGTAGATATTGAGTGTTGTGCCTCCCCTCCTAGGAATGTTAGGGATATAGACGATGCTCACTGGATCCATGTTCTGTTGCTTTCCCAGGGGGGACTCACTTTTCCTCCCAATGATTTGTTCCTGCATTTCTTTGGCTATTTCAATATTGTTCCTGCACAATGCTCTCCCAATGTGTGGAAAATAGTGAATGGCATCCATAGGATAAATCAATTATATGGAACTAGGTTAGGGCTCGCCGAGGTCTGTTTCTGTTACTCCTTTTCTCGAACTAGTTCTGGTGTCCTTTACCTCAAAGCTAGGAGCCCTGATAGGGTATTGGTAGTAAATCTACCTGATTCCCATAAGGACTACTGGCAAGAAGGTTTCCTTGTTAGAAATTAGCAGTTTTCTCCCCAATTTGAAGGGTCGAGGTCTGAGAGGTTCTCTGTTCCCTTCTATGGGGAGGAATACATAGGTAGACATTGTACTGTTATTTTGATTTTTACTGATTTGTGACCTTTCTAACTCCTCTTTTTCTTCTTCTTCCACAGCGAGGTCAAAGAATTTGGAGCTCGCTATCAACGAGGTTCGTATCTCGGAATTGGTTAAGGCTTGGAATATCAGGGAGCCTCTGGGTGACTACGAGCATCCCAGGTCTGCTGCCTTTTTGCTCGAGTATAAGAATGTTGGCTCCAACTTCATAGCATGTGGATAGTATACCAGAGTTTGAATCCTTCGAAGAGACTGCTGCAGAGCCTATCCAGTTGGACAAGGAGGAGAGCAACTCTGAAAGTGACTTTGTAGGAGCCGTGAGTAATTTGGGTGGAGGGAGCTTTGATCGTAGCAGTTCCTCTGACTATGAGGAGGTTTCTGAAGCTCGGAGATCGTCGAGCACTTCTAGCAATTCAAGTGAAGAGATGGTTCCTTCGAGGAAGAACTTGATTAGAGATGATGATAATGAGGACCACGTGATCCTTGCACAGAGGTCAAAGAAGCAGAAAGCTACTTCTGGGGCCGTGGCTATTGGTTCCCGGTCCTCCACTCAGGAGCAGGAGAGGAGAAGTAAGGAAGAGGAGCAGGTGAGAGAGAGAGAGAGAAAAAAGGAAGAAGAGAAGAAGAAGATGGAAGAGAAGAGGAGGGTGGAGGAGAGGAAGAAGAAGGAGAGTGAGAAGGAAGAGGAGAGAAGGAGGGCAGAAGTGAGGACGAAGGTCGGGCAGGCCTTAGTCCCGGTGTCCGCGCTGCCCAAGGGGGCTTCTGTGACAATTTCTCCCCAGTTGGCCCCAGCTTTGGTCGAGAGAGCTGTTCTCCCGGCTGATCGCCAAAGGGCGGTAGGGTCGGAGCAGTTGGCCCTTTAGGCTAGTCAAAGGCTTGCTCTGGTAAGGTTTTTCCCTTTTCTCCTACGTTGTTCTGAATTCCTTTATTTTCCTCTTCTGATGCCTTCTTTTTTCTGCAGTTCGTTACTGACTTCGCCGTGCTCTATCATTCACGCGACGAGCTAGTGAAGAGAAACAACGAGCTGGAGGAGGAAAATGCTGCCCTGAAGCTGAAGGGTAAAGAGCTCGAGGTTAGCTTTAAATCCGTTGACGCTGCTTGGATTTCATCCGATCTGGCTCTTGCTACTGCCAATAAGGAGAAGGGCGCAGCAGTCAAGGACTTGAAGGCGCTGCAGCAGGCCTATGAGCTGGTTTGCTCGAGCAAGCTAGCGATTATTGAGGACAACAGGATGCTGTTTGCAGAGCTGAAGAAGAAAGAGTTTGAGGCTGTCACTGCCAAGGAGGACTCATACAATTTCGGTTGGGCTGCAGCATATGAGGATGCTAAAGTTTAGATAGGCTATATTAGTCATCTGAACTTCAAGAAATGCTGGAACAAGGCCCTTTTGGCTGCTGGCGTTGACATCGATTCTCCCTTATTTGACGAGCATGACCCAGGTCCAAAGCCAACCGTGGATGAAGTTCCTACCCCAGCTGTTGAAGGCGCCGATCCTGTTCCTCAAGTGACCCCTGCTGATGTTTCTCTGGTTGTGGGGACAGAGATTATCCCCGCTGAAGGCGGTGCTCCTGCTGATGTTGACAAGGGGAAGGGGATATCGACCTCTGGGCCACCTGAGGTTGTCAACTAGTTATCTACTAGCATTGCTCTGTATTTTTGTTTTTTCCATTCTGTAAACTTTTCTTTTTTCAGTTCGATGTAACTTCAATCTTCATTAATGAAAAAGGCTGCATTTCTGCTTGTACTGATTTGTCCCTTTCTCTCCCTTTTCTTTCTCTTGCTTGTAGTTAGTTGATGTGGATGATTACATTCCTACTACTTCTCAGTTGGGTAGGACCCTTGGTCCCAATGCGAGTCCCAATATTCGCCAGGCCTTTGTTAAGCTCTGCAAGTCCCTTAGGTCTAGAAATCAAAAGTATAAGGAGCAATCTGAGCTCGTGGTCAGGCTCTAGGAGATGGAGGACATTAGTGCTTCAGTGCAAGAGGAGGTTAATGTGCTGAAGACAAAACTATTAGAGGCCTCCGAGATCAACCAAGTAGGGGAGGTTCTTCAGCAGGAGAATGAAGATCTGAGGAGAGAAGTCTTACAACTCAGGGAACATGCGCCGAGCACTGTTCGAGCAGTATTACAAGGCTCCTCATCATCGCGAGCTGGAGCTGATCATAATGTTACCCCTCCTATGTCTCTAAGTCTCACTCACCCTCCCCTTTCGTAAGCTAGTAGGAGCACCAGGAGCAGAAGCAGGGAAGGAGAAGAACTTCACGATAGGGAAATGGAAGAACTCCGCGGTGATGTTCAGCGAGCATATGTAATCGCCGTTGGCTTCAAAGGGACGTCACCCGGTTACGACACTTGTTCAAGAAAGGTCCTTGACAAGTGAGGGCCGACGGTTATGATCAAGGCTGGTCGGATGCTCCAACAAGGCTATCTGAGTTCGAGGAGCTTTCTTTCATCAGGGGATGGCTAAGTGCCTTGAAGGAGCTACAAGTCTCGAGGAACTCGGTGCTATGGTATCGTCATGAGATGTCTTCCTCCACTCTGGTGCCCAACCCATTCAGGAGGGATGATCGATGGATCCCCATCGATGCTATTCATCGGCATTTATTAGAGTCAGATGCGAATAAGGTTGTGGAAGAGTTTGTTCCTGCTCCTGATGATGGACGAAGAACTCGAGTGGCTGATTATCTTGCTCGGAGGCTTCCACCCCTTGAGATTTTGCCAGTTGCTATTTTTTATTTTTTGATAATGTAAATGCTTTCGGCGAGCTCGCCGACTAAACATGCATTATCATTGTTGTAAATAAGATGGATTAATGAAAATTTTATGTTTTTGGGAAATTTTTCCAACTAAACGTGTATATCCTACTTTTCATATCCTTGTTGCTTTATGATCTCTTCTGTTTTGTCATGCAAGTGTCCCCCCAGTCCAGTATATAATACCAAAGTACCATTGTGACCCACTTTACCTTTTAGGTTGTGTCGTCACACTCCCTTAGGCCTAAGTAGGGCAATTGGCGAGGACACACCTGGTGTTGGATGTCTTCATCAGATCAGGATTTTGTTCAACCGAAGTAGGTTTGATGACCAGTATAAGATTTGGTCGTATTGCCTAAGAATCCTCTGTAGGGCTTTGTATATTGCCAGGGGAAATGCTAAGAGGTCTCTCGTGTTTTATGAAGATGACCTGAGGAGGGGTATTCCCCTGCTATAGTGATCAATGTGCTTGTTATTTGGAAAAGATGTGCGATGAATGCAGTTGTCACCAATCAGAGTGTAACCAACTAAGTAACTTTCATTAGTAATAAGGAAAATGAACTTCTGTTTTCATAACAAAAGAATACAAGAAAAAGATCTAAAAATAGAATTTCTTGAGATTAGTTGCGTTCCATGCTCGTGGTATTTCTCTGCCCTCCATCATTTCCAAGTGATAGGCACCTTGCAGATCGTCTTTAGTTACTTAAAGGGTCCTTCCCAGTTTGGGCCTAGCTTTTCGTCTGATGACTTCACTGTGCTGCCCAGGACTTTCCTTAGAACATAGTCCCCAACTTGGAACATTCTCGGGCTAACCCTTTTGTTGTAATTCTTCGCGAGCTGCTGTTGATAGTTCGCTAGCTTCACCAGGGTCAGCTCTCTACGCTCGTCGGCTAGGTCGAGTTCGACGAGCAATGCTTCATCATTCAGGCCTTGGTCGACAAGGTTGGATCTCATTGTTGGCAAACCTGCTTCTAATGGGATGACTTCTTCCATGCCATATGTCAGCGAAATAGGGGTTTCTCGTGTTGCTCGCCGAGGAGTGGTTCGTTACGCCCATAAAACATGGGGTAGCTCTGTTACCCATGCGCCTTTGGCTCTCTCTAATCGCTTCTTTAATCCATCGATCACAGTTTTGTTGAAAGCTTCAGCTTGGCCATTGCTCTGAGGGTAGGCCACCGAGCTTAAGTGGTGTCTGATCCCGTGTTCGTTACAGAAGTTCTGAAAGGGGCCACTTTCGAACTGTGTTCCATTATCGGTGATGATGGTTCTGGGGATTCCAAACTGAGTGATTATATTTCTCCATATGAACCTTATCATATTAGCATCTCGGATGTTCGCCAGGGATTCAGCCTCGATCCATTTGGTGAAGTAGTCAGTCATAACCAACAGGTATTTACGATTGCCGGCGGCGGTAGGAAGCGGTCCCACGATGTCCATTCCCCATTGGGCGAAGGGCCATGGGCTGGACAGGGACTTCAGGTCGCTAGTGGGTTGGTGGGTCATAGGAGCGTGGAATTGGCATTTCAGGCATTTGCGAACATATACTGCGGAGTCCTTTTGCATGTATGGCCACCAATAACCTTCCTTCATTGCTCGAAAGGCTAGAGACCTTCCTCCGATATGACTTCCACAGATTCCTTCATGAAGCTCGCGTAGCACTTGCTCGATATCACCTGGGTGGACGCATCTAAGGTAGGGACCTGAGAAGTATTTCTTGTACAAGTCGCCTCCTGTGGATAAGTGAAAGCGAGAAGCTTTGACTCTTATCTGTTGGGCGGTTTTCTTATCATCTGGGAGCGTGCCATCCTTTAAATAGTCCTTTAAGGGGTCTATCCAGCTGGGGGCTGATCCCACCTGGAGTATTTGTTCCACGTTTGGTAACTTGCTGTTGTGGTTAATGCTCGAACAAATGAGGAAATCGATGGGGATGACCCTCTTAAGGTCAGAGTCAACTGCCGAACTCAAGGCTGCTAAGGCATCAGCATGACTGTTTTGCCCCTTGGGAAACTGTTGGATGCTGATATCTTCAAAGCTTGACATTAATTCTCTCACTAAGGCGAGGTAGGCTGCTATTCTTTCATCCTTTGCATTGTAATCTCCACTTATCTGATTGGAGACTAGTTGAGAGTCGCCGAATACCTGTAAATGTTTTCCTCCTAGAGTTTGTGCCTTTTGGAGACCGGCTATTAGGGCTTTGTACTCTGCTTCGTTGTTGGAGGCTGCAAATCTAAGCCTGATTCCTTGTTCGAGGATTGTGTTTTCTGTAGTGATGAGGACAATGCCTATCCCTGCTCCCTTTGAGTTGGAGGCTCCATCAACGAAGAGTCTCCAGGTTCTCTCTGTTACTTGGTTCTTATCTTACCTTGTTGGTTGAGGTTGGTTGGAGAGTTCTTTGCCCGTGAATTCAGCTATGAAATCAGCCAGGATCTGACCCTTGATAGCTGTCCTTGGTTGAAATTGGATGTCAAATAGATCGAGCTCGACTGACCACTTAGACAGTCTGCCCGACAAGTCCGCTTTCCTTAGGACCTCCTTAAGGGGATGAGATGTAAGGACGATGATAGTATGAGCTTCGAAATAATGCTTCATCTTCCTCGAGGCTAATACAAGTGCAAAGGCGAGCTTCTCCAATGGCAGGTACCTTTGCTCGGCGACTAATAAGGTCTTGCTCGCGTAGTAAACTGGGTGTTGGATTCCTGCAACCTCGCATATTAACGCAGAGCTGACAGTGTGATTAGATACCGAGAGGTACAGGTATAAAGAATCCATTTGCTGTGGTATGACAAGCAGCGGTGGAGAGCTTAAGTAGGACTTGAGCTCATCCAAAGCTCGCGAGCAGTCTGCGCTCCACTCTATCGGTTTAATCCCCTTTAGAAGCTGGAAAAAAGGCTTGCACTTCTCGGAGGATTTGGAAATGAAGCGATTTAAGGCGGCGAGCATTCCAGTGAGCTTCTGCACGTCCCGGATTGTTCAAGGGGGTTGTACCCTGTTGATTGCATCGATCTGGTCTGGATTAGCTTCTATGCCTCTTTTACTGACCAAGTACCCAAGAAATTTTCCTGACTGGACACCGAAGGAACATTTGCTCGCATTAAGTTTCATTTGGTACTTCCTGAGGATTTTGAAGGTCTTTGACAGGTCTGAGAGGTGATTTTCCTTCTTCTTGCTCTTAACGATCATGTCATCGATGTAGACCTCCATTGTGTCTCCCATTTAATCCTTGAACATTTTAGTGACCAGCCGCTGATAGGTTGCCCCCACATTCTTGAGCCCAAATGTCATGACCTTGTAGAAATATAACCCAACTGTCGTGATGAATGCCGTTTTGTCTTGGTCTGGGGCATACAAGGGGATCTGGTGATATCCTGAGTATGCGTCCAGGAAACTCATTCGCTCGTGAGCTGCAATGTCGTCTACTAGTTGGTCTATCTTTGGGAGGGGGAAACTATCCTTTGGGCATGCTTTGTTAAGGTCAGTGAAGTCGATGCAAACTCTCCACTTCCCATTATTCTTCAGAACTACTACTGGGTTGGACAACCACTTGGGGAATTGCACTTCCCGTATGGATCCTGCATCCAGCAGTTTTTTGACTTCCTTTTCGACCGCTTTAGCCTTCTCGGGTGCAGTTCTCCGTGCCTTCTACATGATTGGATTCAATGTGGGGTTGATGTGCAGCTGATGATAGACCATACTAGGATCGATTCCAGGCAGATCATATGGTTCCCATGCGAAAACATCTACGTTGTGCCTCAGCAAGGTCGTCAACTCCTTCTGTTCTTGGTCGGTGAGAGATGCTCCAATCAAGAAGACTCTGCTACTGTCACCAACTTCAGCCATAACTTCTACCAGGTCCTCGACGACACGCTCAGAGGGGAGGAGCCTGGTCTCCTCTACTCCAGGTCTTTCATACTTTAATTGCTACTTGGAAGGTATCACACCTTCTTCAACTTTCTCGCTGGGTTGACCGACCTTCTTCTCTGGCTTTGGTCGGATGGCTGCTATGAAGCACTTCCTCGCCATTGCTTGGTCGCCGTGGATCTCCATTACTCCTCGCTCGGTTACATACTTGAGCTTCTGATGGTAGGTCGAGGAGACCGCCTTCATCGCATGAAGCCATCCTCTACCGAGGATGGCCTGGTACGGTGATTCGATGTCAACTACCAAAAACTCAATCATCTTGGAGACGTTCCCAGCACGAACTGGCATCTTGCCCAGGGGCATGGTCATTTTTCCAGCGAAGCCAACCAAAGGAACAATAGCTTCCTTTAGGTCGGCGACACTCAACTTCAATTTCCTGAATAGGTCGAGGTACATTACTTTGGATGAACTTCCTTGATCGACGAGCAGCTTGTCGATGTCAAAGTTGGCTATCCTGAGTGTAATGACCAGGGCATCATGATGTGGGGTCCTTACTCCCGCCAAATCTTCATCCGTGAAAACAATATGCTTGTTATAGTTGACGTCCTCTGCTCGTCGACTCTTTCCTGACTGTGATTTTGCTGGATCGATTTGAAAAGCTTGCATTACCGCTGTAAGGTTTTTCATTTCCATTCGAGTTAAGTTCCCTTGTACCTCCTTGACGTCAGATACTCCGTGGATTACTGCGACCTCATGTCCAACATCATCCTCCAGCACGTTGTCGGGTCTCGCCTCTCTGTTGGCAGCCACTTTCTCTGCCCTCTTTTCCACAAAGTCGTTCAAATTCCCGGACTGGGCCAACTCCTCGAGGTGGGACTTAAGAGCTTTGCAATGCTCGGTCTTATGCCCTCCCTCTTTGTGAAAAGCGCATCTTAATGCATTGTTCCTCTTCGAGGGTTCTCCCCCCATTTTCCTGGGCTACTTGATGAATGGCTCATCTTTGATCTTCGCGAGAATTTTGTAAATTAGTTCTTTAAAGACGGTGTTTACCGTCTGGAATACTTTTGACGCGTCATGGTTTCCTCCATTCTTGGAGCCATTTTTGCCTCCGTTCTTTCCTCCTTTCTTCTGGTTCTCAGCTTTCTCACTTCCCTTGGTAGTGAGCTTAGCTCGACCATTTTCTCCTATATTAGGGCGGGTGACATCTTCCACCTTTGCGTATTTATCGATTCGATCCATTAGGTCGTCAATAGTCACAACTTCCTTCTTCGTCAGGGACTGGTATAGAAGGGAAGAATTAGGGAGCCCAATCTTGAAGGAGGCCACTGCCACTTCCTCTGCGCAGTCCTCAATCTCATTGAACAACTCCCAGTACCTCTTCGCGTAGTCTCGGAGGGTCTCTTAAGACATTTTCTTCATTGTTAGTAAAGCATCCATCCTTTTGGGATGGGAGCTACTGGTAATGAATCGGGCCGTAAAGAGTTCGGATAGGGATTTGAAATTCTTGATCGACCGGTGGGGGAGACTTTCGAACCACTTCTGCGCTACATCATGCAGGCTCGAGGGAAAAATGCGACACATCAGGGCATCTCGGTGATTCCAGAGGGTTATAGCCTGTCGGTATTGCCTGACGTGATCGACGGGATCAGTCTTTTCGTCGTAAATCTTGAACCTTGGAATGGTAAATTTTTTGGGGGCTTCTTCCTCTTCGATTTCCCTCATGAAGGGTGACTTCATCTGGGTTTTGAGAGCTTGCCTTGCGAGTTCTCTGGTTGATCTTATTCCGTGGTGAGCAGGATGTTGGTCCATCTCTCTGTGGACTAGATTTCGTATGTTCTCGTCGCTACGAGCAGGGCTCTGTTAGTGGCGAGCTCTTCGCAACTGTTCGTGGAGGTCGTCGTCTGACTCGCCTCCTTCAACCTTTTGAGATTCTCGCCTAGGGATCCTTCCTCGGCTGCGAGACTTGCTCTCCTGAGGGCTAGGAGTGCGGTATGGGCGTCTCCTGTTATCAGGACGAAGCTCCCTCTCCAGTCTGTCCAGCCTTCTTCTCAAGCGAGCATTCTCAGCCTCGTATCTGCGGGAAGACTCTCTCTGCTCATGGAGTCTTGCCTTGTACGCATCAATTAATCTGGATATCTTCATGGACCTCGCTGGTCCCTGACTTTCTTCTGAGGCTGGCCTTTCCAGGCGAGCTCTCTGATCTGAACTTCGACCTTCAGACCTAATCCTGCGAGGAGCGGGTGGCTCTTGAATATCTCCTACCTGAGGGGCATTGCTGCTGTGACCGGACATCTTAAACTCCTTTCTTGGTGTGGGCTCTTCTCAGGCAAAGATGAATGCTTCCCACAGACGGCGCCAATTGTGGTGACAATTATTGTGCAACACAAATAAATAAGAAGAAAGCTTTCACCAAGTGAGAACAAGGAATATAAAATGACAATCACACAACAAAGGATGTACGTGGTTCAGCAAAGATGTGCCTACGTCCACGATGGTGCAGTCGATATTATTTCTATATACTCCGGAGAGTAATTATAGAGAATACAACTTATCCTTTTGCCCCGTACCTAGGGTTTAATATATATGCACATGTGGGTAAGTGGAGGTGATGGGTTCCTCCACGTTTTCCATCTCCCCTATCACTTTCCTTCATGGGGACGTGGAGGGAGACCAGATCAATATAAGAGAAGAGGGGCCTGGTCTTTGGGCCGCCAGGACTGGGCTACTCATCCAGGCCTATAGTTCTAATTTCGGGTACCCACAGATGGTCTTGAGGATCTCGAAGCGGGTGATAATGCTCTTCCATACGAACCTTATCATATCCTCATCTCTGATGTTTGACAATGTCTCTGCCTCTATCCATTTGGTGAAGTAGACTGTTATGACCAACAGATACTTGCGATTACAAGCAGCGATACAGAGAGGGCCCACGATATCCATTCCCCATTAAGCGAAAGGCCAGGGGTTGGTAAGTGATTTTAGGTCACTGGCGGGTTGGTGAACCATAGGAGCGTGTAGTTGACATTTTTTGCACTTAGGAGCATATTTCCTAGAATCCTTTTGAATGTATGGCCGCCATTAGCCTTCCTTCATTGCTCGGAAGGCTAGCGACCTTCCCCCAATACGACTTCCATAGATTACCTCATGGAGCTCGTGCAGAACTTGCTCGACGTCCTTTAGGTGAACGCATTGGAGGTAAGGTCTAGTGAAAGATCTCTTATATAATTTTCCTTTAGGAGATAAGTGAAAGCGAGTAGCTTTGACTCTTATCTGATGTGCGACCTTTTTATTGTCTCGTAGGGTCCCATCTTTCAAATAATCCCTCAGGGGGTCCATCCAACTGGGAGTTGGTTCAATCTGGAAAACATGATGTGCATTTCGCTGCTCATTGCTCTAGCTAATGCTTGGCTGGGTGAGGAAGTCGATTAGAATTATCCTCTTCAAGTCAGAATTGATCACTGAGCTTAAGGCTGCTAGAGGGTCAGCATGACTATTTTTGTCCTCTAGGAAACTGTTGGACGCTGACTTATTCGAAGTTAGACATTAACTTTTTCACTGTGGTGAGGTCGGTCACCATTCTCTCATTCCTTGTGTTGAAGTCTCCACTTACCTGATTGGAGAACAGCTATGAGTCATCGAATACCTGAAGTTATTTTACACCCAGCGCCCGTTCCTTCTGCGGGATTGCTATTAATGCTTCATACTCTGCTTCATTATTGGAGGCTTAAAATCCAAGCCTGATTCCTTGCTCGAGGATTATATCTTCTGGGGTGACCAGCACAATACCCACTCCTGCCCTTTTGGAGTTGGAGGCTCTGTGCGCCGAGTGATCTTCCTTCTGACCAATGAGTTAATGTTAATTGTGAGGATGTTCTCCTGTGAATTCGGAGATGAAGTCGGCGAGGACCTATCCCTTGATTGCATTCCTTGGCTAAAATTTGATGTCAAATCTCCCGAGCTCGACTCGCCACTTGGATAGTCTGCCAGACATATCTACTTTTCGCAGGACTTCTTCAAGGGGTGAGATATAAGGAAGATGATAAAGTGAGCTTTGAAGTACTGCTTTAATTTCCTCGAGGCTACCACTAGTGAAAAGGCGAGCTTTTCCAGTGGCAGGTATCGTTGTTCGGCATCCAAGAGGGTCTTGCTCGCATAGTAGACTGGGTGTTGGATTCCTGTTCTTTCGCATACCAGTGGAAAACTGATAGCGTGGCTAGAAATTATAAGGTACAAGTACAAGGAATCTTTTTCTTGAGGTATTACGAGCAAGGGTTGTGTGATGAGATAAGATTTGAGCTACTCTAATGATTTTGAGCAATCTTGGTTCCACTCCACAGTTTTGCTTTTGTTCAATAGCTGGAAAAATAACTGGCACTTCTCGGATGACTTCAAGATGAACCGATTCAAGGAGACAATCATGCCTATGAGCTTCTGTACGTCTCTTATCGTGCGGGTGGCTGCACTCTACTGATTGCATCAATCTAATCCGGGTTGGCTTCAATGCCTCTCGCGCTAACCAAGTACCCGAGAAATTTACCTGACTGGACACTAAAGTAACACTTACTTGCGTTGAGCTTTATTCAGTATTTCCTAAGGATTTCGAAGGTCCTTGATAGGTTTGAGAGGTGGTCTTCTTTATGTTTGCTCTTAACGAGAATATCATCGATGTAGACCTCCATGGTATCTCCCATTCGTTCTTTAAACATTTTAATGACCAGCTGCTAGTAGGTTGACCCTGCATTTTTTAGCCCAACGGGCATAACTTTGTAACAATATAATCCGGCGGTGGTGATGAACGTTGTCTTGTCTTGATCTAGTATGTATAGAGGAATCCGGTGGTACCCGGAGTATGCGTCTAGGAAATTCATTCTTTCATGAGCTGTTGTGGCATCCACCAACTGGTCGATCTTCGGGAGAGGGAAACTTTCCTTAGGGCACGCCCCGTTAAGGTCAGTAAAGTCTATACAAACTCTCCATTTCCCATTTCTCTTTAGAACCATTACTGGGTTGGACAGCCATTTAGGGAATTGAACTTCCCGTATGGATCCTGCATCTAACAGTTCTCCACTTCTCTCTCTATAACCCTGGCCTTCTCAAGTACAATTTGTCATGCTTTTTACGTGATTGGTTTGAAGGCCGGGTCGATGTGCAACCGATGACAAACCACACTAGGGTCAATTCCAGGCATCTCGTAAGGTTCCTATGGGAAAACATCAAAATTGTTCCTCAAAAGAATCGTCATTTCCTTCTTTTCTTGATTTGTGAGAGAGGCTCCAATCAAGAACATCCTGTCTTTTTCATTGCCACCGGCTGTGACCTCTTCTAAGTTTTCAATGACCCGCTCAGAGGGGAGGACCCTGGTCTCCTCCACTCCAAGTCTTCTATACTTTAGCTGCTATTTTGAAGGTATCAAACCTTCCTATACTTCAACCTTCTCATTAGCCTTATCGACCTTCTTCTCTGGTTTTGGACGGATGGCTGCTATGAAGAACATCCTTGCCATCACTTGATCTCCATGGATATCTATCACTTATTGCTCAGTTACATACTTTAGTTTTCGATGGTAGGTCGAAGGAACTGCCTTCATCGCATGCAACCATCCTCTACCGAGGATAGCCTAGTAGGGCGAGTGAATGTCAACTACCAGAAACTCGATAATCTTGGAGACACTTCCTATCCTTACAGGCAGTATAATCTTTCCCAAAGGGATAGTTACTTTTATAGCGAAGCCAACTAGAGGGACAATGTCTTCCTTCAAGTCGGCGATGCTTAACTTCAATTTTTTGAATAAGTCGAGATACATTACTTCGGATGAGCTTCCCTGGTAGACGAGTAACTTATCAATATCATATTTTTCTATCCTGAGTGTAATGATCAAGGCATCATGATGTGGGGTCCTTACTCCCAACAAATATTCACCTGTGAACACAATGTGTTTTCTATAGTAGACATCATCTACTCGCCGACGCTTCCCTGCCTGTGTTTTAGCTGGATCAATTTGAAAAGCTTACATTACCGCCGTAAGCTTTTTAACTTTCATCCGAGCTGAATTTCCTTGAATTTGCTTGAGGTTTGATGCCCTATGAATCACTACAAACTCATGGACACCATCCTCCTTGAGTACGTTATCGGGCTTTGTGTCTCCGTTGGCAGTGACTTTCTCTACCTTGTTCTCCACAAACTCGTTTAGGTGCCCAGTATGGGCTAATTATTCAAGGTGAAACTTGAGAGATTTACAGTGCTCAGTTTTTGCCCGCCTTCCTTGTGAAAAGCGCATCTTAGCGCGTTGTTCCTCTTTGAAGGATATCCTCGCATCTTTTTGGGCCACTTAACCAATGGCTTGTCCTTGATCTTTACAAGGATCTTGTAAATTGGTTCTTTAAAGACAGTGTTCACTGCGTGAAATGCTTTCTAAGCATCATTTTTGTTCCCTCTTTTGGATCTACCCTTGCCCCTATTATTTCTCCCTTTCTTCTGGTTCTCATCTTTGTCGCTACCCTTAGCAGCTAACTTAGATCGACCATTATCCCCTACACTGAGGCGGGTCACATCCTCAACTCTGGCATATTTCTCGATGCGAGCCATTAGGTCATCAATGGTTGTGGCCTCCTTCTTAGTGAGGGATTGGTATAAGATACAAGAGCTGGGTAGGCCAATCTTAAAAAGATGCCACAACGACCTGGTCTGAGTAGTCCTCGGCCTGGTTGAACAACTCCCAATACCTTTTTGCATAGTCTCGGAGGCTCTCTTAGGGCATTTTCTTCATTGTCAACAAGGCATCCATCCTCTTCGAATGGGAGCTACTGGTAATATAGCGAGATGTGAAGAGCTCTGCCAGGGACACAAAACTCCTAATGGAACTATGAGGGAGTCTCTCGAACTACTTATGGGCCACATCGTGCAAACTCGACGGAAAGATCCGACACATTAGGGCATCCTTATGGTTCCAGAGGGTCATGGCCTACCTGTACTCCCTAACATGGTGGATAGGGTCAGTCTTTCCATCGTAGATTTTTAATCTAGGAATCGCTAACTTATTGGGGTCTTCTTCTTCTTCTTCTATCTTCCTTGAAAAAGGAGATTTCATTTGGGTCCTGAGAGCTCACCTGGCTAGCTCTCTGGTAGATCTGGCACCTCGATAGGCTTGGTGCTGGTCCATTTCTCTTCGAACCAAATTTCATATGTCATCATCTCCTCGATCGGGGATCCTACAACGGTGAGATGGTTCTTGGTGCTCGAGAAAGTCATCATCTGATCTGTATCCCTCAAGACTTTGAGATCCACGTCGAGGGATCCTTCCTCGACTGCGAGACTTGCTTACCTGAGTGCTAGGAGTGCGATATTGACATTGACTAGTGTTACGATGGAGCTCTATCTTTATTCTCTCCAATCTTCTTTTGAGACGAGCATTCTCGGCTTCTTGCTTGCGAGTGGCCTCCTCTTGCTCTCGGAGCCTGGCCTTATAGGCGTAGATTAGCCTGGAAACCTGTCTGGACCTGACTGGCCCTTGTCTTTTCTCCAAGGCTTGCCATTCTGAGTGAGCCCTAGGATCTCAACATCAAACTTCAGATCTAACCCTGCGAGGGCTAGGTTATTCTTGAATATCCCCTGCCTGAGGGGAATTGATTCTGTTACCAGACATTCCCAATTCTTTTTGGTGAAGTCTTTTTACAAGGAGAACAAATATTCCCACAGACGGCACCAATATTCTGGTGACAAATATATTCAGCACAAAATAGCGAATAAAAGAAATCATCAGAATAAATAAAGAATCAAAAAGAATGACAATCACACACAACATAGGATGTACGTGGTTCAGCAAGAAGGCCTACGTCCATGGTGGTGCTCTTTGTATATTATTTCTCTTTGCTCCGGGGAGTGTTTTACAGAAAATAATGCATTCCCTTTGCCCCAGGCAGAGGGTTTGTTATATACATGTTATTTCGAAGAGTGGAGGAGTGAGACTCCTCCACTTTACCCCACCATCCCTAAAGTATCTCTGGAGAGAGATTTTAGGAACTGACTGGGTAAAAAACAGAATTGGTTGAGGCGCGGGGCCTAGAAATTAAATGGATATTATCTTATTTTGATAAAAAGCATATTATTACATAACATAGCAAAACTGTTATATTATATTTTTAGAAAAACAATCTTGTCTGTTATATTTTCCTATACAAGACAAATCCTTGTACATTTTATATAAACAAGACATTTTTTATTATTTTTTTGTGTGAATTGTATCATTTTGATAAAAAATTAACCAATAAGATTCAATTTTATTATGAAAATATTTCCATATATAATATAACAAATTATCATATTTAATATGCATTAAATTATACCCCGATGTAATATTTTAATATACAAGTTAAACGTATTGTATCAACTATCATATAGGTCAAACAAATTAAATTTTGATTGTAATTGTATAATTTTAGTAAAAAAAATTATATAGACTAAATAAAAATGGTTAGCTTTGTTACAAAATTTTTGGGGATTTGTTTCAACTTTCTCCCCTCCTTTCTCCCCTCCTTTCTCTATGCATCTCTTTCTTTAACAACTAATGGACCTCGATAATCATTCAAAAGTGAAACTGACATGGGATTACCCATCACAAAGCACTTAATCTTGAATCTGAGTGTTTTCACCATTGTCGATTCACGTGGTCTTGAGCTTGTTCACGGATGGGTGTCAAGGACCTAACCTAAATCACTTGGTTCAAAATCAATTTTGTTTATTCGATTGATATGCTTTTTAGTTTCAAAATTTATTCAATGATTTTGTTCTTAAAGATTGAAATCACTGTTGTTTTGAAATTTGATTGTATCGCAATCAGTATTGTTGGTTCAAAATCATTACTTTGTTTTTTATTCCCTGACATAACGGAGATTATATAAATAAAAATAATAGTGGATGAGTGATCCCACCACTAAGGCATATAAAAAAACTAATAAGACAAAAATGTATAAAGAAAGAGTCTTATATATCGACTTTTTTAAAATAAGTAAACAAATAATACTAAAGGCCTAAGATCCTATCTAAGGCACAAAGGATGCACATGATTGTGAGAATGTAATTATTTTTATAAATATATTATTTGGAATCCATGCCAAAGAATAAGTGTCTAACATTATTTAAAAAAAATATTGAATTCATATAGACATTTGGTAAAGAGAGTCTTCTTAATTAGGCATCGTAAACATTGAACTTTCAAGATCATACTTGGCTTCTTTCCAATATAAAGACTTCCGTTGCAGAATATATTGAAGATGTATCCTTTGACTTCATATTATAATTGAAAATCTATGGTTATGCGCATAATAGCTTTTGATAAAATTGTGTTTTGAACTGAATGAGTGATATTCTATTTGAAGTGTTGTATATAACCTTGGAAAAGACCTATGTTTTCAAAATGCAGTTTGATTAAGGATAAATATATTTTCTGCCTTAATCCATTCACACAACCACATGTTGTTCCCGTGTGCATGACACTGCACATTCTTAGGCATGATGTATTCCCTGCCTAAAAGCATGCGCATGACTTTAAATTGGCCCCGTGCACACAAGAGACCTATTTTTCAAACAATTCCTATAAATAAAATAATTTTTCCTCCATTTTGAAATATTTGAGTTCCACTTTACTTTTTTACTATTGAGAGAGTATTTTTGAGGTTGCGAACATTTTAATTTTTTCTCTTTATTCAAAATTGATTGTTCCTTCCCAAATTGAGAGAAAACCTAAATATATACTTGATATATGATTTGTGAGTGTTTTGAAATCAGATCCACTTAACTTAGATCCGATCTAATCATTCTACATCCTAATGGAAGATCTATACTCGAAGATCTAAAGAGGAGGTATTTGACTTATTGGAGCGTTCAAATATGGGGTGACTTTAAGGATTAGAAAGTGACTGCCTTGTTCCTTCGATAGAGCTTCTGATAAATTGTTTATCATCAATGGGGGAGAGTTCAATGTTAATAGAGGTGTCTTGTTGCATTGTATAAAATCTTTTCAAGTTGAATGATATGTTAGGGTGCAACAAGGTTTTTTTACCCCTATGTGAGGTCTTTTCTCATAAATTTGTCTTTTAAATTGTTTGTGTTGTTTATCTTGATTGCTTAACCTACATCGTACAGATCACTTAGATTTAGTTTACATATTGATTAATTCATTAATTTGACCTTATCATTTACACTGAGTATTTTTTGTCATAATTTACATAGATTTTCAAATTAGTTGCTTCGAATTTATGATCCACGTGTCTCTTATCATGTCACCTAGTTGAAAATTTTGCTAGGAGTGTTTTAATTGATAAGAAGATTCAAATTGGCTAAAATTGGGCATGTTTTTTAATTAAACCTATTCAATCCCCCCCCCCCCCCCCCCCGGTTTATTTGATTATTATAACATTTAATATAGAACATTAAACCCTCAGTTGGTATCAAAGCGATTACTCTTCTAAGCATTAACATATTAGAGTTGATCTTCCTTTTTTATGTGTTTTTATTATTATTCTTAACTCCTAGATATATTTGGCTTATGATTGGTTTATGTCTTGGAGAATGGATAAAAACCATGATAATACCCATATGAATAGACCATTATACTTTAATGGATCTAAATATGGGCATTGGAAGGTGAAAATGCACACACGCAAACGCACATTTAAGATTAAAACATGAGAGGGTGTGGATGAGTGTTGAAGACAATTGGAGTTATCCTTTGATAGAGGAAGATGGGGTAGGATCAAACAAACTGAGAGTTTTGTGGACAAATGCTTAATTTGTGGGTTGCAATTATAATTCAATTTCATTAAATGTGTTGTTAGAATTTGTGACTACTCAAGAGTATAATCGTAACTCAATTGTGAATTAGTGAATAAAGGATGGGATATTTAAAGAGTGACACATGAGGGAACATATAGCGTTAAGCGAGCTAAGATGAAAAATATTGCAACTAAGTTTGAGACAATGATAATTGTGGGTACCCAAAATTAAGATCGTGGGCCTGGACGAGTAGCCCAATTCCGACGGCCCAAAGTCTAGGCCCCCCATCTCTTATTCGATTGAGATCTGGTCTCTTCCCACGTTCCCATTGAGGGAAGTTATAGGGAGAGATGGAAGACGTGGGGAATCCAACATCCCCACTTACCTAAATGAACATGTATATATTGAACCCTAGGTCTGGGGCTAAAGGACAAGTTGTATTCTCTGTAACTACTCTCCGACGTATATAGAAATAACACCGACTGCACCACCGTGGACGTAGGCACATCTTTACTGAACCACGTACATCTTTTGTTGTGTTATTGTCATTTTATATTCCTCGTTCTTATTTGGTGCTTGCCTTTCCCCTATTTGTTTCTGTTGCATAATATTTGTCACCACAATTGGCGCCGTCTGTGGGAAACATTTATCTTCCCTGAAAGCCCACACCAAAAAAGGAGTTTAAAATGTCCGGTCACAGCAGCAATGCCCCCCAGGCAGGGGATATTCAAGAACCACCTGCTCCTCGCAGTATTAGGTTTGAAGTTCGACGTTCAGATCAGAGGGCTCGCTTAGAAAGGCTAGCCTCAGAAGAAAGCTAAGGACCAGCAAGGTCCACGCAGATATCCAGGTTGATTGATGCATACGAGGCAAGGCTCCACGAACAGAGAGAGTCTTCTCGCAAGCACGAGGCAGAGAACGCTCGCTTGAAAAGAAGACTGGAAAGACTGGAGAGAGAGCTTCATCATGATAACAGGAGACGTCTATATCGCACTCCTAGCCCTCAGGCGAGCAAGTCTTGTAGCCGAGGAAGGAGCCCTAGGCGAGAATCTCAAAAGGTTAAGGGAGGCGAATCAGACGACGACCTCTGCGAGCATCTGCGAAGAGCTCGCCGTTACCAGAGCCCTACTTGCAGCAATGAGAACTTACGAAATCTGGTCCGCAGGGAGATAGACCAACATCCTACCCACCACGGTACCAGATCGACCCGAGAACTCGCTAGACGAGCTCTCAAAACCCAGATGAAGTCACCTTTTACGAGGGAAATTGAAGAAGAAGAAGCCCCCAAGAAATTTTCCATTCCAAGGTTCAAGATTTATGATGGTAAGACTGATCGCATTGATCACGCCAGGCAATACCGACAGGCTATGACCCTCTGGAACCACCGGGACGTGCTAATGTGCCAAATTTTTCCCTTGAGCCTGCATGACGTAGCACAGAAGTGGTTCGAAAGGCTCCCCCACCGGTCCAGTAGGACTTTCAAATCCATGGCCGAGCTCTTTACGACCCGATTCATGACTAGTAACTCCCATCCCAAAAGGATGGATGCTTTGATAACAATGAAGAAACGCCTCAAGAGACCCACTGGGACTACAAGAAAAGGTACTGGGAATTATTCAATGAGGTCGAGGATTGTTCGGAGCAAGTGGTAGTGGCCTCTTTTCAAATCGGGCTACCCAGTTCTTCCCTTCTATACCAGTCCCTGGCGAAGAAGGAGGCTATGACTATTGACGACCTAATGGCTCGGATCGAGAAGTACGCTAAGGTGGAAGATGTCACCCACCTTAGTACAGGGGAAAACGGTCTAGCTAAACTCACCACCAAGGTCAGCGATAAAGCTGAGAACCAGAAGAAGGGAGGAAGGAACGGGGGCAAAAATGGCTCCAAGAGCGGAGGGAACAATGATGCGTCGAAAGAATTTTAGGCGGTCAACACCGTCTTCAAATAACCAATTTACAAAATTCTTGCGAAGATCAAAGATGAGCCATTCATCAAGTGGCCCAGGAAGATGGGAGGGGACCCCTCGAAGAGGAATAATGCGCTAAGATGCGCTTTTCACAAAGAGGGAGGGCATAAGACTGAGCATTGCAAAGCTCTTAAGTATCACCTCGAGGACCCAGTCCGGGCATTTGAACGAATTTATGGAGAAGAAGGCAGAGAAAGTGGCTGCTAATAGAGAGGTGAGGCCTGACAACGTGCTCAAAGATGACGCTGGATATGAGTTCGCGGTAATTCACGGGGCATCTGATGCCAAGCAGATCCAAGGAAATTCAGCTCGAATGGAGATGAAGAAACTTACAGCGGTAATGAAGGCTTTTCAGATCGATCTAGCAAAGTCACAGTCAAGAAAGCGTTGACGAGAAGATGACGTCAACTATAACAAGCATATTGTTTTCACAGATGAAGATCTGGTGGGAATGAGAACCCCACATCACGATGCTCTCATCGTTACCCTCAGGATAGCTAACTTTGATGTCGAAAAGTTGCTCGTCGACCAAGGAAGCTTGTCCGAAGTAATGTATCTGGACCTATTCAGAAAATTGAAGTTAAGCGTCGCTGACCTAAAGGAAGCTACTATACCTTTAGTTGGCTTCGTTGGAAAAATAACTAAGCCCCCTGGGAAAGATTTTACTACCAGAGCGCGCTGGAAACGTCTCGAAGATGATCGAGTTTTTGGTAGTTGACATCAACTTGCCATGCTAGGACATCCTCGGCAGGGGATGGCTTTATGTAATGAAGGCAGTCTCCTCGACCTACCATCAGAAACTCAAGTATGTAACCGAGCGAGGAGTAATGGAGATCCACGGTGATCAAGCGATGGCAAGAAAGTGCTTCATAGTAGCCATCTGACCAAAGCCAGAAAGGAAGGTCGATCAGCCCAACGAGAAAGTAGAAGAAGGTCAGACACCTTCTAAATAGAAATTAAAGTACAGAAGACCTGGAGTAGAGAAAACCAGGCTCCTCCCCTCCGAGTGGGTCGTTGAGGACCTGGTAGAAGTTACGGCTGGAGATGGTGACAGTAATAGAGTATTCTTGATTGGAGCATCTCTCACCACCAGGAATAGAAAGAATTGACAACTCTACTGAGACATAACATAGATGTTTTTACATGGGAACCATACGAGCTGCCTGGAATCGATCCTAATTTGGTCTGCCATCAACTGCACGTCGATCCTGCCTTCAAACCAATCACGTAGAAGGCATGGCAAACTGTACCCGAGAAGGCTAAAGCGGTAGAGAAAGAGGTCAAAAAACTATTGGATGCAGGATCCATACGAAAAGTACATTTCCCCAAGTGGGTATCCAACCCAGTAGTAGTTCCAAAAAGTAATGGGAAGTGGAGAGTTTGCATCGACTTCACTAACCTCAACAAAGCGTGCCCTAAAGATAGTTTCCCCCTCCTAAAAATAGACCAACTAGTGTACGCCACTGCAGCTCATGAGTGAATGAGTTTTCTGGACGCATACTCAGGGTATCATCAGATCCCCTTGTATGCCCCTGACCAGGATAAGACAGCGTTCATCATGACAGTTGGATTATACTGCTACAAGGTAATGACCTTTGGGCTAAAAAATGCAGGGGCAACCTATCAGCGGCTGGTCACCAAGATTTTTAAGGACCAGATGGGAAACACCATGGAGGTCTACATCGATGACATGCTCGTTAAAAGTAAGAAGAAAGAAAATCACCTCTCTGTCAAACACCTTCGAAATCCTCAGGAAGTACCGAATGAAACTTAATGCAAGCAAGTGTTCTTTCGGTGTCCAGTCAGGAAAATTTCTTGGGTACTTGGTTAGTAAGAGAGGCATAGAGGCTAACCCATACCAGATCGATGCAATTAACAGGGTACAACCACCTCGAACAATTCGGGATGTACCGAAGCTCACTAGTATGCTCGCTGCCTTAAATCGCTTCATCTCTAAATCCTTCGAGAAATGCAAGCCTTTCTTTCAGCTTCTGAAGGGGAATAAAACGGTAGAATGGAGACCAGATTGCTCGCGAGAATTGGTCGAGCTCAAAGCTTACCTAAGCTCTCCACCACTGCTCGTCATACTACGGAAAATAGATTCTTTGTACCTGTACCTCTCCATTTCCAACCACACTGTCAGCTCTGCGTTAATATGCGAGGTTGCAGGAATCCAGCACCCTGTTTATTACGCGAGCAAGATCCTACTCGACGCCGAGCAACGGTACCTATCGCTGGAGAAGCTCGCCTATGCACTAGTAGTTGCCTCGAGGAAGCTGAAGCACTATTTCAAAGCCCACACTATCATCATCCTTACATTGCACCCCCTTAAGGCAGTCCTGAGGAAAACGGATTTGTTGGGCAGGCTGTCTAAATGGTCAGTCAAGCTCGGTCGATTTGACATCCAATTTCAACCAAGGACCGCAATCAAGGGACAGATCCTTGCTGATTTCATAGCCGAATTCACGGGCGAGGTACCTTCCAACCAACCTCAACTACCAAGGCAAAAGGAGAACCAAGCGACAATGGGAACCTGGAAACTGTTTGTTGATGGAGTCTCCAATTCAAAGGGGGCAGGAGTAGGCATTGTCCTCGTTACCCCAAAAAATACAATCATTGAACAAGGAATCATGCTTGGATTTGCAGCCTCCAACAACGAAGCAGAATACGAATCCATAATAGCCGGCCTCCAGAAGGCACACACTTTAGGAGCAAAGCAGTTACAGGTGTTCGGCGATTCCCAATTAGTCTCTAATCAGATAAGTGGAGATTACAATGCAAAAGATGAAAGAATGGCAGCTTACGTCACCTTAGTTAAAAAATTAATGGCGAGCTTCGAAGAGATCAATGTCCAGCAGTTTCCCAGAGGGCAAAACAACAATACTGATGCCCTAGCAGCCCTGAGTTCGGCAGTCGACTCCGACCTAGAAAGAATTATCCCCATCGGTTTCCTCACTCACCCTAGCATCCACGATAGCAGGCTACCGGACGGGAAATAGGTACTCTAGGTAGGATCAGCTCCCAGCCGGATGGACCCCTTAAGGGACTATTTAAAGGATGCCACGCTCCCGAATAACAAAAAGACTTCCCACCAGATAAGAGCCACAGTTGCTCGCTTTCACTTATCCCCAGAGGGCAACCTGTATAAGAGATCCTTCTCCGATCCCTACCTCCAATGCGTTCACCCAAGGAATGTCGAGCAAGTACTACACGAGCTTCACGAAGGAGTATGTGGAAGCCATATCAGAGGAAGGTCTCTAGCTTTTAGAGCAATGAAGGAGGGCTATTGGTGGCCATATATGCAAAGGGACTCTGCGATGTATGTCCGCAAGTGCCTTAAGTGCCAACTTTATGCTCCTATTGTCCACCAACCCGCCAGCGACCTAAAATCACTGTCCAGTCCATGGCCATTCGCCCAATGGGGAATTGATATCGTGGGACCGCTGCCTACCGCCATAGAAAATCCCAAATTTCTATTGGTTGTGACTGACTACTTCACCAAATGGATCGAGGCAGAACCCATGGAAAACATCCGAGATGCAGGTATGATGAGATTCATATGGAGAAATATAATCACTCATTTTGGCATCCCCAGAACCATCATCCCCGACAATGGAACACAGTTCGAAAGTGGCACTTTTCAGAGTTTTGTAACGAACACAGAATCAAACACCACTTCAGTTCGGTGGCCTACTCTCAGAGCAATGGCCAAGCTGAGGCTTCCAACAAAACTGTGATCGATGGATTAAAGAAGCGATTGGAGCGAGCCAAAGGCGCATGGGTAAACAAATTACCACATATTCTATGGGCCTACCGAACCACTCCACGACGAGCAACGGGGGAAACCCCATTTTCACTGACATATGGAATGGAAGCAGGCATCCCATTAGAAGTAGGCTTGCCAACAATGAGGTCCAGCCTTATCGACCAGGGCCATAATGATGCAGCATTGCTCGCTGAGGTCGACCTAGCCGATGAACACCGAGAGCTAGCCCTAGTAAAAATAGCGAGCTATCAGCAACAGCTCGCGAGGTACTATAATAAAAGGTCAACCCAAGGGCATTTCGAGTTTGGGACTATATCCTAAGAAAAGTCATGGGCAGCGCAGTAAAACCATCAGACGGCAAGCTAGGGCCAAACTGGGAAGGACCATTCAAGATAACCAGAGATAATCTGTAAGGCTCCTATCACTTAGAAACGATGGAAGGCAGAGAAATACCTCGAGCATGGAACACAACCAATCTCAAGAAATTCTATTTTTAAATTCTTCTTTTGTTCTTTTGTTATAAAACTAGAAGTTCATTGTCCTCGTCATTAATAAAAGTTGTCTAAACGGTTGCGTTGTAATAAGTATCAGTTATGTGAACTTTATAACCCACACTCTTTTCCCAAGTGACAGACACATTGATCATTACATTATAGCAGGGGAGTATCCCTCCTCAGGTCATCGTTATGAAACACAAAGGACCTCTTAGAATTGCCCCTGGCAATATATGAAGCCCTGCAGGGGATCCTTAGGCAATATGGCCAAATTTTATATTGGTCATCAAACCTTCTTTGGTTGATAAATTCCTGATCTGATAAAGCATCCAACACCAGGTGTGTCCTCGCCAATTTCCACACTTAGGCCTAAGGTAGTGTGACGACATGACCTAAAAGGTAAAGAGGTGAACAAAGGTATCTTGATATTATACTGGACTGGGAGGACACTTACGTAACAACACAAACTTAGAAGATCATAAAGCATCAAGAATATGAAGAATATAATACACTAGTTTAGTCGGCGAATTCGCCCAAAACATGACCTTTATATTAATTCATCATATTTACAACAATGGTGATACATGTTTAGTCGGCGAGCTCTCCCAAAGCATTTACACTACCAAAAATACAAAAAGCAAAAACTGGCAAAATCTCATTGGGGGTAAGGCCTCTGAGCGAGATAATCAGCCACTCGAGCTCTTCGTCCGTCATCAGGAGCAAGAGCTAACTCTTCCTCAACCTTATTCGCATCCGACTCTAATAATTATCGAGGGATGGCATCGATGGGGATCCAACGATCATCCCTTCGAAAGGGTTAGGCATCAGGGTAGGGGGAGAAATCTCATGGCGATACCAGAGCATCGAGTTCCTCGGGACTTGCAGCTCCTTCAAGGAACTCAGCCACCCCCTGAAAATAGAAATCTCTTCGAACTCTGACAACCTTGTTGGGGCATCTGACCAACCCTGGTCATAGCCGTCAGCCCACACTTACCGAGGACCTTTTTTAAACAAGTGCCGCAACTGAGTAACGTCCCTCTCGAGCCCAGCAACAATCACATACGCTCGTTGAACATCGTCACGGAGCTCCTCCATTTCTCTTGCTGAACCCCTGGTGTTCCTGCGAGCTCGCGGGATGATCGGAAGAGAAGGACCCTGCAAAGCAGGAGGCACATCACTCTGACCAGCTCTAGCTCGCGATGACGAGGAACCCTCTAATACTTCTAGAGCAGTTCTAGGCGCATGCTCCCTAAGTCGTGAGACCTCTCTCCTCAGAGCCTCATTCTCCTTCTGGAGAACTTCCCCAACTTGATTAATCTCAGAGGCCTCTAACATCTTCTCTCTTAGCGTGTTGATCTCTTCTTGGACTGAGGCACTAATGTCCTCCATCTCTTGAAGCCTGTCCTTCAGCTTGGCGATGAGCTCAGTTTGCTCTATGAAACGCTTGTTCCTCAGTCGCAGAGACTTGCATATCCTCACAAAAGTGTGACGAACTTCAGAGCTCACATTGGGCCCCAACATCCTTCCCAATTGGGAAGTAGCAAGAATGTAATCATCAACATAAATCAACTACAAGCAATAAAGAGACAAGGGAAAGAAAAAGACAAATTAGTGCACTGAGAAATAGAAGCCTTTTCATTAATAAAGGTTGAAATTACATCGAACAGTAAAAAGAAAGTTTACAGACAGAAAAAAATGAAAATACAAAGAAATCCTAGAAGATAACTAGTTAGCAACCTAAGGTTGCCCAGAGGTCGATGGTTGTTTCCCTTTGTCAGCATCAGCAGGAGCACCGCCCTTGGCAGGGGTAATCTTTGTCGCCACAACGAGGGAAGTATCAGCAGGGGTCATCTGGGGGACAGGGTCAGCACCTTCAACAGCTGAGGCAGGGACTTCATCCACGGTTGGCTTCGGACCCGGGCCATGCTCGTCAAACATAGGGGAGTCGATATCAACACCGGCAGCCAATAGGGCCTTGTTCTAGCCTTTCTTAAAGTTCAGATGACTAATATAGCCGATATGAACCTCAACATCCTCGTACGCTGCAGGCCAACCAGAATTGTATGAGTCTTCCTTAGCAGTGACATCCTCAGATTCCTTCTTCTTTAGCTCCTCAGAGAGCACCCTGTTCTCTTCCATAACGGCCAGCTTGCTCGAGCAAACCAAGTCGTAGGCTTATCACAGCTCCTTCAGATCTTTAACTGCTACATCCTTCTCCCGGTTAGCTGTAGCAAGGGCTAGGTCGGACGATATCCGAGCAGCATCAACGGCTTTAAAACCAACTTCAAGCTCTGTACCCTTCAGCTTTAAGGCAACGTTCTCTTTCTCTAACTCCCTATTTTTCTTCACCAGCCCATCGCGTGAACGATATAACACAGCAAAGTCAGTCACAAACTGCAAAAAAAAAAAAAAAAGACATGAGAAGAAGGAAATGATGGAATTCATAAAAACATGGGAGAAAAGAAAAAATCTTACCAAAGCTAGACTCTGGCAAGCTTAAAGGGCCAATTGCTCAGACCCCAGCACCCTTTGGCGATCAGCAGGAAGAACTTCCCTCTCGAGCAGTGCGGGGGCCAACTGAGGGTAAATTGTGACTGAAACTCCCTCCGACAGGGAAAACACCGGGACGAACGCTTGCCCAGCCTTCGTCCTAGCTTCCATCTTCCTCCTCTCTTCCTCTTTCTTTTTCTCCATCTTTCTCCTCTCCTCTATCTTTTTATTCTCCTCCACCTTCTTTCTCTCCTCCTCCTTTTTTCTCTCCCTCTCCCTTACTTGCTCTTCTTCCTGAGCAGAAGATCGGGAACCAGTAGCCACGGCCCCGGAACTAGACTTTTAATTCTTCGATCTCTGTGCGAGAAGCATGTGGTCTTCATCATCATCGTACCGAATTAAATTCTTCCTTGGAGGAGCCATTTCCTCGCTCGAACTGCTAGATGTGCTCGATAACTCTCGAGCTTTGGAGACCTCCCCACGATCAGAGGAACTGCTACTAGTAGAGCTCCCTTCACCCAAATTACTTACGGCACCTACGATGTCACTTTCAGAGGTGCTCTCCTCCTTGTCCAACTGGATAGGATCCACAGCAATCTCTTAAGAGGAACCAAACTCGGGGATACTGTCCACAGGCCTCGCTATAAAACTGGAGCCAATGTTCTTATACTCAAGCAGAAATGCAGCAGACCGAGGATGCTCCCCGTCACCCAAAAGCTCCCTGATATTCCAAGCCTTGACCAATTCGGAGAGACGAACCTTGCTAAAAGCGGGTTCCAAGTTATTTGACCTCGCTATGGAAGAAAAATAAAGAAGAATCAGAAAGATCACAAATCAACAAAAATTGGAACAACAGAGCAAAGTCTACCTATGTATTCTTCCCCATAAAAGGGAACAGAGAACCTCTCGGACCTCGACCCTTCAAATTGGGGAGAAAACTGCTAGTTCCTAATAAGGAAACCTTCTTGCCAATAGTCCTTATGGGAATCAGGTAGATTTACTACCAATACCCTGTCAGGGCTCCTAGCTTTGAGATAGAGGACACCAGAGCTAGTTCGAGAAAAGAAATAGCAAAAATAGACCTCGACGAGCCCTAACCTAGTACCTTACAACTGATTTATTCTATGGATGCCATTAACTATTTTCCACACATTGGGAGAGCATTATGCAGGAACAATATTAAAATAGCCAAAGAAATGTAAGAACAAATCGTTGGGAGGAAAATTGAGTCCCCCCTGGGAAAGAACCAAAACATGGATCCAATGGGCGTCATCTATCTCTCTAACATTTCTAGGAGGGGAAGCGCGGCACTCAATATCTACCCACTCAGGGATGTTATAAAACTTCCTAAATTCAGAGACCGACCTATTCCCAATCTTCGCCATTGGAAAACCCTAGAAAACTACAAATTCAAAGAGAAAGTACAAAGAAAAGGCACAGAAAACTTACAAAATAGAAGGTTGATTCGAACAATGAAGAAGCACGGGCCTAAACAACAAGGAACCAATGAGAATGGAGATTGAGAGAAGAAAGTACGAAGTGCTAGAGCTCACAGAGAATGGAAGAGTGCTGGAAAGATTGAAACGACGATCGAAAAGTGGCTATTCCAAAAAACCTTTAAGTGTTGCCAATCATAGTGCACAAAATACGAAGTGGGTGCCGCCTAAATCATCTTCACAGCTTTCGAAGAATTTCACAATGTATAAAAAAGCCATTATGGCTAATCATTTAAATTTATTGAGCCCAAAACATGGCCCAACAAACTTAGGGGCAATTGTGGGTACCCAAAATTAAGATTGTGGGCCTGGACGAGTAGCCCAATTCCGACGGCCCAAAGTCTAGGCCCCCCATCTCTTATTCGATTGAGATCTGGTCTCTCCCCACGTTCCCATTAAGGGAGGTTATAGGGAGAGATGGAAGACGTGGGGAATCCAACATCCCCACTTACCTAAATGAACATGTATATATTGAACCCTAGGTTCGGGGCAAAAGGACAAGTTGTATTCTCTGTAACTACTCTCCGGAGTATATAGAAATAACACCGACCGCACCACCGTGGACGTAGGCACATCTTTGTTGAACCACGTACATCTTTTGTTGTGCGATTGTCATTTTATATTCCTCGTTGTTGTTTGGTGCTTGCCTTTCCCCTATTTGTTTGTGTTGCATAATATTTGTCACCACAATAATGAATGAGGAATAAAGCTTTAATTATAACTACACTAGTTTAACTGAAGTTAGTAAATGACTCATATAAACTTGGTGATAAAATTATCGAGAATAATGATGTCAATAAGTTTTTGAGAACACTAGCCTCTAGATTTAATACCAACGTGGATATCCTTCACGAGATTAGAAACACCGAGACTTGTATGCTTAAAGAAATTTTTGGGTCACTTGGAATATGTGGTGAACAAGAAAATGTGAGTGTGTTGAAGAAGAAAAAGGATTTAACATTTGTGGTTGAATCAAGGAGACAAATGTGTCAAGTAAGGATGATGAAAATCCAAAGGAGAATGTTAAGGTGGACATTACTTTATTTGTTAAAAAGTTTAGCAAATTTTACAAAAATAATAAAAAGTTTTTTAAAAATAAAAAGCGACTTGAGCCTAAACCTTATAAATCCACTAGATATCACTCAAATGGTGATAAGAGTGTACCCAGGAGAAATAAGGATTAAGAAGAAGACCATTTCTACGTTTATAGTGGAGTAAAGTTGTGGTGGGGTTCGGCATCACATCAATATTTTTCTAACTTATGTGAAGAAACAAGAAAAGGGTAGAGATATAATAATAATAATAATAATAATAATAATAATAATAATAATAATAATAATAATAATAACAATTATAATAATAACAACAATAATAATAACAACAATAATAATAACAATAATAATAATAATAACAATAACAATAATAATAATAATAATAATAATAACAATAACAACAACAACAATAATAATAAGAATAATAATAATAATAATAATAATAATAATAATAATAATAATAATAATAATAATAATAATAATAATAATAATAATAATAATAATAATAATAATAATAATAATAATAATAATAATAATAATAATAATAATAATAATAAGAAGAAGAAGAAGAAGAAGAAGAAGAAGAAGAAGAAGAAGAAGAAGATATACAAATATAGTCTAAGTGACTCGGAGAGAGATTCTGAAGGGAGAACTTATAGTGAAGGGAGTGGAAGTGAGATATCCTTTATGGTTACACTTGATGAGAGTGAGAAGGTGAATGAAGATAGGATGTCTCTTGATAGTTTTGTGAAGAGGAATATGATCAAATCATCTAGACATATACCGCTTAGTGATTCGTCATATTATAGTAGGAAAGGCTCACACACTTTGATTCATAGGCCACTAAAGGAAATTTATGATGAGGTCAATGACATTCACGAGGTTGTTGATAAACTCCATCAAGAATATTTTAATTTGAAGAAATAAAATATCAAGATCCTACATAAAATGAAAACTTTTCAATTTGAATAAGATGAAGAATATTAAAGGGTTGAAAATGTTTAATTAAAATGCTTGAAACTCAAGGAAGACGTTAATGTTTTGAAAAATGATAATGATTTTTTGAAAAATAAAAAAAAAAAGAATTTTGAAAGAAAAGGAAGAAATTGAACTTCAAATGGAAATTTTAAGAGTTCATTTTGAAAAAATAAAAATTGAGTTTAAAATGCCAAGGATTTAAAAATTGAAATGATTGATAGAACAAATGTTGTTGACAATGTTTTAATTGCACATTGTCGAGTGAAAAATGATAAACATTGACTTCACTATGTTGAAACTTCAAAAGAAAAATTTGATGCTTCAAAGTAAAAAGTTGAGATGTCTTCTTGTGGTGAGAACAAGGATAAGGGACACGTTGATAAATACAAATAAAAGGACATATTTCCTAAGTCCACATTGTGGCGAAAGATATTGGTTGTTCATTTTGTGGAATGATGAATAATAATGAACATTTTTTCTTTAAAAAAAATAATCTGGAGAAGGTTGAGATGAGAGCTCGTGGATCTAAACCTATATTTTCGAATGAATGTACATTTGTGTACCAAGTGTAGGTTACATAGTAATTGTAACCAAGTTTGTATGCTTTTAGAGGAAATGAATGTGAGTGTCATGCATAATAGGAAGAAAGTTTTGCAAAGAGAACTTATGGATGAACTTAGATGTGAGATAAGAAAGCTGATGAGGAAAGTAGACTTTTTGGTCAAATAAAGAAGTGAGGCTAGGAAAGAGTTTTCTAAACCTATAAATTTTACTCAATTTTCAAGTAATTAGCATAATAGTTCTATGAGGAATGATATATGGATACTAATAACTTCCTAGAAATGCTTCTAAAAAGAAAGTTGAAGTGGAAATTTCACAAAATAAAGTTTGTAAGAAGAAAATGGTGTTTGTTCCTCCCAAGAATCCGGGATATCCTTCACCTATCGCTACTTAGGAGGTAGTTCACTTAGGAATCCTAGGGTCTTGTTGTTGTAGGTCACCTTCCTGGGTACTCCTAGATTTATTGGCATCAAATCATTTGGGTGAGAGTCTAAATTATTTCATTTAGATCGTTTTTCATATTTTTGTGAGGTATTTTCATGCATTTATGCATTCACATGCATTTTCTTCGTATATAAAAATTCCAATAAGATTTTCATTTTATTCCTTTTGTGATTATATGATTAAGTTCTTTAATTCATTTATTTGATGGGCGAACTTAACTTGAATGATGATTAAATCAAGAATTCTTAACCTTTTGATGCAAATGTTGGCTGTATCAATGAAAGTTTAAACTTAACTTGATGAATCATGAAAGCCAAATTTGGTTGAAATCATTGGTTGTGATTTCACTTGACATATGAACTTGTATATCACTAGATTCATATGAGTACAGTTATGTGTCTTGCATTTTTTGCTTGACTTCATCATAATTAAATATTGAGATTCGGTATTAGTGTCGAAACATTTCTAGAGGCCCTTTCAGAGTATTCGTGAAATATAGTTTGACTCATGTAGTTGATTGATGATAATTTTTCATATTTAGAAATGACTACCATTGGTGAGATAATATTGACTTTAATTCAAGTATTATAAATAGGTGTCTACCAAAGTGTGTGTTAAAATTGAGTCTCATTTATAATATATATATATATATATATATATGAGTGTGTGTGTGTATACATAATATACCATTTATGGGATCTTGAAAGGATATTAATTGAATATTAACTTAAGCATAATTTTTAATTCTTATGCATTGATTATGAGTGTTCTTTTGATTTTGGGACCCATAATTGTTCATATTCATGCCATGACTAAGATAAAAATTTATTGATTTGATTTGAAAGTAATTCGGAATTTTTTTGTTGAAAATATTCATGTTTGTTTTGAATGAGTTATCAAACTATGTATTTAGTCACGATTCAAAAGAAATTTGTTCATGAAATCATGTTTATCATATGTTGCCTAATCATTGTCACAATTGTAGTATTATACTTGAATTTGTACATATGTGCATGTGATTTCTTGGAAGTATGCATTATTATCTTAAAGTTATGCTTAAATGTTATACATGAATGTTTTATCATGCATTTGCATACATTCATATCATATTTTCATAGTTTGGGATTTTTTTATTTTGATACATAATTTTTTTGGGGTGTTTTCCATAATTAAGAATTTTGTGCTAAAACCGTTGACAGGGTGTAACATTTTACTCGTTCGCACAGTTTGCCATTCGTACGGGCAAACTTAGACCATGCACATGGGCTCCGCAGAGTTGCCTAGTTCTTCAATGTAAAATCAAATTAAGATCATTTATTTTTAAATCAAGTCCCACACGTCCAAAGCACACACCTAAGAGATTTTGTGAGAAAGTTGGGCTTTTTTCCATTGCATGTGTGATTATTGAGATATTATGGGCGTATTTGAAGGATAGTGAAGTGCAAACCCTAATTTTCGACATCATTGGATTTCTTCATCGTTCAAACTGTAGTAAGTCACCACCTCAGTTTTTTAATTAATTTAATTATAATTAGAGTCTATCTAGGTTGATTCCTTCATTTCTAAGTGTTGATTTGGTGTTGGTTTTTACGTGTTTCGGTGTCCCTTTTCATCGCATTCACTCTTTAGGATTCAAACCATTTATGTTCATGCATATTTTCCATCCTATTTCTACAATCATGGGTCATGAAAAATCTATCGCACCCAAGAGAATGACTCCTAGACCCCCTGAGTTGTCGCAGTGAGACGTCCCATTATAGAGTGTCACCACCATTACCTTTGTGAAATTATCATGCTCATACTCAGACCTTGAGTGCTTCTATGCCTATCCTCGAGATGAATGCTGATGCCTCGAGGATTTAGTTCACTAGAGTTGGTACTCCTTTACATTTTGGTTTTGAGACTAGAGCCGTGAGGACCTATAGAGATGTTAATTTGGAGAATTTCACACATAGCGAGGAAGGGTTCAATCGATACCTTATTCGAGCCTTTTCAACATCACGATTTGATCGGACTCATCAATAAATGCTACTCTTATTCACGAGTTCTTTATGAACATGAACGTGACTACCTTCGAGCCTTTGATTTTCACATCATTTATGGGTGGTTATAAGGTTGTTATTACTGCGTATGTTCTTTCATCCCATCTTATTCTACAACAAGTGGATAGTTCACATTATACCCCTTTCTTTGAGAGACTCAATACTCATGATGAGATTGCTAAATTTCTAGTTGGTTGGCAGATATCGTGGGCAGGTAGTTTGTTCCTTTAATATGATTTAAGGAAGAAGTATTGCATACTTCATTTTGTGGTTATCTATAACCTCATGCCTCAGTGATGATCTCAGGATTTCTCTTAGGCCATCGCTAGTTTTATGTATGCTATTGTCCAGGGTTATTCCATTGACTATCATTCCGTGAGATTAAATGTCATGAGGCATGGTTGTTCTCTATCTACTCAGGATGCATTACCATATGATCATATGATCACATAGGTGTTCTTAGGCTCTATAAAGAAAAATCTAATTCCATTTTAGGTCCAATTATGAATTTCAACATTGTTTATTCTTCCGGACACACATCGAGATGACCATATGTTCATCAAATCAATTCAAAAGGAAAGGACCTACTAGATGACCAACACATGTGCATCCCCTTCTCCACATTCTCATTAGACATCCAAAAAGTACTTCCATAATCATTTTATTTTATGAGAGATTGATTCGATAATAAAAATCATGGAAATCTGTGATCACTTTGACCACCATTCCAATCAAGTTTATCGGTATACATCTCATATATTCGCCAAAGTGACTTTTATTGAGTAGTATTTGAGTGGTTATGCACCAGCATTTTCTCCTACATATACCCAAACTCTTATAGCTACTGATGATGATGATGATGATGATGATGAGACGGTGGATGAGTATATAGATGAGGATACTAGATTTTTCGAATGTTTTTATGTTTTTCTATTGAGAGTTTTATGTAGTTTTTCATTTGAGTATATTTAGATATTTTTATTTATCTTGTATTACTCCTATCATGCCTTGGAATATTGATCAGGCATGAACTTTGTGTTCGTGTAAGGACACTGTCGTTGTTTGGTTCATCACCTCAATGCAAAAAACCTAAACATTAACTACACTTGTTTTATAAGTATAAGGGTAAATTAGGCTATAAAAAATCCATAGGGAATAGTTTGTATGATTAATTTGGTTTAACACTTAGAAAAGGGGGAAAATAAAAGATGACATGATGAGAATAAAATTAACACTCGATAATAAGTAAACAAAATTAAATTAGAAAAAAAAGATTAGGATCATTTCCCACCATCGGCTAATAACACATAATAAGGAATTGGATTAAAAAAACAATTAACCGAGCATAAGAAATTAATCATAAACTTCAAACATGAAGAAATTTAATTTAAAAATGAGAGATTAAACTTTCACTCAAATATGGTAACGAATGGATTGAAGTCAAAATATCGCTATAAATGCAATCGTTGGAAAACAAAGGAAGTTTAATGCCTAATATTTCGATTTCAATACAAAAGGTTTCAATTAAATTTCAATCAAACCAAACCCTAGCTTTAAACTCTCAATACCCATTAATGGTGGAAAAATGATCCTAGCCTTAAAACTAGCTACTATATATGCTAAGGACAATAAATATAACTACTTAACAACTAAAATCAATAAATTAACCAACGTAAGTAAAAAAGTAAAGAACTAATTAAACAAAGCTTTGAGCTAGAAATGGGACTACATTAATGGAGAAGATAACAAAAGGAATACTTACATATAAGGGGATGAAAACCTAAGAGACAGAAATAAGGAGATCCCAAACCCACATATTACTCTAAAATACTAAATTTTATATCCCTTCAACAAATGAGATGAAAAACTATTTAAACAAAACCCTAGGGAAAACTCGTAAATCAAAATTTGTAAGCTGAATCAATTCTGGGGCATCGAAAATTCGATTCTAGTCTGATCTGAATCAACTCCTCCTAAATGGACTAATCGATTATGGTCCGACCTGAATCGATTTTCCCCTACAGATTAGGAATTCTTCTTCCCTGATCAACATACAAAAAATTTTGTAACTTTTTCATTATAAATTGAATTAGGCACGATCATAGGCTAAACGAATCTAGAACAAAGGGATGCACTTCCATAAAGACTTTGAGCTGGAAAAATAAATGTTTAAGGGACTAAAATGCCCTCCAATGTGCACTTTATGAGATAATTTCTCGAAACGCGACCAAGCTTCACACTTAGCACTATAACACCTACATAAGCTAAATTATACCTTATAAAGCATACAAACGTATGTAAACGAGGTTGTCTAGTTAATGAGCATAAAAATAGGAATTAAGGTACCTGAGAGGGCTAAAATTAATAAGTATAAAGGTTAAATAAATGTAATATTCGATACGAATCACACCCTCTAGCTTAGACATTGCTAGTCCCTAGGAAAGAAATGCAAACAAACAAACAAACTATAAGTATCACCCTAATAGGGGAGATATATATACATGAGATAAATTCCACTTTCAAATACGAATAATTGCATTTAGCGTATGCAATAAGACATTAAACCTCTAGGTTACAATAGTGGACAAGTGTTGTCTCATTAGGAGTTTTAGGGATGAAACCCACAAACATCAAAGTTTCCTCAAAATATGCCCAATCAATCAAAAAGACATGTTCAATAATAACGAAAAGGATTTCAAACACTTTATTAGTTTAGAGAAAGAATTCACCAAAAATTCTTAGTTATTAACATTAGAATAACTTTAATCACAATTAAAACCATTAAAAGTGGGAAGAAGAGGGAGCTTATGAAAATGTATTGATTTGGCAAACTATTTATAAACCGAAAAAGCGTTAAAGCGTTAAAGTGTAGAATGATATCAATCCTCTCCGGATATTACACTCAACATATGAAATCACGAAGAACTGGAAGTAATATAGGGGACATACAAGCATAAAGAGTAAATGTAAAAGGAAACTGGGTCGAGCACATGTCTAAATTGAAGAATGCTATGTATAAAATGCAAAATATGTAATCTCAATGAAAGGTTATCATCATTAAAGTTCTGAAATGCATTTTTACAGATATGCAACTATTTAAACTTTTGAAATACATTAACCTTAGGATCACATAGGACTTGTATGGGTTATAATGTAGGCAAGGCTCAAGTTATGAAATGAAGGAAATATGTACAGATTTAAAGGTGTTTGGTGATGAAACATTGGGGATATTGGAAAATCGTAGGCAATTTCAAAATTGAAATATGATTTTCATAACAAGCATTGGATATAACAATGGAGAGAGTGAGCAAATATTATTGAACACATTGTATATTAATTAAATACTTTATCTTTCTTTCGTTTTCTTCTTTTTCTCATTGTTTTCTTTTGCCTTTTCACTTTTTCTTTTCTTTTTCACTTCTTTCTTTCCTATCACACTCTCACATGCCTAATGGAAACCACATAACAAGAACGTCATTTAATACCAAATATTAATCTGAGCAAAGGTATGGAAGGTAATATGTATGGTTTATAACTCCAATTTCGAGTATTTGTGGTATTTTGGGTTATGAAACTATAGGCTATATATTTAATCTCAAAGGGGTTGATGAGACGAAATATTTAAGATGACATCGAGGTCAAAATGGATTCAATAACAAAGATGGACCATGATTTTTGCTAAAGTTTATGCAATTCTCGAGTCAAAACAATATTGAAAATCATGCTCAAGCAACACATTTCAATATATAAAACTCAATAAATGAATGATGAAATGAAATAATAGTGAGAGTACCCATGAATTTAACGTTTTCAATATAAACACTCAGAAATAAAGAAAATCCCAAATCTTACTTTGCATATGTATATACAATGCAATAAAAGATTATCGAGTTATAAACGTCTTAAAAAAATCATTTAAATAATAAAAGTTGATGTGCTCATGGGTGGGTTTAAAGTTTAATTCATGAATTTTTTTCATAAAATCAATGATTTGCCGACTTTGGTCTAATAACTTCTAAAATTGAGAATGCATCATTGAAATTTAACATTGAAAAAAAGGCAAAATGCCTCATAAAGGAGAAAAAAAGAAAGAAAATATTTTTGAAAATTTTCAATATTTGGAAAAAGGCATGCTTGGGACAAACATGTGATCAATTAAATGAATATAAACAGTGAATCTATATTATACCTCTAACACAAAAATATTAGAGGTATTAATAGAATTTAATGCCTACTTAAAGCCAAAACCATTAAACTAATTTTGATATCCATACATACATTTAAAGAAACGAAATGACCAACTGAATGAAAAGACACTAAAGGTAGGGAAACATAAAAAAAAATCGTTCCTATGATTTTGAAATCCATACAATCAGGAAACTGAAATATGCAGCTGAGATATTTATTTAGCTCCCTTACACCACAAACATCTGGAAAATGTTAATGCCTATAAACCTATCGTATCCCAATTCGGCCCATACAAATTTCATAATGGAATATGTAAAGATTTATGACAAAGCTATATCTTTGGAAGCATTTAATCCTAGACTAGTCATATTAGGCCTCTAGCTCCAGTTAATACCATACTATTATCGCATTTATTCTTTGCAAACTTATTTCATCAATACATTTTTGGTTATGAAATACATACACCTCTATATAACTTCATTTTTAAAAATTTGCAGGATTCGATTTAGTTTGAGTTGGATTTAAAACATTGAAGTTGGTTCAGCAAATCGATTAGGGTATTTTAAACCTATACTCATTTTCTTCCCATTTTAAAAAGTGTTACATCATCTTGTCTAGTGTTACATCATCTTAAAAAGTGTTACATCATCTTGTCTAGAAAATTGGTGATTACTATGCTTTTGAATTGATTATTGCAGAAAATGTACATGTATTATTGTAGAAAATTTACATGAATTTTGTATGCTATAAATACTATCGGTTAATTCATTCAAAATATTTGTAAAAATATCACTTCCGCCGGTTTCAAGTCAATTGTAACTTTTTATTTAATCATTTATAAGATGGTTTACCTTTTTTTCTTTTACTTGCTATTTAGTACACATTATTTGCTGTCTAAAGATCGATGAATTAATTCATTATAGAAAAAAATATTAGATTTAGTTTGTATGTTATTGCTAATGGTAATTGATGCATTTATCATGTTTGTAAAAATGACAACGCCACATAGACATGAAAACTGATCTCCAATATACTAAATTTCTTTTATTCCACATACTAAGTGGCATGGGGAAAATAATCACATTGTATAACAAGACAATACCTGTAGTTTTACTATTCATGCTTTCAAAGGTTAGGTTGGACTAATAATACATTTAGTTTTACTAAAATTTTAATAGTTATATACTAATGCTTTAAAATCTTCTCTTAGACTATTAACATAAATGCATGTATTGTTTCAATTTGTTATTTAATAAATACATTTTTAAATATTAAAATTGAAATAGTAAGCCTCATAAAGAATTTCATAATTCTCCCTAAAGAATGCATTACCTTTATTGCATTCCAAAGCATATGTACATGTGTTAAGAATGAGATAACATATGATTAACCATTTGTACTTAATTTATTAAATTGATGAGATTCTTAAGTATATTTAATACACGTGTCTATGGTCCCACATTGTAATCCATACGTCCTATTATTAATACACACATTATTTTACTGTCATATAACAAATATAACATAACTACGTGAGACATACCTAAAATAGGACTTTGCACACAGATATATTACATAATAAATATATATATATATATATATGGGACAATGGTGTTATGAATAGTAACATCTTATATCATCTTATCTAAATAATCAAAGGGTCTACATTTTGCCACGCGTACAATCCAAAGGGTTGAGATCGAAAGACAAAATGTCGCAGCCGCACTCAGCTCCCATTAAACAAATCCTCACAAGAAAAAACCTCCTCAACGCGCACATCTCTCCCATTCACCCTCCGCTCCATGTCGCCGCCGCACTCAGCTCCATGTCGCCGCCCTAAGCTCCATGCTACTTCCCTCTCCTTCACCACCATCTGAGCTCTGAGTCTGTCGCCTCTAATCAATGCAGCCGCCTCCTATCGAGTTCAAGTATTCAATGTTTTAGGGTTTTCATTTTTAGTTTGGGGTTTTAATTTTTAGATCAAATCTAATCCATACCGCCGCCTTAACCAACTATCGAGTTCAAGTATTATGTGTTTTAGGATTTTAATTTTTAGTTTAGGGTTTTAATTTTTAGATCTAACATGTTTTTGTTTGCAGATCTAACTTTGTACATGAATTTTTAGATCTAACATGTCAAGTATGCATTACCCGAAGCTAGCAGGTATGATATCTCACTCTCAATATTTAGTATATCAATATCTCATTCTCAGATCTTAGTTTACTTACCCTTACTTTCAACCTGTACATCTACATTACTCATAGGTTATTTATAGTTTAGTAATTTCTTTATGTCATTGAATAACAATAGATGGAGATCTTTACCTCAAGAATCAAATGATTTTTAACTGTTACATTTTCATTGGTATTTCACATTTTTAGGGCTGTTTTAGGATTTGGGGATATGGTTCTGAATATACAGATTTGGGTTTATGATATGGATTTTTCATATGGGTTTGCGATATTGGTTTATGATTATATTTTTCAATTTTAAGTTATATATTAACCTTATTTGTTGGTGTTGCAGAAAGTCATGTAATTATTTTTCATATTTCTCACACTCTAAGGTATGAGCCATTATTTTTTGAGTTATTCTCCATGCCTGAATTATTTGCGGTTGTTTTTCTTATAATCTTGGGGTATTTTAGAAGTTTGAAAATTTCATCTTCCATATTTTTATTCTTTTTGTGTTCTTATTTTTGTAAAATTTTGTTCAGTGGAATCTGAGTTGTATGTTGATATCAGTTTCTATGTTTTGTTTTTGGTTGTTTCTGTTTAGTAATATTTTCTCTCTGTACTTGATTGTTCGCATGTGTACAGTAGCAATTAATAGTATCTATTGTGGCCTAAAAATTGGTGGGTTCAATCATTGAGGTGGTTCGAATCTTGGATAAAAGTACGTTCAAATCCAGTTTTGATTTACATAAGAATCCGATTGTGTGCTCATGCTACACAATTTTCTAATTTCAAATGATTCACTTTTGGTTATACCTGTCATAACTTCTTTGTTTTTTTCACATGGTTTTATATCTCTTTTGGTTTATATTAATTTGTTGATTCAATAGTAATTTTAAATAACATTTTCATTCCTTATTTTGTTGAGTTTAAAAATGATTTCAATTGTTTATCATCAATTAATCTTTATCATCAATTAATATTTATTTTGTTCATACGACAAACACTAAACTCCTAACTTTATGTCGTGTTATATTTTCAAATCATTTTCCTGAATTATTGGCACACTTTACTATTGTATCAGTTATATTAATACTCTCATTCACTTTAGGTGCAAGATAAATCAAATGCAAGTTCTTCCGATGGATTTGCTACTGTGTTTCAACTATGTGAAGTCTCATTATATAGGGTTCTTATATGTAATTAGATTGTCCTATAGATGGTTCTATTGTTCATGATGTTGGAGTTGTTATCATATTTTCATTTCACGATTTTGAATTTCTTTGAGCAGTGACATGTTAATGTGAGAATTATTATGTGATTAGCACTAACTGAACTAATAGAAAATAGTTTTGACTCAAGTTTTCATACGTTTGTTCATTGAATCTTATCATTTTTTAAGGAGTGTGAACTACCACACTTGATATTTGCAATTCCATAGTACAAAGGTTAACAATAAAGTATATATTTTTCAAGGTATAGTACAATTAATTTTTTGAGTTTTGATTGAGTATCGAAAGATTCGACTGATCAGTTTTGCAAGGTGTTATCTAATGATTTTTTGAGTTTCGATTGAATTGATTTTAGTTAGCAATGATGATTAGCTGAGAAGACAACATCAATGATTAGTTGGTGGAACCGAGGCATAGGCGAAGTGTGTGCAAAACAAAGACAACATCAGTGCTCCCACTGCTGCCCTGGGGTCAACCGTTGCCCCCTCACAAACTCTCCCACGCCGCTGCCTCCCTTCAACTACCTTCCACATTGCCTACCACGATGCCGCTCACACTGCCACCTCCGTCTCTCACAGCGACTCTACGGTTAAATCTCTCTTCTTTAATTCATTTTTGGGGGTATATATACACTAATATTTCGCACTATATACTTTTAGTGCTTCAAAATAAAGTTCTAACTTTTGGATTTTGGTCTAGAACTTACTAACTAGCACACATAATTTTCATTTAAAATCTATTTTCTTTTTTGACGTTTATATTGTTTATGCAATTTATTGCATAATTGAGATTTTAGGTCATTTTTTACTTTATTTGAGAAAAGTATTGGAATTTTTTAATTTGAAAACCTATTTAATATATATCAGATGACCAGGTTAAGGATGTCATTTGTTTAATAAATGTAGGCGTCATCTTAATGTTAATTCGATCCATTTGTATCTTACATCAGTTTCACTGAATAATTGTACTTATTTTGAAACAAGCCTTATACAAATACAACTGAAAATTGGTAGCTCTTATGCTTATCTTTGAGATTTAACCTCTTTAAATCTTTTAGTATATATATTTGAGTACTAGGCATTATTCTTCTTCTTCTTCTTCTTCTTCTTCTTCTTCTTCTTCTTCTTCTTCTTCTTCTTCTTCTTCTTCTTCTTCTTATTATTATTATTATTATTATTATTATTATTATTATTATTATTATTATTATTATTATTATTATTATTATTCTCTTATATATAGTCATTTGAAGACCAACTGGAAATTTCCCACAATAAATTGCAACTATATTCGAGTCACCAACACTATTATATATCATCAAAGGTAATCTCCATTTATGTAGTCTATTTACTTTTAATATTGGATAGTTATTATTATTCACAAAAGAGTATGGAAGTGTAATTCTGCAATTCTCAAGGTTTCTCTCTAGCGAGTAAACATCCTAGACCATCGAGATTTACAGGATGGTTTTGACAAATTGTGGAACTGTATATTACTGGCAAGAATTATTGAGGAAATCCAAACTCATTCCATTAACTTGATTATTTAGTTAGATAATTGTGGCACAACACATGAGCCATTAGGTTTTGTACAGGAAGCTTTTCGTATCATTTCCCAGTTATACGTATGTGAACACCCTTATGAAAATTGTGGCACAACATACGACCTATTTCCTGAGAAAAGTGAATTATAATTGTCAAGTTTTCAACCTTAAGCATTAGAGTTTTTATCAAGTTTGCTCTGGCCAACTTCTCTCTATTTCTCCGATTTGTATTTTGCTATTTTTTATTATTTTGCATTTGTTCAAATATAGTCAGATATGGTTTAAAATCATTATGTTCTTCATGTTTACAGATTGTTGAATACATATATGGTAAGATTGATGATTTCCAGAGCATCAGTACAAAGAATTGTAGAAGCCCTTGAAGAACCAGAAAAAATATCCCAAGCTCCAGGCTTCGAGCACTAAGAGTACTAATTCGTGAGATGTATACTATTTCATTTAAGCTTCATAAAGAGATGGAATTGAGAAGGAGAGGTGACAATAACAAATTCACTTTATACTAATTATGCGGTATTTAAAACTTTGGGCTCAATTATGCGAGTCCAATCCCGCTCAAGAGAAGTTATGGAGTCTTGAAATTTTTTAATTCAGTGCCGATCTTCAAGTGTTCATTGTGTACCTATATAAAACGATAGACTACATACCTTCGGCATATGGAACTCATCTCTCTATTTCGGGTCACATTTGTGTTCCTCTTTATTTAATTTTTACCTCCTTTTATATTGGGACCATGTAGTAATAAATTAATTTCGTGTTAAAGATTTGGGTTTGATCACGAGTGTTTTTTTATTGTATTTCCCATGACATGTTTGTCCCAATTTCCTTACCAACCCAAAAGATGTGTTTTAGCGCAGTTTGGATGTGTATTAGAATTGTTGTGGAATATTTGTATTTTTATTTCTTAAACAAGGTTGTGGATACTCCTAAAAATAGAGGAAATTCTGTCCAAATTTTCTAAAATATTTACACTTGGTTTTGTAATAAATCATTTCTCGACTTACAAGTCTTTGATGGATATTAGTTGCATTTTGAATGGATTTGCTTCCACCGTTTGGGTAATAATTTATTCTAGATGAAAATTTGGTGGTTTACATTTTCATTTTTTTAGAAGATTTGGGTTAATCTATAATATGTTGGGAAACGGAATTTTTTTCATTTTGCAATTACATACTTTGAAAATTTTGCAGTTTTACGATTATGTACTTTGGAATTTTCGTTGTGCCTTCAGGCACGGGCATACACTAGTATATATATATGATACATAGTTTACTACTGTAGAGGGGTGTTTTGGCTTGCTCACTAGATTTGGGCGAGGTACCCCTCCATCCCTCCTGCAATGAGATTTGGGCGAGGGACCCCTCCAGCCCTCCCGCAATGAGTTTATCGGAGGGGCCCCTCCATCCCTCCTGTAATGATATTTGGGCGAGGTACCCCTCCATTCCTCCTGCAATGAGATTCGAGCTAGGGACATCTCTAGCCCTCCTGCAATGAGGTTCGGTCAAGGAACCCCTCCATCCCTCCAGCAATGAGATTTGCAGTAGGGACCCCTCCATCCCTCATGTAAAGAAGTTTTAATAATTTTTTTTAAGAACAAACCCCTCCAAGATCTCCTTGAATGAGATTTTTAGGAGGGACCCCTCCATCCCTCTTGCAATGAGATTTGAGCGAGGGACCCCTCCAGCTCTCCTGCAATGAGATTTAGGTGAGGGATCCATCTAGACCTACTTCAATGAGATTTTTAGGAGGGACCCCTCTAGCCCTCCTGCAAAGAGGTTTCAAAGATATTTTTGAGAAGTAATCCCTCCAAGACCTCCTTCAAGTTCAAGGGATAGTTTGGGCGAGGGACCCCTTTCCCCCAAACTAAAACCAGTTAAAATGATACTTGGGCAGGGGAGTCCACAAGTGAGGACCCCTCTGCCAAGACTACCTAAAGAAGGGAAAGCCTAGTGATGAAGCCCACAGTGAAGGACTCCTTCAGTAAATGTTCAAATAGTATTTATTTTAGAGCTGGAGGATCCAAGAAGCGTCTCTCTGAATAGAGTAGCTCAGGATGAGGGGATCCAGCATGAAAACTAAGTTCTTTTACATAATAAAAGTACTAATGCTTACTTTCTTGTACATGTAGCCTAATTGAGCAGGCATGGCTCAAATAGGCCAGTTGGAATCTCCTCGGAGTTTTGTCTTGGCGGCTGAGGAACAAGGTTTGTTGAGCAAGCTCAACATAGCACATTAGGATTAAGAGAATTCTAGTAGAAAGACCATAGGGTTTACTCAAAGTCCATACATAATTCACACCCAATTATAACAGAAATGAGAAATGAAGAGGTTGCTCACCAGAAATGAACTTTTTTTTTATAAAAATGATTTTAGAGAACGGGATCCTCAAAACTTTCCTCCCCCAAAGGGAAATGGTTTTAGAGAGGTGGTCCTCGAGGCCTCCCCCTCAAGTTTACAAGTTTTATATCACAAGTTACTGTTTTAAAAGATATTTACCAAATTAAATATTTTGTCTCCATTAGGAGATATATTTACTTTTTGGCTTTGTCTCACACCAGGTGGCACCTGTCAAAGGGGACATGCGACTTCACAGTGGTAGCGGAAAATGGTACATTGCAAACCTTGTACCTTACCAACACTCTCAATTTTGGCACCCAAAAGTGCCAACTCAGACCTAGTGCCCAAGTATAAATGAAACCCCTAGGCATGACCAAGATATAATCAAAACTCAAGTCATATTGTTACTTTATCTAAAACACACCAGAACCTCCTAGTATTCTCTTCCTGATCTCGCTCTCTAGTGCTTAGTGCATTGTTCTTTCACTCCCTATTGACAACCATCACTTTTAGGAGTTTATTTTGAGAAAGGTAACTATTATTGGTTTGAAGTTCATCTTCTTGCAGGTAGGGAGCTCTAGTTTGGGTTCCATTTTTATTAAAAGGAGAACGTTTTAACAGAAGTTGCTCCAGAAGTTCTTGAGAACCTTGAAGTAATAATGGAATTTTTACAAATGACCAGTCATGTTGGATCGCACGCTATTTTTTACTAATACGAGGGACCCAGATCTAAACTTTCCATTTTCCTAAACAATTTGGAATCCAAAATTATTATTTCTTATAAGTTCAGAATTAAATGACCGTATTTTTTACCTGAGAAAATGCATAGGGCAAACCTGAGTACAATCCTGCAACTCTTTCACGATAAGAGATTGTTCTTTCTATTTCCACAACAGATTGAACCAGAGAAGTGTTTGTCTCTCCAAGAAAGAGAACAACAGCATACATAGCTTCCATTACATTCATCAGATATTTCCGTTTGTGCCTGTTGGAAATAGAAAATTCTATTACAATAAACTATACCAATCTAAAAACAAAGGTGTAGCTCTTTTGACTAAAGAGTTCCCTTAGATCCTTGACAATCTGACTTATAGTTTGTCTCCTTTTTCCCAGAAAATAACATTAAAAACTACTTGTCCAAGACTCAAATTGCAATAGTATGCTACATAAAGATAAAAACTGAAATAGTATTCCTCCTATAATATCTATTTATTTAATAACATTCTTAGGCATACATAATATTATTATAGTAGGAGATGATAAAATTAAAGAAAATGATAAAACTTCCTAGCATTTTTACTACTAACACTTAAATACTTTTTTACAAATTGATGTAAATACATTTGAACTCGAATTATTTAGAATTTGTGCCAGCGTATGAATGCGACAACATATGCTTAATCATATGTGCTTAAGTTATGAAATTTTTTAAAGTATTAATCATATGTAAGAAACAATTATATTGTGAATTTAAAACAGAATATCCAGTTGGATCAGTCTTAGCAACACTTTCGAAAACTTTTTATTAATTACTAACCACCTAGTATTTAAAAGTCAGATGTCAAATTTTATCTTTTAATAAAACATGATATCAAATTAAATGATTAACTAAACATTCACCATCCGATATCAACTCATAGGAATTTCAAAATGACATAATGAAATAAACTGAGTCTGGAGTAAACACAACTAGTAAAAATCCCAAATACAATTATCTGAAATGAAATAAATCCAACAACTGAAATGTAAGCACTGTCTGAAAACTACTATCTCTATATAAAAACAGTCAAAATGACCTAACTGAAATGAATGTCTCTAAATGAATCAAGGATGAATGTGGAGGGGTCTAATACTGGGGTCCTCTAACTTCCACAAAAGCTACAGCATGTCAACTGAATGAATGTCCTATGCTTGGTGTCCCTCTGGCTGAGCACCTAAAAGGTTTTTATAAAAACAAAATAGATTTGACCGAAAACGGGTCAGAGACCGAGTTGAAAATAGTTTTAAAACAAAAATTATTTAAATCCATAAATACCAGATAATTATATACATGTTAGTCACATGCTATCACTTGAGATTTTCACCTCTCAACTAGTGTGCACACCTAATGCTTAATTATTACCCTTTCTAGTTACGTTATCCCACCTAACTGGACTTTAACAGTTTTCCATCTATGCCAACTAACATATTGTCCCCACCTGTATAATAAAAATATACGTTACCAAGTTCTTCATACTTTGTTAATTAATTCCAAGTATCTCATTAACCTATTAAGTTCTTGCAAATTTAATATATATTGGCATCATCATTATGTTCTACTAAATAACACAGTATATAATTATAAATATCTACAATAATATATACTAATACCCCACCCCACATAGGCGAAACTAACGCTGCACACATACTCTGCTATCAAGTCTCAGTACCTCACGTACATAATAAGGACTATCGATTCCTAATCTTTCAGGAATCGTAATAAAAATAATCACAACCAAATTTGAGGCGAACACGGACCACGGTGTAATGGGTGACGCACATACCTACGCACCAATATAACCCAAAATTATCCACTCAAAGATAAGTCCTCCTTAGATCCTATGCTCTGAGGAACCAATCTATAATCCCCCCCCCCCCCCCTCCCCCGCCCCCCGAAGGGCTCCAGAAGACAAGATTGTCCCGTTCAAAGACCTTCATGTGATAACAAGTATGGTAGGTATGTTATACATATAAAAATCTATACAATAGGTATTCACACAACCTAAGTATTTATACTTTCAATATTGTTATTCGCACATCCCATATTACAAGTTTCACATGTTGTATTAATAGCCCGAATATCATACGTAAATTTAATTAAAGCCCTAGCTCTCGTCGTATAAATTCAGTTACCTTTCCCTATGCCAAAGGTTTACGAAGTTACCAAATTATTCCTTAGGTTAATTCTGTACTATAGTGTCCCCCTGCTACTGATGTTAACTCTAAGTCATCAATTATTTGAATTAAACCTCAATCCATAGATTTCCAATCGTAACGCATTTAAATACACAGTCATAAGTTTCCCCATTTAATCCTATACATAATAACACTTTTCAGGCCTTAACTATAACCCTACTGACCTTCTCTAAGTCCCATTATATTTAATTAATCAACTTTAAGGATTTCTAAAATTTGGGTTGCATTGAAACTAAAAAGGGAGAATAAGTCACAATTCTCAAGGGAGTCGATCGATCAACATTCTTTAGTCGATCGATCGATCGAACAGGTATCAACCTGGATTTTCTGCAATTTACAACTACGAGTTTCTTCAACAAAATATCTCTAAAACCTTCTTAATTCATTCCCGCACTCCAAAACGAAGATTCTAAACATTAAATTAACTCATATAGACAATTTTTAACGTACAAGAATCATTTAAACCTTAAGATTCATTAACTTTTCAATTGAATTCTGATTTAACCCTCAAAAACCTTAGTTATGGCATGTTTTTCAAGAACATGATCAAAACTCTAAATATCTACATGACGATTCTCAGAAGGTATTTAATTTCATTTTTCCATGACAGTACTTCAATAATAATCATGAATTCTACCTAAAATATGATTTAACCCAAAATTTGTCCTCTACATGCATGAAATTTAATTCTTAATCATATTCTACTAACATGGATAATTTATCTAGTTGAATTTAAATAATAACAATACTTGCCTTTTTTCAGTTGGTCTGATCCTTTGATGATAAAGGGCATGGCTACGTTCCTCGTCTTCCGATCTACACTCCGATCGCTTTAATTGTGATAGAGGTGCAACTATGGGTGTTTTTTGGTTTAGGATCTCTTCTCCTTCCTCTTCCAATAACCTCTATTGTGTTGGTGTTTTATAATCTTAGAATAACTAATCCTATCAGTTGATATAGCCTTAGGAAATTCGTGGGTTTAATTACTCTTAAAATTAAAATGTCTAAAATACCCTCCCGGGGTGCCGATTTGGTATAAAAATACCCTGGGACCCAAACTGAACCCCTGGGTAGACTATTCTGACTATATCGACCCTTCTGGACACTTTCGTGCACTCGAAATGACCATACGGGTGACTTATAATTATTTTTACTTTTATTCCATAACTTTTAGTCCAGACACAACTGACGCGCGCGTCCCGACTTAATCTCCCATAACTACCGTATTATTCACTCGAAAATTTGAATAAATTCACAATAACTTATTAATTTACTCACTAAGTAAGATTCAACGTAATTCACATAAATAAATACTAACTCTCGTCACGGTAGTAAATATTTAATTAAATTTGGATTAATTATACATAAAATCCCCATTTTTAAGTCAATTAATCCCATAATTAAAATCATTAAAAGTATGGGGTATTACATACTTCTCCCCTAATAAATGAATTTTGTCTCGAAATTCGGAAAACTAATGGTAGACCTTGTAAGAATAACTCTGGATATTTTTTGCGCATCTCATCCTCGCACTCCCAAGTAGATTCCTCGACATTATGATGTTTCCACTGAACACGTACTAACAGTACTATCTTCGACCTCAATTTCCTTTTGATACTGTCTAGGTTAACAATTGGTACCTCCTTGAAGAAACTATCGGGTTGTATATCAATCTCCTCAAAATCAATATGAGTGTGGGACAAGCCATCCCAAAGATATGTCCTTAGCGAAAAAATATGGAACACATCATGAATCTAATGCAAGTGCTCCGGTAGCCAAGCCTATAAGCCACTGGCCTAATCCGCTCAATAATAGGGAATGGCCCCACATACCTCCGTGCCAACTTCCCCTTCATCCCAAACTGCATTATCCCCTTCATAGGAGATACTTTTAGCAACACTGGTCCCCAAATTAACTCTCGAAAGAACCTTTTTACATTTGTGTAGCTCTTCTGTCTACCGTGAATAGCCCGTATACGACTCCATATCATCTCAATCCTGGATGAACAATCCTGGATTACTTCGGGCCCAAGTATCTTGTTTTCCCCCACCTCTAGCTAACACGAGGGAGAATGAGAAGGCCTACTGCTCGAATGGAATCATACCGATAGTAAACTAATATGAGTTACTGTACCCAGACTCTACCAGTTGAAGGTACTACTCCCTACCTCCTGTAGAACTAAAAAAATACACATACGTAACAATTCTTCCAACATCCGATTAGTTCGCTCAGTTTGTTCGTTCATCTGCGGTTGATAGGTCGTACTCAATCCCAACTCCATACTCATTGCCCAAGACTTGCCCATTCTGTTGGGTCTTACATGGTAATGGCTATAGGATTTTCTATAATGGGGAAAGGTCCCCTCCTTCTTGGGTGTCGACTGCTCCCACCTTTGAAACCTTACACTCCCTTCATGGGAGACATCAATAATTATACCTGACTACCCATATTAGACTTTCGCATCATCAATTTTTCTTGACGTAATCCTCGTCATGTTACTCCTCTATATAGAGTATCTCTTCATTACCCTCAAAGTTTTAAAATGTACACTCTTCATACTTATCAACACTATTATTACCCCTATTCATTTACTCTTTTGCGTCCGAATATAACTTCGTTTCCCCCACGTCTCATTTGTCTCTAGTTTACAAATACGTCTACATTTATTTCGTAATTTTCACTTCTTTTCCTCACAAAAGATACCCAAAATCTCAAATAACTAGGGCGGCCATACACCCTGTATCCCATGCATTTATGCATAAATTCACTATATATAATAGTCTTATTTTCTATTACATTTTATATACATTGAAGGGTCATACAGAGAGGTTAAAATCAATATCCCCACTAATCGCAAATCAATTCGTCTCTAAATTTTCCCACCGATTTACTCGTGTTGTAACGTTCTACAATGTTCCTCACATAATCACTACACGGCTCTACTTGCGTTAAATCGTAATGTAAATACCAACTCCTAGTTATAACTACATATACTTATAATAATTAAGGTACTAAGCTTGTGTTCTAAAGGCCAGACCTTTACCAACTTTCGACCTTTGCTAACTTTCATGCGTGGGATGTCTCGCAAAGGGAAATCCAAACAAGGAACCCCATGATACACTACTACCTAACATTGTCAGTCATTGAGATTCGCCGGGCCCTTAGTACATAGTACGCACCCTAAAATTTCGTTTCTTAACATACAAATCTACTCATCCACTCTCGTGATACAAATGACAACATACATTACGGCTCTCTTATTAACACTAGTTTCTTAAGGTGAATAAATAACGAGCTATGACCATGTGCCTAATAATAAACCAGTTTATCCTGAATCACATCAGTAAACGTCCCTAATCACCGGGATGACATATAACAAGATAACATACTCACTGAAGTCTGTGGTATAATACCCCCCCCCCCCATACACACACACACATATATATATATATATATATATATAGGCTCAACCCTCTTTCTTGTGATACCTCTCAAAACAATATATTTCACCTTAGAATAATGAACACGATAGTCGTATCACATAATCTACTATCGCTCATACCCTCGTATTCAATCACTACAAGGGATTATAATAAATTTCTACTTTCATAATTCTTAATAGTAGAAAGAAAAATAATTTACACGATACAACATTCCCCTAGTGTACACACCCGCTCCCCATATAGGTGACACCAAACGTCCCGCTACTAAATGGTAAACATATTCATAATCTACTAGCCCGACTCATAGCTTGTATTTGGTGCTAATAATAAATTATTATGACTCATTCATGTCACCAAAAATGCATCCTATACTCGTACGAATGAAGTAAAATTATATTTCCCATTTTTTGTTCAACGGGTCCCTGAGCATAACTCTCGTGCGGGATCCGACCTGTGACTTACTGTTATAGTTGTATATTCAGGATTGCATCCTCTAGTTACCCCTTGCCTCGCTCTGGGTAATATTTCTTTCCGTGGTCTATCACTTTGCAACCGTATTAATTTCTAGAAAAACTCTATTATTTCCATTCTAGCCTGCTAGCCTTCCCTTCCATTCCCTCAGCCCTAACGGCCCTGAGGAATGATTATACTGTTGTTACTATTAAGGGGCTTGCTGACCTTACCTGAGTTTTACACTCTCCATCTAGTCACTTATGGATCTAAATCTCTTAGTCATGTTATTATACCAAAAGTTTTGCTCCCATTGTTATACTCTACTGACATTATTCATGTCTATATCCCAGCCAGTTTGTTCTCACTTTCTAGCTGTAGATAAGTTTTACATAGGTGGCCCTACAAGTAGGAAACTTTTCAGATCCATTCTTATATTTCTGGCCCCACTGACCATGTTAGTGTGTCCTTCAGTTGGACCGAGTAATCTTGACCCTGATTGATCCTCTACATTGTCCCTTTGGTTCCGCTAGCCTTCTGGAACTCGTCGTTGGTCTTAATAGTCCTGACTGATTCCACCGCCACTTGGTAGAAATTTGACTATCCTGAAACATTTAAATGGGTCCCTTACTGGGTATACCCTTCTATGACGCTTCACTAGCACTGTTAAATCCAATCTTATTCTTATGTTAAATTTTCTAACCATATTGACTCCTTCCTCTTAGAAGTTTGATGTAAACTTATGCACATGTGATCCAGATGATATCGACATCAGTTTTCCCAATCAGATTTCCCTTTCGCTCCTGTGAATCCTTCTTATGAGTCCATTATCAATCTACAGACCCTTTATCATTCTTTGTATCCCCTTCGTCGGGTATGAATTTTTCTAAACAAATCATTATCTCTCTCTTGATCGATCACTATCTAGCTTACTTGTGATAAGTTTCCAAACTCCAATCGTATCTCTGTTAGAACAAAAGTTGGAAGAATTTTTTATCACTTCTCCTGAATCCTTTAATTCACTTTATATCTACTTTTTTATATGGGATGACGAACTCATATCATCTCGATACTGCTCTAATGAGTAAGGACTGTACTTTAAATTTTAGTCCTAGTGTCGCTGTACTAGACCCTACACAATTATCTTTGGATCAGCTCCATCCATCAGTCATTCACACTAACTCTCCTTCCTGACTCCTTATAGGTGACTCTTTGAAAGAGTCCCGCTGATTCGCCCTTGCCTACACCGTTGGGTGAGTCTGGAATTGTACCATCATTCTCTACGATGATGTTTGGGGAAACTACTGTCCCCAATTTATGATTATAATCATCATCTGTTCCAACAATAGTTATGGTGACTTCTAACGTGGTTACCATTTCCAAAATACGCCATGGTTTATGCTGAGCTCTTCCTCATATAATCCTTCTAACGTCATTCACTGGTCGTTCTGTATTGTTCAATATACCATGCCCAACCGAACTTGTATTTGAACCTCCTCAATAATTCTTAATAGCAGGAGAACGTAAGTCGTATACGTATAGGAATACAAAAATCCTAAAATAAGGCTCTATATCAAAGAACGCTACGTTGAATCGTGAAAATCTTCACAGATCCTAAAGACTCTAGAACCTGATACTCTGATACCACCTATGACACCCCGCCTAATTAAATACCTGATGATCAGTCCTTTATTAAAATTAAAACAGAATATATTCAGTTGGATTGGAGTTAGGATCATTGTCGATTTTTTTTTATTAATTACTAACAACCTAGTATTTAAAAGTCAGATGTCAAATTTTATCTTTTAATAAAACATGATAGCAAATTAAATGATTAACTAAACATTCACCATCCAATATAAAC